>OX243959.1:3602500-4852500 GCA_945859745.1 Synanthedon formicaeformis | reverse complement strand
AGTAACCATTTCTTTACAGAAGACTGCCGTGAAAACACAGTATTGTGTGTCGGTGCGTAAGTATAGGATGCCAGAGCTCACTCACGTATCCCACACTGTTCTATATCCTTAATCACATCAAGATCGTACCGCACTTGTAATCTTTTTCTTTGCTTACTTGCGTTTCTTTCCCACTTATCTACGGCTAAGTGCACTGTCAACCTGCTTGCTGACGTTTACATTTTAAACTAGCTGGTGCCTGCGATTTCGTCCGCGTTGAAAAAGAAAAAAAGTAGCCTATCCTGTGTCCCATACGTCTAAAGGTTTATCTACCAAGTTTCATGAAAATCAGTTAATTCGTTTAAGAGTTATGGAGGAACATACATACAAACAATACCTACACTTACAGATGTATTATTAGTATTAAGTATTGATTGATAAGCTATATAGAAAAAAAAAAAAAAAAAAAACAATAGAAACTTGAAAAACAAACATTCTGGTAACGAAAACGGACGTAAAATAATTCAAATTCACAAGTTTCTTTGCGTGAGTAAGAATCTATTCCACTATTTTATCTTTCCTACTTTATATTAGGATCGGCTATTTATAGGTAGCCACCATACATTTAAATGTTTGATGTCTATGTTTGAATTTAAAAAAAAGATGAATAACCTAACACTGCTTTATATGAAAACTTGAGCAATAGGCGAATATAGATATGAAAAGTTTGGTAAGCAATATGTTACGAACAACCATTGCGGCGCTGTAAACTTTTATAACAGTTCTTTTGATTCACCCGGCGATATCTTACAATTTGACCCGCACAATAGAAGCCAATGCTTCCATTTTTATTGCTACCATCAAAAAAAGGAAAATTGCTCTTCAATATTTTGTATCAAAAGATACTATTAAAAGGAATATGTGAGTATTCCCTAGATAAGATATTTTATTGTATAATCGATAGCGTACACATGAAAGTGTCACGGTACTACACTCCGTAACAAATGAACTGGGGCAGGTGGGTTAAATTCTTTTCAAGGCCAATTCTGAAAATTAACTTTTTAAAGTTGACTGATCCGTAACACACGCATATAAAAGTATTTACAATTGGGGGCATACTACAATTAGTATGCTTGATCTTGATAAATTTATTATTATTGAAGACTGGCAAGATTAAACTGTTACCAAAGATCATGAAATAACAAGTTAGTATGTTTTTGTTTTCGATGCATGAAAAAGTCAGTTTCCGCTACATAATGTTATATCCCATCAAGTCAACTTGAATGTTGTAGAGATATACTGGTAATTTCACAAAGAGGAACACTGCACTTTGTATTTATAAATTGTTTATGAAAAATCACCTTACTGAGTAAAAAATGCCTCAGACCTTCGACCTGCTTCCTCTCTTTATAATATAAAAAATATCTGCAAGCAATCACATATGATATTGAAAAAAAAAAACATAAAATAATAGAGGAAAAATTGACGAAAGCTATACTTCCCATACGCCCCGAGTTGCAAATGTACGACGAATATTACAAGAGTTCCCTGGGGCCATTTTATTTATAATTTTGTTAGCGCCCCTTCACGAGTTATCCTAAATAAGATATAAACACACTCTCAGTGTTGGCTCGTTTTTTCTACGATAAATCCCATGTTTAATCTTTTAGGTCGACTGGTGGTAATGCCTCTCCCTTCGGCGCGCGTCGCTGAGGGGTCGGATTAACGCGAGGGAGGCGATAAATTCTAATGAAATTTCCGCCAGAGACGAGGACGAGACAGATGACTATGTAGATGGAACGAATACACATTAAAATAGTAATGTTTCCTTCGAGGTACGGTCGACTTCTAAAATAGTAGACAGTTTATGTATTTATGTAATTATGTATCAAATCCTGTACTGTCGGTAATACTCGTGTTTGCTTATAAACCGAGTAGTCCATTCATTAGACACCATTGCACTATTCCTAGTGTAAATTTTAGGCTTCATCGGGCACAATCAATTGATCATCCTCTTAAAGACCGCCGTAAAATAACAGCATAATATTATATTATACTTAGGAGTGTAAGTAAGGAATGCCAAAGTATATTCTTACTCCTCATCCTGTCCGACTTTTATCTTGAAATAGGCATTGACTCTTAGGAGGTCCTATTTTTTAAACTGTTTATAAACTAAAAAAAGTATACAAATAATCTGAAAAATATGTTGTTATTGACAAGATCATAAAGTTTCTTAAAAGAGGTAGGTAGACATATGTTAGTGTTATTATTGGCTTACCTAGAGGTTTTGGTTGTATCCCGTAATCCGGACTAAGTTTGAAGCAAGGCAATCCTCCATACCATTTTTCAGAAAGAATATCCATGTAACCATTTGATGAATATTTTGCTATGACTGCTGATATGCTATCCTGTAAAAAAACACAGTATTTAATGTTTATTTTAAGCGAGTATTGTTAAAAGCGTTATTTAGGGTTTCCTTTTCATGTTTCTGACAAATACAATGTGAGATAAGTGACCGTATTTGTAAACGTCAGACCAGTGAGCGATGGTGTAAAAAAACAATAACACGGAAACGCTACATTTGCCCTTATCTGGGAATGCGCTGTTTTTTTGTGAAAATGCGAAATCATGGTACTACACAAAAAGAGCTATGTACAGAAACTGTTAATTTATGTCAGAAGTCGGCACAAACCATCGAGGTATGGAACAAATGTCGAGATAAAATGACGTATAATCAGCTGAACCAAAGCTACATGACATCAGACTATCGATCACACCATTAGCAGGCTCGCGTGCGTCATCCATCAATCTCTTCGAGCAAAGATCCGGAATCGCTCCCACACCACACGCCCGCCTCCAGGTCCTTCTCATGTAAATACACTTTACCAAGATGTTTCTCGCAAGCCCATTTGTAAAAGCTACTACATATGCCACGAATTGAGCACATATTTACGATCCATAAAACATGAGTCGAATTATCAAAATGAACCCGATAGAATTGGTTATTTCGCTCGAAACGATTCTACAGTTTCGGATATTTCATGTTAACAAATTCATATCGTTATATTCGTTATTATAATATTTATTATACCATCGAAGTTTTGTCACATATACTTATTAAAACATATTAATTAAAGTGTAATAAAGAAAAGTAATAAAGTGTAATAATTGTATTACATTTATACTAAATACCCGTTTCGGTTGCGTATTTTTAATAATTATGTACATCGCTGTAATTTTTAGTTTGTGGATAGTTATCTATCCAAAATGTAATAGACATTTATTACATCTTTACTCACATGTTATCACGTATCTGTTACGTTATTTCTCGAATTTTTTTGCTTAGCGTAATATATAAGCGTAATGAACAATATTACATATATTTGTCAATTTGATTGCAAGATATCGATTTATTTACTATTTATAAGTCTATTCATTAGACTTATAAATATTATTAATTAGAAATTCATTAGAAACAGTGATCTTGAACGCAGAGATATATTATTTCGATGATTAGAAATCTTTAGGAATAACGTTTTTGAACAATAGATAAAAATGCATAATAATCCACTTAGTTTAAAAATACTAAGCAGTGAAATCAAGAGAGTGATTTAAAAATTCATTTACCTTCAAAGGGAAGCCCTTAGCCAGTCCAATAGCGTAGGTATCTTCGGACAACGCATGATCACCAACTCTCTGCAGTTTACACCCATGATCAGTTGCTCTATAATAGTCCAAAACAGGCGAATCTGCTATCAGAAGATCCAACGTCCCATTCCTACGGAAATAATACAAAAATTCCACATAACAACTTCAATTAATATGTCAAAATATTATTACTTGTAAATATGTCGTAAACATAAAGTGCCAAAATAAGTCGAATGCAAACTGGTTCGTAAAACCCGGAGTGGAATAATAAATATCCGGAGTGGCAAAATAAAAAGTATCATAAAAAAGGCATTATCATTGTAGCTCGGTCAGATAAATGTGGATTTTATTATTTGATCTCTTGTTACAAAGTGTCTTTTAAATCTATTTTAACCTATTTTAAGTTTTAAACAATCCGCTTTGCTTATAAGCATAGTGGGACGATTAAGTAAATATATCGAATTGGCAATCTGATAAGTCTTAGGGGCTTTCGGTTAAAAAATTTAACGAGCTCATAAAATTGACTGCGCTTTTCGGCTTATTTATAGTCGTAATCTCAATATAAATTCATCTCATTCAGAGACAGCAATTGGAATCGTGATCGAAAATCTAATTAGATACCAAAGAATCATAAAAAATCTTCTTCATGAATAGATAATGAATTCGTATGAATTTCATGTTAATAATTGGCCCACTTTTTGTTATTCATTCGTTAATGTCTGTTCGTTCCATTACTTCAGATTTATTTAATAAGATAACAAATAACTAACACAGTCTAGCAAAGTCTAGTTGAAGCAATTTGTTAAAAATAAATTTGCATTATCTCTTACAGCAAGTAAAAAGTTACATATTTGTGTAACTCCTTGTATTTAAACATTTTTTTGTATTATTTAATCGCTGTGGTCGTCTCAAAATGGTAAATAACATGTTATCATGGAGACATTGTAATTTAATATTTGAATTTAAAAAGAACTTGTCCTAAGATACGAGTAACTCAACTAACGGCTGCAATTGATTACTTTTCAACTATTGAAGAATATATAGCCTGAGAAAATAAGAAAAATCAGGGGAAATAAATCGTGTAGTTTTGAAAATTGGTAGAATTATACTTTACGGTATCCAGATCAACATACTAAAAGTCCTCAAGGGTGGGGGTTGTGCTAAGGGTGTAAGAGGGGGTTGAAGGTACCTTTTTTGAGGTTTTTGCTCATATCGCGAATATCTGTAGGAATAGCATTATGATTACTTCTGACAAAAGTTTCTACATGAAATTGTCTACAAATTAAGATATATTCATTTTTACTCTACGATCAATACTTTAGGGACTACAGGCTGTGTAAGTTTACAGATATATAAAAATAGACGATTTCAGCAAACGGTGTCGTTTTTTTTTTCGGCGTTATTTATCGCCATTTTTAGTTTAGAATAAGCAAGCTTAGTCATCGGCCTACCCAACATAAAAAAACCCCATGAAGATCCATGGAGAATTCTAAACAAAAAAGATGATAATGTAAACAAGGTCCGAGGGTTCAAGATACCGTGTGCCCTTAAGCAACGAAGGGCGTCAGCGGGTCGTGGATGGTGAGGTTGAGGTCCATGCATACCACTGAGGCTGAATCGACATCTTTTCTACTGAATATACAAACAGGCCAAGATTTATAGCTCAAAAATGGGTTCGATCCGCAAAAAATCTTGCTATTTGATTTTTCGATTGGATTATGTCAGAGACTGTTTCCCAAGTATAAATCCAAGTTTGTGTCGCTTGAAACCGCGAGCGTTAGCCGCCATCTTGAGAAACGCCTTTTTGCAAATATCTCGGCAACGGTGAGTTTTACCTTAAAAATTGTAAGAATCTTTTTTGTAGAGAATAAAGTTTCCCATCGTTTTTATTTGAAACGTTTTTCTCTACTGTTAATATTTGCCGATATATGGTCGATTAAAAAAACCAAATTTTTGTTTTTGAAAAATATTTCGATAAATTTTAGAAATACGAAAAAAATGTGATAATCAAAGTGGTAGAGCATAAATTTTTCTATAATTTTTGTAGGAAACTTTTTTTTGTAAAATCAATAGTTACTGAGCTCTATCGCAATTAATAGTAAAGCAAAATAAAAGAAATTTTTTTTTTTAAAATTACCGAAAAAAAAATTACCAAAAAAAATTTTATGCCACAATTTCAAACGGGAAACTTATATTTTATATTTCTGTCTTGTGTTGCTTTTCATAAAAGTTGCCGTAGCTGTTTTTTTTTACCTGACGGAAACTTTAATTGCGGTAGAGCTCAGCAACTATTGATTTTACAAAAAAAAGTTTCCTACAAAAATTATAGAAAAATTTATGCTCTACCACTTTGATTATCACATTTTTTTCGTATTTCTAAAATTTATCGAAATATTTTTCAAAAACAAAAATTTGGTTTTTTTAATCGACCATATATCGGCAAATATTAACAGTAGAGAAAAACGTTTCAAATAAAAACGATGGGAAACTTTATTCTCTACAAAAAAGATTCTTACAATTTTTAAGGTAAAACTCACCGTTGCCGAGATATTTGCAAAAAGGCGTTTCTCAAGATGGCGGCTAACGCTCGCGGTTTCAAGCGACACAAACTTGGATTTATACTTGGGAGACAGTCTCTGACATAATCCAATCGAAAAATCAAATAGCAGGATTTTTTGCGGATCGAACCCATTTTTGAGCTATAAATCTTGGCCTGTTTGTATATGCAGTAGAAAAGACGTCGATTCAGCCTCAGTGGTATGCATGGACCTCAACCTCACCATCCACGACCCGCTGACGCCCTTCGTTGCTTAAGGGCACACGGTATCTTGAACCCTCGGACCTTGTTTACATTATCATCTTTTTTGTTTAGAATTCTCCATGGATCTTCATGGGTTTTTTTATGTTGGGTAGGCCGATGACTAAGCTTGCTTATTCTAAACTAAAAATGGCGATAAATAACGCCGAAAAAAAAAACGACACCGTTTGCTGAAATCGTCTATTTTTATATATCTGTAAACTTACACAGCCTGTAGTCCCTAAAGTATTGATCGTAGAGTAAAAATGAATATATCTAAATTTGTAGACAATTTCATGTAGAAACTTTTGTCAGAAGTAATCATAATGCTATTCCTACAGATATTCGCGATATGAGCAAAAACCCCAAAAAAGGTACCTTCAACCCCCCCTTACACCCTTAGCACAACCCCCATCCTTGAGGACTTTTAGTATGTTAATCTGGATACCGTAAAGTATAATTCTACCAATTTTCAAAACTACACGATTTATTTCCCCTGATTGCCGATATTTGGCTTAATTTGCCCTGGTTAATAATAAAGTTTTCAAAATTATTAAATTTTAGGTTTTTCCTGCAGTAGTTCACCCTCCACATACTTAACTAATAATTTAATTGTAACTAATAAATAATATTAGTAAAAATATTTACTATATAAGAAATAGTAATAGGTATGTGAATGTCGATATCTATAGATGTTTAAAATAAATATTTTACCTTAGTCTCTGGATCCCTTCTTCAACGTCCTGTAAAGCATAACGACGCATTTGTTGAGCTAAGTGTGGATTATTTCTTTGAACATGATATTCAGCTACAGACGATTTAGCTGTTCCCACACGCATCGACATCCACTAAAAAAATAAATGATTTTTAATTCAGATTTTTAATTTCAAAATTAATTGAATTAAATTAAATAAACCCACATTACTTCTTCCTTGAAAGTCGTTCACGGCATTATGAAAAAATAATCCGGCTATCAGAGCTGCAATGTTGGCAGTATAACTGGCAACAAATATTACTGAGAAGCCACCCCAAACGTTTATCAAAAACTTGTTAGGCCAACTTTTTGGTGCTTTAAAGGCAACCAAATGTCCGCACAAAAGGCCCCACATGACCCAAAGTGCGCTAGATATACTAAAGTTTTTTGATCGCTGTCGACCCCAAGGATTCAAGCCAAAAGGTGAAAGCCATTCATATATAGCCACAGCTATCGCAGTTACATTTAGTGACGTGAAAATTGCAATCCAGAGTTCCGGTGAAAATGGCAATAGAAATGCCAATAGTGGTATATCAGGTCTTTGATTGGGTGAAGCTAATATAGATACCCCACTAAAAAAGTATGGCTGACTGAAATCTATAACTTCAGCTCTCGCAGCTGAGACACTCAGCGCAGCAAAAGACATATGAGCAGCACCAGAAACTAAGTCACCAATAATACCATTCCATTTGTCAGGATCTTCATTTATATCCTCATTGTCCATGTAGTGTGTACTACCTTCTTCATCGTCCAAATGCTTGTAACCATTTCGATACTGTGACCTATAACTCTGTTGATTTGTTAACATCTCATTTGCTATGCTTTTATACTCATGAGCCATACGAAAGGGTTTCACTAATTTTCTTGAGCCATATAAACCATCTTCTACCAAATATAAATGAAAATCAAATTCTAACTCTTGCGCTATATTCTCTAAAAGATCCATTGCTAATCCGTAGCAGCAATGAGTTGCCATTCTTGGAAAGGTATTTGGTTTGGCAGTTGGAAAGAAAAAGTCACCGATTATTTGATCGTTGTCCCTTTCCAATTCATTAAATGCAAGTGTAAGGTTGTCTCTGTCTGAGGTTTGGGGCCGATGACAAGGGAGGCCGCGAAGGCATTGGCCATCTTCGTCCAGTTCGCCTTCCATGACAAATGGAGGCGCTAAAGCGGTTACAATGCGAAATATGGTTCTTGCTCCATCTGATTGGCCTCTAGCAACAAGACGACCGCCAGGCCAAACGATTGTATGAAGTCTAACATTACGGCCTAAGACTCGGCCTACTTGTCTCCATGTATTGCCACCTTCAGCCCCTGGCACTAAATTGAAAAGTGCAAAAGAAGCTGTCAAAGCTCTTTCGGGTCGTTCTGTGCCTCCGGCTAGCGCTGCTGCAGATGATAATCGAGTTTCCCTGCGAACAAATGAAATAATAATTGTATCCTTGTTTTGTTAAAGATATAAAAATAAATTACTCATATTTGTTATTCCTATATTAAAATTTCTAATATGAAAATATAAAAATAAAATAAATAAGTCAATCTAGTTTTTTTTAATGAAACAGTTTTAATTAAATAAGGGCTTAATTAAGCAACCTAGCTCAAAGAACTTTGTTTCACCAACGTAACTTAGCTTTTACCGCGACGGAAGTGAAAACGGTTGCTAAACCTGTAAATCGTATTCATCTAAGTTTCACTTTATACCCCAGGTGTGTATAGGTACGTTCATTGTGAATATTTCACAAGAGTCTCGCATAAATTATTTAAAGAAGTACCTAAACAATGTTAACTTATGTAATCAGTTAACTTATTCAGTTGAAAATAGTGTAATAAAAACGAAACACCATGCAGTCAATCACGAATTTTTAAGGCAGAAAACTTTTAATGAATTTGGTTGTGAGCATTACGAGTGAACCATACAATATGGCCGAGCACAGTAGCGGGGAACAGCTTGTTTAAAATCATACCTAAAGTTAACTCATAATATATTAATTTAAACATTTATTTTTGTACCGATTGTGTATATATTACACAGAATTTGACAAAGCCTTGATCAAAAGCAATAAAACAAAGATACAAAAAACATGCCAACTCACAATGCGTAGACATAAAATTTATCGTCGCTGACCTGACCTATTTAACTGTCCTAATTCTCGAACGTACTAAAAAGGGGAACTATCTACGTCAAGTCATGTCAATAGTTGAACTATCATTTCGTCGAGTCAGCTTGCAAAGGCTGGCTGTCAGCCAAAACTTACCACCATGCACTTCTGACCGATTTATGATAATGCGATCGAGTTGGATTTTGCCCAAAACGATGACCCTCTTATGGCATTGACATATATTTTCTTATTTAATACCTAACTTTTCTTGTATATCTTTTAAAGTCAATTTTTGTATTTCTTCAGAGCTTTAGAATTAAATTTTTAGCTAGAATAAACGTTTAATAAGTATTTTGCATCACTGCTTCCACTGTTTTTAATTTATCTGGTTGCTGTTTTTAAAGTGCAGTATTGTAGTGAAATTAAAGTGCTAAAAATTTGGAGCCTCTATTTAGCGAAATTCAATTCTAACACAATAAGATGATGGAGATTGTTTAGAATTGTTAAATCTATCTCGACTCGACGTTTACTTGTAGTAATTAATCATTTTACGAAATTTCTCTAAAACTAGAAAGACATTATAAAGAAATTATTTTATAATAGATTAGCTGTTTATACGTTAGTACAAAAGACCGAAATTATCGTGTTTTTCTTAAAGTATGTTTTAAGTTCAAAAAAATCGATGCGGAGGGAAAGCTCTGTTCGTTTACATTATCGCCATGCTTTAATAAAATGGTTAGATAAAATATTAGTCATGAGTATGTAGTTGTAAAAGTCCGCAAACGACACAAACTGTAAGAATTTAACGATTCAAATGTAAGAATTTAAACTTATTTAGTAGGTGTCAATTGCAATATGCAAAGCGCACCTTTTTACATATATATCTAAATTAATCGACAAATTGTGAAGTCCACAAATGTGCGAACCATAAATGTGCGAATTTAAAGGAATATTGTGTGATATTCTATTTAATTTATATAATTTACAAAAATAATCTTCTTTAAGTATTTTGCCTCATTAATTTTCCGGAATATATACATACATATATCATGAATTTATATACATAGGGTATTTCTAAAAAATTCGAGACATTAAGAAGTCCTAGTACACCCAAAGTTTTCGTTTTGTTCGTGTATAGTTCTCAAATAAATATGTTATATTTCCTTTATGTAACCTTGGTTAACGTTACTTGCCCAAGGTTAAGTAAACTAAACTCGTGAGACAAGAACAGGGGGATAAATTATTATCATGTACGAATATAAAGAATTTAAAAGATCCCCCAAAGTGATTTATAAATAAATCTCGTTATCTAACCATTTTACCGAAATAAGGAGCGTTCAGTTTACTGGGCGAACAAAATAATTAATCTATCCTTCCTATAATTGAATTTTTGTGCTGAGTATTAAACGAAGCTTCATCGGGAAAAAACAAAGCAGAAACTTAGTATAATTGGGGTTAAAGTTATCGATGTTATAGCAAAATCTGTTCAATATCCATCTCATCCCAATGGGCTGTTGGCTTGTATTATACTCAAAAAAGTTAAAAATTATTAGTAAATTCCTTAATGATAAAAAGTTATGATGTCACAAAATATACCATTTATCTGAGAGTAAATCCGGCTCGAAGGGCCATAAAGAATATGATTGCGAAGTTCCACATGTCTACTTAGTATATTCCAAGTAACCATCATCACCTTCTCAGCCACAGGGACATCCACTGCTAGACATAGGCCTTCCCATATTCCCATATTTTTCCAATAGGCTAAATGCTAAATAATGTTCAAAATACAAATTGTTACTATATCGTCTACTAAGTCTAGTCGAATAACATTCGTGGTTATTTTTCTTTGGGAAACGTTTCTTGTTCGTGTGAGTTCGCGAAGTTCTTTTGAAAAATAAAGTTTCATGTAAAATAAGACTGAATTGCAGAGAACTTTTAAAACTCTTCTTCGGGCGAAATTCATACATTTTGCAGGAGATTTCTAAGAGAACTTAATATCGCAGAGCATATTGCATTTCGCAGTTTTATTAACTGGACAATCCCAATATGGCGGCAGTAAACACCACGTTAGAAAAAAATGAAAAAAATAATGAAAAATGAGCACATTTACTTCTCGCCTTTCTCTGTTTGGGTAGGTAAAGGATGTCTTATGACTTCCGTGGGATAACAGCTCGGATATTTTTGTATATACAATTTAACTTTCAAACAGTGTCTGAGTAAAGGATGCCAGAAAAACCTGTTTTACATTTTTTAATAAAAATTAGCGCCAAGGTTGCCTCTGGAGATGCTCGTGTCTAAAGGTGTCAGTCAGTATCCACCTTGCCTCGCTATTTCGGCTATATTGAAATTATCTCTGAATGTATTAGTTAAAATGTACAATGCAATTTTAAATTGTAACAAATTTAATTGGTGTGGTCGTAATTTTGATTTTTCAATTATACAACGTGTTAAAACCAAACGGCGAAGAAAAATGAAACTACATACTTGGAGTTAGTTGAAATAAACACGATCAGTATTTTCGAGGAATCTCAACTAAGTTTATACTATACTTTAAGGTAGGCTCCCATCGCACAGTTTTCAACTAATTAAAGTGCGGAAACTGTTAAACTGAATGCAAAATTTTTCTGAGTATTGTTTAGAAAAACTACCAGCCAGCGGCTCATCGGATCAATCAAATTGAAACTGTGAAATAAAAGATTAACACAAACCAATTCGCTGAAGCTTTAACGGATTTTTCCAAGAGAATTGTTTTTACGCCTTCCATGCAATCATGGAAAATTAAAAGAATGAAAAATACACATACAGTAATCATTCGAGAACTGTTTATTTTAATTATCCCCATTTTCGGTAAAAGCCTCGGAATTTCAGCTATATATTTATGTTTTAAGCATTAAAATGTTTGTGTTTTATGCATGATACACTACTATTAAAATATAGTAGTTTCACTAAAGGATTTTCTTATATCATTTTCTTCAAATAATTATTCTTTCAGAATATAATTTAAGTGCTTTTAACATAATAATCGTAACCTAGAAGTAATCATCATTAATCATTAAACTAGTTTCTAAAAAAAACTAGTTTAATAAAATTGACATACTCTTAAATAAATTACAACCAAAGAAAACTTTCTAAATGAATGTTTTAAAGGGCCAACGATAAAAATATTGAAACCGCAAAAACAATAACTGGAAATACATCGTTGCGCACGAACGTTATGTTTTAGCAATAAATCTAAAAGAAAGCTTATTCTTTTAGTTACCTTTTTGCACTACAATGTAGTTACCCCTGCACTAACGAAGAGACAAGTTATTATTTCTGCATAGGTGAAACTTTGAAATGTTTTAACAATGTATACCTACTGACGGTAATGAAATTGGCGATGTCTATGTACCTTAGACATAGGTGTTTGTAACAAAGGGGATGTACGCTGATCACGTATTTTATTGAATGACGTCTCGAAAACCTCGATTCAATACTAGTATCGGAAGGGACGAGAGCAAGAAATCCTCAAATCAGTTCAATTTTCGATCAGATTCCAATTTAGTTAAAAAGCCTACGCCTTTTGTTAATCCATCCATATTGTAAACACGTATCTTATTGTCACTATAATAATAATAATAATTTATAATAATTTATTTATTTCAGACAAATTAGTCCATACAGAGTAAAAAATAAAAAATAAAAAAATAAAAAATAAACTATCAAACTACATATTAAATAGATTTTTATGTGTTACGGATAAATCTTGAATCTTAAAGCGCTTAGTGCCGTCAAATGGATATAGTTTCTTAAGCCTACTCCTCGTTTATGGCTAGACTAAAAAAGCTTGAAAAAAAATAATAAGTATAATTTACAGACAGACAGATGCGGACAGTGACTTCAATTTAGAATATGTAAGATGCGTCAATTATCTTTACGCAGTAATATATAAAAAAAATCTTAATAAGGTCACCGCAGTCACGTCTTTGCTAAATGTTAAAAGTTTGCCATTTTAATCACTCTTTTTAACTTTCGAGTTTGCGCGGTGATTTGGTACTTCATTTAACTTTTTACAGAACATGTTCAGCCTGTTGTTAATATCAATACTAATAATAATAATAAATCTGTAAGGCTCAGTCATGGAGTAAGTTACTTTGTTTTCAGAGATATAGTGTTTATAGGCTCTATACATGATACTGAAATTAAATTGACGATTTTTAGATTTTTGTTCTGTATGTATGTATGTATGTATGTATGTATGTATGTATGTATGTATGTATGTATGTATGTATGTATGTATGTATGTTCTCATGAATAACTGATTCTCATGAAACTTGGTAGATAAACATTTGGACGTACGGGACACAGGATAGGCTACTTTTTTTCTTTTTCAACGCGGACGAAGTCGCGGGTGTAAATATGATTATTTACTGTAATCAAGTTATACATTTTTTATTTTCAAATGCCATTTTACTGTGTATAATTGAAACAATCTGTTAAGATTTTTTCAAGTTGTTCAAGTTCAAATTACATTAATCTAAAAATGAATAAATAACGAAGCTGTCAATTGACTTATTAATGTATACGGTTAAGGAAAGAAATCGCAAGGCAGTAATTAGATTGCTCAATAATAATTATCTTTTTATATTGGCTTAACTTCCCGTCTTTTGGGAGAATAAATAAGTGTGAAGTAATAAATATTCAAAAGAACTCCGCACTAAAAATCATGAACACAATACAGCAAGTCTTAAACCGTTTAAGCATTTTCAAAACCGTGAAAATTTAAAATAAAATTAATACAGACAGACTTACACATTTGTTCGTGAACATTACTCACATTATAAAGAACTTTTACATGTGTAGTTTTTGAAAATTTCCATGTGATTTTCAAATTTTACTGAAGAATTAAGTACAATGAACATTGTTCAAAATCTGAAGAATTATATACAATAAATATTGTTTAAAATCTGAAGAAATAATACAATAAATATTGTTCAAAATCTGAAGAAATAATACAATAAATATTGTTCAAAATCTGAAGAATTAAGTACAATGAACATTGTTCAAAATCTGAAGAATTGTATACAATAAATATTGTTTAAAATCTGAAGAAATAATACAATAAATATTGTTCAAAATCTGAAGAAATAATACAATAAATATTGTTCAAAATCTGAAGAAATAATACAATAAATATTGTTCAAAATCTGAAGAAATAATACAATAAATATTGTTTAAAATCTGAAGAGCTAAAATACCTACATTAAACATTGTTGCACGTGAATATGTCAGAATGCATTAGTGTTTATTCGCAGTGTCATAAATACATGGACGCTAGTTTACTGGAGCGACATCGGCGGAGAATGGGTACGCAAACGGTCTGGCTAAAATATGGGACGGAAGTTACTCCCTGTACGTTCCAAATTGAAAATGTACAACTTCCAACGAGTCTTTATACTACATACGATTGCTATAAATGTGTAGGAATATTTTTAAGTGGACCGTTTTACAGCACAATTTTAATGTTGCGGTTACAAATCAGTGTCGTTTTTGTTTGTTTTCATCTGATTTGTTTTCAATACTCAGATTCCAAGATGGACACAGGATGGACATACTCGTAAAAAAATTGCCGACAAATCGTCGATCGACGTTAAATATTTAAAATGAATATTTGCCTTATGTCAATATGTTTTGTTATATTGATGCTTATTTTTTAAGTTTTTCTTTTAAGAAGACCATTTAAAGAAAAATATATGTAAAAATATTTTGTAAAATATTTATTAAAAAAAGTAATTCTATAAATGATAAAACTGTTTCTAGGGTTATAAGTAGAAGAAAAAAAATAGTTTTAAGTTATTTTTGAGAAATTTTTGTATAAGTGGGCAGGCTGGTTGACGGTCGTCCTTAGTAGGATTAAGAATTAGGAGGAGATAGAGATATGTGTTCTGGCTTCCTTAATCACTCCCCGAAACACAACAGAACATATATGGTGTTATTTCAGGGTTGTCTTCTGTAAGGGGGTGGTTGCTGCTGCTAGATGGGCTGCCCAATTTATGACTGTTAAACGCAGTTTGCACTTGCCACTACTAAGTATCGAAATCATAATGATCATGTAGAACATACTAGATAATAAACACATGGAAACGAATATCGTAAAAGTTTTATTTTATTAGTACATTAAACAGCATAATAAAAGTACCTACTTGGGAAATAAAGGGTTTATAGGAATAAAGAAATCACCATAAAAAATAAAATACATATTATTCTAATTCCAATATGGCGGATCATCCAAGATGGCGGACTAGTTTTTTTATCTGCACTACCACAATATGGGTATCAAATGAAAGGGCTTGCTGAGGTGAACACGAAAAACTAATGCAATTAAACTTTTTTAGTCCTCAATCATAGCTAAAAAATAAAAAATAAATTAATGGTAAAAAACTTTTTAAAAACAAGCTTTTTAATTAAGTGCCCTAAAAAGAAGAAAATAATCTTTAAATTAAATATAAAGCATTTCACCGCAGTAAAAATTAGACTTGATGCGCAAAACTCAAAGGTCTGTAAACGATATTTGGTTAAAAGATATTGATACTTCACGATACAGCAAAAATCAGCTGTTGCCGTCAGCCATTTATTAAACTATCAATTCTTGGCCATTACTATGTAATTATTTCGAATTATTTCGAACAATATTTAAAATGTTACGAAATATCTTGTGACGTGCGTAGCTATAATTTTACTAAATAATTTATTTGGATTACTTCCGATTTATTAAGTGATTAAAATTCAACAGTGCCGAGAGCTCAAGTTTAGTCACCGGTATGAAAATTAAAATCACAAAGGAACCATACATATATAACGATAAACATTATTTAATAACATATATTTTGGCCATTCTAGATTCATGAGATCAATGTATATGAAATTCCATGTTATTTAAAACATACCCTCGTCAATGTCGAAGCAGCCTACGACAAGCGACAGATTATGACAATAAGTATATTCATACACGGCCATATAATGATTGGTTTCATATTTTAGAGAAAATAATTAAGACAACAATATTAAACTTATTCCATTATTGAATATATCTGCTGCTTTAAAAGTTAAAGTTCAAAAGTTAAGTCATGATGATACCGCAAAAAGTTGAAGAATATTTTGTTAAATATCCCCCAATCAATATGTATTGCACAGAAATCACAGTATGTTTTATTTTTTATTTCATACTAAGAAAAAAACTGAACAAAAATCAAATCAAATAACTTTAAAATAATAAAATGTAGAATTTATAGTAAAATCGTTTTAGAGTTGACTTATTACTTTCGAAGGGTATATCCTCCAAAGCTTGCAAATAAAATTTATCTCTTCATTATCAACATTTTTCATTATTTTATGTCTTTATTATTCATTACACATTCCATTTTCATTTAAAACAATCATTACACAGTATAACCTTTGTTATTCTTCGCATTGTTTTCAGAGTAAAACAAATATTAATAACTTGTAATCTCCAGAGGAGTTCAAAAGGACTAGAGGCAAATCTCCTCAGTAAACAAACGCAGTTTGAGTTTGAACATTGAGAAATATTTGCTATGTTGAGATTTAAACAACGTGGTTACCGCAGTGGCAGTTGAAGGCAAACCCTTACTATTCTGTTGCAAAAATTTTACGAGTAATAAGTCTCGTAACTGGTATTACGAACAAGGTCCGGGTGACCACGCGATGTCTACGAGATAAGAGTTTATGTAGCGTAACGCCGACTTCGATATTAACCGACCAAGCTTCGCCTTTTAGATAGAAGGTCATAAAAGTAATCTCGCACCGTTCTCGGACTCGCTAGTCAATTTGCTTTTACGATGATGCTCTATGCTTGTTACCATTCTATTATCGTTTCAGTCTTAAATGCTGCTGTACATTGACAAGAGTAAATAGTTTTAATAATCACATTTTCTTATATAGTAGCTTTAATTATTTTAATGAGAATTTGTGTCGGATAGGGGATTGTTTCTGTGGGAATGTACACATATTTTCTTCCTCATAATGCCTCCCCATCATTGAAGGTTAGTAGTCCATTTCTTAAATTTCTCCTTGTCCTCATGAGTCACGAACTCTCTTCTTCCTACGCTTTCATTTCAACTTACAATATATTATTACGTTCAACAGTATAATGATGTATCATTTATTATTTCTTTTAGTTTATAATAGCATAGAATCACTTGAAGGCAGCAACTACGAACTGCGGAGATTCTTTGCCAGTTTCTTCTTCGTAGAAACAATTTTCCGAACCAGAGATAGATTAACTATTGTGTTTGTAATTCTATTAACACTTATAAAAGTTTATTTATAAAAAAATAAATATCAGATATAAGAGTTTTCTCTTTAGAACATAATAATTTTAGTTTTCATAGCACCAAAAATTTCACGAGAAATTCTCGACTGTCAAAACTGCTCGGTATTTTAATAAGGCGCCACAATGACGAAGACAAATCCATCACGACGAAGGACGCAATCAGTCACAGGGAGCCACTAGGTTTTATCCCGAAGGCCCCGACTTATCGTTAAACTGCTTACACGAGGTCATTAGCTGTCTGGATTTTATCATGAAAAAAGTACAAACTTTGACAATGGACATTTTCGCTGCGTAACTTTCACATCATTAAGTTTTTCAATAGTTGTCATTGAAAATGTTTTAAGCTCCACGCGCCCTTCGTTCTCATGACTTTCAATTATAAGTTTGGGGTACTTAGTATTATTCGAGATAATCGAGCTCTAAAACTTATAAAGTCCTTTCCCTTATTTTTAATTAAACTAAGTATCCTTTAAGTCGCCCAGTCCGTTGTTTAGTTGTCAAGACATTTGTCTAATAAATAGTTTTATTTAAGACAATACGCAAATGAGATAGAGTCAATGAGTAAGCCCATAGAGATTTCAATAGTATTGATTATATTGAATTAGATAAAATTGCAATCATAAAAAAATACTCTACACTCACCTTACAAATTCTGCTGAAAAATCAGAGGCAACATCACTTGGTTCATCCCAACAGGAAGCAACAGCATCGCTAAAAAATTGTGCCTGTGCAGACCATGCATCGCAAGCGCGTAGAACCCGACGCAATGCTCCAACTGCCATACGCACTGCCGCACGCACGAAAGAACGATCTATAAACACATAGTAATGCTTATTTTATAGTAATGTTTGATGCTTCTACATAGAGGAGAATACTTGTAAAATTCAATTACCAATTATCATCGGTTGAGGATGTATAGCCAGTAGCCCAACAGGAAGGCTATTGAAGATCACAGTAACATTATGTTTAACTTCGTCATCCTTTTTTTCGGCATTCATTACTTCCTTCAAATAACGATCTCCTCGCTTCACGATATTATCTCTTATATTATGCTTTGTAAACGTATGCACCGTAGGATTCATTAAAAAATCACTAATATCACTTGAAAATAATACTCTATCTCTTAACTCTTTATTTTCGTTACTAAAGTTTAATACATATTGCTCCAGCATCGCTTTTTTAGACTTAGTCATATTTCCTACATTTATGCTATTTACATACTTGTTAAATGATTCATTTTCTAGTTTTCTAAAACTATTCCTACTATTATCCCTAACGCCGAGGGACATTTTTTCCCTCTCAATTGAATTGTTTTCGACTTTAGAAGTTTCAACGCCTTTAATATTTACATTATTATATCCTATTCTTTGCTTACTAATATTGCGACTAGTATCTTCCGATTGACTAAAATTTATATTTAATAATTTGTTGTTTATACTGTGCGCTTCCGACTTATTAATATTTCTACTAGTAAAACGAAAAAACGAATTTATTGAATTATTCTTTACACTATATGTATTATTTATATCAGGATCATTCTTCGCATTTTCGTTTAAATTTCCCAACACCACTCGCTTATTAGCATTTGTTGAATTATTGTCAGCATCACTGCGTTTAGTGCGTTCATAGTAATCGTTATATAATTCATCATCTTTGTCTTTTAGGCTATCAGTATCAACATCGTTATCTTCAGATAATTGTGATCTATTTCCGACGTTGTGAAAGACATCAATCTCCCTAGAAGCGTCAATCCATAGCCAAAAGAAATGACCATCGAGCATGTTGAGACGCTTTGCCTCATCCATAACAAGCTTAGCGTAATGGATGTCACATATAAGAACGACGACGCCCCGGGTCAGCCTTGAAACCTCGGCGAGACGCCTGCAAAAATATAAATCACGACTTACTCGGAATCTAATAACATAAAAATCTAAGCACATTGCTCTGAATCAATATCTCGTCAAGCTAATTGAATTTAAAGCAATTTGAATAAAAGAAATCATGTCAAAATGTAGATTTACCTGAAAACAGCGTAACGGGAGAATTTGTTGGGTAGAGAGAGCCATTTAGGGTTAAGAGGTTGGGCGGTTAAAATTGAAGAAAGATCTTTTCGTAGAGTCAATTTTGAGTAAATGTCCTCCTCAGCAAGTAGTGTAAAAGTGTGCCAATGGGTGTGCAGAAGTGTTGCTCTGTAAGCAAATAAAATAATATTATATGATTATACGAACAGTTTATCTTTTCAACAGATACAAACGACAAGACAACAGATTCAACGAAATATAAACAGTTTATCTGAACCTAGATATACTCCTATTCTATATATATAAAAATTACGTGTCACGTTGTTTGACTCCAATGAACTCCTAAACTACTGAACCGATTTAAGTAAGTCTAGTTAAGTATAAAAATACTTGTTTATTTGGCTAAATTAAAACTACAATTATTGCTAATTTGTTAGAAGAAAAATGTGTAAGTATAGTAAGGTCAGATAGTAAGTAATACCTAGTATGTTGATGACGAAAATTGAAAACTAATGTCATATTAAATAGAAAATGACTACTCTGAATCATTTATGTAAACACAGATGTTATTTTATACACAATGTTATGTAAAAACATAACACAAATCTCATACAATAAATGAAACATATGTCAGTTGAAGTAATTTGGTAACCCGTAAGAGGCATAAAAATAAAATAAGAAATAAGTGTTTTTTCATTTTAGGTATATTTGTACTAATATTTACCTGAGCGCGTGTAACGTTTCCCTTGCTGTAATCTCCAGACGAATTTCCAGGGGAAGCAAATCCTGAGAACATAATTCGAATTGAATATTATATTTTTTCAATCGAAATACTTTCAAGTACCAATCAGCACAAAATAAAATTGGATCATTTTTTCACCGTAGCTATAATTAGACAAAGTACTTTTGAGTCTATCAAAGAAAAAAAATTTAGAAATTACTGTTACACGAAATATGAATTTCAAATCGCGCATAAGTCTTGAACGACCCTTAAATTATGTCACGTAGTTCTACAAATACCTTCATATTCAAGTGAGGTTTGAACGCTTTTTTTTCTCAGACGACAACGCCCGAATCGTGTCATGCTATTTGAAGGAGTTATTAGTTTCCGTCACTACGTAATCGGTGCTGAAGTGGGTAACAAATGACCATCATTTTACTCGACACCCGACCCGCTATGACATCACCAACAAAAAAATGCGAAAAATTTCGCTTTAGAAAGTTTCCCTAGAAACGTGAAAAGAATTGTCAACGGATTTCCTCTAAAGATACACTTGTATTATGATAGTATACCACACATTCCGCTCCGACCGTAACAAAGCTTCGTATATTGTGTCTTTTATTGCTTAACTTTTTACTAAGAGATCCCGTTTTGTGAAAAACTAAACCTGTAACCTCGCAAGTTGATTTTGTTTTATATTTATAAAATTATTACACAATTTTACTGATGTAAAAAGAGTTATTTTATTATTTCAATTTTGAAATTTTTCGGAGCTACCGTATTTAATTACATGTACGAGTACACATAATGTTTTAGTTTCTGAATAGCTAGGATACATTAAATTCTTCAACTTATTTGAATCGAATAGCATGTAAATATTCAAATTACCAATTTAATCTGCAATCTGCGTTAAATATTTCGGTACAATTTAAAGGAAAGCTGCTGAAGTCAAAATAATAAAAACAGAAATAAACGTTGCTCTTGTTTTGTGACGATTCCGGATCAACTGAGTTGTTTGCGAGTGCTGCTTTTCTCAACTGTTTTCCTTTTCATGGTTTGCTGTTTGTTGTTGACAGTTCGTTAGCATAATGAGTGTTGCATAGATTTATGGCTGATGCAACACTAGACCTAGATTGAGATCATCTATATCAAAACTGTACCTTCTATTTCATATTCTTATTAACAACATTATTAGCAAAAGTGAAAAAAAAACAGTATCATAATATATATATGTATATACACAATACACATACTGAGCGTCACTGAGCGTGACGGTCACGCGCAGAGCTTTTTTCATACCAAAAAGTGCCCAAAGTACCTAACAATAATTTCAATGTCACTGAGCGTGCACGCGAGTTCAGAAAGTTTTCACTTCAGTAGGTGATTATTGTTTAATAAATATTAGGAAACGGTCAAGAAAATTTCCGTTTTCTTAGCTGGTTATAAATGTGGATGAAGGGGTTTATATATTTGAGGCATTTTCACTTGCATCCGTGCTAAGCCGGGGTAATTCGCTAGTAAGCTATAAAAAGGAAAATAGCCGAAGTAATAACAACAAAAATTTGCATGTACCCTCGTAAAAATACAACGCGTGTCGGACGAATGAGGTATACGTGTGAACATTTAACAAATATAAAACAAGGATGTAAATAAATAAAATTCAGAATGCGCCCCACCCCGGTTGAGGTGTCACGTACACGCATTATTTCAGGCTTGCCTATTCCCGGACTTTATCATAACGAGCAGGATTAATGGCTGTGCATAAATGGAATAGTTGGCGACCCGTTTACTGTTGACCCTCTCAATGATGCGGGACTAGGCAATAATTTACACCGAAGTGACATTTCGAATTGTTATTTTATAGGTGGAAAAGGATTTTTCGCAAATTTTATTCTCATACAAATGCGACCGTCCGTCGTCGTGCTTATATGTTAATTTATTTTATTATATAATATAAGAATATATTATAATGAAATTCTAAAATGACATAAAGACGTATATTGCACTGATCCCCCACAATCCCATTGTTTTTAACACTGGAATTTCTAAACATTGGAAAAACTATTGGCTTTTCTTATCTTTTATATGTTTACTGACGACCTTCACCCTGCAATTTTTATATTATGTATGAAAACCTTCCCCGTTCATTCTTGAGTTTTTAAAGAATACACAAACCCACTTAACATTTTTATAAATAAAAGTAATACAGGCAAAAATTAAAAGTATTAATTAATCAGTTTTAAAATAAATAATGTTAATATCATATTACCTAGAGCTCCATTTTCTTTGAGCAAGATGAACGAACGTTGTAGTAGGTATTGATTGTAAGTTTTATATAACTTGCGTTATAGGTTCGTGGTTTACCACAAATACGTCCGATTTCAGCAGAAAACCAAATGGATATTAATCCAGTATGGTTTAATGTTTGCCAGCACCACTATTACCTCTCTTACATTACCTGCATCACAGATTCACTTAGTAAATTGCATTTCAATCATATTTCGTAGATACCTACTTGTATATTCATACTTTTTGGATAAAGTTTTTTATGGTAAAGATTGAGGTATGCTGACGCTCAATTTAATAGCGGTGGCTAATGTCACAGTAAATACAAGCTTTAGCTATAGGTATATTTACTATTATACTATTCTCGAAGTATCAAAGGTGAAGTTCCGAAGTAAACCATGTGAATAATGAGTCAAAATGGTCAAAATGGACGTAACGACGTCCATATAAAAATCCGATTTCAAAATGTGTCCTGTATAGGATATTATATACTACATCCTAACCTATTTCAACATGGATATCGCGCATGAGTTAGGATAACTAAAGTCAATTAACCCAATTAAAACAAATAGTAAAAAGATTGCTAACTTAAAATCTCATTTGCAATTAGATAATAATGAAACAACGTGCATTTATATAAAAAACGGCTTAAAAGAAAGAATAAAGTCACAATTCACTGCAAAAGTTGCAACTCGCCGTAATCCTTTTGTGGGAAGGCTCCAGGTGAAATACTCGTAGATTTTATGTTACCTACTAATGATGAAAATCCTTTTTCCATTATTCAACAAACAGAACAAAATATGAAAAAAAAATTGATATATTATTAAAAAAAGAACACCGCAGTAACCGGAATACCTATTTAAAAAAGGCAATAATGGAAGTAAGAACTTACTTAACAAACACTCTTTAAGGCTTTGAAGGTCGAATACCCTTGATAAACGAAGTGGTCTCAAAGGTTTTCGCTGCTGTTACTGTTACCCGATACCCGATACCCGGAAGCCGATTTGACCGCTTTCGCCTATCTAACGAGTAGCGAGGGCTTCATCTACGTACGTACGAGTAAGTATATGAAAACAGTTATCGTGCAATGATTTATTAGTCCACCATGTGTTACAGTAATAATTAAGTACTCTCTTTTGACGGAAATACGTGCTTAAATTTGCATCCTTAGTGGGAGGGAATTCAAAAACTGATGATAACAAAATCGAGGTATACAGTTGGATGTGTTGTTACATATTATCTATCATCTACATTCAAAATTTAATTACACTACTCAATAGCTAAAGGATCAAAGACTTTTTGTGGAATATAGTATATTCAAATTTGTTGGATATATAAATATAATAAATTATTACTTGTAACGTACACGTGTTTTATTTATTTATTTTAATTTATTTTATTTAGGACATACAATAATCTCGTTTTACATTATTCAGATACATACAAGAAAAATATTCCGAGAATTCATTTAAGGCTTCGTTTTATAGGCTCCTATAGGACTACTGAAAATATCTGTGTTTATTTGATGCACACGATAGAACTTTTAGGAAATTGATAGAAAATTCTTCATTGTGACCGTATGGTTATGTAGTTCAAGCTAAAACCAATGTCATATTGAATACTTTATCATTCGAAACGATTCAGACTGCACATGACTGTATTGTGAACGTGGACAATATGCAAAGTGTGCCAAATGATTCACTGTATGAATTTTCAATGAGCTTAGCTTTGACGCTATTCGCCGCTGGATTTGGTTTTGATTTCACTCTCACATTCCATAATCAAATCTCACTAACGTTTTTGCTTTGATTATTACACTACTTTGGTTTACTAATATTATCATTACATTTACATTATTAACGAAAACTTAATAATGTGTCGTAGATTCCAAAACCCTTTGAACAATACTTATAACATTTGTAATCTATTTTTTAATATATTGGACCGGAAGGTGTCCCGTGATACACTTGTAAGTTTATTTCTCGCGTAATATTTTAAGGACAATTTTAGGGTGCCATAGAGCAGAAAATTTGCCTGTTTTTACATAAGACAACACTGAAGATTTGTTGTCCTTTATATTATTATTAGCTTTATACCTATATGCTCAAGTTTAGCCATGATGAATTTTTATCATTCTTTTATAAAATATATAAGCACACTGAATAATCATTTATTGTCATTTTGGCACGAGTATTTCTATTAATGAGGACAAAGATATTAAATATTTAATACACGGATACTTTACGTAGGTAATAAGGCTAAGATCTCGTTCACAGAGCCATGTATGTTATAATGAGACATACAAAATATTGTATTGATTATTTCAATTCGTATTTTGTTTCAAATTCATTCATGCATAATGCTTGACACAAATAACTCCTGTGTTGCAACGAAACTAAAGGCGCAGTAAAAGTGTGTAACACTTCATTAGCGAAGTCTAAATACTTATATGTAGGTCTACAATCTTTAAGCGCCTTTTTCACCAACGTCAAGTAGGCCGTTGGTGAAAAAGGAAAAAAAACCGTCACTTAAAGTCACCTGTCACCGGGATTAATTTAGCTGATATACCTTTGTTTGTACGGTAAACGTCTCAAACATTAAATAGAAAATAAAATAAAATAATTAAAAAAATCTCTTATCGAATGATCAATAAAACAGAAAATGATTTCTAAAAGTAAATCAACACTTTACTTGTAGTTGGTGAAAGAGGCGCTAAGTCTACTAAGGCATAGTCAACATTTAAGGGTAATGTTAATTTCTGATTTTTTTTATTTTTTACCAACTTATTCGAGCAATTTACTGTACCTACTTAGTAGTTAAAAATATATACGGTCGAATTGAAACCTCGTTTTTTTTGAAGTCGGCTAAAAATTTGATATATAGTTAAAAACAATAATGTTCAACATGCTCAACATAAATTACTGAAAATGGTAATACTAAAGGATTGATCTCGCTACCTTTCTGTAAAATCATAAATTTTAGATGCCTAAAGTAACTATTCAAAATAGTCTTATCATTTTTTTATTATTTGAGGACAATGAATATTTAAATCTATGCACATTGCATCTATTTGTTCTGCAATGTAAAGGTATTCTCCCAATAAAGTACCGCTACACAAATAAAATTCTAAAAGAATTCCCGCAATCCCACTTCGTCGTATTGACATTCGTACTCCTGGAAGCTTTACCTGTTTTCAGTATACGGTACAAATTCTGTCAATAGAAAGTCGCATGTCAATTCGAAAAATTCAAACAATTCTCATATCTACGATAAATAAAATAGGGGATTTAAAACAAAAGCTGAGAGAAGTCGAAAAGCTTGTTGTTCATGAGAGACGTTCATTTTTTGTCTATATAACGAGGTCCCAAATCTTACAAGTATATTTACTTTAAATCTTACAATAAAACTAACTAGACATGGAAAAGGCATAATTCTGATAATTATCTGACCGATGTATACGAGTATGATAGTTATATCGCTGGAGTCATTAAAAAACTTTGATTTTAAAAATAAATAGTTATAATATATTGCATCTTATAATCAAAATTTTCACAGGGCACATTGTGTTTCTCAGGCACAGGTTAGCACGTTTGTTGGCAATAGCACCTGATATAAAAAATAACTTGAAATAATAGCATAGAAATTTCCTTTAGATTTGATCATAATTTCTAATCCACAAATAAAATCTACTACTATAAGGTGTAGACACATTACATATGAATTGCAAAATACAGTGTGCGCCCTGCGGCCAAGTGGACAGACCTGAAAGCCTTTGCGGGAAGCAGCTGGATGCGAAGCGCAGAGCACCGCGCGTGGGGGCGAGCTTTGGGAGAGGCCTACATGATTATGATGATAGATAATGAATACCAATCTACAAAGCGTGAGTAAAACTATGCTTGAATAAGGGTTAGCGCGCACCGACGGAGTGGCGGCGAAGAGACTAATGAGCTATAATTTGAAAATCGACTTTAGTTACTTCAGTATGTGATTGAAAGTGGTATAATAATAAAAAATAATGTCGCGTCGGCAAGCGCGGTCGAGCGGCGCTCGGTGAAGCTTCAGCTAAAGCAACTAAAGTCGATTTTCAAATGATAGCTCATTAGTCTCTTCGCCGCCACTCCGTCGGTGCGCGCTGACCCTAAGTTAGAACCATTTCTTAGAAAATATATAAACTACGATGTCTCCTAAGGAAAGTTTGTAAAAACGCGGAGTACTTATCCAGTAAGAGAACGTTACATTATGGGTACTCACATTGGCAATGGTGTGAGAGATATGGAGGTGGGATGGCGAAGTTCGGAGCACGGGGACACCGGCACGGGTCGCAGCCGACACCATTGCTGCTGCCGAAGCGCCCCCACCGCAAACCAACAGTACTGCAACGCGACGCCCGCCCAACGTCGAGCAAGCACGCTCCAACATACGAGCGCTGAACCTGAATACCAAAAAATATTTTTATAAAAACATAAACCGACTTCAAAACTATACCTACATGTATATATATTTTAATTACTTTAAATCAATAAGCATTAGAGGACGATCTACGACATTATCTCGTATATATTTATTTGCAATTTAATTTTGGAGTCGGTGCCAGCCGAGGACAGTTTCATTCTGCGGCTTCTCTGCCGATTCTGCGATTTACTTATATGATTCGTATCATATATGTAAATCAAGGTAATAACTACATACAAAGTTCGCATTTATAATATTTAATCATCATTTCATCCGCAGGATGTCCACTGCTGCATACGGTCCTCCTCGATAATATTAATAGGATTAGAACAACTAATCAAATATAAATACGGATAAAGCCTGAAGTTGTGTCGTGATGATATATCAATAGTTACTGATCCTATAATATTGTGTAAACATCAATACTAATAATAAATCTGCAAGTGTGGGTATTGTATATATGTATAATCCTCCATAACTCTTAAACGAATTAACTGATTTTCATAAAACTTGGTATATAAACATTAAAGACGTACAGGACACAGGATAGGCTACTTTTTTCTTTTTCAACGCGGACGAAGTCGCGAGCGCCAGCTAGTTACTAAAGAACAAGATTTTTTGAGACTATCTAATAAAGTCTACATACGATACAATTGAAAGATGTGCAAAAGAATTAACCATATCTAAGTGCTACCAAAATCCAATTTGTTCAAGCAACCATGGATTCGATTTCACTCGTATCGAAGCGATGTGAATAATACAACTTACTTCAAATATAAAAGGGTTTGTAGCAATCAATTTCCACACAGGAAGCTAGCATTGTGATACCTTAGCTGCAATCCAGTTTTATTGCGATTCTAACTAAGTAGATGTATATATCGAAGAACGCAATGAGTTTTTTTCCGTAAGTTAATTTATTTCAAAGTATCATTTATTAAATTCGAATTTTGCATCGTCAATATTAAATAATATATTTTCTAATATGTTGTGTTGTGTTCGTTTATTATAATTTTCTAGCTGACCCGGCGCCTCAGAATAAAAATCCGTTTCATAACAAAATGTATGATAAAATGAATATTTTCACAATTAACATTAAAACTATATTGAGACTCCATAGACCTAAACGACCATTAAATATAAAAAAAACAATAACATATAGTAAAAAAACATATATGTATAACCACGTATGTGACCACAATCAGACCTGACGGATCGTTTACACAGATCTGATTGCTCCGCAATGACCTCCGCTTTGGTGCCAATGTTTGTTATACAGTAGGTTTCCAATAATATTACCAATTATTACTTAAATCTGTACTAGTGTTTACCAATACCAAATTTGATAGTTTATGTACATTTGGATGTATGTAACATATAACTTGACAGTTTGAAACTTGGTACATAGAAACTTCAATCATGGATGATTTTTTTTATCTGGTTTAATTTTTCAACTTCGTTGTAAAATAGTTCATTTTTATTATTTTAAAGATAGTTTAGTTCTGAACTCAGGTGTAAGTAACACATAACTACTAGTATGTACAGTACATAAGTAATAATTTTCCTTCTTTGAGGAATATCATTGTATGTATATACACTCGATTCGAAACTGTATAATACAAGTCTCTCAGGATGTATTTTAATTTTCATATTTTTTGAAGAAATTCTATATTTTTAATGTAATGCCAAAATTTTTTATTGCTTTCTTTTGTTTCACTAAACTTTTTAGTGTTAGATTATTTTGATATAAATAGTACGTAGATATTGAAGCCTATTTATTAACACAATCACAACATAAATATCAAACATATTTTATTGTGAATATTTTACGAGTAAAACCGCAATGCTAAAATAAAGAAATCTGAAACTCCACCTGTTACTGATACTTGTAATCAATTCTAAGCGTCTATACCATTTAAACTAATACACGGAGAGAACGCAGAGAGGCGCAAATGCATCTCAGTCTCGGTTCGTCCACTCGACGCCTCGCCTCAGAAGTCGTTTCAAATTTAAAAGCCTTAAAAGCGAATTGAAAGCGATTTCCTGTGAGCCAGCGATATAAAGCAATGTCAGACCGAGAGTATCCTAAAGTGTGGCGTCGTTTCGAAAGAGAAGTCGACGCTGCGAGCACGCTACAATTCGAAATAGGTGACATCCCGGAGTCTATGTGGAGTACTGCCGTGGAATTTATGTTGGGCAATTACATAAGTGAGGATGTTTGGTGGACCACAGCTGGTGTGTATTCACGGCAATAAAACCACTAATGAAGACCCCCGCCACACACCCTCGTTAAATTGCACTGCCGTTAACTTTTCCATTCCCTGTCCCTTTTTTTTTCATAGTATTCGCGCTTCACTTAAAGTATTTTAATTAAAATTTTACATTCGCGTTCACATGGATTTTAAAAACATGTTGCTTTACATAAGTGTGTTGAAATATTTTAACGAGCCCGTTGGACGAGTGGTTAGGATGAAATTGACGCTCTGTCTCAGGGGATCGAATCTTGGCAGAGTTAACTTTGGAAATGAACTTCTCAAAGTTGACTCTGGTTTGGATTTGGAAAGTACACTGCAGAGCACACTGTATTTCGCAGTCCAGTTTTGGCAGCCCGTCTGGAACATTTTTGGCTTTTAGTCAGTAATTACAAAAACTTAATCAGCGAAAATGTCATAATTTCTGCACATATTAGAAATTAATTATACTATAAAATTAATCTCAGTTTTTTGATTCCATCCAAACCTTAATTATTATGTCTCAAAAATGTAATGTGTTTTTATGTATTGCTACGGCTAATAACTAATGAATAATCATAGAATTACGTATTATGGAATTGGTAAGCTGCTTGAGTTGAAAAGTGAGCTCTTTAATCGGAAGCTTGCCAACCTTTTTACTCATGGCCCGTATTTTTCTCAATTAATAAAATCGTGTCGTTACGTTCACACAAAAGAAAATAAGTCATTAGAGGGTTGAACCCGTAGCCCAATTATCTCGGTGCCAAGGGACTACCTTAGTGTGGTACCATTAAGACACCCTTTTCGCATAGCCTAGCGGTACAGAATTTATAACTTTATTGCACACTTCCCAAGTGATTAAATATAATGAGTTTTGGATGGAACTCGGAGGCTATAAAGCTCGCCCGCTTTAACGCCCAATTTAAATGGACTTTAAAAAGTACTAAAACACAGCATCTCAAAAAAAAAACCAGTGTACAGATTTTTTTAATATATTTCTTCTTCTTTTGTATGCGCCTTTTCACTTTTGAAGGTCGACAGTGAATTTCTTAAATTTATCCCTCTTTCGTGGGTCGAATCAATTGGGTACTTCATAGTTTTAATGCCGGTCCACTCTTTGATGTTACGTAGCCATGACAATCTTCCTCTTTCTACTTGACGGTTTCCTTTTACCATCTTGCTACAAGTTGCAGCAAGTTTTCCGTAACATTAAGTTGTTTGTTTCATTCCAATCGGTTTACAAGCAAAAAAGTTAACTTACACGCTTATGAAGTCGCAGGCACAGTTAGCAATAAATATATTTGCTTAATATATTAACATTTCAATTAGTTTAAAAACTCGGAGTTAACATTTGAAGTCAACTATTTATACCTACGTTTTCAAAAACATTATGGCAATTAATCAAGGTAGCCCATTAGTGGAATTAAACGTTATATATTGTCGGTGAAATGTACATGCGCGAGATACTGCTGCGTATTAGGATGTGAAATATGAGGCGGGCGAAGTTAATTAATGGTATTTGTACGATGACAGGTACTGCAAAGGATCCGGAAGCGGTGCAGGAATACCGCCTGCTTCTGACGTCCATGATCACACAAAAGATGAGTATCGCTTGTTTCCTCGCTGAAGGGGATGATTCAGGGCGCACTCTTGTTGCTGTTAATATGTTAATACCACAAAAGAAGGATCAATTTGTGGAACACAAACCGGTAAAAAATGTTTTAATTCTATAATCTTCTTTTGACGTCTCTAAATTTGCTTCCATAGTGGAAGGCAGTTCAAAAAATTGATGATAACAGAATCGGGGAATACAATATCATGTTGTAGCTACATATTTATCATCTATACCTACTTCCAAAATCTAATTACACCACTCGATAGCTAAAGGATAAAAGAATCATTTGGTATATACAAGTTCGTTGGATATATATACATATTACGTACAATACAATAAGCTCAAAGAATATATCACTCGTATTCGCGTAAAACACACGGCCGTGTCCACGACGGGACCACTCTAATTTTTTTTATTTCTGGTTTTTATTTTTTTTATTCATGATCCTCATTGCTATTTTAAGTATCTATACTAATATTATATAAAGTGGTAAAGTTCGTATGTTTGTATGTGGGAGATAATCTTTGAAACTAGCGTCAACCTTTTATTTTGCAAAAGGGACGAAGTCGCGGGCACTAGCTAGTTGCGCAATAAAATGATAACTGAAGTAACAAATTTTTCAGCCCAAGACTGAAGCTGGTTTGTTATCGTTACGCATGTTTGCCGAAGCCATGAAAGTGACAGCAATTTACGATAGATACAACGCAACAGAATATCTCATGGGTGCCGGTTTGTCTGTGACGCCGGAATATAGGGGTTTGGGTATAGCGGTGGAAATGATCAAAGCAAGGTAAACATTTGTCTTGGCATTTAGTTTATATTTAGTTGTCAATACAATACGGCTTTTATAAGTATTATTATAGATTTTGAAAAAGTTTTGTTACGTAAATAATTTTTGTTAAGTAAAATAACATTAATTAATCTGATTATTTTTGAGATTCCCTTCTGGTACCTCCATTCTGGTACCAGTAAAAATAGAATTTTTTATTATAGGTTTATAGGTAGGAATAAAGAAGAGAAAATATTGATCGGAAAGCATAAAACGGTATCAGAATTTTCATAGTTTCTCATTTAAATAAATATATAAGAACGCAATTTGCTAATTGCAATTTGCTAAACTGAAGCTAATTATTGGTGTATACCATATACACCAAATTAAATAAATGAATTAAAAAATCCAATAAACATTTGTTTGTTGTTAACATAACATAGATTAAACTTGTTTACAGAATACATTTGGCGAAGGAACTTGGCTTCAAAGTGACAGGCGGTATTTTTACAAGTGCTCCGTCCCAACGATCAGCGGAAAAGGCTGGCATGGAATGTTTGTATCAAACTACGTACGAAAGTTTCGGTGAACAGTGTGGTATAAAATTTGATACGACTACCGAATACCTCAAAATATTTGCTGCATCCACTGAATAAATATCCCGCTTTCAAAAACTTGACACAATATTCCTGTTACGCATATCCACTTAGCATAGGCATATTTTATTTGCATGTAGCTCAATACTCACGATTTTTATCATGTAACCATATAGTAAAATATGTTAGGAAATTAAATAGAATCTGTGAAATTAAATTTGTAATAGTTCCTTAGCGCAAAAAACATGCTGCTCATCATCTTTATATACAAAAGCTTATTATTAAATAAAAATGTTGTTAAATACTCGTATGTTAGTACCAGCTGTTCGGCTATTTTTTTCACATATTCGATGAAGGCCGAGGAAGGTTGTTATGAAGAGGTAAATTGGAAAAATGCCAGGAAAAATGTTTATGCGAAGCCGGGAGCGGGTTGCTAGTATTATATAAAAATTAATTGCTTAATGTTTTGTTAAGCGCAAAACTCGAGAACGACTGGACCAAATCGGCAGTTCTTTCTTTTTTTTTTTTTTTAAATATTCTTTAAAACTTGAGGAAAGTTTGCAGTGAAGAGAAAAATTCGAATTATTATACAGAAAAACGTTAAAAAAGGATATTTGGCATAGACGTTGTACAGGGACATAAGGTACCTTTCATCCAGAAAATAATTATGATCCCTGGCGAGGGATCATAATTCCCTCGGGATAAATTTTATGAGTAAGAAATAATAAAAAGAAGCGCGAACCAAGTGGCGGGCTTAAGCTAGTATCATCATCAAGCATAGTATCATCAGGCTGGCTATGTCACGTCTGTCCAGTGAATGGTGTAATATTTAACAGACTGTTTAACTCCAATATTACCGCTAAGTTTATTCAAAGAATTTCATACCGACAAAGCAGAATTAAGTAAACCAGTTTGAAGCGCTGAACAATTTTCTTAATTCTCTCGTATTGTCCTTGCTGCAGACTGTTAATTTTATAATGTTTCTTTTTTAAATTTATTTTCTTAGAAAAAAATCGGTACATGCTTCCGCGACCGGCCAGACCTCTAGGGTCATTCGCGACTTATTGTAGTAATCGTACGAAAAAACATTCTGAATAAGATTTTTATTGTTTTTTTTTTTTTTGTGTTCTTAATAGGTTTTTTTATAACCTACTTGCTGATATCCGCGAATATTCGCATTGAAAAATGAGAAAATAGTCGCCACCCGAGTTTTTTTTAAATATATTTTCAACATTTTTTCATGATAAAAAGTATCCTATATGTTAGTCCAGGTAATAAACTATCTGCGTGCGAAATTTCAACCAATTCCGTTCAGTCGTTTTTACGTGAAAGAGAAGAATCGTCCATCCATACATCCATCCTCACAAACCTTTGCATTTATATTAGTAAGATGTGTAGAAGGCTTTTAAATGTCTGCGGTTAATTGCATGAATAAGCCTCTCTCAAGAGCCTACGCTCTCTTGCTTAGCTTTACAACTGTTGAGAACTAGGAAGTACGTAATTATTCATAAAAGTAATTATCGCCCATCTCCGGTTCAAGCGAGCTCCGCTTAATGAATGACGTATAGTATACAACAACACATAACACTATAAAAATGATAATATGTCATATTTAATTGTATCAAAAATCCAAATGTATAATATACGTATTGTATGGAATAAAAACGTTTTTCATTTAAATTTTTTATTAATCTTTTATGTGAGTTACAAGTATCCAAAATTATGCAGCAAGCACTTTCTCAAACAATAAGTTCTAGAATTCCTTACTTAATTCTTAAATAAAACGAAAAATTGAAGTTATCTAATATTGAAAACCTTCAGAAGTCTACTTTATTCATAGATGTAAATTTTACTTTTAATTAAATATAATTATATTAATTGATTAATATTATGTATTAATTAATTAATGTAATTAATAATAAATATGTATTCATATAAATACTCGTTGTTTTCATATTAATACATATAATAAAAATCGTAACGTAACCTACCTATTGAAAAAATTTCCAGACCCCTTTTCTTCAGAATTTTTTTCTATCCATCTCCGGCCGTATTGCCAATTGAAAAAACCTTTCATATAAAAAAGTACCTAATGTTTCCCAAGGAATTATCCAAAAATAAAAATATCAACTCCTTATAAAAATAAATGAGCAATAAAGATTGCCTAATCGTTTCAAAGCCATAGAAAAATAATCACGGACAAAGTCTCGCGCAAAAGCAAAAACAAAACAACGCTAAAACAATCGCTCACACATCTTCCCTGATATTTTATTTCCTTGTTTTTAAATACTACACATTACCAAACATTATTCGCTTACATTCCAAAATATCGGATGTATTTCAACGATACCCTGTATCCAGTTTCAGATAACAAAGGCACGAAGCGAATGCGCGAAACCCATTTACAGGGCTTCGTCCAATTCATATTACATAATAAATTAACCGGGTGAAACTGCGATAAATTGGCATAATTGAATCAATCGTGACTCCGTAAGCGTTTTCATTGCCTGTCACGGTGTCATCGAGGCGAGATGGGACTTTTAGAATGGCGATGGTTAAATCTCATTAACAATTATTTGTTGCTGAATTAATTAACCATGATCGCGGGTATCTTTCTGGATGGATTCTTCTGGAAGCATAAGAGCAACAGATCTTTACATACCTATAGAAGAATGATTTTTTCTTAGAGCATCTTTAATATATTGCGAACTTTAGTTATTGGAAAGTTCCTGTAGTAGTTTAAAAATCAAGATACTACAGACGATAATTGGATAAGTTCTTATTAACGGTGTTTATTCAATTACAAATTAACGGCAAACATTCTTTACTTAACTTACAAACAGCAGCGAGCGTGTTCGAGCAAACTTGCCTGCATTTTCCGCGTCTAGAATGCACTATCTTCATTAATATTTATTCTAAAACTCTGCGCTGCAAAACAACTTTTAGATGGTAAAAAGATGGTACGTATTTCCCGGAATCTTATTCTGAATAAGAAGCATAATGATTTTCACTACTAAAATAATAGAATAATAATTATGAATAAAATTTTGTTAACTAGAATCCTCGCATAAAATTAATAAATTTGTTTGCACGTTGGTAAGAACATATAGTTAATTTTAGCATATATTATGTATGTGATGTTAGATCCTATAATCACCAATTACACAATTTACTTGTATGAAGATAATTTTACTAATATATAATGCTCTCAGTCCTAGTGACTCGCTTTATTTTCATGAGTATAATTCAATTTTTTTTCCTTTAGCTGATTTTTATACTGTCGTTAAAAATGCTTCGGATCTGTGTATACCTTAAAATTGCCTTGTGTTACCTATACCTATTTTTTTGTTTTTAGTTTATGCTGTTGGTGTACATTTTGAAAATAAATAAATAAATACTTTTCTGTAAATTACATTGTTAGAGGTAAAATTTTATAATTTTTTTCTAACTATACAAATTTAGAGTAATAATAAAGTCGCGTAAATGTAACGTCTGTAATGTCTGCGTAATGTAATAAAGTCCGTAAACGGAGCATAATGTATTTGTGCCAAACGGGAAATTATTAAAAAAGGTTTTGATTCGTGGCAGTAGAACATATTTATTAGTGGGAAAGGGGAATAAATTATTCGTGCCAGATTTGATCGTGCGAGTGGAGCAGAAGCCAAACAGGCTGGCGTCTCCTGGTTACACAAGCAACGCCTCAGGTGCTGTAAGTGCGCTGCTTCCCATTAGTTATAAGATTAATGATAAGTAATTAAAAAGGGACAGGGAACATATGTGTCGTTCATTGTAAAAGTGAATTATCTCCTTGTAATTGAATTTTAGAATAACGAGCTTTTTGCGAATTATAGTGTAGGGAAAAATATATAAGCATTCATTCATTGTTTTCATCTATGGGATTTAAATGCAACTATTGGAGTTACTTCACTTTTATATTGAAAGATATGACTAAATGTGATACCATTAGGCAAGAAAAGATGTTTTTAAAAATAGGGAGTTACACCACTTTTACAATGAACGACACATATATGTATTGTATGGATAGAGATAGGGCTCTGACATCTCTCCCACAGAAACACGACAGCACCATTGTAATGATTTAATGATCATTGTAATAAAAATATGGCTCAAATCGAAATTGTAACTAAGAAAACCTTTTAGAATTAATTGTTAGTAAAAAGAATTAAGTCCTTAGAGAAGTTTTATTTACCCGAATTGCTATAAAAATATTTTCACTTTGAAGAAGGTTTTACCGCCCCGCCTTCGAACGCGAGAGGCGGCCAAAATGTTAAAGGAAAAAATATATATTATTTTCGGCACTAGTGAAATCCACTGTAACAATAGAGCAGTTGGCTAGAGGAGGGGTTATTTAATTAATGGCCTGAACATCAACATGCCGAGTCCACTCTAACAAACAATGGTACAGTCATTTAATTTAACTTTTTATGACACTGTATTGTCCTTTATATATTGTAATACATTCTGTTTGCAAAGAATTTGTAGATGTTTTTCCGTCGTCAGATCCTTCTATAACAATATGAATGCAAAAGTTTATGAGCATGTAAGAATGGTTGTTACTCTTTCAACAAAGAAGGCTTTACGGATTTAGATTAAATTAATGTAAGATAAGATTAAGAATAAATTTTATTTGGAATAAAGGACATATAAAAACATAGATAGATAACATAATAATAATATAGAAAAACAAACACAAACGTCCCTCGCCACAAAACCGGCTCCAATTCAGCATAATGTAGGTTGTAAGAACCTGCGCTGGTTTTCCGTTACACCATACTACCGTTCCGTTACGCTGGTAATTTGGCACATATAATAATGAATAATATAATGAATCAATTTAAATTACAAAACTTACGCTAACAATTTTAAATAAATTGATGAAAACAAAAAAGAACTTTACCTTAATCCCGATAACATTTATCGAAAAGATAATTTAATTAGAATTTGAAATAGAGATTATACCTACTCGTATTCCATGAGAATGGAAAAGTTTTAAAAGCTTACCGTACATTTAACAGCAAGTCGAATAATGGATATGAGGTTGAATTATTTACGAGTGTTTCAGACAGGTGAATCTAAAGCTAGAGGTAGAGAAACCTTTCATCTCAAATGTATTCATGATGTGATGTATCACTAAGCAATTTTAAACAAGACAAAGGTACCTGGAAGCCAAGTTACGTATGAATATTTGATTGTTCCATGAAAATTCATCTTAACTTTTTTTTCTAGATACTCTTTAATTCTTAAATATACCCGTAGATAAAGTATATTTTCAAAAGTATACGAAGTGGTACATACACAGTGGTTTTTAGATAAAACTAGATGGTACCCGCGACTTCGTCCGCGTTGAAAAAGAAAAAAGTAGCCTATCCTGTGTCTTGTACGTCTAAATGTTTCATGAAAATCAGTTAATTCGTTTAAGTTATACATACAGAAAAAAATTCTAAAAATTATCAATTTAGTATAAAACAGCGAACTGCTCGCAGATATATTATTTCGATGGTATAGAACCTATAAACACGATATCTCTGAAAACAAAGTAATACTCCATGACCAACCCTTACAGGTTTATTATTAGTGTATTGATGATGATTAATAAGATCTATTACATGCTGAACCCGGCCACGGGTTCACCACCCCCTTACAGTACTACCGTGAATTAACAGCATTATGTGCTGTTGTGTTTCGGTGAGTGAGCAAGGAATGCCAGATCCCATTACCCGTTCCTTTAATTATATGGTCGGCAGCCCACTTGTAGCACTTATGGTGTTGCTTGTGTTATAGGCGACGGTAGCCACCTGCCATCAGGTGGACCGTCAGCCTGTCTGTCGAACTTAACATAAAAAAAAAAATAACAATAATGTTAACCAGTAAATTAGTTTTCTAACAAATAAGTACCTTTCATCTTCCGGCAACTCGATGTAAAGCGGAAGCAGCGTGATGTTGCGAAGATAGAGAGGATAATCGCCTGCTAAGTATGTGTGCGATATCTCCGCTAGCGACCGGTTGAACGCTCTCACTACGGCGGCTGCCGAGGGCGGCGCGGCTATGCCCACGAAGAAGACAGCGCGCGCGTCCGCTTGGAGCACGCGCAGCTCGCGGCCCGAAGCATGCGCCGGCCACACGCATGCGCACCACCACAGCAGCCACGTGCACACGCGCATCACGCCCCCTCTCACCGCCGCCCGCGCCCCGCCCTCCCCCCGCACCGCCACGCCATACCGACCACCGCACTAACACCATCCACGCTCAGCGCACCCCGCCCCCCATTCGCGACATCCACGCACAGATATTGCCAATTGTCTTCACTATAACACCGCGAGCATTCGCAAAGTTAGTAGTCACGCACACATACACACACACGATGGACGGCAGATACTTGGTACCGCAGTGTTTTAAGCGCTCTCCAAAAACGGGTTTCTGAAAAAGAAAAGGTAATGGTCAGAAAAGTTAACACTAAAAAATAGAAAAGTGTTATGAATTTATAGCTTAGAATCATACAAGCGAACACATTACATTATATATGACCTAGTGATAGAACCGATTTTTTACGGCGCTTTAATTATAGTTTGTATAAATTTGTATAAAGAGCAAACCAAAAATTGTTAGAAAAAATTGTTTTAGATGGGGCTGCAGGTTGAAATAACCATTTCGCCTTCTTGATTTTCTCCATGTCATTTTAAAAGTAATTAAATGCCTTCAGATTCTCACTTGACCAACATTAATATGATACGGAAAATATAATTTTATCATTTACGAGTCATGCTAGTATAAAAATCTAATGTTAGTGATGAGTACAGGTCGGTTGATGCTAGAGACAAACCCTCGCCTCGTCAGTTACGTCGACTGACGTCACTAATTGTAGTGTGTGCTAAATAATTTTACATTTTCATTGCACACATTACACATATAGTAACAATTGAAATCGCTGCTTTTATACAGATATGCAAATTATTTTAATTAAATACATGTATGTATATTTGCAATACGTTTTTGCATAATTCATTTTCTTTTGCTTTTGCTTCGTTCGCTTACATAGTTCTACATCTACCTATATAATATAGACTTCTACTTAGTGTTCATTGCAAAATCTTTAATAGGCTTTTGTCTTATAATCAACGAGGAACTTTCGTCTAGCTAAGGATAGAGTATTAGCCTGCAGTAAACCAATAACTGTGTTAGATTAAAGCCTGCAGCGCCTAACTAACTGGTAACTATCGGGTGAGCCTCTATCACAGCAAGTTTTAACATTGGAAACTATTACATTTGATGTTCAATGGAAATTTCCTCGAGTGGTTATTAAAGTTGTGCTGTTAATATTTAAACGGATAGCAAGTATTTCCCGAACAGATATACAAAATAAAATAAATTAAATACTCTTATTGTTTTATTTAAATGTAAAGAAAAATTATAATTAATTCACTCTTTCCTATGAACATTTCGGTAACTACATTGTATTCTTCATTTTTTAAAGGGTTGTAGTTACGGTGTTAGCCCTGTGACTCGTATGTTCGCAGATTCGTTACAGACAAAACTAGATCAATCCTTACACATTATAAAACAAAATCCTCCGCCGCGTCTGTCTGTCTGTCTGTCTTTTTGCGATAAGCTCAAAAACTACTGATTTTCATGATGTTTTCACCAATGGATAGAGTAGTTCTCGAGGAAGGTTTTAGTATACGAGTATAATTTATAAAGTTACGCGGGCCAAGTTGCGGGCAGCAGCTAGTCAGTAATAAAACAAAATTTTCTCCATTTATAATTATGTAGATCCCACAGAAAAATAACATGGTTTTAAGTTTAACGCTACATTATTTATATACAAACTTGTAGGTACCTATACAAATAAAAAATAAAATGTCACAAAAATATATTTAAGAGCTAATAAACACAATAATAAGAGCTAAATAATAATTAATTTAGTTTAATTAATATTTGTATCTCTATTCAAAATTCAAAGGATGACCTCTCTTGTATTTTGTTTTAAAATCTATTTTTATTAATTTTGTTCGCAAATAAATAAGTGCACATTACTGAGACTCGTCAAAACCTCTTTCAGTACCTTAAACAATAATGTCGATGTGATGTGGTGTAAACAAAAAGAAGGTATATTACAAATACAATTTTTTCTATTTCTTAAGAATTTGTAAGAGAATTCAACTAATTCTCGAGAAAATCTTCTGGGTCGCGCATCTTTGTAAAGGTATTAATTTACTGCGAGCCTTGTCCCGGCTGCGATGTCTTGTAACACTTATATAACACAATCTATTCTAGATGAATCAAATAATTCTGTATTTAAAGTTATTGTTAGACTACATCATCTTGAATGAGTCACGTTTTCATGGTATCGTTTGTGATAAAAGTGTTCAGCAGGTGTTTGGAATTTTTATCAAAAATAATAGCAGAACAACAATTCAGGAAAAATTAAAATTGACGTTTTATTTTGAATTCAATCTGTAGTAAGACACCATAATGCTCTACTGCAAGTTTTTAATGTAAGTAGTAAATCTGCTATGAATAAGACATTGTACGACATTGTAAAAAAATACGATTATTGAATTTTTCAATGAAAAATGACGGGCATTATAATATCATGTAATATTTTTTCGGGTGTTATATTTTTTTAAAAACACAGAAGAAGTCGCGGGCAAAATATCGCGGCTAGTAAAATATAATTCCAAGGTGTCGGTTTACTGTTAATTCCATTCGCAATGGTTCACTGCTTCTTCTATGCACGTCTAATTACTATTGAGGCGATGGCGCGGGACGGACTCGTCTAAACCCAAACTGGCAGGTTTTATTGCAATTTGTTACTTTTCCTTTTGTTATCTCTCTTTTATTAAATTCCAGTACTGCTTTCATCAATTCCCATTTCACCTAACGTACTCAACCTTTTTTAGTTTCGATTCATTCAAATGTATTTTATTTGGCGATGCAATAAGAATAAAATCACGAAAATTCTCTCAAATATATTATCAAAACATGCATGAAAGATTAGGAGGATCAAATAGATTAAACATTATAAAGAAAAATGCATAAATGTGAAGCAAAAATTTAATAAATATTGTTTTCAAAGATACTGTGGTAAACTGTTGTTCAAAACCATTTATTGTGTTTTAAACTAGCTTGAAATAATACCTTTTTGATGTTTTCAATGGAGATACAACCAAGAATATTGAAAAACTATCTGAGAATAGAGACTTTATCCTGTCATTCCTTGATGACTTTATGAACCTCGGAAAGACGACATTTCTTTTCTTCTTTTATTTAACTTTAGTCTTCTATAAGAGGGCGATTACTATAACCATACACACACATTGTGTTTGCCTTTACCACTAGGTACCTACATATTGTTCAAAAGCATCGAAACGTCCTCATGAATGTGATATAGCGTAGAAAAAATAGGAGTAAACATTGTTGATTTGACAGCTCTAAAGCTAAAACGTTTTATTCAAAATAACTGAATTATTAAATTAATTATTATTATATATTGCGTGCATTTTATAACAGTACGTTTCATATACAAGAAAAAAAAACTCATTAAAAAAGAATAACTTCAATGCAAGCTGCCTTACTTGTTCCAAAATTTAGGATGTTAAATGATGCCTCTTCCCGATGTTGGTGTACAAAATTTAACCGAGTAAAATATTTATAAGAGTTAAGCGGAACGCGGCGCGTAGCTTCTGCCACTGTAAACACCGTAGATACGTATTATGAAACATCTCTTACCGATCGTTTTACCGTAGAACGCTTTCGTTCACGCTCGATTTATTTTGACTCAGATATTCTTTTATAACTTCACACGAGATTTTCTACCTAGTGGGACTTACAAAGTATTATAACAGAAAGGCAAAGGCAAAGCTTCTTAAATCCATTTTGACTAGTGAAGGGGTCGGTTCACCCACTGAATTTCTTGTGTACCTCGGGCCACGAAAATGTACGAATTGTTACAGAAAACATGCGAATTTTATATTCTGATTCAAACATTTCACGCATACGAGTGCATGTTTCAAAATCTGTTTTTATAAAGGATTGCACTTTGTAACTTAATATAAGAACTGTCGTTATTTAAGTAATGTAGTAAGTATTTGTATTATAGTAATGTAGTAAGCCTCTAGAAAATCTCCTAAATTATTTATTATATTACTAGCTGTGACCGCGATTTCGTACGCGCTGTAGTTCGTTTTTTAAAATTCCACATGAACCAAACATGAACTTAACATTTTTCCAGAATAAAAGTATCATATAAAATGTGTTAATTCAGGTAATGAACTATATTTTTGAGAAAAAAGATGTGTAACATGTGTAGGTACATTGATTTTTATTTACATAAAAGATGATTAATTTTAAAAAAAGTAATAAAATTAACTTTTCTTTATTTAAATTTCGTAAAGTATTACTTAAAAAAAGCTGTTCTACAGCTGTTTCTAAGCTGTTTCTACAGTAAAAAAAAACTTTTTTTTGTTGTTACGAGTATTAACATCATGATTGGCTTAGTTAATGCTTTCAGGTTAGATCTCAGTTGCAACGAGAAAAGGTATTCATTATCTCTTCATTTCTATTCAGCTGTAAACGCTACGCTCCCGTCACTGTGTTGGAGTGAATCTGTACTCCTTGGTTTCATGTAAATTGTCAGTTTCAGTAGCAATGTCCCCTTTCACAAAGGGTTGACATGGGACTCCGTGACTTTGCTCAAATCACCGACACGTAAACACGGCACCAGCCGCTATTTTGCTCTCGACCTACTTCGTTTTAACGGCTTCATCTAATGTGTTAATTTGTACAAACTGTTGCTCGTTCCAGTGAAAATTCTACAGTTCTTATGTTCTTGTAAAAAAAAAAAACAATAAGAAAGAAATTAAAATTTATTACTTTACGTATTTAAACTTCATTTGATTAATATTAATATTGATAAAAATTTATAAAACAAGTTTGAATATTTAGTGATGCCTCCCTTTCGGAAATAAGAGCTTCTATTCGTCGGGGCATGCTCTCAATACATGTTTTTGCATTGTCTTGGAGTGTGGTGTTATGATTCCAATCTGAGAGTTTCAATGAATTGGCGCTTGGTGGTAATGAGTTCTTTCGGCATCGCCCGTTTGATGAGTCAACGTGTTTTCGATGGGGTCATGTCTGGTGAATTCCCTGGCCAAGTCAAAACATTTTTTTCAGCCAAGAATGCAGTACATTTCTGGCTTTGTGACACGGTGCAGTCATGCATAAAAATGTAGTTGTCATTACCAGGGAATCATTTATTGATTACATGAATATGAGGACTGTCCCTAATAATTTGGCCACCGATGGTAGGTACTTGTAATTGCATCGGTTATACCCCATACGGTTCTATAAATTCGCTAGAAAACAAAATGCAAATTAAAAAAAATCAAATAATATGTTTTAAATATTTCCAGGGAAATTGTAAAAATATTATCGAGTAAAAGTTCCTCTTTGTATCAATTAGTAGCGCACGGTCGTGATAACCGGAGTGTAATTAATGACGATTAGTGAGACAGGAGCGGAAAGCGGGACGTATTTTCTATATTGTCGTGTCTACGTAATATGTCTATACAGATATATCTACATTATATTGATCACGTTTCTTCAACCTGCGTGTTACGTCAAAGTACGAATATGGGTTACGAGTAATCAGATAAACCTTCTTCCTATCTACCAACGATATTCTACTTAAGTAATGATTTCATTGAACAAGCAAATTAATTGCCTAACAGATAAATTTGAATACAAATAATAAAACAATCATATTGCTCTAATATGCAACAGTAATTTGGATGCAAGAATTACCGATTTGGTACATTTTGGTAACCTTTTTTCATAATCAGCTACGAAAGAAGATGTCCTATTCGCTTTTTATTTTATTTAATATAAAACTAAAGGTCATTTTTGCTGCGTTATTTGAGTATGTCACTAATTTTTTTATGTTAAAAAGATACATTATTGTAGATATATTATAATAACATTATATTAGAAAAAAATACTTATGGGCACCTTTTGTATGTTAATGAAAATTTTATTACTTAATAAGTAGTAAGTTAACAAGTATTACATAAGGGTATATTTATAATTGAAAGATTAAAAATTAATAAAACATTGCGGCCCAATAAAAAATGCGATTACATGGTTTGTTTGGTACCTATTAAATCATATTATTGCTTATTACCTTTGAAGAATACAAAACATTGAGACCATCATTGTTCTACAGGGAGATGTTCTACATACGTAACATTATCACAATAGTGACTATCCAGAGCTAGACAATGTGCTTTAAAGGGGGTGCTATTTCAATAAGCGTACGGCGGAACGCCATCGTACACCCAAGCTAATATCAATGCAAATACAAGATGGCCTGGCCTTAAGCTCGGTGTTCACTTCAGAATTGATTTCCATAACAAATTTCATATTCAAAATACAGTGAGTGTTCTTTATGACAAGAAGGTAAATGTGATAATAATACATACATATTCTTTTGCTGCTTCGACGGGTGCATCTTGATCCTAGTGGTATCCTAATAGTATAGGTACCTAATTCTACAGCCCAAGCAATGAAAGCGTACTACTGAGATAATAATCGTAAAATAACATTAGTTTCGGAAAATAAATATATTTTCAGGCGTTTTATCTTTAATTTTCCAACGCGGACGAAGTCACGGGCACCAGCTAGTTATCTTATATAATGAAATTATTAGAAATTATTTGTTCACACGGTGCAATTTGAGATTGGAACCCAGCAAGAAGCATTGCTTGTTATTTATTCTATGGAGACGACATAAAATAACGAGAAAACTTGGTTGTTCCAGAGCAATACAAATGTACCACATATCACATAGTTCCATAACGTACTCCGCGTAGTTTGCGTGTTCAGTGAGTGTGAAAATGGCACATTAAGTTTCATCTGACATTATAAGTATGTGCTTTGCGCTATAAGAGTGATTTAAGGTCTCACAGACTTAGTATTCTTTGTGATGATTTCCTTTCATATCTACATGTCACATAAGTGAGAGTAGTCATTCCACTACAAGTCGTAATAAACCTTATTTGATTGTGCCATTTTAGGAGAGAATTATCTAACCCCGATTCCCAGCAATGAAAGCCCGAAGTAATTCACCCCAACAATGTACCCTTGTGAGCAATTAGTCCAGTCGCTACAACTTAACCTATTAACTGCATTGACCCGATTGCCAATTGAAATTCCACTAAATTCGACAAGATAAAACTATCCATATATACAGGAAAGAAAAAAAGATAAAGGAAGAGTACCACGAATGTTTTTATGAAAATAATATTTTATTCTTAGATTGTCGTAATAAATACCATTAGAAAATTTATTATAAAATTAACCTATTTTCCACTCAATTTGTATGTAATATTATTGATTGGTTATTATAAATTTCAATTTAAATTAAATAATACGGTTAAATCCAATACCCACACGTAATTACAGTTTACAGTCGTCGTAAAACGTTTAAAATCAATCCCAAAGGATTGAAAATAATTTAATATCAACTTCTAGTCTATTCCGCCCTATGTTAAGTATGTTTTCCTGATTACGTACAATTGTTTTTTTTTAATAACATAGTTCTAAAGAAAACCTTTATTCAATAATAATTCATCATAATCATCTCAGTCCCAGGACGTCCACTGCTGGACTACGACTCCTCCATAATTTTCCCAGAGACCGTCAAAAAGTCAGAAGCAGCCTGGATCCAGCGTCGACCCGCGACCCTTAACTATCAGGTCGCGACCTTTATCCTTATCAGACCTTTAGAAATTATTAATTAATTAATAACTGACAGGGTCTCCAATATGAAAATTCTTCGAAGAACTCATACTAACGAGTGCATAGACTAATCGCCCGAATTTATCTCGCCCGGGTCGGGCGACTTGTCAAGTTTTATTATTATTATTTTTATAGATAGACTCGCCCGCGACGATGATTCTGTCTGGCGAATGTTAGGGTTCGTAAAGTTGCATATCTGGGTCATATCCTGAGGGGCGAAAAGTACCATGTGCTCCACCTTATCATGGGGGGCAAGATTGAAGGGCGCAGAGGAGTCGGCAGAAGACAGATGTGTTGGTTGAAGAACATCCGTCAATGGACCGGAATTGCGGGAGTTGGAGAGCTGTTCCGGGTGGCCCGTGACAAAGAGGCCTTTTCGAGGGTGATCGGCAACGTCGGGGAGACCTGATAGGGTACTTAAAGAAGAAGAAGAATTAATTAATTAATAATCAATATTTCATAAATACACACAATTTATTATCGGTACTTAGTCTACTTTATTATTCCGTAATTAAGTACCTAAATAAATTACATCAATATATTGTATTGTAAAGTTTATTCAGACAATACGCCATCACATTGCCATACCGACCGAACAGTACACCAATTGAAAGTCCTATCTTATAATATTAGTATAGGGTAAATGTATGTAATACCTACGTCATGGTATTAAATCTGTGAATGTTGCAACAAGGTTTATGAAAGTCCGTCACATGTAGATATTCCAATGGGAGGCGAGCGGCGAACGGGAACTTGCCGCGCTCGGATGATCCTCAATTGATTGGAAATGTTCGACATTAGTCGCTTCTACGCTTTCAGGTCGCCACTCGTAAAATTCAATTTGAACACAACCGTTTGCGAACTCTGCATTTTTAATAACAAAACATACATTCTCACTGCTTCTAAAGTTCACTCTAAACTCTAAAGACTCATCTACACAACACAACATCACGCTGACCCGTAAACGCTTTAGCAATGAGGCAGTTCTTTCGCGTATCGTCGCCTGGAAACTATCTGTACGTGACACCGCAAGCTTAGCAAGAACTGCAGAGTCGAAGCAGTCTAATAGCATGCAAATATCATTTTTTATTGTACTAGCGACCCGCTCACGGCTTTGCACGGGTGCAATTTTTTCTGCAAATTAAATTAAAACAAACTTAAATTCGTTTGACGCTACTTCCATTACGATACATTGGATTAAAGATGACAGAAGCTAAACTTCTGTTCTGTAATTTGTTGATCTCGACCAAGTTCCATTTAAAAAGTACAAAGAAAACACAAAAGTCAGTAACCGCCATGTCGGCGCCATCGGCGACGGAAATGTAGAGCCCCACCCACGAACATTTCAAATTTAATACAAGTCAAACTTTCCCGCAGATTGAGAATATTCTTACAATATAAGGTATAATCTTATTTGAATTTTAAAAATTTCGAACCTTCACTTCGAACTATGTTAGAACTTTCACCCTCAAGTTCGCCTTGGTAGCCACTGACAGTTGCAGTAATTTAGTTTTTAGTTTGATTTCTTGTTCTATATAATTGAATAAATTAAAATTCGAGCTTTAGTGAGGTTTTTATACAAGTCCAAGTATTAAATATAGACGGCCACCAAGGTTAACTATTTTTAATATTGAAAAAAAGGGAAAAGTTCGTTGATGGAAATGAATCATTGTAATTAAAATTTAAAATCAACATATAAACTTCTGTAAAAAATTAAATGGACTCTAAAGGAAGCCGGAAGTCCACGAATAGCATCAATATAGGACGAAATAGTAAGAAGAAGAAACGTTTCGGATGTCGTTCCATTACGTCCCTTCGCTAATGGCTCGCGTAACTCCACCTCGTATACGCCATTACAGCTACACCTTTTGTTGACAAACAAATTAAAAACTAAAATATTTCACAAGCTGACACCTTCTCTGGTGGGTTATGAGTGTAAGCGGATCGATTCCCTTTCAAAGGTTTTTAAATTTAAAATCACCACTCGCATATATAAACAAATTTAAAATTGGATTTCGTTAGAATTTTTTTTAAATAAATTATATTATATATACATTATATACTAGCTTTTGGCTGAGACTTAGTCTGCATATCTTTATTATTATTATCCCGTGTTTCTGTAAATCTGTTCAGTTTCGTTCAGTTAGCAAATTCAATCTCACAATCTTTCCCATCTATACATATTATAAAATATCAACTATAATATTTCTACAATAATTTGGCACCCGTGCGAAGCCGGGACTGGTCGCTAGTATTAGAATGGGAGTTTAAATGTGCACACAATATACACACACAATATGCACACAATAGTAAGCGCTGATATTTTTGTATAAATATAGACTGTTAGACTGTTAAATATATTACTTTTATAAACTTATGTCAAAAGCACACTCTAAAGAGAATTCTAAACAGGACTTCTATCTTCGTTTCAATCGAAAAATTCACTTTGATCTAAAGTACGCTCGCACCATAATAACTTCGGAAACGGCGTAGGTAACATAAAACTTTATATCACCCCATTATAGTAAATCGGGTAGAGTAAATAGGTATCTACTTTCACACGCGGGTAAAGTGTTCGCGTCGTGTAGTTAACTTGTTCGGAGAGTGTAAGGTGACAAACATGCCGAATAAACTTGGAGCGGCATTCGATTTGTTTTATTAGATGACTGTGAAATAGAAATAAAAAGTTATCAGTGGGTGTGAAGTTTTGTTTGTTCTCATTTCTTTTCCAATATAATTATGTCGATATTCTTATACGTGTAGGCGTATGAAGTCGCTTCCCTCCTCCGTCTGGTATGCTCCGTATATCTGGTATATCCGCTAACTCCTAATAAACCTCGAAACGGATTTTGATGCGGTTTTCATCATTAGTTAGACAATTTTTCAGGGAAAATATAGTTTATCATCTGGATTAACATATAGAATACTTTTTATCTTAAAAAAATGTTAGGTTCCCGAGGGATCATCTAAACTCTCGCTGTGGTGGCGTCATCATCGTCACAGCGATAAAGATGTCAGGCGTTACATTACTCATATTTAGGTATATATTTTTTATTTCAACGCAGACGAAATCGCGGGCAACACCTAGTGAAAAATATATTTGTAACGAAAAAGGAAAGACTATGATATTGACAATACAAATGATAGTTGTTAAAGTACAAACCTATTTAGAACCAAAAATGAAGGTGATGTAAAACAAAAATTTAACGGCCCTTCGTCATTGTCACGGGCGGGACCGACTGCTGGGAGTCTCATTTATCATTTTGCTGACGTAATTAGTAGCGGGTAATTTAGATTAATTGGACTTCAATTGTCCAACAACATCTTTAATTACACAACAGAAAAGAGTTCCGGAAAAATATAATTATATTAAGCAAGAAGAATAAATAATTTGAAAATAAACTAAATGAAATAGGGGCTGCATGACAGTAAAAGCCATTCACTGACAGTTCAGTTACAAAGCAAGAAACAAGTTAACTGTAACTGTCGACAGTTAACTGTAATAAGGTAACTCCACTTGATGGTAGGTGGCTACCGTCATCTATAACCTCCCTGCAAGTGTGCTACCGACCATATTAGGATTGAGGATAAGGAATATGAAAGGGGCAATGTGCTCTGACATCCATTACTCACTTACCGCTCAAACAGCATAAACGCTATTAAGGTTCGCAATTAGGTTCAAACTTATATTAATTAACTACATCAGCTTTTTTAATAAAAGTAAAACCAGACATTAAAAAAATAAAAAAAATAAATGGACTTTCCAGACTACAACGCGAAAACGCATTTTGTTTTTGAGCTGAAATAAAGCGACGCCGATGTTTATGAAAGCGGGAACACGTTTCTTTAATCAAAGCCGTCATAGCCGTCTGGCTTTGTCTTCAAAAATTGTCCGCACTTACATACCCCTTAACTTTGCACAATTCAAACACATCATTACTGAACTTTTGAAGTTCTACAAAGCCTACGTGCATCTATTATGATGTCAATGTATGATGGATAACAAATATAACATAGAATAATTTAATAAAATAAAATCTAATCCTAAGTTATATATGTATAATGTATATTTACATATTTTATATAAAAAAAGGAACTAAATATTGTGTTTTCAAACATTTTTTTTTTATGATGAGAGAAAAATATTACTCATATCTTTCTGTATAAAAAGAAATATCGAGAAAAATTTAAGTTCATAACCTCAGGATTGAAGAAAGAAAGAGATACGAAAGAAATGTTGGAATAGAAAGCTTTAACCATCACCGAGCCGCGAGGGCCGAAATAGTCTCTTAACAAAAATTGCTTTGTCCCAGTGAGCGCCAGACGTTCTAGCGAATAAATCCCGGACGCTTTTATACGAAGATTTTCCATCTGAATTGAGTTTGCGTTGTCAACGAGCGGGGCATATAATTCCAACTTATGTAGCCGGGGCACTTCATTTGTTTGCGAACAAAAGAGAACAAACAAGATATTTAAATCGAACATTTATTAATTTAAAATTCCAACTCTGCATTTTTACTTATCGTATCAGCAAAAAAAAACGAATAAATACAAGTAAGTATACTATGTAGAAAAAATGAGAAAAAGGAAATGAAATGGTCTGACGAATCTACAAAGATTTCGGAACACTTCAGCGCTCTTTCTCTAGACGTAATGAACGGCTTATTCAATATTTTTTTTAAAAAAATCTACAAATTCTTGAAGTACCTTTTATGAATAATGATTTTGTCTTACAATTTGTACATTACAGACTTTCTTTAGTTAGAGGATTCTACTACCTTCTTAATGAGAGATTTTTAGATAATACTAACCATTTAAATTATTAGTATAAATTATTATAGATTAGAAGTATTAAATAAATAAAATTCAGATCAGGTTAAGGTCTAAAAACGTAAAGCCTCAAAGACAACCTAATTGCATAGATAAAGCATATACAAAATACAAATACAAGTATATTCATATTCTTAAATATCCAACGGATTTTGATACGGTTTTCACTAATAAAAAGAAGAAGACTTGTGAACGGAATAATTTACAGAAAAAAATCGACTATTCCGGGGGAGGGTCTCTAATTTTCTTTTTTATGAAAGAAAAAGTTCACCTTAACGCAGTTAACAGGTCATCGAAGTAACATTGCAATAGAATAAAATGGCCACAAAAGCAATATGAATATAACAGAGGATTTAAGTATTCATTGAGAGCGATCAGTTTTTGAAATGGCAGCCGAAGCGATTAGAAGCTTTTGGAGTATCTACGGCTCTGCGCCTAAGGCAGTGAGAACGTCATACATATTCAAGAGCCACGGGGCTCGAGCCAAGTGGCTCAATGTTACTTTGCATCGCTTAACTGCTGCTGTACTCTGTTATCCAAGTTTATACGGCAGTGGATTTAGTGCGCGGGAATGCATCCGATTATAACATATAACAATTGGTTTAGGCAGAGCTCGTCTCTATCAAACGTTGGTTCTTCGGCGAATTTCTGATCCTATCAACCAAAGAAACTCCGAGCATAGTTCGCTCCATAGCACGCTGAGCGACCCTAAACTTGTGGATCAGTCCTGCCGTGAGAGGCCACGTTTTGGAACCATACGTCATCACTGGCAGGACGCACTAATTATATAACTTGGTCTTCAGGTGACGTAGCTTCCCGAATGCAGCCCAGCCCAGCCGAATTTTTTTGCCAATAATAGATGCTTTTTGACAAGAATTGTAAAAAAAAAATACCCAGCTTCCAAGAGGAAAAAGGAGCTTCCAAGCTTAGCATCTTTAATGTATGTCGCAAAGATGGGACATACATTAAAGATGCTAAGTTGAACTCTACATACAATAATTATTAGGTGTTTAATTGTATTTACTGGCAAATCAAATTTTTAATTTGGTTTTGATGTATTTTATTAAATAAAAATGAGTTATAGTGAAGAAACTAACTGAAGTTTCAGAGTTTCCATTAAATTTACTTACTGGGATATGACATTGTATGTATATATCATATTAGTTCGAGAATTGTTAGTAGGTAATGTAAACATACTACAAGCAAACGCCATTATTGAATAACTCATACGAATAGAGGGCGTATTTCCCATACGTGCTTTGCACATAAACTAAGCTGGGAGAAAACGTTTAGTCAGTTGGAAATTAAAGGCCAAAGTACTGCCCTTACGTAACAGATACCAATCTGCATAATTTAGACTGGAGCTCGACTACTCATCGAAGCTATTCACTAATATACCAAGGTATTTTACTTTAGATGTTACTTGCATACTAACTATACCTCATTTCCCTACTTTTGATAATTTAGAGTTCATGCTGTTTCATAACATTGATAAATCGTTTCCTGTTCATTAGAACAGGAAAAAATAATTTACATTAGAACTTTATAGATACATGTATGATTATTTGAGGCGCATAGAAAGAAATACTTAGTAGAAAAAAATCTTGATATACATTTTATATTGGTTCCTACAAAATTCGATAACTGAAATCACTTTCAGTTATCGCATTTTGTTATAGCTATAAGGAAAAACTCAACAAGATTTTGTATAGTACGTACCATATTCCCAAAACGCAGTTTCTATTACAAATTAGAATAAAAATATATATTAAACCTTGTATTCTCATTATCATGAGAATACATCATGCAAAAACTGTAAATAAACCTTTGTTTTCGAGAATGCCTGAACGTACTTTTTCCGGTTGTTTCAGTAATAAATCATTGTGCTACGATGGCCGGTATCTGCACACGAAAGGTAGAATTAGTGACATCGTCCCCAACCATAGAAATATTCAATCACAATTGTATGAGTTATTTATTTCGACTATATCGGATGTAAATTAATAAATAGCACCTTCGGTAAGACAAGGGCATAAACTGGACTTTTTGTAAGTTAATTTTTTTGCATTTAATATCGTATTCTTCTGCTTATATTTCTTTTAAACAATTCTTCATCAAATAAGCGCCCCATATTCTTGTAAATATTTTTTAATTTAATAATGTTTTTTTCAGACATTTCTGCATATATTTTAAGTTTAACTCATTTTAAAAATAATTGTAATGTCTTACCGAAGGTGCGAAATGATACAAAACTTTACTGCCTTGAGAATTAAATCAGTAGTTACAATAGAAAACATAATATCTTTATTTGGTACTAGCTAGTGCCGGCGACTTTTTTCACGTTAAAAAAAAATATGTAACATCTGTCAAATTATAAGACATCAGCAATAATTTAGTCAATTTATCGTTTATTATATTTGATAGGCGTTGAGTTTTTTCATCTTTATTTTTAGATGTCCCCTCGGGAATATTACTTTTTCCTGGATGAAAGTCCCTTTCTATATCTCTGACAATGTTTATGCAAAATTTCATTATGATCGGTTGAGTAGTTAAGGCGTGAAAAAGCAACAGACAAAGTTACTTTCACATTTATATTACTAGTACTAATTTTTATTGTATGAATGTGCTTTAATTTTCAAAGATTTTTCTATTGTTGTAATTATACGTAGACCACGCATTTTGTATGCGATATTTTTATATTTAAGTAATTCATGGCTTCATGAAGTAAAATTCATGGGTTCATGTTTTTGGTTTAAGGTAATTTTTCTTAAAAAGACAGAAATTCTCTACACAATTGCTAAGACTCACAAAGTTATTTTCAAAACAATATTATAGCTGATAAACTTTTGGCTAACTTTTATCCGTCTTGTAACTAATTAAAGAGGCGGATTAATTTGCAGCGCTAATAATGATAACACAGGTTTCTTTGTTGCGCCACGAATCATAATGTGAGTCACGTACTCTTTGCCAGGGCTCACTCCGCTGATTTAAGAGGGTAGTTTAAGGATGTACCCGCAACATAGTGTTATTTACAAGGAAACTTGCCCCGATTCCCGTTCCGGACGCTCTGACCCTTAATCTTGACTTATCGGTCAGAACTTTGAATCCTAGTTATACGAATGCTTTCCTCTTGTTATTCGAGCTTCGAAACAAACAGATTCGGAACTGTGTTAAGTTTATTTGATTTAGTAATCTGTGAACTCACAAAGAGGTTTTTCTAGAAAATTCTACATCTAAAATTAAAATTATTTCTACTTAGTTTCTGTATGTGTCGATAAAATATAACTTGTGTCCATATATGATGTAATTGTAAACGATTTGAAATCCAGGCTCAAAAATTAAAATGAAAAATATACAAATAATTATACATCACTTATTGTGACTCTTCTAAACATTGTATTTTTTTTATAAAATCAACTATAATATTACAATTTGTTTCATTACTGCTTGCTTATATTGCCGTTAAAGACGAAAGGATTTAATGTATTTATATATAAAAGTGTATTTCCCAACAACGTTTCACGAAAACTGTGACAATGTTGCCACTTAATTCCAAAATCAACTTAATAGTTTCAAACAACAAAGTTATTGTAGCCCTTTCCACAAAGTATCCCCAAATAATCCCAGTAATCTCCTATATATTGTATATATGCGAAGTAAATACGAAGACAAAAACTTTCCTATTACACACCGTTGAGACACGTTTTTGTCAATATAAAATCGATCAATCTAAAATTTCAATGTTTTCGATAAAAAAGTTCGGCTTATTATCGTTTTATGTCTCGCCTCTAAAAGAATTTTAACTCAAATACGTCTTCTCTCCAACACACTGTTATCTATTCAAGACTGGACGAAAAATGGTTTTATTATTTGATAGATGATCACTTCACCTTTACCATAATCTAAACGACCTGTCTAGAAAATAAATTAACTTGTCTACAGCGAGAAATACGAACGGGGGAAACTCATTCATTCACAGCGAAAAATCAAGTGAAGCTTAGACGCAAATCGACGTGTGCACTCATACGTAATGACTATTCGAAAGTCGAATGTCCTCTGCACTGTAGGTGAGACAATTCTAGTTCGTATGCATTTTTAATTTAATCTATTCCAGAAAGTTTAATTTGAAATTCAACCAGTTAAACTAATTATAACATAAACGAAGTCGACATAACCGGCGATTCTAGAGCTGGCTTTTACCTCGGTCAACAGATTAGCATTGCCATACAACGAGGTAATGCAGCAAGCATGCTTGGGACTCTGGCTAGGGAACCGAAGCTTTATATTATATAATATTTAAAATATGTAACTTGGAATTAACTAATTGGACAAAAATATCACTTACTTCAACTTTTTTAATTATCTTACCTAAAAATATTTGGACAGACTTCCAATCTTCCAATTTCTATTATGTGACAAAAAAAAACAATTTTTACAAAATTTTAACATTATACACGTACGTGTGACAAGTACATATGTGAAATTGGGCTTCGGGCCCTTTGGGCCCACAAGTTTTGAACCTACCTACGAAAAAGTGCCCGTATGACACGCTAGTCTTTTATATGTCCCGTTTGGGGCTTGAACTTGGCGTTGGCTGCTAGTTTGGACTTAATCTTTACAGTCATGATAATATTCAAAAAAACTTGTACTTAAACAAACATCCATTCAAGTGGAACATCTTGTGGCAAAGTGATCTTACAACACCATCTGCTACGTGCCATTTATTTTATTTCCTTCCGTCGCTTTTTGACCTTTTTACTTCAGTGTACAAGGTTGGACAAACTTTCAAACAATATCGTTTTTGTAGCCTTCCTTTTTAACTATATACAATTGAAATAACAACAGGCATCCTAATTTTATAGTATCAATGTACTGTTCGTTAACCAATTACAGTGATTTTCACATCTATAGTCACTCAGCTTAGCAGAATTAGGTTGGTTTTGGGCCTAACTTCAGCACATTAATTAAGTTGCGGGCCGTAAATAAATAAAAAGTAATAAAAATAACCAAATAAGAATCGAAAATGGCAAACATTTGAATGGTATTTAATTAAAACCTCGCCAGCTAAACCAAAGCCCGTGGCAAAGAATATCCGGGGGTCGGAGGTTGTCCATATTATGTACTTTACTTTAATTAAATCTTTTAAACTAAACCCTCCCGGTTACGCAAAATATTTTATTTACGCTTATACTAAGGATAACATTACGTCAAAATATGTATGGCTATCCTCTCCTTCTATTCCAATAAAATATTAAATATCTAAATACATTCAAATAATAATATCTTCAAAAAAGATTTTTACTTGTATAAATAGTCATATCATTTGATTATATTTCACCGCGTTAAGCTCCGAATAATTGCAGCATAAAAATTAAATAGGTGAGTACCACAAAAGGTTGTTGTAATTATGATCGTTCCAGCACAAAACAGTTGTTATCTATAATTAAATTCTACAAAATGGTTTAAGCAACAATTGGTTTCATGCAAGTACAGTGTTGTAGTACAGAATACAGATGAACGATAAATGAAAAGAGAAAGTCCTAGTAGATAAGCAAAGTTATTTAAGTTCACGGGAACACTTAACAGTGTCTCCTGGAACGATTTATTTCAGCTAACTTTACTGGGTGGAAATTCCCCTAGCTTTTCCACTGTCTTCATGTTTTAATGGCCAATATTTTAAATTCGCTCTGGGAAACATTATTCGCACTGTAAAATAAATCAACTTTATTTATATATTCGCAAGATTACCAATTAATTTCATTTACTTAATTTAAAAAAAATCTTAAATGTTATTGGTTTTATATAGCAAATTTACCAAAAAAAATAACACATCATAAATATAATTCTTATCTATCTCAGTATAAGTACGAGTATTTACTTACTATTACTACGGTGTATTACTACGGTGTATAATTAAAAAAAAAAAAAAAAAATTAAAAAGAAAACATTATTTATTTGTGGTAGATTATGTCCCAATGGGAAATTTCTTGTGGGACATTTTGGGAAAAAACCTTCCAAAATACACATCTAATATTCAGTATACCTAATGTCTAAATATTCCATATCGATATTCACGCATAAATTGTATTTCGGTTTAATTTACCGATATACCTACCGATATGTTTAAGTAACTATGAGAGGAAAATAAGAAATCCATTGTATAACATAACAAAGCAACCTCCTGTCGCAAATGGAACTTTATTTTATACGCTAGCGATCGCGCGCGACTTCCGCGCACATTTTATTGAATTTATAGGCAATAATCCTAACTATTTACGAGATAAAAATGATTGAGTTCTTCTCTGAAATACAAAAATAAAACAATGTGTGCTTGTGTGCAAGAGGAAAACCTTTGTTTAGGAATCACAGACAGTGACCTCATTTTTGGTCAAGAAATAACCACAAAGAAATGAAGAAGAAATCGTTGTTCAATGTTTACGGTTATGTATTATGTATGTATGACTCATAACTATATAATATGACAGTTCATAAAGTAAATCAATTAAAAATAAAATTCATAAAATAATAATCATAGCAATACCAAATGATTCATAAAAGCACTCGATAACTAAATTCAAATTTTCATTAAAAGTATTTAACAAAAATAAAGATAAACAACATATAAATGTACAGTTAAATTGAAGGTAGATCGGGCGCAGCGACCAAAAAGCTTCGCAGTGGTCACGTGACTAGGGCAGCAACATAAAAATGAAACCTACTTTATGTCTATGAATATTTCAGATTATAATAGTGACCTGAACGAGTTGAGCTATATAGTTTGTATATAGTTTTCTTCTTCATACTTTTTAAAAAGAGGTTGAAACCATGGGCTAGAGCTGCCACAAATTAAACTAATTTTGTTTTATTAATGAAATATTTCCAGCATCGGTAGGTACTAAATATTTTGCTTTTATTATGTATGATAATATAAATATTCGTAGATAAATAAATGAATATATTATTATTTATTGGTATAATCTTATAGATGAAGACAAAAACTATACCAACAGACAGAGACCATATAAATAAAAAGGAATAATGGCAGTAAAATACGACGAAAAATAACGTTCAATTTATCCAATTGTTGGGAACAAATTGCCTTATTAGCCGGCTCTACACATCGATATACTCGCTCCATTTGTTTGTGTACTGAAATCTTGAAGACTCTTTGTTTCAAACTCAACAAAGTCCTAGTAGAATGAATAATAACTTTTGTTGCAAAATCAATGCTAAGATTCCTTCCTTTTTGGGAAAAGTAGTATGGCGATAAAGTTAAATTTAAAATTTGAACCTATTCTCGTGTCGTCAATTGTGGTTTCTTTGTATCTTTATCGTTGAAAAAATTCGAAACAAACTTTTATGCATTCATCCAGAATTTAAAACCCATTATACCATATCGGCGGCCAAACATTGCCAAACTTTTGCACTTTTATTGCCTTTTTTTATATAAAGCTGAGTAATCATGATTCATATCAGATGGGTCCAGTATTTCTCACTCTCTCACCGAAACACACAATATATTGTTATTCCATGATGTTCTTTTTCTTTAAGGAGACCATTCTCTTACTCTCTTTTACTTTAAGACCACAAATGAAATGACAGCATTATAGTGTACGTACCTACTGTGTTATGTTTTTGTGGATGAGTAAACGATTCCAGAGCTTTCACGCTTTTATTACTCAACTGATTGACATGAAATGTCAAGGGTATCTACTGAAAAGGACATTAGGGTATATATTATACAGAAAATAAAGTACCATGGACGCGAATAAAGTCGCTCATCATGTATTTTTGCATACATTTTCAGGAATAGAGAAAAGGACCGAGGAGTACCTTTTCTGTGTCGTGGACACGCGGCTACGGACATGGCTGGTTAACGTGAATGCGTGTACATTACGAATAATATTTTCTTTGAGCGTATTATATGTAGGTATATTTATATCCAACGATTTCGTATATACTTCATATGCCAAAAAAATTTTAATCCTTTAGCTATCGAGTAGTTTAATTGGATTTTAAATGGAGATGACAGATGTGTAGCTACAGTATTTTTTGTTATAATAAATTTTCTGGATTGCCACTATGGAAGCAAAAATCGAAACGAAACTACACTTCGTGAGAAATGCACCGAATCCCTTAATAAATCTAAGGGAAGAAAGAAAGTGGGGCAGCACAAATATTCTCGGCAAATATTCAAATGTGATGGCGTCATAAGTCTTGTGTATGAAGGGAAGCTTCAACAGACACGATAACACAAGTGTTCCTAACAGCATCCTATTTCGTATCAAGCATCAACTTCACAGTATAAGAAAATATTTACCAACTGAATATACTAAAAAAAATTTATTTTAAAATCAGTAATTTAAAAAAATACAAACCTTGCTCGTTTATCCCTCTTTCCGTAAGTGAAAACCGAATTAATTGGTGCAGAATTTTCTAGACGCGTACACAAACCAAATTAACATTTTTATATACAATATAAGTTAAGTATAGATAAAAATATTATATTATATAAAATATGTATAATTAATAAAATATGTATAATGTATATATAATTGGCTTATTTTTTATCTGTGTAAATTGTAATCCTATCTCGAAAGGGAAATCACAAATAAAAACAATTTGTACTTTTATTTCTTAAAAATCTTTTTATAATTAGAAATCACTATATATCTAAAAGTTAGGCCTACAAAGTAATTAACCTTAGTCATTTGCAATATTAATTAAAAATCATAATAAGTGGGCTTACAAATTTAACTCAATATCTCGGTAACCACTTGACCTAAACTCCCGAAATTGAATTTAGAATGAGTATCCCGTTTAGCAACTGCTGCTTGACCTCAAAACTCATATTAAAGTTAAATATGGAATCGTTTTAAAATCACTCTTGCGGTTACAAAATATGCTACGTATCAACTTACATCGCAGGAAAAAACATTGAATGCAAAGTTCCTGATTCCATTTGTTTTATGTATTATTTTCCTTTATCTCATAATATACTTCGTCTGCAGATCTTCATAAATTTAAGCCTAGGCTGTCATAAAGTTTCATTAAAATCCGTTAAGTAATTTTTACACGAAAGAGCAATAAACTTACATACTTTTATCCTGACAAATATTTGCTAGTATAGTATTTATAGATATTACATAGCACAAATAGTAAAATTCATATTATAAATGCGAAAAATAAAAAACCTTTAATAAAATTTTTAGCTAACATTGTGGCTCAGTGGCCATTCTAAGTTAATTAAATTTGAGTAATAGAATTCATGTCATAGTTAGTAAATTGCATGGAAACGAAAAATCTAATTCACTGTACGAAAGGGTCGCAGACATATATCGTACCTAATTACATACCCCTTTTAATTAAATCGTCTGAGCGTTAATGGATTTTGGTCACCTATACGAACAAAGTCGTGTCAATAATGTATAGTTCTCTAGATAGCGTGGTGGGTATTGAAATGTGGAAATGTTAATTATATAAATTACTAACGACCCGCTCACGGTTTCGCATAGATGCAATTTTTGTCTGCAAATTACACATCGCTCTTTCCATTGGTGAAATCCGTATCAAAATTTGTTAGAAGAAAAACAGACAGAAGAGGACAGTATATAAGTCTTTGCGCGTCTGTTTGATGTCTGATAATGTGAAATCTTTCACCGTAAATAATTGTCACCGTACGGAATTCAGAATAAAAAAATACTGTTCTCGAGCATTCAATAAAATATTTAAAAAACAACTAGCCAACACCTTAGAAAAATAATGAGCAATAAACATTGAATTAAGTAAGTCGCGAACATACAAATTATTTTATTTTAAACTAGCGAATGGCCGCTGTATTCGCACGGATATTCAATTTTTCTCCGAACTTCAACGAATGTTTGAAAAAAAAAATCTGTTCTCTGAGGAAATTTGCAAAACATTGTAACCACTGCTAACCAATGAACAAGCGGTATTGTGGTGCCGGCACATAGAATTGTTTACTGTACTAACATTCTGGTTAACGCGGTAATTCTACGTGCACGGTATTTGTGCGTTAAATCAACTGCCTTATCAGGTGCGAGCTCAGAGCAAATTACATCATTTATTATTCCATGTTTATCCACAATTACTGTCTTTGATGATTCCCGAATAACAATATTACTTATATAAACCTACTTTGTTTCTAAGATTGGTATTGCTTACTTACTTTGTAACGTCCAATACTTATACTACCAATTCGAATTCAAGAAAACCATGTTAACGTTGTAAAAATTCCAGAATATATCTCAATTTTTCTGTATGCTGTAAAAGTTTTTCCGATACGTAACTGCATTGGGTTCTTTGTGAGAGGGTTACTTTAAGCTTTCTTCGTCCACAGCACGGCTTTCATTCTTATTTTGTTTATAATATTTTGATTTCCAGTAACGTTTGATTCAATCTTGCATTATTTTTTTAGGTTTCACTAAGGTTTTTAGGTTCTTTGTGAGAGGGTTACTTTAAGCTTTCTTCGTCCACAGCACGGCTTTCATTCTTATTTTGTTTATAATATTTTGATTTCCAGTAACGTTTGATTCAATCTTGCATTATTTTTTTAGGTTTCACTAAGGTTTTTAGGTTCTTTGTGAGAGGGTTACTTTAAGCTTTCTTCGTCCACAGCACGGCTTTCATTCTTATTTTGTTTATAATATTTTGATTTCCAGTAACGTTTGATTCAATCTTGCATTATTTTTTTAGGTTTCACTAAAAAAATAATGCAAGATTGAATCAAATCATTTCTTTTGTGTGAAGGTAGATTTTTATCATCAAGAAACTAATATTTTTGGTGAAATTCGTTCAGCCGTTTTTGCGTGATTGAGTAACAAATATTGAGTAACAATATCGCATTTATATTATTATTAGGATAAGACAGACTGACGGTCCACTTGATAGTAAGTGGCTTCCGTCACTAGAGACACTTTATTTACAGATTCCTTAATGATTTTTTTACTCTCACGTAACAAAGATTTTGTGATACCTTTATGACAAAAGGCTTTGTTTGTACATATTACATCAACACAGTCATTACAGTTTTCTAATCATTATTTAGCAAAAGACTTATTCGTCAATGGATTCTACGTAAATCTACACAAACATATACAACTCACGTCGGTGCTCAAAGAGACAATAGACTCAAGCAACAAACCGGTTTCATTCCCAATCAAATGCGTTTACGAGCGGATGAGATGTCCTCTCCTATGTGTACGGGTCGAGTGTGTACAGGATTAGGTGTGTGATGTATATTGGTATTGATTGACAGCCGAGCTGATCAAGGGTTAAAGGCGGACGGTGTCAAGGCAAATTCACCGAGCGGAGATATTTTTATGGCCACAAACATATAAAAATGACATTACACTTTTATATAAATATCATAAAAAATAAAATACACTTATTTATATAATACAAATATAATAGAAATGAATTTTTATTTAAGTATATCTGTGCGCTTAGCTATACGTCCTTCTTCTAATCTATACGCAACGAACTTTAATGCCGTTTTCACTAATGGAAAGAGCTAGGTTTCCACGCTGGGACCAGCTAATGTATTGTAAATTAAATTAGGAACTGTATTCATACATTTTTGTTAATCGTGCTCTTCTACACAAAAGATCAACTCATACAAAATCTTACGGAGAAATGTCTTTGAAGTGAACATAAATTCCTTCCTAAAATTTTATAAAATGAAAAGGAAAATTCTGTTCAACCGAATAGTTACATCGTCCGAATTAAAGCGACATTCCACGAACCAGGATCGATAAATGTCGTCTTTCCACCAATAGTAATCACAACCGCTTGCCAATGCCAATATAACTGCTACGCTATCAAGATCTTTGATAGTACTGAAAAAGTGTTGAATGTTTCATGATCTATGAAAATATATTTTTTTTGAAACTTCAGAATTATAGTTTTTTTTTTTTTTTTATAATAAAGAAGGACCAATAGACTGTCGATTTACTTTTCTTAGATAGAATCAGCCTATAACAAGTCGCCTATAATCATTATAAACACCTGATAATAAAATAAAATGTTACGGATGTTAAAAGAACAGTGAAGCATTTGCAAAAATGTTGCTTCCATATTGACAAAGATACAGAAAAGGACAGAAAAAATTACTGCTCCCTAGAGATTATCTAAAATTTAAATATTCAACGCCTGACAAAAATATATGAGCAATAAAGATTGAAGGAATGATTTACACCTAAGAACAGATGCCTGGCCAAAGTCGCGGGCAAAAGCTATAGTATAGGTAGGTAGTCTATAGTATTCTTTAAATCCTTAATTTATAACGACACGTTTGGTCTAGTGGCTAGTAACCCTAGCTGTTAACCAAACGGTCGCGGGTTCGAATCCCGCTAGGGGCAAATGTTTATGTGTTAACATTTTACCTTTGTACCTGAATCATGGAAGTTTGTATTTATAATATGTATGTATTTACAAAAAAAAGTAATCTATGTAGTATATCAACTTTCTGGTATCCATAATACAAGCATTATTTGCTTACTTTGGAACTAGAAGGTGATGTGTGGAATGTGTGAAGATATTTATTTATTTATATTTATTTATTTAATCTTGGTCTTCATCCAAAGTAAACATCCCTAACCCATTATGAATAATAACGTCAAATGGATGAAAAATACTAAAAACCCAGTAAGAAAAGCAAAAAGTTGGAGGTTCCTACTCGTACATTAATTAACTAAAATGCAACTCGTACAACAAAGCAGGCAGACTTTAAACAATAAACTTACGAGAATGAATGTTCTCAACGAATTATAGTCAGAAACGTGACGCAGAGAGTTTAATGAGAACGGATTTCCGCTGCCCTCAGCTTTAAGAATGTTCGCGACCTAAAAACTCTTTCAACCACATCAAGTATCGACAGCACACCAACTTATCTTCATTAATCAAACAACTTTACCCAAGGCTTTCGGCTCAAACATATTAGCTTACAAATGTTCTGGGACAATGGACTTGGTACGTAAGTAGATATATTACAATATGTATTTACATAAGAACCGCACATATGTGTAACAAATATTCTGGCATTTACATTAAAATATCCTATGATAAGGTCAAATGTCTTATATGCTATAAATAACAAACTTCCTTTCTGTTAGTTATTATAAATGTGAATGCGAGTTTGTTTGTTTGTTTGTTACGCTTTCACGCAAAAACTACTGAACCGATCACCATGAAATTTTGCAATACACGTTGTCTGGGACATAGGGTACCTTTCATCGTTCAACGCGGACGAAGTCGCGGGCACCAACTAGTATAATATAAGCGATCTTATGATCCTTTTATTGTTTAACACCCGACTATCTTATTGAGCCCAAACACGCTATATCTGCTGTAAGTTGCTGACGAGTTGGCTGTCCCGCAGACTACTTGATGCTACAGCATCTGCAGGTCAAGGTTGCCAAGTCATGGAAATACCACGTCAAGTAAAGTAACAGTATATCAAATTTCAATCAATAGAAGATGTAGAAGTTAGGGAAAATCCCTTCATTAACTGGGAAATGGGCTGATGGCTTTCAAGCGCCTGAACAAATCTTCATAAGTAATAGCTAATAACAATTAAATCCCGATCACGTCAGCTTTAATAAAAACTATCAAAAATCGGTCCATCGGTTTGGGAGCTACGATGCTACAGACAGACACAGACACGCACATAAAAATTATTACACCCCGTTTTTGCGTCGGACATCAGGGAATAAAAGTAAGAATTTGATAAGCGCCTGCAACTATCTGATCATTTTGTTCTTTTTGTTTTAATATTTATGATTTTGATTGATTTATGGATTGCATAGACGTATGTGTAGTACGTCCAATCATAGGAACATATTTTCTTTGAGCACAATGATTAATCATGGTAGGAATCGTGGATTTGACATTTCGAATTGGTCCAATTTAATTTTCATGAGGAATGTCCCAAATTGTTTCCTTCTCCTATTTACAACAACAACGGTTGTTGAGAATATTAGAAATAAGACATCTCCATACCGGTAAAAGTGTGTCTTTACATTTTTAGTTATCCTAAATGTTTGTAATGTTGTTTATAGATTTCTTATACATACAAAATGAAGGTTTCTAATTCAAAGAAAAATTTAAAAAAACGTAAAACAAAAAATAACGTAAAAGATCATAAGTTGAAACAACAAATAACTTAAAATATTTAGGGCCTCTTTCACAAACTACAAGTAATGTGTTGATTAGTTACTTTTAAAAATAATTTTCTGTTTTATTGAATTATGCACTCGGTTCACTGCATCATTCGATAGCCGAATTTTTTTAATTATTGTTACGACCGAACATTCTCGAAGCGTTTGTTTATCATGAGACCTGGGCGTATGGAAATTTCCATACGTAGAAGGAAGCTCTCCTGTCTCAGAGAAAACTGTTCCTTATGTTCGCGACATAAGGTTCACATTCCCTTAAGCCAGAAAGTTGTTTACGATGTTTGTTTTTTTATGACTTGTTTACTTGTGTACGAGCTTGTTTACCTTAAAGTTTCTAGTGTTTTCCAAAAACATCGCGGCTGACTGCACGTGTATAAATACGGGTGCCATCGCTCGAGTGGGACAGTTCTGCGACAACAAGCGATACGAAAACAACTCTTGGAAGCTTTTGCGAAGATATTTGCGACAGTGCATTATTGACACATAGAGTGAATTATTTACGACTTTAGGCAAGTTTTACGGTTTAATTGGAAAAGCTCTCATATTTTGGAAGTCATCTTGGTCTGCGTAATAAATCGTGTTCTTACAACCCTAACGGCATTTTAACTCACCCCGCACGTAACAACTGGTGTCAGAAGCGGAATGCCGTTAATGCCACGGGACGAAGGAACTCGTACTCCACGGACCAGGAGGCAAGTGGAGATGGATGCTGCGAGACAACGAGCACATGAGGAGCCGGAGGAAGGCACCGATGCTGATTTGCTTCCTACGGCAGTACCTACATCGAGCCCGTCGATGGACCTCGCTGCGCTGCTAGCTGCTGTACAGAGCATACAGGCTAGTCAAGAAGCCGCTCGCCGTGAACAGGAAGCTGCTGTGCAGAGCATACAAGCCAGTCAGGAAGCCGCTCGCCGTGAACAGGAAGCTGCTGTACAGAGCATACAGGCCAGTCAGGAAGCTGCTGTGCAGAGCATACAAGCCAGTCAGGAAGCCGCTCGCCGTGAACAGGAATCTGCTAGCCAAATGCTGCTTTCGAAATTGGACACAAGCCTTGAAGTCATCTGCGATAAAGTTAAAAAGGTAGAGTCCGAAGTTAAAGGGGTCTCAGTGAAAGTCGAAGGCCTGGAAGAGAGACTCGACCAAACCGACACTCGCCACCAGGCGCTCGCCGAGAAAGTGCAGAAGTTAGTGACGAGGGAGGCAGTCTTCACTGCGCCGGTACCTACACAAGGTAGGCTGGACTTGCCACGGTTTGATGGCACATCTTCCTGGACAGCCTATAAGTACCAGTTCGAAACCCTCTCTAACTGCAGCGGCTGGACTGAGGATCAAGCATTCATGGCGTTGACTCTAGCCTTAAGAGGAGACGCCCAACTGATTCTGGAGCGACTCCCTACAGAAGGAAGATCTCTGCAAGCCCTACTGGAAGCTCTAGAGACACGATATGGTGACAAGCACATGGAGCACACGTATAGGGCTCAACTACGCGATCGCACGCAGAAGCCCACGGAAACACTCCAGCAGTGGGCTGACGAAATCGAGAGATTAGTTCGTCGCGCCTATACATCAACACCGAATGCAGTAGAAATAACTCTACTCCAAGCTTTTGTGGACGGGATAAGGGACGGCGAAGTTCGCGCAGCGGTACGTTTGGGTCACCACCAGACCCTGAAGAGTGCACTGGCACATGCTCTGGAAGTGGAAGCTGTGCGGCGTGACACGAGGCCATTCAAGGTCAGGGAGCTGGTAGCCGAGGAGCGAAAGCCTCGCTATGGCCCGACCTGCTATGGCTGCGGTGAAAAAGGCCACATAAGGCTGGACTGCCCAAAGAAGAAGAGAAAAAGGGTCTCAGAGATGGAGACCCAAGTTGACGAGGGGCAGTTAAACTAAGCGTTGCCAGGGCCGCGGGGCAGGCGCTGGCTGGGAGAAGGAAAGCCCCTGCTATTACTATCAGACAAGCTTCTAACGGAAACAGTTTAAGCATCGAGGGTACGCTGAACGGTAAAAAGTGCAGGTTCACAATAGACACAGGAGCATCGCGCACCATTGTAAGACCTGAACTCTTAAAACGAACTATCTCATGGAAGCAACGATCTCCAACATGTCAGCTACGAACAGCAACGGGCCAGCCAGTACCTGTCCTCGGTGACTCAGACGTGGAAATTGGAATTGGTAGTCAGTTGTACTCAAACTCAGTGCTGATTGCCAATATTACTGACGACTGCATATTAGGACTGGATTTCTTAAAAAATCACCGTTGTATTTTGAACGTCGACCAAGGAGTACTCGAATTTCCTGATCAAGAAGTTTTCTTAGAAGGCTCGACCCCATGTACACTCTATTGTTTAAGGGACGTCAAACTAGCTCCCAGATCAGAAAATCTAGTAATGACGAAATTCTCATCCAACGTCAAGAACGGGTTATGTGTCATTGCGGAGGATGAAGGAACACATCCTAATTGGATAATGGCCAGAACACTACTAATGACAAGCAGGATAGGCAGAGTAAGAATTTTAAATCTCAGCAATGAAGAGGTACAGCTCAGAAGAAACAGCGTAGTTGGAAAGTGTCAGGAAGTGAAGTATTTAAGACGTATAAGCAGTACAACAAACGCAGTAAATAGCACAGACTACCAGGTATCGCAGTTATTGGATTCGCTGAAAGGAAATTTGTCGTCAGTTCAGTTGAGGCAAGCTCAGGATCTTTTAATGCGGTTCAAAGACATATTTGCCGTTGGAAATGATTGCGGTAGAACAGGATTTGTGAAGCACAGAATAGACACCGGCGATTCAAGACCTATACGACAAAGACCTCGTCGAATCCCGTGGGCAAAAGAAGCTGAAGTTGCGGATATGATAAGGGATATGGCGGCAAACAAAGTCATCGAACCATCTACAAGCCCTTGGTCGTCACCTGTGGTACTGGTGAAAAAGAAAGATGGCACAACCAGGTTTTGTGTAGACTACCGAAGGCTGAACGACGTTACCAAGAAAGACAGCTATCCTCTACCGCGTATTGATGACACTTTAGATATGCTCAGTGGAATGGAATGGTTTTCTACCGTTGATCTTAAAAGTGGGTACTGGCAGGTGGAAATAAGTCCAGAGGATAAGGAGAAAACAGCATTCTCTACGGGCATCGGAAATGGACTTTGGCAATTCAATGTCATGCCGTTTGGTTTGTGTAATGCTCCCGCAACGTTTGAGCGCCTTATGGACAGAGTTATGGTGGGTCTTCTGGGAGATGTTTGCCTGGTGTATCTGGACGACGTAATCATCATGGGTCGTGACTTCGAGGAACATCTCCAGAACCTTGAAAAGGTGTTCAACCGTCTACGCGAGGCAAACTTAAAACTAAGTCCTAAAAAGTGTACCTTCTTCAGCAACGCAGTTAGCTATCTGGGGCACATAATCACTAAGGAAGGAGTTCAAACAGATCCAGAAAAGATCAAAGCTGTAAAAGATTGGCCTACACCAAAGAATAAAACCGAAGTCAGATCCTTCCTTGGCTTATGCGCATATTACAGGCGCTTTGTCAAAAATTTCTCAACAATAGCCAAACCCCTCCATCGCCTGACTGAAGATAAACAGGTGTTTGCTTGGGACGCAAATTGTGACAACGCTTTCAAAGAACTGAAACAGCGTTTATGTGAGTCCCCGATATTGGGCTATCCAACACGGAATGGAAAATTCATTGTGGATACGGATGCCAGCAACACGGGTATTGGTGGAGTGTTGTCACAAGTGCAGGGAGACAAACAAGTTGTGATTGCGTACTACAGCAAAACGCTTTCCAGGCCAGAGAGAAACTACTGTGTTACACGTCGAAAGTTGTTAGCTGTAGTGAAGACCTTGCAGCACTTTCACAAGTATCTCATTGGACGTGAGTTCACCTTAAGGACGGACCATGCTGCACTTAAATGGCTTCTTCAGTTTAAAAGTCCTGAAGGACAGGTAGCACGGTGGATTGAGCAATTGCAGGAATTCCATTTTGCAACAGAACATCGAAGTGGTAAAGGTCATGGTAATGCTGACGCTCTATCGAGAAGACCATGTCCTGAAATCTGTAAACACTGCAGGAAACAAGAGTCTCAGGAATCAGTAAAAATTATCCGTACCCAAGGATTAGACGATGACTGGTCTGGAGAAAATATGAGGAAGGCGCAAGAGGAAGATGACGACCTGCGATTGATCTTAGATTGGATAAAAAAGGGAGTGAAACCTGAGTGGGCGGATGTATCAGCTTCCAGTCCTGTTACAAAAAGCTATTGGGCTCAATGGGATAGTTTGACCCTGGAAGGCGGAATCTTGTGCAGGAAATGGGAGTCTAATACCGGACATCAGGTGACTGTACAGGTTGTAGTCCCTCGAAGTAAGGTATCTCCTCTACTACGTCATATCCATGATGGGGTGTCTGGTGGTCATCTTGGAGTGAAGAAAACCCTTTTGAAAGTGCGACAGCGGTTCTACTGGGTCCATTGCCGGGAAGACGTAGAAGATTGGTGTCGTAAATGCAACGCATGCGCTTCAGTCAAGGGACCACAGACAAGAAGTAGGGGAAAACTGAAGCTCTACAATGTAGGAGCACCATGGGAACGTATCGCTATAGACGTGGCCGGACCATTTCCTGAAACTGAGGATGGGAACAAATACATCGTTGTAGTGCAAGACTATTTCAGCAAATGGCCGGAAGTGTTTGCGACCCCTAACCAAGAAGCTAAAACTGTTGCCAAGAAGCTAGTTCAGGATGTAATCTGTCGGTATGGCGTACCTCTGGAAATACACTCCGATCAGGGGAGAAATTTCGAATCAGCCCTATTTCAAGAAATGTGCAACCTTCTCGGTATACATAAGACCCGTACGACACCAGCTCATCCTCAGTCTGACGGAATGGTCGAAAGGTTTAACCAAACATTGGAAAATAATTTGGCTAAAGTAGTCGACTCACATCAGAGAGACTGGGACCAGTACATTCCTCTTTTCTTGTTGTCTTATCGCTCCGCTGTACATGATAGTACTAGTTTTACCCCTGCCAGAGTGAATTTTGGACGAGAAATAAGACTACCAGTCGATGCAATAACAGGGTCTCCGCCGAATAGCCCAAGACTTGTGACGGATTATGTCAGCGATCTTCGAGAACAGCTGGATGAAGTGCATAAGCTAGTTCGCGAGTGCAGTCTCAAGACTGGTGAAAAAATGAAAACCCGTTATGATAGGAGATCAAACATCAACGGTTTTGAAGAGGGAACTCTCGTATGGCTTCATAATCCCTTCAGGAAAAAGGGCAAAAGCCCAAAGTTGCAAGCACGATGGGAAGGACCTTACAATGTGGTTACAAAAATCAACGACGTCACCTATCGAATCAAAAAGGGGCAAAGAGGAAAACCGAAGGTCGTACACATTGACCGTTTGACAAAGTATCACGGCACGAATGATGATCGGGACGATCATAACTAAGAGGGGGGTAATGTTACGACCGAACATTCTCGAAGCGTTTGTTTATCATGAGACCTGGGCGTATGGAAATTTCCATACGTAGAAGGAAGCTCTCCTGTCTCAGAGAAAACTGTTCCTTATGTTCGCGACATAAGGTTCACATTCCCTTAAGCCAGAAAGTTGTTTACGATGTTTGTTTTTTTATGACTTGTTTACTTGTGTACGAGCTTGTTTACCTTAAAGTTTCTAGTGTTTTCCAAAAACATCGCGGCTGACTGCACGTGTATAAATACGGGTGCCATCGCTCGAGTGGGACAGTTCTGCGACAACAAGCGATACGAAAACAACTCTTGGAAGCTTTTGCGAAGATATTTGCGACAGTGCATTATTGACACATAGAGTGAATTATTTACGACTTTAGGCAAGTTTTACGGTTTAATTGGAAAAGCTCTCATATTTTGGAAGTCATCTTGGTCTGCGTAATAAATCGTGTTCTTACAACCCTAACGGCATTTTAACTCACCCCGCACGTAACATTATTTTCTATTTAATGTTTAGGACGTTTACCGTACAAACAAAGGTATATCAGCTCCATTATCCCCGGCTACCGTTGACTTTAAATGACAGTTTGGCCTACTTGACGTTTGAGAAAGAGGCGCTTAAACCACAAGTCTTACTTGTCTTAGCAAATCAGGATATTCATAACATAAGGATAACATGAGGTTATTCTCTCTATTCATTGTGAATACATAATAATCTACTTCTTCAATAGTTATAAACCAACTTTATTAAAGTTTTTTTTTTCAACTAGATAGTATTCATTTAATTTTGTAATCCAAAGCTATTAATCTACAAAGAACGATAATGCAAAACAAAAAATAGAGACACCACAATTAACAGCCTTTATACGATAAAACTTAATCAATATTGTAATGTTTGGACGAATTGGTTAAGTAATTTATTATCACATTAGACAGAAATGTATGATGACGAGGGGCTACCGAAAGGCACAAAAAGAAATAAAATAAAACTCTCTCGAAATAGAATTTTAGCGCTACAACACCGACCCTGAAAAAGAGAAATTAAATAGAGGCTACACAGAGAGAGGGTTGTACATACTAAATTATTGTAAGTAAGACAGCTTTGACTAGAAGGACCATTACGTCATCCTGCTCTTTCCCTTCTAAATATGCCAGTAATATTTGTTAATGTTATTTTTCCCATTTCCTTGCGGCACATTATATCTCCGCAGACAAGAAAATACGATGTATATTCATCAAAGTCACGCTGAGAGCTATAAATAATGTATCAAAGATCGAATCTGATAAGCTCGACTGGGCTCTAATCCCTACAGATAGAGCACTGCGATTTGATAACCGTCGTCCACGACGGGATTACAAAAAGTCATTAACGAGATCCATCGTAACAAGCCCATGATATCGGGGACGATATTAGAAGCTTGCGATACCCACGCCACGCCGTATTTGCCACAATAATCAGTTTTTGTCCCTGCCTCCAATTTTAGCCGACGTCATTGACTTTAACAAAATTAAACTGTCCTATGTATAGTAGGTATATGTATATGTATAGGTATGTAGACTGGCGATCCTGCTTCGCGTCGGTTCAATTAACTAACTGAAAATTTTAATCCACATTAAATTGCCAAGTTAATTATGGTTTGGCCACAACACAAACCACTAAGTCTAGAAAAATATAACTTTCTGTCTACTAATATTATAAATGCGAATGTTTGTGAGGATGAATGTTTAAAGCAAAACCGGCTTAACGGATTTGGGTGAAATGTTGCGCACAGATCGTTTATTCCCCGGATTAATTTATAGAATACTTTTTATCCTGGAAAACTGTTAGGTTCTCGATTAATCATCTAGAAATATTGGGGGTGAAGTCAATTTCTAGTAACGAATTGATTCTAAATGTGCAACGCTATGTGCGTTGTAAAAAGGTGTCCTCTTCACGCGTTATTAATGAGTCGCTAACTTTAAGTACAGAGAAGAGTACAAATATAACTTTAGTCTAGGTTTTTAACTGTAATAATATCGTAAAATCCAACATATAACGGGTCAAATGCAAACTTTAAATAGAAACTCCAGAGTTATCTTATGATCCGATTTAGCAACGCAAGTTTGGCCGCTCGATAATCCTAAATGAATAAAATAAATAGTTCGAAAACTAATGTACAAATATATTGCAATAACAAAATATATAAAACACTTTGATGTGATTTGATAAAAGGTAACACAATCCTTGCCATTTCGACAGGCTACATGAGCTCAGCATGTGCTACGATCGCTACGAACTAAGAAGTACGTAGCTTCATAATGTCTCGGACAGACGACAAGCCCTCTAGACATCATTGAGCTTAGACCTTGGAATTCACTATCCACTGAATTTTATAAATATGAATATTGATATGATAGTCTCAATAAAAAAAAATCCTATTGATTTTTTCAAATTTTCAAAAAAAAAAACTTATTAATAATAATAAAACAGAAGGATTTGTTTGTTTTTCACTTTAACTACCAGTCGGATTTAATATATATTAATATTCATTGCATTTGATAGCCGAATGCTTGAGGATGGCTGTAATTACGCCTGTTCTAATGTATCTAAAACAATTTAATAATGTACAAGTAACAGTTCACATACAGCGATTTCGCTGCGTAATAAGAAGAGTTGGAATAAAAAAATATACGCTTATAGAAGAATGGATTGAAATAATATAAACTACAACCCAAAATTATCCGTTGCAAGAATACACCATTAGATTGCCCACTATCACGTTCCATTTAAATATATCATCGCGATAACATCGCTACATCTAAATCTAAATAAAGGCAATTACTTTAGGATATCTCCAAAACAAAAATAAAAGAAAATAAACAGATTATATCAATGCTATGAGCATCCATTGCCGGGCAATCTGTTTTATTTCCCATAAATTTTATACAAAATGTACCACCATCTTCACAAAGTATTAAAAAGTAACTCTGTTCTTAATGAAATTAGAATGTACATTAATTATGATTATTGCAAACAAGCTACAGATAAATGGCAATACTTAATATATTTTTTTGTTTATTTAAATCAACTGAATATTTACTAGCGACCTGGCTTCGCACGAATGCATTTATTTTTAATTTATTTTTAAATGTCCCAGGTCTATACTCATTCATCGCTCTTTTCGTTTGTGTAAACTGTATCAAAATCGGTTCCATGATTTTAAGAAGTTAGCGGAGAAACATATATAGGAAAAGAGTATAGGACTCGACGTATTTTAGTTGAGCGTTATCTAATAATAGATGGTAGTATGATCTAACAGGGAATAGGAAATAGGTATTTAACTAAATCATTTGTATTTATTTATGTAACTCATGTGACCATAAAGTTACAATTGAATATTGCATAATTGAATATTATATAATACATAATAATAAAAATATTTTCTCTTTATAATATTAGTATAGATTACTATAGATATCGATAGATATGGATGATCTGGGTTTTAGATCTTCATATTTAATTTATTACAAGGGTTGGATGTTATTCAAGAAAGTTAATATATTCTTGAGCAATAAAAATCATCCCAGAGTAACTCAATACTCCTACCACGAGTCTGCGTCAGTTATTTTACTAGTAATATTAAGAATGTGAAAATTTGTTACTAATCACTCGTAAGCCTTGTACAAATTTATATGCAACTCTACTCACTGTTAGACCACTTCCTGGATTAACAAGTACTTTTAAACTTATTGAGACGTCTTCAACTTATCTAATTGAACGAAGAAGACAATGACTAGTTCAAAATAATAATAAAAATTAAGAATAATGAATGAATTAATAATAATAAAAACCCGAGATTTTATAGTAGGGGTACAGCAGTGTTAACGCACTCTTGCGAAGTCAACGACTTTTTTCTGGCATTTATTGTATTGCCGCAATGTCTAATACACAGAGCAAATAATCGCCACGCCACCCGCTACTAGAGACGCCATGGTAAACGCTTTCCATACAAATCCAGCTTGTCCAGAGAGCGTAGTACACGCACGGCATTGTTATGCATTGTTTAGGTTTTGCGTTCCAAGACAATCTCATCTAGCAACTTTTAAAAGCTAGAAAATGCATTTAATTTGTGATAATATAATTATAATACAGTGGAATTTTGCTTATTCGCGTTTTTACTTTGATTATATTACACCAAATCACAGCACAATGAGGCATTTCTATCGCTTTTGTGGGTAATGTTTTCTCCACAACGTGCAAACAGAAACTGGCGGCCAAAGGTGTCCTGAGTTGCGCTCAGCGCGAATATTATTATTACTGCCGTCTGTAGTACCGGGCGGGCGCAGCGATTCTTTGCTCTGTGGTCTAATACATGATTATTCAAATATCAAATTATATTAAATATGGTATGTGGTTCACCAAATTTCATAAATTAACTACTTAATATAATTGAATTAAATTTCTCTATTGCGGTTTGTCCAAAAGTTTAACAGGACCACTAAACCACAGAGATAGGTAATCGTTTGAACATTCGATTCGCAGATAATACTAGCTGTGTACTGCGGCTTCGTCAGAAAATGAATCTTGTTTTATTAAAATACATTTTATTAGCTTAAATTCAATCGTTCATTGTGAAACTCGATAGGTTTCTTATGAAAATGAATATTTTTTTATACAGAAAATCATTACCAAAAGACTTCTACTAAACTTTTCTGAAAAAAAGATCTCTATATGCAAAGTTTCCACAGGAAGTTCCCAAGTTTTTATTGAATCCACTTACTAGGAAATCATAATTTGAAAGTAGTCGGCTAGCAATAAAAAGGCAATACTTGAAATATATGAAGTCAAAGTGAAGCAAAATAATTTCAAAATAAAGTCATCAAAGATTCACAGTTTGTTTTTCAATTGAAATGTTTTTAAAGGACTTATTAATCATTTTAAATTGCATCTCGACACACGATTTACAAATAATGGTTTCAGATAGGTAAATAGTATCCTATTTCCTTCAATTCACTTTGTAGTATACTTTGTGAAATGTAATTGTAAATCTGCAGAGAATTTCCAAGGTACAGTAGCTTTGAATCTCACAAATAAACTCGTAGGAAGACTTCGAAGAGTTCCATTAGCGAATGAAATTGTTGCCAAAATTGGATTTTTTTTGTCGATAACTAATAGTCTTTTGTCGATGAATGAGAAACTTTATTAAGAGTAAAATATTAAGCTATTTTGCTCAAAAAATTAAGCAATTTTGCTGAAAATATTAAGCCTAATCCCTTATCCTCTATTTATTCCTTACTTGTGTTAATCAAATCCCAACCTTTACATAAAAAAAGCTTTACTTTAAAGGTACAATTGTCCTTTTAACGATACTCGTATGCCTACATCTATAAATTATATTTAATTTGTAATATAGGTGTATAAATTAATAGCGTCTCAAAATGTAGTATTATACTATTTAACTAGTGGGGAATCTCATTAGTAATAATAGGTCTTGTCTTGTCATTATAGAGACAAAGAAAATAAAGGAGCCGTTGAGAATAAACGCAATATTTACCTGATTCCGGTATACTTCAAAAGGAGGTTGTTTTTTGTTCTTGCAAAGTATAATATCCTTTGTTGTTGTTATATAAAATTCAATAGGTATAAACATTACCCTTCGGGTATGTCGCCAGTCACATACAGATGCGGTGGTTAGCTCGTTACAACAAAGCTTCTCATTGCTAAAGTCAATCCCTAGGAGAGTGCTCCGGGCGACGTCTTTACAGCCGTAGACAAACCCCCAGTCAAAGCGTCTTGCTTGCATTATTTTATACGGTTATGTTGCATTTATTTGCAGACGATATAGTAAAACAATGAAAGCCAAAATAACATCAAAAAATTTCTTTTTTGTTTATTTTTATGTGTGGAAAAGAATTTAAACTTATAATAATCGGACACATCCACATTGAAACTATGAGCTCACTCTCTCCCTCTTATCCTCTCTCTCCTGCGCCCTGCATTATTGGGGTTGTGTAAAATCTTCTGTCATTGTTTATAAGCAAGACTCCAAGTCTAAATTTAAGGATTTCTTTATTATAAAGTTCTCAAAGTAATTTAGAAAGATTTGAATGATCGTAAAAACAATTCCCGGTCGTTGTACAGTGTTCATTACAATATTATAACACTCAACAAATTGGAGTTCGAAGGTTTGCTTTTGAAGTTTCAATGACAATCAAATAAATGTTATTTGGTACAAAGTTCACCAGGTCCTTTAGTCGTACATAAAATTATAAAAAAATACATCAAGCAGAAAATAACAGAGCTAGCTTCCATAAAATCATTTCAGTGTAACAGCATTATTTTTGATAAAAAAAAAGAACTGTAATATTTTCATTTTAGTCGTGATTCAGTGCGACATTTTTGATTGCAAGCAAAAAAGCACGGCACAGCAGTACAGAAAAATGATAAAATTCTGTCGTCTGCTAAAGCTCGACTTAAACATACACTAAGAGTAAAAGCTTCCTTCGGTTGTATGTTTATAAAATATTATTTTATTCGGATATATAGACAATCGCAAGTTTCTTCTCATTGTTTTATTTCATTTTATGAAATATTTACTTACAAAGTAATAGTCTCCAAAAAAAATTCTGATAATTATACGAAGGAAAGTGAACTCCTCAATGTTTACTTTGAGAATAGTGTATTACATATCTATTATTAACTTAATAATAATTAATTTAGTAAAATAATTTAATAAAATAAAAGGAAATTGTTAACGCCTAATGTACCTTTCTATAGTTATGATACGCAGCATTTTTACTTTTTTCTTTTATTTATAAAGTACTTGTTGTCTTTATAAAATTTAATTGTCAATTTGCATTGTAAAATATTATACACTAAAGTTTTTCACAGAATTCGAATGTTTAATTTTTGATTCAGTTAATAAAATAAGACCTTTTTCCTTCTTCCAGCCTTTTCAATCTTAATAACAGAAATAAAATTTAATAATAATTTATAATTAATTTAATACTAATATTTTTTTCAAGCAATACAAAATCAATTCATTAATTATTCTACAATTTTATGTAACTTGTACTTATACAAAATATCTAGTTACTTTAATACTCGTACAAAAAAATAAACAACAAATTAATGTAGCAACAACAGTGTTGTCGTAGGCACCGTAGCACCATGCTACGCCATATAATGAATTCATTATAGAAATAATGAAGATATCCCCAACTTTGTCCCTGTCTCTCGGAAACAGCACTTTTTCTGGGTAAAAGGTAGCTCATATCCTTTTCACCCTTAACATTTCATCGGTTGAGCTATAAAGTGTAAAAAAGAAAAAACAAATTTACTCGCATATCATAAATCATAAATTTATGATATTTGTTATGATGGTGTTATTATAAATAAGTATGTTATTTATAAACACATGATACTTACTTAAAGAATGGCACTAAATAAATGTATGGGGTTCTCTTTATCGTTTCTAGTATGGCTTGCTCTCTGCCTTCGTGAGAATTGACAAAAACTCACAATGAATAATATACTGTTGGTGTTTAGGCGGGCAGTTTAACGATTGTGAGGATTTATGTCGCCACAACGTCCTTCGTAGGCCGACGCAATATATTATACATGAGAGTTAAATATATGTATGTAGGAATTGTATAGACAGAGGGGATCGGGCCGCGACCTTGGCGAGACGGCGCCATCCCGTCATCTTCAAGGGATCTATCGCCGGACTAAGATAATATTGTACTTAAGACATGAAGGCTGGTCAATGGGAGAATTTTTATAAGCATGTAAATGTTTTATGACTTAACTATGTTTTAATATGAATACTACGAGTATGTTCTGGTATCACGCAGTTGTTCTACAATTTATCAAGTAAATAAGTAATTAGAAAAAAGAAAATAAAAAATTATACTTACTCAAATAATTGTTTCTACGAATATAATATTATTTATCTATATGAATATCAGTATAATTATTTTTTTAAGTGTAAATTATTTTAATATCAATCCTAATAATTGGTTCCGCGCGTCATCTGTACCTCGCCCCTCTCCCTTTCCTACCCCCCGGCACTCGCAGAAGAAAAAGACAATTTACCTACACATTCGACACAGTCCACTATAAGTCGCTAAAGAAAGTGTACGCAATTCGCTGTTGAATTAGACATTCTAATTAATCGCTGTATCAGTCGCATCTCGCTGTATCGAAGAAAATTAAAAGCAGTTCGCGAATCGCGAGTGAAGTGTGGTGACATCCAACAAGGACTGGAAGGTCGTATACCGCTGCTCGCCGAGTGAGTACCCTTGATTCCTTTCATTTTACCCTCCACCTTTCTGGTCCTAATGAGCCAGAAGGTGTTCGCGCTTACAATAATATTATAATACTCAATCACTAAAAACGGTAGCACCTGTGGCCTTGCTTGTGTTTATCGGCGACGGTTACTTCTTCTAAACCACCTTCCTAAACGGATTTTGATACGGTTTAACGCTAATGTAAATAGGTATATACGAGAAAAGTTTGCTTATATATGATTTGCAGATAAAAATTGCAGCCGTGCGAATCCGGGGTCGAGTCGGTAGTATTACATAATTGAAGTTAAGATATAAGAGCGACACTTCACACGTGAATCCACAAATACAATAAATGTCAGAAACGCTTGAACGTGTTTAATCTCGTGGTGGCAATATTTTACTCAACGTCAGTGAAATTAATATTATATAACTAACTGCACGCTATGTTCTCTCACCGTGAAAGCCGTGAAAGCCTACAATGAATCGTCTTATAATGATGACATAGCGCTTAGCGACAAGGTGCTAAACTCGCCCTAGATATTTAATCTAACCATTAATCTGACTGGAAGTATGTTTAAGCGTCATGCGACGTTTTGTTGATACATGACATAATATAAAACTTGAAACTTGTGATTTGAAGATTTATATTTGACTAAAATTTTCCTGCAGCTTTGTCCGCATACCTAATCAATCTGTTATACAAGATTTTAACATTAGCAAGTGTTCCACTATCTAGTTATCACTCTATACTTAAGTATAACTAATATTTTAAATTCGAAATCCAAAAAGGACATAGAGTACCTTTTATCCTGAAAAAAAAATACTGTTCCCGAGTGATCATCTAAAAATTTTAGTTTCAAACTGACAAAAATATCAAGAAACGATCTCTGACATTCCATGGCTGGCCCTGGCTCTGGCATACTCACCAAACTCAAAACACAACATTCTGTAATTTCACTGTGGTCTAGTGTAAAAAGATGGCCGCTACCACCAGAGAGAGGCTGGCAAATTTTTAAAGTATGAAATTTATGAAATTTTTAAACGCAGTCTGGTTATATTTTCAGACACTGGTAGTGACTATAGTCACTATGAAATGTGAAATATGATAATAAATGCACGATCTCTCTGGAAATCTGGAACCCGCAAACTTTAAAGTAGTTTAAAGTAACTCAGTCTCTTATGTATTCATGTCAAAACCGCTGAAACTGTTTTGTTGTGATTTAGTGTTGTACATTATATCTTATACCTAGAGAAAGTTAGCTACAAAACAATGGTGATTTTCTTTTTCTTTTCACACAAACTTAATATGTAGTCAATGAACCATAAAATAGAAATAGATTTGAACCAATTTTGGATATGAAGTTTTAATATTCGGCTCTGGTCTGACAAGTAGTGGGAGCAGTCATTTAGCCAACAGGACTGGTGGCAGTAGCCAGCCCCTTACGATGAGCTTCGATAAGTGAGTAAGGGATGCCAGAGCCTGTGCTTAACAATGCCAAGGTCGAAAGCTCACTTGCAGCACCATTTGATTGCGACGGTATTAGCCACCTAGGTACCATCAAATGAACCTTCAACCAGTCTCCCGTCTTTAACTTGAAAGGGACTAAAGTTCATTAAAATTCATTAAGTACAGCTAAAATTCATGAGTCTGGAAAAAACGCCGAACAGCTGATTCACGGCACAAAAACCAACAATACAATTTTTTTCAACTTCGAAGAAATTTGTATTCATTGTTCTAGATAATGATAAAAGAAAACTCGAAATAAAAATAAATATCTATTTTTATATGAGAAATATGTTTATTGCTGAAATGGTTCTAGTGAATATAAATATTTTTTTAATAGAAAGTCTATACATTGTTTTCATAAAAGCTAAAAGCAGCTACATCACAAAACCAGTACATACCCTTTCAAACGGAAGGCACCATTAAATGTCACCCCACTGTCACGGTAACCTGAATAAAATGACACTCTTTTCGCTGGGCGAAAGAATATTCTTTTTAACTATTACTTTCAATTATTATAAGTATTCTTTGTTTCACTTGTTTTATTTAGATAAAGACATTTTTTGATTAGTGGAATTCCTTGGCGGAAAAGTATTTAAAATTTACTATTAAGTCAGATTGATTAAATCTCCTTGGTGGGACATGCAGTGTAGTATGACATGTATATTAGGATTTACTTAGACCCTTGCCGCATGCTTATCACGTGTATAAAGTGATCAATTGATCACCGTGACACATGTTGAGGATTTCTTTTGTTAAAATAACATAAAAACTAACCAAAAAAATATGCGATGCGTAATATGAAATTCAACCAAACAATCTGGCTAAAATTGTTAACTAAACATAGATATTCCTAGATTGTATAAGTACATATTTTGAAAGAATTGAAAATAACTAACAATTATATTAAAAGCCTTTTTTTTGATAAAGGTTATTTATTTTATGGCAAACAGACTGACGTACCACTTAATGGTAAATCAGGCTGTGATCCGCAAGCAACACCAAATGCGCTGCTAATCCTGACAGGATGACAAGACGAGGGTGAGGGGAATGTGTTCAAACATTCCTTACCTCCCTTTTAAGAGAATATCAGTTACTATAGAATCCTCTTACAGATATAAGTATGAAAAGTCATTAAACTTGAAACCATTTATTGCACAATATCGTTGTGCACACTTGTTTGTTAGAATGATAGACTACCCGCATGTGTAGCCAAATAGGCTCAACTCGAGACGCACTTGGCTCTTCTATATACTACCTTCTAACTACCTACATAACAAGGGTTGTAACAGTTTCATTATTTTTACAGAAAGGCTAATTGCGCTGCTTACTTACGTAAGCTACAAGAAAACCCTAGTGTTCATCATAAAGACATTTTCTAAAATGAACGAAGGAAGGAGTTTCCTCATTCTCGTGCGACGTATTCTTATCGTTGAGACAAGGATGATGAGAATTTATTCTCATAACTGATATAACATTACGTGCATGCAGGCTTATAAATCATAGACTAAAAATTTTAACATTAGAAGACGGGAATGTGTAGATGTGTTGGATGTGTAGAGTTGCTAACCGAATTTCTGTTTCCTGTTTCTTAATTAATTAACTGAACATCATAAGTCTGTTTAAGTAAAAAGACTTGTTAGTCTTAGGGAAGATTGGAGTGTGTCGTAACAAAAGTTCTTTATTTGAACCTTGTGAAGCCTTATTTGAACGACATATAATTTTACCTCTTTCTTTTAGCAAGATTAGGATAGCCATGATAGTAACCAACCTTCGTGGCACCTTAAAAAGAAGAATATTATTTTAGGATTATTATATACTTTTATAATCTTTATTATTATTACCAAACAATTCTGAAAATCTTTACGTATGTATTATATGAAACAGTTCAAAAACTGATACATTGCGTCGGACAAATAACGTAAATATATTCTGATCCAATGGAGCATCCATCAAAATAAATCACTATTGTCGGAGCAGGGTTGTATCTATTTCACATTTCTATGAGGCGTCCCATTTTACCGCGCTAGACCCGTGGGACACCGACGTACTAACTGACGCCACGATGTTTGTTACGGACTTCGTGCAGAATTTTATGAAAGCCTTATGGAAATTGAGCCCCGAGCGTTTGCTTGTATAAATCGGAATAATGTATGTCAAAGGGCATGTTCACCGTGGAGGTTTTACTCAAATTATCCTTTGACTATCCGCGCGCCGCGGTTTCACAAATGTTAAAATCTCGAAGCCCGTCACGCGACAAATATTAAGAGATTAAAATAATAGGATCTCCAATACGCCATTATTGAGACGTCACTGACTTTAGTTTGTAGCGGTGCGGCGACGTGCAATTTTTATTTTTAAACATTTTTTATTTTATTATGTTGCCTCTGGCCTTGCTTACTCAAACACGAAACGTTAAGGTCTACGAACAGTGTTCTTCTCTAAGGGGGTAGTTACTTCCCAGATGGGCTGCCCAAAGCCAAAATGACTGCGAAACGCAGTGTGCGCCCTATTACCACTTGACAGATGCAGACCAGATTTAACTATGAAAAAAGTTCATTTACAAAGTGGGCCCTACCGGTAGTCGAATCGGTAATCTGAGATAGAGCGTTAAAGCAAGCACCTTAACTACTCAATCAAGAAGAGTCTTCAAATTATATTTATTAAAGTTATTGCCATTCAAGCGCAAGACACACTAGATGGTAATGTATCACAAATTTAAAATAAAAAGAACGCCTTTGACAGAATCAATGGTGGAGTCTTGCCTTCGCGAGTCAATGGTAAAAGGTAGTAACGACCAACTTTAAATGACAGATGTTTGGTTGATTTTAAATGACAGTTCATGCTCTAAACATATGTTACTTTAATGTTCTATAAAGTTCGTAGTGTTTTGTATGGCACGCGTATTCCATGTTGTAGTAGTTTGATGGGCATGCTCAAGGCATGCTGCATAATAATATTACAAAAATTTTCGCACCCGGAACGCTCCCGGCACCGCTTCAGTGTGTGTTGCGCTTTAGAGTGTATTTTTTAATCTTGTCTTAGTGCACCTCTTTTGCACTTGAAGAAAATTTTCTAGTCATCCTACTTCCTACCAGTCAGCACGTATGTTTTGAAAGTAGGTACACTATAATAATATGTACACAGTAGACATGGGATTACAACGCAAGAGCATTGCGTAACATGACTCAAGTCTCAACAGTCGCTTGAATAAAGCGATTGAACAATCATTGTACGAAAACATTTCAGTCCTGTGTCATTATGGCACTTATCCAACACGAATCCGTTTGATCACGAGCTCGTACAAACTACATTTGTGCACCTATTATCACGTAATCGCATTCTATTACATCTGTGTTTGGTACTTCAATATCTCATTTAGTGAACTTCAACATAGTACTTAGATTAGTGAACATTGAAGTTATGGCAGGGGACATCCAATGGGAAAATCGATTGTCTTTCTTACAGAGGGATACCAGAACACATTACTTTATACTCGTACTTATATGACGTATATTGTTCAATATACTAAAGCACTAACAACCTCACTAGTCTTGCTACCGTGGCAAAATGTAGTCGAACTACTATCAAATGACCAAAATATAACAGGTACTATATGTTTTAATTATTTTACTTTATTAATGAAGGATTTACTAAGCACAGCTTATTTTATTACAAGCGAATATCCAATACATTAAAAAATCTGTTACATTATCGTTTTAGTGTATATATAGTGTTAGAATATTATTAAAAATTTAATAATAAAAACTGAATGAGTCAAATCCTAACTAATATTTAAAATGCAAAAGTGAGTTTGTTTGTTTGTTATTCTTTTTCGCCTTAACTATTTAACCGATCAGTGTATATATATAAATATTATATTTGTCAAAGCAAAAAATCTAAACGGACATAAATAAAGCGGATAGTTTGTTTACACTCAGCTTCCTAATGTAATATGAGTAATAAATAGGACAACTCAATAAATTGACTCCGTATAGCACGAGAAGTAGAGATAATGGAGTTTGTAAAATATATGGGTCGAGAAGTGAGTCTTTCTCGGAACACTTCCGCTGCTTGTTCAATTCAAACATTTTTCACGGTTTTCCCTTTGCGTAGACATGGCCCCGCTGTCTGACCGAGCGACGTTAAAAAATAGCCTTACGTACTTGTTCGGATATCTACCCAATTTCTAAATCGTGCTCCCATTTTTTTTTGCTGTATAAATAAAACCGAATAACAAACTAAACTAACCCAATTTAATAGATATTGAATTTTATATATTATTATCCAATATCAATATGTATTTTAATATTTAAAATAAATCTAATTTAAATTATTTATCTACATATCTATGCGCATATAATAAAATCGTAAACGAGCTGTGTGTGATACATTAATTAAAAAAATAATATTCATTTCACTTTGAACTTATGTCACCGAAGTAAAAAAAAAGTTTTTTTAATTTTTGACTGTTTGTCTGTGCGTTTGTGTGCGGTTTCTGTTGGAATTACAAAAAAAGAACTAAAGTGCGTACGAAGTTGTGGGCACCTGAGGGCCTAGTGCGAGTTTTACTCGATCATACGCGTCGAGCGCGTAAACGTCAATTTGTATAGGAATGAAGCAGCGCCACCTAGTGGTTAACGTGTACGTCTGCTTCATTCCCATACAAATTGACGTTTACGCGTTCGACGCGTTTGATCGAGTAAAACTCGCACTAGGCCCTCAGATTGTTATAAAATAAAAGTTACTGTCCGCCTCTGTCTCATGGTCAAAACATTCGAGAAGAGTAGTGTACGTATTTAAATGTTTTTTTTATTTACACAAAAAAATATATATAATACTTAGTGGTACACAGCTTATTTAAACTATAAACTTATTTAAGTTTTTATCGTACAGCATGTCAAATGTCGAAATAAATATTGAAATAGTTATATATCTGACATTCATCTCTACCATTTTATGTATTCGACAGACAATAGTTTTAACGCTGAATGTTAATATAAATTAATTACTCGTATTATTTCATTCACACATATTTAATAATCTACATGTCTCACAAACAAATTTGAAACGGTAGCATTTCGTGACGGAGCAAATATTTTGAAGAATATTTCCTTCGGGGCCTTCCGCAAACTTTATCCGTCCCCAGTCAAGCGAGTTGACTTAGTTCTCTAAAATAACACTCCTGTTTTCCTCGTATTTTTCGTTTTCGATATATCTCGCAAAACTTTTAAAGGGAAAAATTATTTCAACGTACTTATATTATGGTCGCTAACAAATTGTGTACTTTATTTGTAAATTTATTGCAAATAATATTAAACTTTATTCTAACTATTTATCATCAATACTAATAATAAATCTGTAAGGTTGGTCATGGAGTAAGTTACTTTGTTTTCAGAGATATCGTGTTTATAGGCTCTATACATGATACTGAAACTAAATGGACCATTTTTAAAAAAAAAATCTGTATGTATGTATGTATGTATGTAATGTATGTTCCTCCATAACTTTTAAACGAATTAACTGATTTTTCATGAAACTTGGTAGATAAACATTTAGACGTACGGGACACAGGATAGGCTACTTTTTTTCTTTTTTAACGCGGACGAAGTCGCGGGTGCCAGTTAGTAAGTATAATAAACATTATATTTATGTTAACTTTATTACATTTATGTTTCCATTGTTAAGCACTATTTGTATCTTTAAGGGCCTCTTTCACCATCTGTCAAATAGGCTAACCGTCATTTAAAGTCACTGGTCACCGCTAATGGAGCTCAACTGATATACCTTTGTTTGTACGATAAAAGACCCAAACATTAAAAAGAAAATAATAAAAAAAATCGCCTATCGAAGGATGCACTAAACCGAGTGCATAATTTAATAAAACATTAAACTTTACTTGTAGTTGGTGAAAGGCAAATAATATTACTGAGAGTTTCGCTTGTATTAACTACCAAGGGACAGGGTCACTTGCGATCCTCAATCATTAATTGGTAAGCCTGTCTGGTAGCCATACCCACTAAAGACCGGTTAAGCTGAGTACATACACATTAACACGTGTGTAGTTGTCTACACGTCCGAGAGCTTTAATCTTTATCTTATTTTTCATATACCTATTTTTAATCATCAACGTCACATTAAACGTAGGTACAAGTAGTTAGATGTCGAAAAAGTTTGTTTGTTTGTCCGTAAAATTATCATATAAAATTGTTTAAATAACTGCGATAGCGATACGATGCGAGTAAGCGATAAACTGTCGTTGTTATCCTTACATATTATAAAACAAAGTCCTTCGCTGCGTCTGCCTATCTGTCTGTCTGTTCGCGATAAACCCAACAACTACTGCACCGATTTTCATGCTGTTTTCACTAATGGATACAGTGGTTCTCGGTGAAGGTTTTAGTATATAATTTACAAAGTTACGCGGGCGAAGTCGCGGGCAGCATCGAGTATTATATAAACAGTATAACATGAAAAAATTATATTGTATGTAATTGTGTTCATGAGAGATCGAAATTCACAACAGAATCTGTTCAATAATATTAGCATTTCAATCGTGATTCAAGTTGAATCAATCAAAAACATGACACCATAAGTAAACAGGTCCACAGACTAAATAAGCCTCATTAAAACATGATTTATGTGTACTGTGGCGTCTGAACGGACGACAGTTTATTTTATGTACCCTCATTAAACATTATCTAAATGTGAGCAATTAATCAGTTCATTTACATCGTCCCTTTATACGTATACGAGTATTATGTGCACAGAATAAAAATTTAAGAGCGTTTTTAATAGTCAAGAAAGTCATACGCCAATTTTATTACTACACACATAATAAGACTGATTTTATAGTTTCAGCCTAAAGGCCAATAAAACAGAAAATGATTCTTAAAAGTAACTAATCATCACTTTACTTGTAGTTGGTAAAAGAGGCGCTTAGACTACTAAAGTAGGTACTAATACTTAATACGATTAAGGAAGATTTTCCCCTTTCATTCTCATTGAATGCTCTTTATTCTATTTTTAATGGACAATCAAAGTTTATTTTAGTAATAAAAGATAATTTTTAATAAATATTAGTAACAAATAATACAAAATACATTGAACAAACAAATAAACAGGAATAAATCTTGGGCCTAAGGCTGTGTGCTCAGAATGCTTGAACATTACCAGCTAAATACACGTTTGGGTCCCCTGCGGCCAGGAATCCTTTAAAATTTGGTAACACCTGGGCTCTGAGGGTTTCGACAACGAAAGTAAAAAAAGTTTTATTTGATCTCTAACTTAGAGTTCAGCCGCTTTAAGTAAACCTTTTTTTAAAGACGAGATCACAATTTTAGCATGTAAATACAATGCTACACTATCTAATACTTCAGGTTACAAATTTAATAGGAAACCTTATATAAATACTCGTAAACTTAAACTTTTTCCTTGTTGGGGTTAATAAACGGATACCTTACGGTTTTGTCATATTTGCTATTCTTACTGAGATGAACAAACAATCGCTGATTGCAGAACAAATATGAGTGACAATTTCCTAAAGAACTTTCAATAATATCTCATGTTCAGTTCTTTTTTTACGTAGCCTTTAAAAACAGACATAAAATATTATAACACTATCTTGGTGCCCGCATCTTCGTTTGCGTTGAAAAATGAAAATACCTGATATAACCTGACATCTTTAACCCTGTGACGACGGTAACAATATTTTTTGACAATCCCTCGGGAACCCAACATTTATCTAGTATAGAAGGTATCCTATATATTAATCCAGGTAATAAACTTTGTGCCAAATTTCATTCAAATCCGTTAAGCCGTTTTTGCGGGAATTAGTAACAAACATTCACACATATATCCTCACAAACTTTCGCATTTATAATATTGGTAAGTAGGATAATCCTATGTCAAATAAAGCATTAGGTATTCGCATTATAAACTCTATGAGTAGGGACTCATTTACCCTTTGAGAGCCACTAGAATGTTTCCTCTTGCGGTAAACCGTTTTGATTCCCGATAGAAGGCAGGCTTTAAGTACCAGGAAGCCCTTATTATTTTGATGAATCATAAATTGTGCTTCCATAGAGCTACTGCTACTACAAAAACTCTCTAACTCAGAAAAAATAACGTTATGGTTATGGTTTTTATGCGTCGGTTGCGAACGTTAAAGCTTTCTCCCCTTGCTTTCGAGATTTTACCTATCATACACCGCATTCGCTCTATTTCCAATTATTTTCTCCATGGGTAGGCAACGTAACGATGTTATCGATGGAATCGACATCTTTTCATATTTGATCGATATTGGCGCTTATACGATTATATGTGTAGGAGTTTTTTTATCACTTCAGTACCTAAATGTTCAGACAAGAGCAGTTATATGAGAAATCAATAACCCAATAATACACAAGTACTCTAACTGCGCGCTCTCCGCCCTCTATCTCGAAAACGATTCAACGTATAAAATTTTTTTTAAACAAAAGTTGTAGGGAATTTGATCCTCTACAATATTGATGATAAATACAAATAACAAAAAGCCCATAGGAAACGAGATATTTACAAAAAATGTGCAAAAAATTTTTGTGACCTTTGACTTTAGATTTTAATAGACGCGTACACCCTACCATATGTAGGTTTTGAGAGAACTTTTAGGATGTCAAAATACAAGTTTATACGAGTTTATAGGTGGGTATCTCAAATTCCGAGGTGAACTTCTAATTTGACTGGACTATAAGTTCTTTGATATCGGGACACATGCCGACATAGTCGATGCCAACTCTAAAACTAAACGCGACTTGAATTTAACTTGTAATATTGTTCTGTAATGTCAAAGCTTCAGAACAATATGTATTTAAATTAACCAAGAGAAGCCTTATGAAAGTAACCATATATATGTTTAATTTTTGTACGTGGTACTATTACTGTCTACCATTCTTATTTGATGGTATACTTGATAGTATAACTTGACTTATTTGATGGTAGAGGGCTACCGTCACGTCAACTAGTGATGTAAGAATAAGATGCAAGTGCACTGAAGATGATGCCACCTGATCCCTGGACTGATGATCTCAAGAGGGTGGCCAGAAGTGCATGTATGTAAGATTACTGTGGAGCTCAATGAAAGAAGCCTTAGTCCAACAATGAACGTTTATTGCCCGATTAAAATTATGAAATTTTTATCCTGAGCCTGATCCTCATCACTTTAAAAGAAATAATATTTGAAAAAACTAATTTTGATATGGAGAATAGTATCGTATCGAAATATGTCACTAGAAAATTTAAGCTCTATTTTATGTTAAGGTCGACAGACAGACAGACAGACTTGATGGTAGGTGGCTACCTTCGCCTATAACATAAGCAATGCCATAAGTGCTGCAAGGGCGCTGCCGACCATAGAAGAATTAAGAATAAGGGATAAGATATTAATCATAATCGACAGAAAAATATAACAACTCTTAAATGTCTAGTATTTTTCTGGAAACATAACATTTTCCTTCGTTCCATTTCAACTTATTTCCAATTCGTTTTCAGTTATGTAAGTGTTGCTATCGCTACTCCCCCTCTGATTTATTGGTGTTCGAAATCTGGAAATTATCGGCTTTCCCTCACAAAAGTATCATTGCCAACTTTCGGTTTTGCATTAGAAGTTCATTGTATTACAACTTTCTTCAGTAACAATCAATTTTGTTTTACGATAACTTTTAAAGGAAGAAAAGCAATTATGTAACATAAAATTATTACTTCAAATTTTTACAAATTTAACGAAAAACTTAACCTATGTATGATTAGCATACTGGGCTAGAAAAATTTTACTATATTAGTAGTATATTAACTTTGGTACATAAATAACATCAAACTAAATTATCAAATTGGGAAATTTTAAGTATTATTATCAGGTATTTTTATGTATTAAGACATTTTGTAAGCATACTGGGTTTGCGATAAAACTTCTTATAATAACCTTATAATTCTTATAATAACCTTATAATTCTTATAATAACCTTATAATTCTTATAATAACCTTATAATTCTTATTATAATTCTTATAATTCCTTTCTCTTGATTTAAGACAATAGCTCTGACTGCGAAAGCCTAACATGAGCTCGACCAAGTTTTTTTTTATATAAATGTCAGGCAGATTTACGGTTCACTTGATAGTTAAGTGGCTACCGTAGCTTAGGTCACAGTTTATCAAATATAATTTTCTTCTGATTCTGTTAGTATGGCTGTATATTTTATTATGTTTAAGTAAATTACAATGTAATAACAAATATTGTGACATGTGGTACCAAATTGGCATCGCGGTAGGTGCGAAATTATTGCTTAATTTGTTAGCAGTATTAATATTTACTAACCAGTAGTAACTGAATGAATTGTTCAACTAATTGTATAATTAGTCAGCTGTAGGTACTAATAAGGCTTATTCGTACAAATACAATGTAGTCCAATTATGTATTCTGAACGGGCGGTTCCCTCTGACAATCAAGTGTAAAGAATGTCCGTGGATTTGAATAAAAAGTAGATACTTCCGAAACATTTCCGATTCAATTTTATGTTTTCTAATTCATTTTAATTTAATGTTAATATTAGACGTTAGTTTTTTATTTTAATTTAGATGATCCTATGGGAACAGTACTTTTTTTCTGGATGAAAGGTACCCTATGTGTCCCTTCTTGAATCCCTGTCAAAGTGTATGAAAAAAATCATGATCAGTAAAAGGTGAAAAGATTAACAAACAGACAGAGTTACTTTCACATCTGTACTAATATTATAAAGCTGAAGAGTTTGTTTGGTTTAACCTTTGGGTTGAACGGTTCGAATTGAAAAATTATTTGTGTGTTGGATAGGACATTTATCGAGAAAGGCTTTAGGCTATATAACATTTTAAGCGCGGAAGAAGTCGCGGGCCACAGCTAGTTTATAATATGAAGTAAGTAAGTAAGTACGGAAGTATATATTTAGAGAAAAAAATTGCAGCCGTGCGAAGCCGTGAATGGGTCGCTGTAATATGAAATTACAGTTAAAGTAAACGTCTAACTTAGCTATGTATGTACCTACTTATATGTCTTTAAGAGTCGAGTGTGAGTATTTGCTTTTGCGCAGCGATGAAGGGGGGATGAGGGGGGAAAAGCTGGCGACGGTAGTACGACCGCCTCAGGCTGGTCTCACGAGTAATTATATACATACGACTCTGTTATGAAATTAACACGCACTTCCTAAGCTTTCACTACATGTTACACATCACACAAATTTAATTTAATATAAGATCACAATATATCCTAAAACATAGCGACTAAGCCTTTACAAATCAATATATAAAATAAAATTTAATCAAAACTCGAGAACGACTGAATCAATTCGGCTATTTTACTCTCAAATATTCGTCCGAAGCAGATTCTAATGAAGGGGAAAAATGGGAAAAATGCCAGAAAAATTGGGTTTGTTCACATTGCACCCCGGGCGAAGCCAGGAACGCTAGTACTCGTAATTTTTAAAACGCATGGATAAAGCTAGTTTATAACATCGTTTGGATTTGAAGTTATAACGCCACAAAAAACTTAAATAAAATTTATTAATGACTTGCCACGGACTGGCAAGCGCGGCGTAGGAAGTTCACCCACAAGACAACCTGATAAGGGCAGCATGCAGCGGGTCGGCGGTGGATCCAAGTTGCTTCTGACCGGTCCTATTGGAAAATTATGGGGGAGGCCTTGTGTTCAGCAGTAAAGGTCACAGCTCACTAGAGCCACCCGGCACCCGACCCGCACCGCCTCACCTCGAGTGGTTAGTATTCTTTATATGGGCATGGTATGGGCATGCGCTCACTACATCAACTCCGTAGCGTCACCGGATCGCCTCGCTCGCAAGGTGTCCACTCGATGACAGCTCGCTGCTCGCATAACACGTGAACCGCGCGATGTTTACGCGAGGGCGGTGCGGTGCTCCCCGCCACCCCTTCATTCCCAAAGCTTTCCTTTTTTGTTTCGTCTTTCATTTTCTTCATCTTCAAGACTGACAGGTACCAGGACCAATTTACGGATTGTAAAATTTGACATAATTAAACACACGTGTGCACCTAGAGCCAAACGCTGACTGCTCGGAAATTCGTTGCCCACGCAAGGCCCACTCGTTGACCACGCGAGGTTAACTGGTGACAACGTGGCGTCCACCCGAGGACCACCCGTCGACAACGAGTGGACGCCGAGCGACGAGGCGGTGCTACTCGGCTGCCTTGTGGCTCTAATGAGCTGTGACCTTTAACGTCCTGCGTCTGAGATGATTTATTCTTTAATCTTAATATTTATAGTATTTTTGAATTTCTTATGCATGCATGCAGACATTTCTTAGAATTGTTTAATTTTACATTTATTTTTTTTTTCAATGAAATTGAAGGGATTAAGTATATATTGATTATTTTTTAAAAATACCTGAAGTCTCGTTTCATTAATTACTTTCACATGCATCATGAGACTCTACAAATAAATAGTAATTAAAATAAAAGTCAGTTAATCGGACACTAAAATAATCCAAAAGTTATCGGATGCACGTGTTCAATTTTAAAATCCCATTTCCGATATTAAAACGTTTTTATTTGTATCTGCGAATCACACAAAGGTTTATGTAAACGATTCATTTAAATTGCAAATTACTAACATTTGTGAACCAAATTATGTTTCAACTAAATACAAAAGTATTCAATTTTGTACTCTTTTTTATGGAAAACTAGTTGATGCACGCGACTTCGCCCGCGCAACTTTAAAAAATTTACCCTATGTCCTTTCTGATGTCCCAGACAACGTGTATGCAAAATTTCATGGTGATCGGTTCTGTAGTTTTTGCGTAAAAGAGTAACAAACATCCATACAAACTTTCGCATTTATAATATTAGTACGGATTAGTACGGATAACAGCAAGTGTGACAATGGACTAGTTACCAAAAGACGTACGAGTTTCGTTTAAAAGACAAAATGGCTGTGTTCTGTGATTACTGACGCCAGACGGGATGCTCCATTCATGATCACGGAAAAATGTGTGCCACTCAGGCATTACTAATGAACTCTAGAAAAGTAGTAAATATTTAGTATAAATTAGAAATCTATACATATCTATACCAATATTATAAAGCTAAAGAGTTTGTTTGTTTGTTTGGTTGGTTGTACGCGCTAATATCAGGAACTACTGGTTCGAATTGAAAAAATATTTTTGTGTTGGATAGTCCATTTATCGAGGAAGGCTATAGGTTATAGAGAACGCGGACGAAGTCGCGGGAACCAGCTAGTTGTTAAATAAAGTCGCTGTAAGTCTATTTACGCTAACTTCGTCTAATTCATTTAACGGATTTTAATACGACTTTCTCTAACTGAAAGAGCGATAAACGAAAAAAGGTTTTTGTGTATAATTAGCTGAAAAAAAACGGAATTCGTGCGAAGCCAGGAGCGGGTCACTAGTGTACAATAAAGACAGGATAAAAACATCCAATACTATATAAACTGGCCTCTGTTGTTTAGACTTTTTGACTAAATTTATAATAATTGATTGTTGACATTCAATTATCAACTTCATATGAGAAACATATGATGTACCTAAATGTAGAATAGAGATTTCGTCCAATATTAATCCTTGTTTACATTCCGTGACGGATATCAACTCACGGACCCTTTGTTTTAAAATAAATCCAAGCTGCCACGATAGGATAACAGAGATTTACGGAAATAAATCTTTGTCTATGGTAACAGATTTGCTTCGCCAATCGACAAGTGGATTTATCGTTGTCTTCACTTAAATCGGTATTAATGTTGGTACAGTCCACTGAACTTTGTAATGTACTAAATCACTATCAAGTAAAAATAAAAAATGATTCTTCGAAGCACCCACCATTAAGACTTTGAACAAAAAACCACTTAGCATCATCAGCAATTAAATGAAATTATTTTACATTCAAAGCTATGAAAGCTTTAGATAGACTTGAATGCAAAAGTGTTTTGAGTTTGAGTTCATCCATTTTGTTTTCAGATACTTCTAATTTTTTTTGTGTGTTTAGGAACTAATTTTTTCACAAGTTATCGCTATCACTACATATTCTCCGCCGCCGCGTCTTTCTGTCTGTCTGTTCGCGATAAACTCAAAAACTACTGCACTGATTTTCATGCTGTTTTCACCAATGGGTAGAGTGGTTCTCGAGGAAGATTTTAGTATATAATTTACAAAGTTAGGCGGGTGAAGTCGCGGGCAGCAGCTAGTCTATACTAAATTGTTACTACTAATCAATGCTAGACATGCAATATTAACTCTTTCACGGGTACTCCATTGTGAAATAATTTGGTGAAACATAATACGGAGAATAGCTTAGATCCTCGAGTTCTACTCAACGGATTAGAAATATAATGATGTAATGTTAACTACATTTTAATGCCATAATCTTTGCAAATGTTGTAACAAAAAAACTAGAATATAATTTTTCATAATATATAATAAAAATTAAAGAGTTTAGAATAAACAATACTAATAATAAATCTTTAAGGGTTGGTCATGGAGTAAGTTACTTTGTTTTCAGAGATATCGTGTTTATAGGCTCTATACATGATACTGACACTAAATTGACCATTTTTAGAATTTTTTTCTGTATGTATGTATGCATGTATGTAAGTATGTATGTTCCTCCATAACTCTTAAACGAATCAACTGATTTTCATGAAAGATAAACATTTAGACGTACGGGACACAGGATAGGCTACTTTTTTCTTTTTCAACGCGGACGAAGTCGCGGGCGCCAGCTAGTTCTAAGCTAAGCAGAAATACAAAGTATTCATTACACGCAGACGAAGCCAGTTAATAGACTAGTCACAAATCCGCGATAGGTACATTAAAACATCACATTGTAAATCTATCCCAGGCAGGCCTTGTCATTATTGTGTAGTCATCATGTGTCACGGAAGATATCGAGTATCGAGCCATTATCGACGATGGCGCGAGAGGTCTGGGTGCTGTCCTATCGTGTTATAGCTATTTACGCTGACACAGTTTGTCATGCCCCGAGGAACTTCAAAATGTTTGAGGTTAGAATGGGATGTCGCTGCATGTTTAAAGGTTGTATAAACATATTTGCCACCTCTCAACATTGGTTTCGTTTTATATTATGAACTAGCTGGTTTCGGCGACTTTGTCCGCAAAATTATGCCTATGACGAGCAGTGGATTTCCAGCTGAGGTGATGATGACGAACAAAGGCGCTATAACATCTCCATAAACTTTCGTATTTATATAATATTAGCGTGTAAATATTAAATGGGTATATATTGTACCCAAATGAAAAACTCTAGCCTTGAATTTCCTCTATACAAGGACTCGGGTCAAACCTAATGGAGGCCTCTCGAATCCTTGCGAAGGTAAATTGCGGTCGCGCCTAAAGAAGATCCGTAAAACATAGTAACATGAGTTGAGGTCGCCCATTATGAGATGATAACCACGTTCAATATCTAAATCCTATGAGAATGGTGGCGTTCCGGTTGCCTGTTTTCTACAGATACAACCCTTGTATAATATTTCAGCTATAATTAAATATTCTTTATTATTAAATAGTGTTAGCACACAACTTTGATCGCATAGGGTTTTTATGCCTAAATATCTATACCAATATATAAAGCTGAAGAGTTTGTTTGTTTGTTTGGTTCTCAGGAACTACTGGTTCGTATTGAAATTTTTTTTTTGTGTTGGATAGTCCATTTATTGAGGAAGGCTATAGGCTATAGAGAAAACGGACGAAGTCGCGTGCACCAGCTAGTTTATCTTCTCTAACTAGACATCTAACTGGTAATAAAATAATAGTCTGATAATAGGTCAGTTTCAAAGGTGCATGAGCCCGGACAATAGGAAAGTCAAAAATTATTATAAACGCCAAAACAGCTTTGTATTGTAACATACAAAAACAAAAGACTTATAAAGATGGTATATATATATAAGTTGGTTATCCCGTTTCTATACTAGTATGCTAGTCCTTAGATTTGACTGTTATTAACTCGGTGTGTTTATTTTCTAAGAAATAAAACGAAAATAAAGACGCTACTTTAGACGTTACAATTGATTTTAGTTTAAAAGTCAGAGGCCGACACACTTTATACGGTAATTTAAGGAACGCATAAGCTATCTATGTGCTTTCCATCTAAATTCTAGGGTCTATTTCTAATTTAGTTACAATTGACATTCAGGGCGACGACGCGTGCATTTGATGCTTCTGTACACTTAGTTTGAAAACGTATTTTTATGTTATTATAACGGAAAATTATTTTTATTTAAATAATACATGAGCTGAAACATGCAACAACAAGCAAACTTGAATGTTTCAACAGAAGATGCTTACTAAACACAAAGTTAATTCGAAAATTGCAAGCCACTCTATATTGGCGCAGCAAGCGGTATGAGTATGAGTGTGTCCAAAGAGCAATAAAGTCACGTTTGCTACTGCAACTATGCCAGCATAATTTAACAGTAAGACAATTGCTTACACGGATTTTAAAATAAAGAAATTCATTCACATGGATGTAAGGAAGAATATGACTTTAGTGAGTCCCATGATGAGCATTTTTTAAAACTATATTTTTAAACATCACTTTCAATAATATTTTTTTGGTTATTTTTCTATTTAATAATATTTCCTATTGTTATATCTGAACCTTTTGTCTTAAGAGTTCGCGTTTTTTATCAATTTAAAATCGGTAAAAATATAAATGAAGTACTGCGCCACTCACAAAACCCAAGTGCTATTTCGTCTATTGAAAACTTTGAAAGTTAAAAAGACCAGCTTAAATCAATCTCTATACCACTAAAATACCGCTCATTAGCATTATGCTATAGTTAGAAAATCTTTCACTATTTAAAATGTACATTCTTCAAGATAAAGATAAGATAAAGAGGTAAAGTTTGTATGCTTGCTTGTTTGTATGTAGGATCTTCGAAGCAATTTTAAATACGTCCGATTTAAAAAATCTTCAAGTTAGATTGGCCTTTCAAGATAGACGTGGGCTAAAAATGAAGATCTCCCAATTCTGTTCTGTCTGTCTGTTCCCCAATTCCAAAAAGGCGAAGCCAGGGTGTCTAGTAGATTAGTTATGTTAAGTAATATATTTATCAACCATTCACGTATAATAGTTAACTAATATGACATTCTTTATAAATATAATAATATCTACCTCAACCATATTAGTAATAAAAAGTACACTGATCCTATATATAATGGAGCCTATCACTCACAAATACAGAAACAAATACCGATACGTTATATTATGACTGTATTATATATTGTGACCTATTTTTATTATCACTCTAACAATACGAATACAAGCATCAGTCAGAATAAAAACAGAAGAGTTTAATTAAGCCAGTCTGATTAATGAGAGACAGTTTTTGACTGAGGTAAGTAGGTATTGTATTTTATATATTTTTTTAAAACTATAAAGCCTTTTAAATATAATAGTTAAAGCAGCTCTTATTTTCATCGTCTACTTTTTAATGGTCTACACTGTGTCAGCCTATATACGAGTATTAAGTTTCATAGAGGAATAGCATAGACTACTAGCATACATACTAGTAATACTGCAGACTAGAAATGGAATGTACTTCAACACTTGGTAGACATTTTATTTAGCCATTAATTATTATTTACCCATTCCTCCTTCCTCATTCTAACGGTGAACGTGAGAAAACCTGCTTAAAATACTAGCAATCTTCGGAGACATGTGAAGTCCAGCCAATACGCTTTGTACCAGCGTGGTACTGCCATTATTTATTAACCATACCACCTCACATGGTACGAAGAGATTTGCCCCAGAAGTAGGACGTGATATAATATATATTATATATGTTTGTATATATTATATATAAACATTTTAAGCAGATATCTAATATTTTTATCCTCTGTTTACAACAGAAAAAGATCAGGCCGTTCACGTTATATTTTGTACTAAAGGCGATCAAAGCAGTCAAGGAAAGAATTTAAAGAAATCCTGTCCGGAAGCAAAAGATTTGACTTAAGATATAAATATAATAACACACAGAATCATGTAGCCTTTTTAAAAGATGAAGACTTTCAGTTTATTATAAGCTTACTGTTCATTAAATTATTTAGTTAGGCAGTAGCAGTACACAAAGGGAGGTCACAGAACAACAAAATAGGTTTAATATGCGAAACGTTTTTATCAGATATCAAAACGGGATTGTTTGACTAACGTTGCTTCAACTTTTTATCCTGTTGAATTACGTGGATACCTTTTCCGCGTAGATCAAAGAATGGTGTTCATGGTCGGGTGGTCGTCGAGAAACGAACTTCAAGTTGATTGATAGAATTTGCTTAAACGAAACGTCTTTTATTCAATCTTATCTGAAGCTATGGATTTCTCGGTATCATTTTGGAATGCAAAGTAAATCTATTGAAATAACAATAACATATAATTTTTTTTGCCCAAGCCTCAAGAGATTTTGATTATTTTTATCCCTTGGCATTGGTTTTATAAAAAAAAACTAAAATCCATGGGAATCCAAAATTATTTTAAATGCATAAAAATATTTTTTTATAAAAAAATTTGACAAGTGTATATATGTAAATGAGCGATAAATTTACTTAAAGAAATTTATCGCTCATTTACATATATACACTTTAACTTAAATGTTAAAGAAGTGTTGAAATAATAAACAAACTCTTATTAAATTAGGGTTATATTATTAATAACGTATTTAACATGACGATTTTGTTATCAAAAATCTGTGCCCTTTAGATAATTACGAGAGGGATGTAAAAAGAAAACGTAACATCTACAGAGATAAGGATATAACGGTAAATTACATTTCGCTCTTTTTGTTACCCAGTTATTTTCGTATACCCGAGTCCTAATTTATCGCATGCGATGATACTCACTTGGTTCTTAACTAATTCTTTCTCTTCTTATACGTATTTATTTTAATTATATATTGCATATATAGCAATATCAGCTTCATAAGACGTATTTGCTATACACCAAATATCTAATGTATATCAGTCTAATGCATCTCGGACAACCAAATCGAGAGTCCCACTCTATATAATAAATGCTTCAGTGACGGTTTCCCTTTTGATATCAGTGATCGGTTTTTAAAACGGTCCACTGTAGCCTAACAGCAAAGATTTAAATCGAGAGATGCGGCATTACTAGCGAAAGTGTGTTACAAAATACAACATACATTATACTAAAGACAAAAGTATAAAATACATATTACCTTTGTCTAAGCACACTTTTAAACACAGACAACACATTCCTTACTTCAAACGTGGCTGTGACGATAGCGACGCTCTCAACAAGCGACCGTCACTCACTGTAGCGGCGTGCAACTATAGTTGGGTTGAGCGCCTGCGCCCAACCCATTGTTAAGAATTTTCGGTGTGTTTTTAGTATGGCGCGAGGAGATTACGCCGCATCTTTCGATTTAAATCTTTGCCTAACAGTATTGACGACCTCAACCTTGGAAGAGAACCAACGAGATCAATTAGTAAAAAAATTCAAACGGGGAACGAAAGTATCTTTACAAGAGTTCTTTGACTTTATTGATTTCAAGTATTCCACAACATTGAGAAAGTAAGTTCAATGTTGTTAAGATGCTTTTAGAAAGGCAAATTGTAAGACGAAGTCAAAAACTTGATAACGGAAGACGGAAGGCTTTCTTGGACAGATCGCGGAAAATGGATGTACTTCGAGTAAGACCAGAAGTAATTATTATCCTATTGTGATACAGCTAACCTTTTCTGGTATAACTGTTATATTTCAGGATCATGATATCTGACGTAGAAAAATCTATAGCGCTAATTACATTGACGATTCAGCAAACAAATTTGGAAAAATATTGTCCTAGCCATATATATAGCGAATGTCAGTTTAACAACTTATAGATTATAAGATTATAAGGGACTCTAACCCAAGGTTTTCCCATGCACTTACTATACAAGGCTGCAGCGGATTACAGATTAGAATTGAATTTATATTTGAGTGCTTCCTTAATTTTTTATTTGAACGGTAGAAAATTCATAATGCCTACATTTTTCTATCTAAACCCAAAAATTTGTACATCATAATAGGAAAGGCTATAGGAATTTCAAAGTAAATTCCAGTTAACCTCAATTGCGGTCGGAGGTGTCTAAACTTTGTTTGAGAGAGCTTATTCACGATCAACTTAATTTGTGTCGTAAAATAAACTAACTAACAAAGAACAAACTTGATTCTAGAGAATCAATTGTTCTCGGCTTTAGCAAGCTGTTATCTTTATGGTAAATTTACTCATCTCAGCCTTAAGGTAGTTAATTTAGAACCTACGTAGGCACAAGTTGGCACAAAACTGTTGCTTCAGAGTTGATGCAAAAAAGTGCTGAAAAGATAAGACCGAAAAGAGCAAAATTTATCAGCTAAGGTTAGATTTTATTATCTTTGCTGTCGATTCTCTGAGTTATTAAAATTTAGTTATCAATACTAATAATAAATCTGTAAGTGTATGTATGTACGATGTATGTTCCTCCATAACTCTTAAACGAATTAACTGATTTTCATGAAACTTGGTAGATATACATTTAGACGTACAGGACACAGGATAGGCTACTTTTTTCTTTTTCAACGCGGGCGAATAACGGACGAAAAAAATACAATAACGAAACAAAAAATGTTATTGCAATGAAAATACTAAAATCGAAAAAGCTTCTGATATATTTATTGTAAGCAATTTATATTTTTCGTGAACGTTTCCATCCACCAAAGCGAAAACTGTTTGTAAAAAAAATTACGTAAATAATCTGACTGTTTCTACGAGTATATCATACTGATTAATTTTAAGGATATTTATTCATAATCAAATTTTTTCTAAATAATAATATAACTTTAAGCGAAGTTTGTTGAAAGATTGTATCGGAGTCAAAGTTTCAGTCATTAATCTCACAAAGGCGTTGTGACCTTCTCGAGTCCTTTTGTTTGAGCTCGTCCTGTTCATTGTTACGCCGCTATACACCTCTTACCATTCTTCATTTAGAACATAATGTCGTTTTGTATCGACGAAATTAAGACACTTCATTCTCTATGAGTATATTAATAACATGCTGTTGCACGCGGCTTCGCCCGCGTAACTATATAAAATAAAATACAGCCTATGTTAATCGCTGATAATATAGCTTCTAAAACATTGAAAGATTTTTTCAAATCGGTCCAGTAATTTAAGAACCTATTCAATGTAAACAAACAATAAAATCTTTCCTCTTTATAATATTATTAAGTAATTATCAATACTAATAATAAATCTGTAAGTGTAGGTATTGTATGTATGTATGTTCGTCCATAACTCTTAAACGAATTAACTTATTTTCATGAAACTTGGTAGATAAAAATTTAGACGTACAGGACACAGGATTCAACGCGGACGAAGACGCGGGCGCCAGCTAGTGCTATATCAAATTAGAGATCTCAATGGATTTACGTTACCTAATAATATGAAAATATTTTTGCGCCAAAATACCGTCCAAGCCTGAACATAAATGAACGTATCCCAGCTGTCAAAAATACAATGTGATAGTGTGATACAGTTTGTAAACGATCCACACTGGTATCGTTTACAATCGTTTAAGTATTTTGTTGAAATTAAAATTAAGACACTACTGAGATGAACCGAGGAGTTCACCAGGATGGAGATCCCTCCTCCTTTGACCACTTCTCCTTCAGACGCAAACCCTCTAAGTCAATTGTGTACATTCTGGTGTAATCGTGCATATAAAGTAGTAACCTTAGAAGATAAGTTGGATGGAAGTAACATTAACACATCAAGTGTACCAGTATAAAAGCTATGTGAAAATATAGATGCTTTGCGAGCGACTTTTACGCCTGCAGCTCTAACTACACTGTACGGATTTTACTTACTATAGTATATTACTTGTGTTTTATGTAGGACGGTGGTAAATTTGCTATAAAAATGCAAAATTATTTACTTACTTCCATTGTATTGCAAAACGTCACCTATGCTTTATCGAGACGAAAACGTATAGGCCAAATACAAATACTAAAGCTTGTAGGTATAGCTAATGTCGCTTTCCCAAGGGTTCGATAAATGTAATAAATTTTCGAGAATTTTCGAACAGTGAAAATGGTTTACCTTTTCGATACCCGTAAATAGGTTGCTTTAGGAGTCAGACGACTCGCGTGTGTGAGTGAATATGGAATTTATAAATAATATTTGGTAATCAACAAACAAACATTTTACTTCTTTTGATAACTGTAATTTATCTATTTATGATGGCAAATATTGACACAGGTTACAAACCTTACTTGTGGAAAAATATCTCTATTGTAAGTTATCTCTTTGAAGGACTACATCAAAATCATATAAAGACTAACACATATCAGTTATTAACGAAAAGTAGGTGGTAACACACAAGAACGAAGGTGTAAACACTAATGTCGCCTATTATACTGAGCTCAACAACTGACGTGGTTATGAGTACAGAATAAACAACGCTAAAATGCTTGTTTAAGATAGTAGTAGGCTTTAATAATACAAATAGAAGACACAAATAAAACCCCATTCCCCTATCTATCCATTCCTATCCTATTCACAGTTATTTGTGGTATAAACGACGGTAGCGTAACTGCCAATACAATACAAACTGTCATAGATTTACAAATTCACTGCTTAGTTGAAATGGTTATGTAATAGACTTTATATACTAGATAATTTATTAAGCAACATTTTTCACAACACTTTCTTTTGTACGCTTAGATCGAGAGGGCCCTTTCTCACGCGAACAAACCGACGAGGGATCCCTCTGGCTAAGTTACCCCACTTAATTTTAATTAGCCTTCAGGCTGAGCGCCTTTAGACGCTTATCCACCCTCAAGTCCGGTGTCGCTACTCTGACCCTCGTGGTCAGTGAATTCAAAAAGTTATATAAAACATCATTATATTTGTATATACACATAGTAAACAATGAAAAAGGTCGGTGTAGAGCAGAAACAGTTATTTATATTACTCATACTACATTTGATTGTATTCCTACGTTCAGAAGTGACCTAAACTTTAATATTACATATATGCAACATCTCAATATAAAACTAAAACAACATCTCAAATATATGCAAATTTCACTCGCTAGAAACACAACACAACTAAGTTTAATTTGAAGCTTAATGTTTTAACAGAATTAGGAGAATTGTGAGATATAAGTTTTGAGTTGGTCTTTTTCAGAATCAGAATATTCGTAACCGCCAGCGGTACGCCCTCGGCTTTCCACAAGCTAATATTTTTCTGCAAGTTATTTACACAAACTTTCCTATTATATTGGATAACCCGAATTAAACACAAATTATCTTAGTTCGTAGACATTTTACTTTTGATCTCGTAACCAAAGTCCGCAGTATTTTATTAGGAAAATGTGTGGAAACGCTGAAGCGGTAGTGTTTCTGAAACATTTTGCGTTGTATTAAAACAATTTGAAGAGACAACCCGTTGTGAGTGGGGTACAAACGATCGCTTTACGTCTCCAGTTGCTGGGGATTCTGACTAAATTATGATCTCTTGGGGCGCTTTTACCAGATAAATACCACATTACGACGCTCTAAAGAAACATCGGAGGAAAAGTTTAAGGCGAGCAAAAGTTAAGAGGTAAATTGGTACTATGTTGAAACGTTTCTTCAATATTAAAAACATTTTTGACTGAGGTAGGTAAGCCTGTGATCTGTGTTGTTTTAATCTGGAATTAAAGTCGTGCTAAAGATATAATCATTATTTAATTTAATAAATTATATGACCTATATTTGGTCACTTATAGTTAGTCACATTTATGACATCAATAAAGGTATATAATTTATAAATTTCATTAAATTAAAGTACATTGTATTGACCTTTCATAAGCCTACTGTGTAAGTTATGAAAAAGGATCGAAAATGAACTTCAATGATTTATACACAGAGAAGATGACCTGGGAATAACAGCATAACAAGATACTCATTTTCGATAAGTAAATAGGGAAATTGTACACCCTACTTGAAGGCCCAGGTGTGGAATAGACATGGGGAGTGTCCTTGCTTCCCCGTTGCAATGCTGGCAGTCAAGCATGTTCTGAACGAATGTCCTAGATTCGATGCGGAGAAGTTGCAGTATGAAGTACAAGTCGGTGAGAAATTGTCAACCTCGATTCAAGCTCCTTCCTCTTGTAGGGCAAACTTCGAGACAGAGTTTTGCTGAATTTTGAATTTTGCGTCATCATGAAGGCAGTAGAGATGAATAATGTTTCAAGACTCTAGTGTGTCTGTATCTGTGCGGCGCGGAGTGCAAGATTGTAATAAAAATAAGTTCTTATACGAAAAGTATAGTAAATTAATGACCATGTTTGGGTCCTTTACGAATTTATAACGAATTTACGAAAGTATTGCGAAAATATGTATAATATCTTTGACAGGAAATATCACAGTGTTGCATAAAAACAGCAATACGGAGCATAAGGATTTGGAATATATGTAATACATATTATAAAATACTAGCTGTTGCCCGCGACTTCGTCTGCGTTCAAAATGTTATATAGCCTAAAGCCTTCCTCGATAAATGGACTATCCAACACAAAAATATTTTTTCAATTCGAACCAGTAGTTCCTGAGATTAGCGCGTTCAAACAAACAAACAAACAAACAAACTCTTCAGCTTTATATAATAGTATATAGATTAGGAATATCTATTTTATTATAAAATAAAGTTGCTGTTATTTTTGTTTGTTTCTTCGCTAAATTCTTCTAAACCACCCATTATATTTCAACAAAAAAAAATTGCATTCGTACGAAGCCAGGGGTGGGTTCATAATATATATATAGCCAATATTTTTGAACTCTTGTTCTCTTATTACACGAGTAATTAATCGCATATCGTCCGATCCCATACAAATAGGTCTCTTGAGCAAACTCGAAAATGAGGCTATTTTCGTGGTGGATGTTTAAATGGCAATAACGAATGTTAGATCGCTCTGGGTTTCGGGTTATCTTTTACATCTTCCTATTTGAATTATTCACAGGAACAACGAAAGGAATCGGTATTCATTTCACTTCATCTACAATTCTACACACATAAATATTTTTATGAAAGTGTTTTTCCTAATCAGTCACAATGTTGTTCACTCTTGTAAATTTTATAATGAACACTTGCTAGATCTGGATATTTTCAGTTTTCCTATATGAGCCTATAAACGAAGCCCTCGAAAATATAGTTGTGTAGTCTACTTTTTGTAGCGGCCTGTTTATTTATTTATTTTGTAAGATGTATGTTATTTGGTAATTTTTTTTTTCTATTTCTTCTTTTTTGTTTACTTCTTATCTATTTGTATGTTTCCTCCCTGCTCCAATTTTCTGTAGCAATTTATAATTTATAATATGTTTTAGTAATTTAGTGGAAACCTTGCTGATTTCTGTTTTTCCTGTATGTATATGTACAAGTAAGGTATAATGTGTAGCGAGATATTGTATGTTTCCTTAATATAAATAACATAAAATAAAAATAAAATAAAAATCTACAAAGATTATGTTAGCTACGGATTACAACACAGCCCGAAGACACATTTCACTAAAAATATATGAAAATGCCTTTAAGTGTACAAAAGTAAAGTAAAGGACTTAAGAGTGTACTAAATAAATAAACAAAAATAAAATAAAGTAAGGGCCTCTTTCACAAACTACAAATAAAGTGTTGATTAAGTTACTTTTAGAAATAAATTTCTGTTTTATTGAATTATGCACTCGGTTTACTGCATCATTCGATAGGCGAATTTTTTGTATTTTTTTTCTTTTTAATGTTTGGGACTTTTACCGTACAAACATAGGTATAACAGCTCCATTATCTCCGGTTACCGGTGTCTTTAAATGACAGTTAGCCTACTTGACAGATGGTGAAAGAGGCTCTTAAGCCAACAAAAAAAACTGAATTCAAAATCCTTGAAAATAAGGAATAGTTTTGTTACTGAACTTATAAATAATAAATACAATATAATTGCAAGACGCAATATTTGTAGGCAAGGTAATAATTCTCTTCATTTTAATAACAATTTTTTACTTAAAAAGGTTAAATATTTACAGTAGACACGTCACGTGACCACCGCGAAGCTATTCTTACTTGCAGAACATTAACTACAATACAACGTGAAGTTTGTTAATACCATGAATTTCAGAAATTGTTTTAACTCAAAATTATTGCGCTTCGATTTTAAACAACAGCTACCGACGCCAGCAACGAAAATGGCTACACTAGGCGAAATTAACATCCGCACCCTAACTTTAACGTGGTCAAAGTTGGAATTATCTCTAAGTAGAGTGTTTTTGTAAAGTGTCGAGCCAGAAAAGCACTTGGAAATCCTTTCTATACAAAAAAGACGTCTGTTTATTTTTAACTAAGGGAACGGAAAATTATATAAATAACTAGCGACCCGCTCACGGCTTCGCCCAGGGTGCAATTTTTATATACCTACCTATATATTTAATTACTTTCATGTTCTCAAAATAGGTTTTTAATTATTTTTAGTGATTGGTCCACGAGCACCGACGATTTTAAAATCTTAATTAGGTAAGACCAAAATCAAAGCTACATCAAAAAAAGCCTTTTATAAAAATATTTTTCATTGCTCTGAGTCAAGTAGGTACTTAATGACAAAATTACCATCGATTAACAAACAAACGGAAAATCCACTGAAAAGAGACAATCCCGTAACAACAAACATTACTGGCTATATTTTTAGATGGATCTTTACTGCTCACATTCTACATGTTTAACCGATTACCATAAAAGTTGGCATTTGTGATTTTTTTTAATGAACAAGGTATTTATTCTGTTGAATTCTACATACCTACAAGTGTTATTTATATTTCCATTATGTGACTACAAATTATTCTGGTTATTAACAGGTCTTGAAGTTCACCGACAGATGGCGTAACCGGGGCCGCAGGCAATAATTATGTCTTTTTAGCAAATATCATTGATTGAACATAATACACGAAAACAATCATAATAACAATAAAGAGAGTAGACGTCGTCAAAATACTGTTCAAGTAAAGATTGCTATGAGAATGAGACGCTTTGTAGCAAATTCGCCCCGGGACCAGATTAAACGAAAGCCTTGAACCACTAAAATGTTGCTGACTACTGAATCGACCTCGAGGGACACATAGTCGTAAGGTAGTGAGGTAAAAAGTTTTTTTTACGTTTCGACCCCAATAATATTGTGTCGTTTTAACACAAAATCTAAAAAGTTATTTGCAGAAAATAATAGCTACTCATAATTATATCGTAACTATATTTAAGTATACATCCTCACATAGTATGATTTGAAGCCGCATCTCTCTGTCTGTACATCCGCACACAACGGATTTTTACCATCAGTTAGATAATTTTTCAGGGAAGGTTTATATATATCATAAAACCTATTTTTTTTTTTTGTAAGTAGAGAAAAACAATATTTTGCAACCATTTCGCCGAAACTGATCGCGTCTATCTAAATGCGTTGAGAAACGCATTTCTCAACGCATTTTCATACGATTTTCACTAATGGAAGGATGTATAAACGAGGAAGGTTTATGTATGTAATTTTCAGAAGAAAAATGTAAATGTATCCATGCAAAGGGTGAGTCGCTAATTCAACATAAATATAGTCTTATCTGGCAAAGTATATATAGTTATTACTGTGTATAAATTTAAGATCTCATTTAAACATGAAAAATAAGAAATAGGAGTAATAAATTAACGAGATAAACTCAAGATCTGCGTAATTTTATGACGAGGGAGAAATATTTACTGTACTGGATAACATCCTAGGGAGCAAGCGATAGTCAGAATTTATGTTACAGTTACAGTAGAGCTCGCCTGAAAACCGGTTGAAAACCGAAACATATCAAATAACGAGCGTTGCACGCAGTCATTAACATATTATAAATCATTAAACTGCAAACGATTCGTTACGAATTAATTATTATCAATATGAAATGGTTGGTTAATGTTAAATTGTTAATTAATGTTAATTGATCAGATTTACTTATATGCGAGCATCTCGTATCATTTTTTAACGCCCGACGCAAAATAGAGGTGTTATAAGTTTGACTCAAGTGTCTGTGTATCTGTCTGGCTGTGGCAACATAGCTTCCAAGCGGATGGACCGATTTTGAACCGGTTTTTTTGTTTAAAAGTCGGCATGATCGAGATTGTCGGCATGGCGTTCAGGTTATGGGGGAGTCTATGTCCAGCAGTGAACGTCCTGCGGCTGAGATGATGATGTTCAGGCGTTTGAAGATCATTGGCTCATTTCCTAGTTGACAAAGGGATCTCAGTAACTTCCACTGGTTCGATTGGATTTTACATTTGATGCAAGTGTCTGCGAGATACATACTCAACTATTTAGCAATTTACAGTAGACATAGCGTGTTTGGGCTTCAGAATAATCTCAATAGAATTTCGGGGGTTAGTTTATGATTTCTAAAAATAGCTTGTTTGTACGTGTGTATTCGATTTTTTTTATATTATAGAGATTTTCATTATCATTTTCGCAATGGCGTCATTAGTCATTAATCATTATTATTATAGTAATTAATCTCTTCAAAGGAGATACCTCTCCTTTGAAGAGATTAGTGATTATATAAGCCATGGAGACTTATCATATTAATTATTAATATTATAATTATATTTATTAATAATCATATATTATTAATATGATAAGAGAAACCGCTTATCATATTAATAAACACTTACGAGGTAAGACACTAATAGAGAAGACTGTTCCAAGCTCATCGCCAAAATTGGTCCGAAGATATAATTGGAAATATTTTAGTGCTACAACGAAATTTAAAATCATCATTCAGATTTTTTAAACGTTTTCCCTAACGGGTTGAGTCGGATTAATTGATGACATATATCACTGACTTTAAAACGTTATGGGCGAGGTGTGGTGGGCGACGGTGGCGGATTGAATTTGTTAACTTTACTAATTTGGTATTATATCTTTTGCTTATGGGTTTTACTTTTTATTTCGTATACAATATATTAAATGCCTTACAAGAAAATTGTTGATAAGATGAACATTTTTACATGGGATTTTTTCCCAACACTAGTTTTAACTTTTTTACTTTTCCAATTGAACCCGATTTCCTAAGTTAGTTTTTTGCTATTTGACAAATAATGGTCCAGAATATTTTGACTCTCAAAACCATCTGCACAATTTGTTATTTTTATAAATGGCGTCATTGTTCTAAATTTGGTACACATTGGTTTAACATATTTATATGAGCGGTTACTCCCCGCACTTATGTACTTATAATTATCGTACTTATTTGACATAAAAATGTAAATAATAAGACACAAGCCATTAAAATGTAACGTGCTACCACCACGTATATACCACTAAAAATTGAATATCCCAATAAGTAAAGTTCGGAAACATAGTAGCCACTTGATTAAGTAAGCATAGGTAATCTCGATTAAAATATGTTAAACCTGGCGATTATTAAACCGAGCGTTCATTCCTACGAGAGGCAATTAACTTTAGCCTAGATTCGACGGGAAGCCTTTGAGATTGTTTTATATTCCTAGTTTTAATATACAGGTTCATTTGTATCATAATGCCTAAATTAAATGCTAGCATTTTTCGCTCAGATCAGACTTAGATGCTCTTAACATCTTAGGATTTTCAGAGAATTTGAGATAATACTTAATTGTCTTACTTGTCTTCTTTATTAAGTGTCTACGTCACATATTATAATAGAGGGTTAGGAGGGATAGGGATTGAGATCTGATATTCCTTATAGATACGCACTCACCGAAAAACAACATTGTATTATTCACGGTGATCTTCTTTCAGGAGGTGGTTTATAGTGCCTCTAAATGGGCTATCCGTTTTTTTTATTCAAAGGATGTTTTTTGATAAAGCCATTGTCTAATTAATAGGTGGCGTGATTGTCGCAAACACACATAAGGGATTAGGGACAATATGGGGATTACAGAACACTGGCATCTCTATCACGCATCGAACCGAAACGTAACAGATAATTATCTCATGATCATAGGTGACATTATGTATGTACATGTAAGAAGTTATTTTAAAGAAGGTCTTTTCATTGTTTAAGATTATAATATATTCAAAACCGCAAAATTCATAATAGGTACCTACATTTACAAATTCAAGAAATTGTACCGGGAGCAATCATGGTTATGGCGTTTAAAATTTAAAAATAAATTTAATTTTTTTTAAAAAGAAAACAATTTTCATCATCACATGTAGGTATAAAGAGTTAACATTGAACAAAACAGAAGATTCGAGAAACAAACACTAGATACTTACTAGCACGAGTAGTAAGGGCTGTAATATAGTTGCGCGATTTCATTGTTGATTTTCATTTATTTGATATTTAGTTACTTACCATTCATTTCAAAATAACTAACAGTTTTGTATCATATGTTATAATCACACAAAAAGAGAAAAAGATCCATATCTATAAGAAGTATTATGTGCTCAAAAATGTTAACCCATTTTTAAGTCTAAAATTTGTTATAAAATACCTATTATTTTATTATGATATTAATCATCATAGTATTCTTTAAAAACAGTAAGTATACAAACATAAATTTGGCATAACGAACGAATTTAACTAAGGGCTCATTAGAAAATCCTTCGTTAACTCCTTACCAATTAGGTATTGATGAGTGTGATAAAATGTCACATTTACTACTTACTAAAAAAAGTTATAAGAAACAAATTCGCCTATCATACGAATGAGAACCCGGCGCAGCCAGTTACGCAATCACCCAATTCGATTCATTCGATGTCTGATATAACACTTAATTTTTTTAATAAATTATTTTTTAAAACAATAATTTCAGTCGACACCTTAAGCGTTGGAGGCGTAGTTTAAAAGTCTTTAGGACATTAACTAACACAACTTACCTGTGATATATTATTGCATCCGAATTTATGGACAACACCGATTTAAGGATGTACAATAACGTCACAAAATCGTCCTTTTAGTTCGTTTTATTTGGAGAATACGCACTGTCGCTAACTGGAAAGTTTATGATTCGGCATCGGCGCGATAGGCAAAAGTTGTTGCGGGCGGGCGAGCGAGTGGAGGTGTCGCACGCCGCCCGAGAAGTGGCTTCCCGGGTAAGGGTAGGCCTGAGGGGAGGGTCCATAGGGATTCTGTAAGGACGCATGCGTTGTTGGGAGTCCGCGCCCGGCACCTACTGACGTCATGAGCTACCCGCCACCATGCCGCCCGAGCGACCGACACAGCTCTGCCCTGACACTCTCGATTCCGCACGCCTCATAAACTTTCTTCTGTCTGTGCATCACCGTGACTTCATAATTACATCGCTTATCCAACCAATGTAACAATGGGAACAATTTTCTGTGCCAGACTTTAAAATATGCTTACATAGTATCAAAATTAAATCACTTTCCGTGTCTTTCCTCCTAAACCATGCAACGGATTTTGATGCGGTTTTCACCATCAGTTAGATAGCTTTTTTGTATAATAAAACCAATTTTTTGCAACCAAAAGGATTTTGATATGATTTTCATTAGTGGAAAGACGGATAAACGATTAAGGTGTATAGAAAAATCTTTTTTCAGATCATCGCAAACATAAAGACAGACGCGGTGGGGGATTTGTTTTATAATGTGTAAGGATAAGTGATATTTCTTAAAGAAAGTATACATACTTGGAGAAACGTTCACATTTGTCTAGATAATTGCGACGCCCACTTTACACGCACGGGTCGGCACTTTCGCAGGAATGGAAATTATGTAAGCAGGTGTTCTCATCGTCGCCCGCTTTAATCCCTTCAGTGTAACAACCTTAGTTTACCCCAGTGATACCTACAATAAATGTATGGAACAAAAGAAAAGTTATCGTACTTAAGTAGTGGCAGGCACGCTGCATTTCGCAGTTATTTGGGCAGCCAGTGACCCCATCGTGAAATATTATAATAGCACGAGTGTTTTTGCGTTTCGGTAAGAAATGCCAAGCCCATTTCCCTATCCCTTCCTAATCCCCTCCTATTCTACTATGGTCGGCAGCGCACTTCCAACGCCTTTTTTGCGTGGGAAAATCTGCGAACCAGATCCCCACCGACCATGAGATCGGTGGGCTAGGTATAATACGTAGGACCCACTAAAAGCCCACGGTGTTTTCGCGCCGTCTGTAGCGGGGCCCCGCCAGACGTGGCCCGCACACTCAGCGAAGTGATTAGACATGCCGGAAACACACAGTACGTCTCCCCTCGTTGCCCAGTGTTGTAATGATGGCGGACGACCCCATGTAAGCCGTCCCCGGCGAAGCGTGGGCAGCCACCTCTCGCATTGAGCAGCTAGCAAGGGCTTCAGGGGATTATGATTTGTGACCTATATTATTTAACAGCATGTGTGCTGTTGTGTTTAAGTTTGGAATGTCTATTTTATTTTATTTGGGAAAAAAAATGTCAGAGACCATTTGCCTATCTATTGCCAATTACTAATCCTTAATCTTAATCCTAATATAGTCGGCAGCGCACTTGCAGCACATGTAGAGTTGCTTGTGTTATAGGCGACGGTAGTCACATACCATAAAGTGGACCGTCAGCCTGTCTGGCCACCTTTGTATAATATAAAATGAAAGATGCAATTACCAAATATGTGAAAATATTCAGCGAGTCATTTCGGACATTTTATAAACTTGATAACTATGTATTTACTGCTTACTTTATTTGAACTGTGATCTCAGATTATGACAAGTGACAAAACAGAAAGACAGTTGACATTATATTATAGTGACATGACAGTGACGGATGATGTGGGTTAAATCGTGTAAATATCGAATTGATCAATTTGATCATCATAATTTTGTGGTTTTTGTGATATATTGAGTATGTTATATTATTTTAAACATTAATTTATGTAAATCGTGACTGCTAAATTGTTTTCATATAGTACTTTTTTAATATCTCGAAAAAAAAATGGTAGTATTATCATTCTTTTACACATAAGAGATGTCTGAAACGAAGAAGACTACGCAAAACATTGTTATCGAATTTGATCCAATCTTACCTGACAACGGAATATTATTTTACGAGGAATGTCCATCAGAGTATGAAATAGAACGGCCTAAGTTGTTACCTCTGAAATCAAGTACGCAAATACGTTTCGAACATCTACAACACGAAGCGAATAGAGTCTGGAAGCAGAAACAAAGAACCGCCAAAGATAACTAATACAATATAATTGCAATTGCATATAAACTCTACGAAGATGGTGTACACGTTATTCATAACAGAAATAGTGTTAGCTTTTGTTTTAGCAGCGACATTACTGTACAGATATGGCGATTGCTACAGAAACCACATATTAGTTACAGTTTCAGTACTAACAGCATGGTACTTTTCATTTGTCATTATGTTTATATTGCCTTTGGATATGTCTTCGGTAAGTAATTTTACAGTTGGGCTTAGTCCTTACATATTATAAAACAAAGTCCTCCACTGCATCTGTCTGTCTGTCTGTCTGTCTGTTCGCGATAAACTCTAACTACTGCACCAATTTTCATGCTGTTTTCACCAATGGATAGAGTGGTTCTCGAGGAAGGTTTTTAGTATATAAATTATAGTTACGCCGGTGAAGTCGCGGGCAGCAGCTAGTTATTATTATTTATTATATGAATTGATGGATTTTAATAATATGTAAAATAATGAAATTATTTTTTCAATAGACTGTGTACCGCCAGTGCCTACAAAGTAATACAACCACAACTGAAGCATCATCAGTGCCCAGTAATGACTCTAGTACAGTACCTCCACCATCAAAACACTGTGAGAAACCATGGAATTACGTACCAGACACTGTATTTCCAAATTTGTGGAGGATTGTCTATTGGACCTCACAGTGCCTCACTTGGTAAGTTTTTTTCTATAGTCTTAAAATTACATTTGGTTTTAAAATGAGCTAAATAAACAAATTGTTTGCTGTGTGATCTCGCCCATCTCTTTTCAAATAATAGACAGATATGGTCCTCTCTAGGCAGTACACATCTCTACTCCGCCTGCTCAGCACAAATGTCTAGACTAGCCTTTAGTATATCAGTTTTTGAAAACGGTAACTACATTAATTTTAGTTCACGTAAGCTAGTGATTATCTCATTTATAATACCAATTATTTTCTGTTATATTTTCAGGTTAATAATGCCAATGATGCAATCATACAGTAAAGCCGGTGATTTCACAGTTAAAGGAAAATTAAAATCAGCTTTAGTGGACAATGCAATATATTACGGTTCATACTTGTTTATATGTGGCATCCTTCTTATATACATAGCTTTAAAACCTGGCGTTTACTTGGACGGACCAAAAATAAAAGCCATAGCATCGTCTGCAAGTAACACGTGGGGTCTTTTTCTCTTGATTTTGTTGCTGGGATATGCATTAGTTGAAGTGCCGAGGAATCTGTGGAATAATTCGAAGAAAAATTACACTTTGACATATAGTTACTTCAAAATTGCAAAACTTAGTACAGATAAGTGTGAAGCGGAAGAAACCGTTGATGACATTTTAGATGTAAGTTGAATGTTTTACATATTATAATTAGTATTATTATATTATTTGCCTATAGCACAAGAAACGTCGCAGGTGCAGCAAGTGCACTGCTTAAGGCAAGCACCCTAACCACTCTTCCAAAGGGCTATGTTACTACTAAAACAAATGTTTACAATGGCAATTTCCTACATTTTTAGCTAAAATTCACATTTGTATGGTGTCCACATTATGGTGGTTATTATTTATTAGTTAATAAAACTACAAACAGTTTTTAAAATAAATATTTCAGAGCCTCTCAGCGGTGTTAGCATCAGTTGGCGCTGGTCATCCGCTCCACCATCACGTGGAAACCATAGTACAGAAGTTGCCAATGACTCTACGCGACCGACTCAACTCGCGCCATCCACCGGATAGGCCTGCGCCACCCTCATTCAAATCACTCGTCAATTTACATAAGAAAGTGAGTTTTTATGTAACAATGAAAACATTTATTCATGAAATAAATTTCCAAGAAACTTTCAATTGTCATTAATATATTTTACCAGGGTTGAAAAAAAAATAGTCAAAATTGACGATCCTGAGAAGAAACCTCGAAAGAAACCTAGAATATCTTAGTTTTGTCATTTTCAAAATAATAATTATAACAATTAAAATTTTATTTTATTTACACAATCACAAATTGATTGTGATTGTACACAAATCACAGTATTTTATTTTTATTTATATAAACATAGTAAGAGCTCAGAATCTTTTACAACAACAAAGCTTTATTATCGCTTAATCAATCAGCGATTTTATAATAACCTTTAGAAAAGAGTTTGATTTTGATTACACTTTTAATAGTCCAGTAAACTACCAAATCAAAATTGGGAAGAAAAAAAATTAAAATTCCTCATTTATAATGCTAAGTTACAAAGAAAGTTTCAGACAAATATATCTTTTTTTGCTAAATTGCTGATTTTATTATAAGTACGAGTATAGATTTGTGATGTTTGCGTAGCGAGGGGTCTTAAATAATTGATTTTTTTGATCAAAACACTAAATGAAGATAATAAAACTGATCGACAGACAATAAAGGCGTTGCACGTACTCCAACGCACTGAGACGCAGTGGGGCCTCATGCTGGAACGAATTTTTCACTTGGAGGACATCTCGTCGAACCTGCGATCACCGGATAAACGCTTTCAACACACATTTCACACACCCAGGCCTAGAGTGCAACGAATTTTGTACCCACCAGTTGCAGGTGAGTACGAATTAAAGACACATTTAAAGCCAAAATGTCACGATAACAGTTAATATAAATTTTCTATTTCAGAATGGTATTGGGAATGTTTCGCGAAGCAGTATTTCCTGAAAACTATGGCAGTAGTCACATGTATACTGTCCATAGCAGTGGTTTGGTCTGAAGTCACATTCTTCTGCCGTCGACCCGTCCTCTCAATATTTGCCAGAATAGTCAACTCGGCCAAGGAGCACTACAATTACGCCGCCATTGTGGTGAATATTTTTATTAAACTAATAAGCTTTCGTCTGGTAAATAGATGAGTGAAGACAACCTCGTGCCTTAAACTATTTGTAGATACTTAAGGATTTGCTTTTTAAGTCTATTTATATAGGTAGTTGTTGTTGTAAAACCGCAATTTTAAAATGCCATCTCTTAAATGGGTGTAATTCTTATTCACTGAAACGAACTTATAGGGAGATAAAGCGTTCGGCTGTGATTGGTGGAGATAACAGACAATGTGAGTGTATGTAGACAGTACATGTACTTTTTAGTCTGTTTGTAGAACTCTTACTGTTCAGACGCTTTCACTGTTATTATACTGAATATTTTAATTCGTATTATTGTTATTTTAAGGTTTGAGTTCCGTTTAGCTAACGTTTAACGTATATTAATTAACGTATATTTTTCATTTTATGATTTTATTAGGAACCAAAATGTTTATTATCTTAATTAATAAATAATTCACAACTTAATGGCTAGAATAGTTTATACAAAATAAAAAGTGTAGGGTTGTGGGTAAGTACGTAGGTATTACTATAATATTTTATTATAGTTTACAAAGCTAAAAGTAGTGTAGAATGAACGTTCACCTATTATTGTATACGCCCACTCAAGATTTGCTGTCCTTGTCTTTTGTATGGAATTGAGTGAAAGAGAAAGCGCTATATTAGTTCGTTTCAGTGAATCATTCAGTATATTGTTTCTGATGGAAATTTCGTTAGATGGCGTTTAATACGAAATAAGTTCAGCTGACATCCAATAGTACCAATTTTTTTTTTTTTTTTTTTTTTTCTGTTCTGCAACATGGCAATCTGTGTTCCACACAATAAGCCACTCCCCTGTTGTACTCTTGTACTGGTTTAGGATTTTAAATACTAGAAGGGGCTCCAGTGAGCAACCCTCCCACCGCATGACGCAACCCAATCACATAGTGTTGAGGTCAATTAAATCTACTCGTAAGAGAGCAAACGCTATGTCTTCTGAGTCTGGTGTGCCTCACACTTCCCTCCCCTTCCAGTTCAGAAGCCAGGTCGTTAATGTGAGTTGACAATCTATTTTGGTAATTTTTGCTGTATTTTGCAATTTCCCGCTTAACAGTGTCAAGGCTCAGGTCCTCGTAGATGTATCTGTTACACACATAGTATGGGATGTCCAGCATTGCTCGTATCGTCTTACTTTGGAATCTCTCCAGTATTTCGATGTTACTGTGGCTTGCTGTACCCCACAGCTGAATGCCATACGTCCATATGGGCTTAAGAATAGACTTGTAAATTGCGATCTTGCTAGTATTTGAAAGACTCGAGTTACGTCCAACCAACCAATACATGGAACGCATACGTGCGTCAAGCTGTTTCCGTTTGCTCCATATGTGTTTTCTCCAGGTAAGCCGGCGATCCAGGTGCATGCCTAAGTACTTCGCATCCTCTGCTTGCGGTATTTCCCTGTCATACAGTCTGACCGGCGGGCAGGTTTGCCTTCTCAAGGTGAAAGTCACTTGTACAGACTTACTCTGGTTAGCTTTGATACGCCATCGATCAAGCCATCCTTCCACCTCTGCAAGATGATGCTGCAAAATGTTCGATGCAGTCTGATGATTATCGCTGACTGCTAAGAGGGCAGTGTCATCTGCATATGTAGCTATTGTGGTACCAGAGTGAGTAGGCAGGTCAGCAGTAAAAAGCAGGTACAGAACTGGACCCAGGATACTCCCCTGTGGGACCCCCGACAGGATGCGGCACAATCCAGAGGTCTCGTTGTTATGCTTGATCTCGAAGCTTCTCATGCTCAAGTACGATTTCATGATTAGGAAGAAACTATTTGGAGAAAAAGCAATACTGTGCAGCTGTCTTTCTGGACATCAGTCAGGCATTCGATAAAGTCTGGCACGATGGACTGCTATAATAGTACCAATGCAATTATTTTGTTGTCGGTTGTGATTGTGCAATTATTGTCGCCCATGTACTATTTAATTGACACGCATGTGATTATCTTTTTCAGTCAGTGTCTACTATAATAATAGCGTACATGTTCTACTGCGCGTACTCGACGGTGCTGAAAATCCGCCTCCTGAACCTGTACTACTTGGCGCCGCATCACCAGACCAACGAGTACAGCCTCATATTCTCGGGAATGATGGTCTGCCGACTCACTCCCGCCATGTGCCTCAACTTCCTCAGTCTCGTGCACATGGACTCGCACATCATCAAGGAGCACATCATGGAGACTTACTATACCCAGGTCAGTTACCCTCAACTCAGAATTTATTTTAGTCAGTAAAATAAATTCTGGTGTCTGCGACTTCGTCCGCGTTGAAAAAGTAAAAAGTAGCCTATCCTGTGTCCCGTACGTCTAAATGTTTATCTACCAAGTTTCATGAAAATCAGTTAATTCGTTTAGGAGTTATGGAGGAACATACATACATACATATACAATACCTACATACAGATTTATTATTAGTATTGATGTTAAGTAAATATGAGGTCAAAGATGGAGTTCGCTTGCCCGTTAATAGCCTTGTTCTTGAAGAGTCCCAAGTTGTATATTTCATGGAACACTGAAGAAGGGAGAGAATTCCACTCGCTCGCTGTGCGCACAATAAAAGAAGACGCAATGCGCTTACAGTTGTAGGCGATAAAGATTGCACATCGACTTTCAGAGAGAGATGATCGGCTAGTTTCGGCTTTGTCATCTTTGTAGAGCGTTATCTCTGTCGCTCGAAGCACTAACGTCACATAGGTGCTGTGTGACAGAGGTAACGCTCCACGAAGCCGATACTAGCCATTCATCTCTCTAAAAGTCGATGTGCAATCTTTATCGGCCACAACTGTACGTGCGAATTACGGGTATGTCAACAACGTAAGGCTGAATATCCTCTCCTCGTCTTGTAGTTACATGATGAAAAGGAGATGTAATAACTAAGTCATGAAGTTCATGTGCACATTCTCCAATATGTATCCGATAGAAATTAGTACGCGACCACTACACAATTCAGTGTGATTGTTTGACGACAATGTTGCAGATAATGGGGCACATGGACGTGCTGGGCATCATAGCGGAAGGTTTCAACATATACTTCCCGATGCTGGTTGTGTTACTGTGCGTGGCCACGTACCTGTCGTTGGGCAGTCGTCTTCTTTCGCTTTGCGGCTTTCACCAGTTCGTTGGTGACGACGAGCTCACTACTGACTTGGTGGACGAAGGCAGGGAGATAGTTAAAAGAGGTCAGTTCGCGTGATAGTTTCATTCTCTCTTAGCATTCGTTTGTGTGTTTCCCTATGGAGTGTGATTGTTACAGAGAAACGCAAGAGACAGCGCGCGGAGGAGTCGCTGAACCGACGACGCGACTTCAGCGAGCGATACTCCTCGTACCGCAATAATGACGGAGGTAACACGACACACTTTATACCTTATCTTATGTCATATATATCCATGGTCAGTAATTATAGATAGAACTTATCTATACTATCTCTATATTATAAAGAGGAAAGATTTTTTTTTTTGTTTGCATTGAACTACTGGACCGATTTGAAAAATTCTTTCACTGTTGGGAAGCTATATTATCAGCGAGTAACATAGGCTATATTATATTTTCAAACAAATTAGGGATCTTTACTAAAACTCCAATAATGTAAACCAAGGTGTAAAAAAAAATCACCTAAAATATTCCTTACATCGCGCGCACTGCGAAAACTATTTGATAAAAAAATATTTTGATTTTATTGATGTTAGAACAAACTAATGCACGGGCGGGCCGCTAGTAATAATATTATAAATGTGAAAGTAACTCTGTCTGTCTGTATGTTACCTTTTCACGCCTTAACTACTCAACCGATCATCATGAAATTTTGCATACACCTTATCAGTGATACCGAAATGAACATGTAACATAATCTTTAATAAAAAAAAGTACTGTTCTCTCACGAGAAATCATCTAAAATTAAGAAAACTACGCCTGGCAAAAGTGTAATAGCAATAAAGATGTAGTGTCAGGCTTTGCAATGTTGCCTCAATATGTGTTGGTCGATTTGCGGTGTGTTATGTTGAGTTACCGTGCACGTGCACCACGTTTCAGCCCGCACCGGGCTCCTGAACGACGTGGACTCAGACTATTACGTGAGCCCGAGTCCCGAGCGAGGGCGGAGTCAGCCGGCGGCCGGACTCAGTCTGGAGGACGAGATCGAGGGCAGATTCGGCGAGAGCACTCTGCCCACGCTGCGCAACGACTTCGAGGAGCGCAGGCGCGACACGCTCAGCCAACCCCCGAGGGGGTTGTTCGATGACGTATAAATTCATCTTCAATTTCCCTAGTGCAATTGGTAAAAAATTGGATGACTCGGGGTATTAATTACTCCCGAAAGGGTTGAAATGATGTATAAAAAAATCATTAATCCTGTATCATTAGTGCAATTATATGTATATCGGTAGAAAACTGGATGACTCAGGGACTAACTACCTTCATTCAGGTACTCTTACATTAACCAACACTATTTGTTTTTGACGCTTGCTTGCTTCACTTACTTAATATTAATTAGCGCAAGTATTTTCAATTATTGTTGGAGTGTACTTTTTGGAGTTCAATTATTGTTACTTTTTCCGATTCACTTCGCTCGGATTTCGGTTTCAGAATTCGCACTCATAAGTAATCTTAGAAAGAGACTGCTCAGTTGTCAGCCAGTTTTTTTTTTAACCTATAACGTGCCTGAGATTTATACATGTTGATTATCTAGCTAGACAATATTAAAACTTGACAGGAGCTATTTATTTTGTATGCCAATTAACCCTGTCTAGTAATCAATGACGTCACTTTAGAAAATAATGATATATATTAACATTAATTACTACAATAGTTAATGTTGTGTAATCAATTATTATTTCTGTTTTACTGTATCCGGTGACGTTATTTGAGCTTTTAAAATAATTATGTTATTATTTTGTTATATTGTGTTTAAGGTACTAAAGCTAATTAATTTAATAATTTATCCAAATGTATTGTTTGAAATTTATCCTCGAAGATGTAAATGTAATTTTAAATTTCTAAATGTAGATATAATTGATTCGAAATGGCGTCCAATATTCGCTTGAATTTATAACTGTTTTTAGTATGCAGGCCATGTTTAAATATTAATAAAATTTTGCTTTTCATTCATTGCTAATCACTTTAAGGTAGAAATATACCTCAATAGTTAATTTATTATGTATGCAGCTAAGTATGTAATGCCATTTAGAATTATATAATTTACTTATAGGCATTTACATAAATATACAGTAAGAAAAACTTTATTACAGTACAGTTTCTGTACAGACTTATATTTTGATAAAGTAATAATAAAAGAGATATAATATTGTATTAATGCTTTTAAAATATTCTAATTGACCAATAAGCGTGCAGTGATTGTCTTCTAGTTTACAATACTATAAATATAAATGTACTTGGGACATCGATCCTAAGGATATTTATATTAAAATACACATAAGCTTAGGCAATATACACGATTTAGTTTGACATTGTAGCAAATTGTTAACCATTCTAGGTAGGGATGTAACGATACCGATTTTGATACCGATATAATATCGGCATCGCCAATTATAATACAACCGATATTAAACAGTTGTCATTGTGTAATGATATTTCTATTTGCCACTTTTAATTCTTTCTTCTTTTTTTATTTCTTAAAAATAAATGTTTCCTTTTGATTGTATATTTTTATTAATTTATCCTTAAATTAATAAGGCTCGGCCTTAAATTGAAGTCTTAACTTTTATGCATAATAAAATAAGATATACAAGTTACCTATTTTATTATTTATTTGATTAATTATCTATTAAGCCATCGGTGTCGCTATCGCCGATTATTTACTACAAAAATCGGTATCGTATCGGCAAAATTATGTATCGTTACATCCCTAATTCTAGGTTTTTTTCGTTTCTATACACTTGCTTCCTTTTTGTTTTCGCTGCAATGTGCTAAAAGCCTTAAAAGCAGTTCAAAATAAGCTGTTGAATTGAGTACTAACTGGTTTTTCCGACCATACATCTTCATTTTTAAAGAGCCGATAATCTGATTTATGCTAAAGAAAACAATAAGAAAATATTTAGGCGAAAGCAGAGAAAGCTCTATTAGCCTTAAATAGAGCCAAAAAAAAGTTATTTTTCCGTAAGTATTCCTTTTTTTTCTACACTTCGTACATTTATGTCCAATCTTTAAACGTGTATTTTTTACATATTTGTCGTAGTATCAATTTGTGTAAATATTCATTAGACAAAAGCACTAAAAAAATGTTAAAATGTTGTGAAATAGTATTAGGTTAATGTACAAAAGTGTTTATTTTATGCGTAATAAAATAATAGGTAAATATAAATTATATCATTTATTAATTTTTATTCAATTATTGTAATTATTAAGGATGCGTGTTGACTTGTAATAAACGGTAGTTGACTAGATAGTTAAATGAAAGTGCGAAGTCATGAAAATTAGTAAAAAATAAATATTTCACAATGTTCTAGAAGAACCATTTGAAATAGCTTATTAGCATAGTTCATTCAGTAAAATATTAGAAATTAATATTAGTATTACTTATGTCTGTGTTTACTGTCATATATGTATATACCCCTGTGTTCAGAAAATAACGGGAATTTTCGTCCTTTGAAAAAAATATTTTACCCGGTCAACAATAAATCTTATACTATGGAGTATTTACCTATATTTTTTTAGACAACACAAACCCTACAAGCGTTATGTATGCTATGTTATGTTATGTATGTTAGTATAAATGATAACATATTAGATTTTAAATAAATAAATAAAATTGCTACATATACATTTAAAATTCTCCTCTCATTGCCTACATACGCACACGACCTATAAAATTGTAGTTTTAAGAGAGTCTGTTGGGCCTATTCTTTAAGAAATTGCGTTTTATGTACATTAAAACATTAAAAACTTATGGATATATTTTCGCCAAGCAGGAATAAATCGGTAGATTACGTATTTAACTTGTTAACAATAAACAGATCAGAACATTGCATAACTTAATAAATATCACATTTTATCGTGAGAACCTTAAATCTCGGCTTGTATAATGGGAAATTAAAATTTGTTCTGACGGTGCTTCGGCTTGCTTCGGTTGCTACGAAAAATGCTTCGGTTTTTTTAATTAAGAAAAATTGAATTTTTAAATACACGTGATACACATCAAGGAATCGCATCCAGTCGAGATAATCGTATTTTTTTTATATCACAGAGGTTAAAGTTAAGTTACCCCAAAAAATTATGCTCGTCCCCGTCGTTATAATGTATTATTAAATCGTATTAGTTATTATGAACCACAATATTAAATTAGAATATGTACATGAAACTAAAGTCAATTCAAATATTTATTACAGTAGAATATTTACCAGTTTACAGTTTCTTTTTTTTTTCAAGATTAGAAGAAATATTAATCGGATTTACGAGTGTAATATACCTACCCTATTATCGCATAACAAATGTTATACTGAAAACTTGTGTATGTGTAATTTGATTACGACGATATGCAAATTGTGTCTAGCGAATATGTTATTTGCAAAATTAGCATTTTTTTTTTATTTATCTAGTATAATTCATAGCATAAATGTGATCGCTTGCAATCAAGCTATTAGTCAACTACATAATATTTTGTTATATTGTGTTTTGTTTTCATTCCATAGATTTAATAAAGAAAGAAATACATAATGTGAATAATTGTGTTTTATTTGACTCATTTGGATAGGTCTGTTTATATTGGATTGATTAATTTAATCAATACTAATAATAAATCTGTAACTGTAGGTATTGTATGTAAGTATGTTCCTCCATAACTCTTAAACGAATTAACTGATTTTCATGAAACTTGGTAGATAAACATTTAGACGTACGGGACACAGGATAGGCTACTTTTCCTTTTTCAATGCGGACGAAGTGCGGGCACCAGCTAGTCTGGAATAAATTTGCACTATTTTAAAATTTTTATAATTTAGCACAACACAACATGGGAAAAATTAAACAACATTGCAATAATAATTATTTCATTATAATTAAATGGTAAAACAAACATTTCACTTAAATAGAGCTTTAATGTTATCTACTTTAGATCTGATTTCATGTGACGCATCCTTCGATAAATCTGGAGAGTAGGTTTGGTAAATATTTCTCAATGTACTCAATTCTTCTGCCTTGTTTAGATCTGAAAAGAATAAAATTTTCATTGAAAATACAATTAAGTTTGATAACCCGTGATAACGTCCACTGCTGTACATAGGCCTCCCCCAGAATTTTCCAATAGGACCTAATGACGAGATATCGCACGACCCATCTCTGGGTATTTTATCTCTTGTGCGTCTGATACAAGTAAGAAGAGACGACACAGATAAAGCGGAGCGGCCTGCTCAAGCTATAATTGAGTAAAAATGCATACCTTTAAGTGGCTTGATAAGTATTTCCATCAAGTTTAGCGCATCCCTTCTGTGTCTCACTTGATTACTGTTCTCTGTAAACAATATAATTATTCATTACATATTTTATTTCAATCGGATTATTTATACATACTATATGTGGATATGTAACAATGTCAACATGCGATGGTAAGGCACACTGCGTTGCGCAGTCATTGGATAGCCCGTGTGGCAGCAGGAACCACCCCCTCAAAGAAGACCACCACACTGTATTGTAGTGAATAGCTCTGGCATCCCAATGCATATTATATTTCCTTATCCATACCTAATTCCTTGAAGCGCCTGTGGCGTTACTTGTGTCAATTGAACTGTCAGCCTGTCTGTCGACCTTAGAACCCCCTCCCCCCCTTTGACCAAGCGTGATATTTTGAGGACTCCCATCCCACCCTTGAACGGGTCACGTAGTATGGGGTACGTTCCCTAAAAACCGAAGGGAATATACGTACTCAGCGTGTGTTCAACAATGGTGCCGACGTGCGCGACAACGGAGGCGACGGGCGTGCCCGTAGAGTGAGCGGTGACGGGCGTGCCCGTGGGTGCGTCCGTGTCCATGGGCTCGGAGGCCAGCACGGAGAGGCGCTCGACGACGCGCGCCACGGAGCGCAGGATCGCCAGCTGCGTCGACCGCGAACTGCTCGCGTACGATTTCGCGCAGTGCTCGAAGAACACCTCGCGATATTTATCTGTTCAAACCAAATACACCTCATTCCTTGTTCAACCATTAAACATCAACTACACAAACCAGCCATCAGCTGTTACAATTCTACAAAAATATATATTAATTAATTATTAAAATTTCCTTGACAAGGAGTGTACAAACAAAATGGCATCTAGTCCGCTATATCAAACTATAAACAAATTAAAAAAATATTGTCCTATTTACGATGATAATACTATTATTATATTATATAATATTATTGTATATGAAGATTTGAATTTTTTTTTTTCTATTGAATAAAATCAAAAATATACTGGACCGATTTTTTTCACCTAAAAATTCTTTCACCCGTAGAGTTTACATTATCAGCGGATAACATAGGCTATATTTTATAGTGAGGTTTTATGAGGTTTTTGAGATTGCGACGCACCTTGTGTATGAGGGTCCTTGGGCCAAGCATTCCCAAGAAGCTCGTATGCGGCTTCCTTCAACGCCGTTAGCTGTTCGCGACGCTGTCGCGCTCCCTCGTTGTCTTCTTCGTCCGAGTCTTTGCCAACCGAATACTCGTCCTGAATATGAAAATTGTTTACTATTACATTAATTCATGCTCCGTTACAATATAAACACAATCTAACTTAATAAGTGCAAAAATAGTGCTTGTCTCTGCACTGTTGGATATAGACAACAGATCCCTTTTACCCTATCAGTCCTTTACCCTATAGTTTTTTCAGTATAGAAACTCCCGAGCATAGCCCGTTCCGCATCTCTTTGGGCGACTTTGAACTTGTGGACCATCATTTATTTTAAAATGAGAAACTACCTTGGACAAAATAAGTTTGACGATATTATACACACATAAACACAGTCAGTTAATGAGTGAGATGTTACCTTGGAGAGAATGAGTTTGACGATGTCGTAGACCTGGTGGAACCTGTCACAGTGCGTGTTGGCCAGCGCCTGACCGAGGGCGGCGATGGCGTGGCGCTTGTACTCCATGTCTTGTTTCCTGCTCTCCACCAGAAGCGCCTCCACGCACTCCGCCGCCAGCGCCGGCGCCAGGGGCTGCTCGCCCTCTTTCACTCTGCCGACATAATTATTACCTCTATACCATATTTAATTGCCTTTACTGATATTAACTTTGATAATATAAAACAATTATATTAAGATTCGAGGCTATAAATATGGTGAAAGCATTACCCGGTGAGCATGGAGAGAGCTTCGGCGAGATGTTGCTTCCCGACGAAGGTTTTGCCATGCAAGGCGGCGAGCAGCGCCCGCACTAGTCTCTCGCGTTGCTCGCCAGCGCCGCTCGACACCTCGCGACATATCGTCTTCACTGCGTTCGCGGCCTATTAATCATACACTGAGTCACACACATTTATTACAAAAAATATCTTCAAGTGTTGATCCACCGTCGACCCGAGTACTTATCAGTCGTCTGTTAAGTAGCCTTCACTGAAGTTAAAAAAAACATCAAACACATACCCAAAATGGAGTGTTATTTGATACTGAGAAAAAAAAAACAGCAAAATATGTTTCTATAAGATGAGGCTGTTTTAAAGCAAGCAAAATATAGTGAATAAAGACCTGTATTTTCTTGGTCCAACTGGGCTCTGTGAGCGCGTGCTGCAACGCCTCGCTAATGGCGGGCAGATGCCGCTTGATGCCGCTTTCGCGGGCCGGACTCATCTCCGTCCAGATCTCCTCAAACCACTCCACAGTCGAAGTCTCTGAAAGATGAATCATTGATTGGTTTATTCTAACGAGTTTACTTAAAAATGTTTACTACTAGTAAAAATGTTTACTAAAAATGTTACTTTTACAGTGGACAAATTTAACTCTTAAAAATAGTCAATTCTTATGCATTTACTACACAGTTTTTATATTTTTTGACGTAAATACGTTTTAAAATTTGCTTCCATAGTGGGAGATAATTCAAGTTTGAAAAGTGAAAAGTTCATTTTCAAAGTTGACTTTGCTAGGAATCGAACCGGGTCCCCTGCTCGTTTCAGGGTGTTAAAAGTAAATATGAGAAGAAAAAAAAACTCACCGTCATCTTTAGGTGCGTGCATAGCCAAAAACACCATAGGGGCTAAAATTTCTTCATTGTCTTTTATATGTTCAATCTTCGCTTTAGCGACCGATTTGAGCACCAAAGCAATTGTTGATCGCGACACCTCATCGTCTTTAGTTTCGTATAAATTTATTAACTTCTTCATTAATTTCTCAACTGACTGAGGCTGAAAAAATATTGATGAGATTAGCTTCAACTCGAAGTGATGTTATCGAAAGAGACTACACCTTGACAATTTTTCTAGACAATACAATAAAATATTGGTGTTTTGATATTAAACCAAACATGTATGTACCTTGGCATAGGCCGAAACTTGGCCCAGGGCTTCCGTGTAGTTCTTCCGGACCGTGGCATTCCTGTCGAAGGAACCGTTCAGAAGGTTGGACATTATCTTTCCGGCTAACGGCTCTAGATCCGAGCGCAAGTAATGCGCCGACAAAATTATGAAATGGGAGCACGCCACCTTCGTCCCCAGTTGGGGGGACTTGGTCAGTTCCAGAATTTTAGGAAGCATTTCCTTCATTATATCGATGTTTATGAGAGGCATACACTGAAAACAATAAAAAATGTATATTATAAAAAAAATATAATATATCTTTTTGTCATGAACTGGCCTACAACCTTGGTTATCATTGAGTTTTGGGACATATGACGAGGCGAATGCACACAGGCTGTACTTCAAGCAACCTGTGTGCAGTCGTGTAAAGTGTAAATGAGCTGGTGTGTGGTGAACCCACCTTGACGACGGTGTCGGTGGTGTAGTGGTGGCGGGCGGCGGTGGCGCGCATGTCGTCGAGTACGGCGCGCGTGTCCGTGTCGCCGAGGGCCGTGCTCAGGTAGGAGAGCTGCGCCGACTCCAGCTCGCCCGCGGCCCCCACCAGCGCAGGCACCAGTTTGCACAGGAACGGCGCCAGAGACGACCCCGCTGCGCCCACCAGCTTCGACACCGTTTGCAAACTGCAATCAATCATTTATTTGCAACTTAATACACTGTAAAATACAAATAAACAAACCCACGTCATGAAAATAACATTTTAAACTAACGGCATACCAAATTTCACATCAACTGGAACACGTAGAAGTTGGTGAAATCTCTTCGTTAACTAGGAAATCACATTCAATCTATTTATAACGTAAAGAGTCACAGTAACCATATTTACATATTAATATTCGAATAATTATTTAAAAGTAACTTACCTAACACTTCTGACTTCCTTGACAAGATTAGTAATGCCGGTGTCCAGGAGAACGGGAAGAATTACTGCCACTATTTCCTTGCCATCTTTGCCTTGACTGACATCAGATGCACGAATACATAGCTGAAAATAAAAGCGTGATGAAAAACGAGAAAAAAAAAAAACGGGGAGGCCCAATTATGTGCTTCAAGAAGTCTCGATTCTTGAACGGAAGAAATTAAAAAAAAAATACCTTAGAGAGTACGTTGGCAGTCGAGGTGGCGGCCTGCCGCGTGCCTTCGTGAACGTCGTCCATTACGCGGAACAACTGAGTCCACAGAGTCGGAAGCTGCTCCAAGGATTCATGCAGACTTTTAGAACCCCTGTGCAACAAATTATGTATTAAAATTGTTTTAAGAATCTCTTCGAATTGATGTTAAAATTAGTCTTTGCGTAGACCAAATGGACGAAACGCTTGAACCTTCGAGATTGTCTCAAGACGAAAATACGAAAATGTCGCGTACACACCGGGGCTTACCGGTGTTTAATTGTAAATAAAACTATTATTTATCAAAATGAAATAAGTACCTCAATAAATCTGCGAGTGCATTACAACACGACATCCTCACTCGCCATTGGTTCGAGGTTAAGTTGTTCACTAGGTCATCTAAAATCTCCTTGTGATACTTTTGCACCTGTAAACAAATATTACCGGTATAATGTTATAAAACTGTATAATTAAGCTTTCCCTGTCTTCCTTGTTCCATCTATAGTCTGAAGGTCTTTTTTCCTGAAGGTTCGCATTAAAATACTCAGCGTCTTAGGCAGTAACCCACTCCCTTACAGAAATCCACTGTGAAATAACAGTATGTGTGCTGTTGTGTTTCGTTCAGTGAGTAAGAGATGCCCGCCCAGAGAGCCCATTTCCTCCTTACGCAATCTCTTATCCAATAGGGACAGCGCACTTGCAGCAAATATGGCGTTGCTTGTGTTATAGGCTACGGTAGCCACCTAGCATCAAGTGTACCGTCGATCTGTCTATCTATCGATATATTTCATCAAAAGAAATTGTAAACTGACCGTGGCCTGCGTGTTGGGCACGAGAGCGTGCCAGATGCTGGCCATCGAGTTCTGTATGCGAGGCGTGGGGTCGAAGCGGTAGCGATAGAGGCGTGGCACGATTCGCGGCAGATGCTCGGCCAGTGTGGCTCCTGCCTGCACCGCTATACTGTGGAACCCAAATGCCGCACCTGCCACACAATTTAAATTCACTTTACCTAAGGGAGTCACCATCGACCTCTATGTATTTTATTAGACTTGGTGATCGGAACAAAACTGTTTGTCTAATACGTTAAAGTTTGCAAGGAAATTACGGGGAATTACCCGCAACTAAATTGTGCAATTCCTGCGTTCCGCTCATCTCAGTCTAGTATTGTAATATTTTAATATAAATATAGTTAGACATGTAAGAAAGTAACTACATTTATTCAAATCAATTCAACTTTGTCCAGAGAAAACAGCAGTTTTGTATGGAGATGCATTCTTGTATTTCGGAAGTCTAAACAAAGCTATTGGCAGCTATTTAATCATATTGAATTCTAATACTCTACCATTTACCTCTAAGTTATTATTTGTACAGATGATAATGTTTTAATTTCTATCATAGTGAACATATAACATCTAAACATTAAGGAACATTACCCTTTTTAGAATTCCAAACTGAATTGTGATGTGCGAGATGCATAAATTTGTACAACAAATCCGGTTGGTTTAGATCTGACGCCAGGGAGCACAGTTCCTTGTATGTTGAGAGATTTCCACTGAAATTTAAATATAATATTTTCTTTAGGATTATTGCAAATACACACTATACCTAAAATACACAAAAACATTTACCTATTAGGAAATAAGTGAAAAATACTTAATTGTTTTTATCTAAATAACTTTAAACGAGCAATCCTTGTATTATTTTTATAAATAAATAAATTTATTTCGCGTATTTGCAAATAGCACGCAAAAACACTCCTCCAGTCCAGACTTAAATCCGTTGGATTATAAAATATGGCAACACTTGGAGGAAAATGCCTGCTCAAAGTCTCAACCTGATTTGGAGTCACTATTGACAAGAAACTCGTTCGTTCGCGAATCGTGGGGGTAATTTTGAATAAACTTAATATAATTAGCTAGTTAATAGCTTAATGGTTACAATTTTATTGCACAATAAACATATTTGTGACAGTACTTATGACCCTAGAGTTGGTATAATATTATTGGGATTTTATAAGTACCCCGTAGGCGCCTTTCCGAGCTGTCCCTCCTCAAAGACCCTCGTGTCTTCGGTGACTTGCGTGACAGCTCGCTTGCCGCTCGTCAGCTGCTCGATGATCTGCGAGACGAGCGCCTGCTTCTGCGCCTCTGCGCTGTTCTGGTACACTAGGCTGAGGCCCTTGCTCGCCACGTCCTGCACTATCTCTGAAACAAAAACAACCAACATTTCACTAAAACTTAAACTTCACAGGGCCGTGTTCCAGCAGTCCCTTGGACAAATATTTCACGAGCTAGATTTGTTCGATGGTGCTGGCATAGCCTATAATAGCTATACTGTACGAATTTGAGTTTGACAGTAGTATTTCTACAGAATGAAAAGGTAGAAAAATTATGGCCAGACAGAGCAAAATTAGCCCAGAAATACAGCCCAGGAAACCCTATATTTAATGTGGACAAAGTCGCGCGCAAACGCTAGTTGATCTAACTTGGTGAAATTATTTTAGCAAAGCAAGAATTACTTATACATTTTACGAACCTCATACAATATTAGATCACTTACCACTATTTTCGGACAGATAATCCATGAACATATCCTGTAGAGATTGTAGAGCCTCCTTGATCGGTTCCCTTTCGGAACAGTTCTTCAACAGTGCTAACAACCAAATACTCGTCGCCTGAAAATTTAATATTTTTACTTTGTACTTGTAAATACTGTGATCTGTAATACACCACTCTGTACTGAGTGGTGTAATTAAATTTTGGATGCAAATGATCAAACCGACTTCATTATCTTCAGTTTTCTGAATTGCCTTCGACTATGAAAGTAAATTTAAATGACCGACCTAATAAATGTGTGTAATAGAATCTCCTCAACCATGTAACATTAAATAAGGTATACAAATTTAGTTACCAAAAATTTAAGTTACTAACCTGTCTAGAATTAGGATGGGGATGTTTTCCAATCTTTATCAGTTCGTGCAATAACATTTTCAATAGTGTATCATTTTCTTTTAATGCCTCTGCATTCTTTATTTTTGCGCTTCCCTAAAATGTTACAAATATATATTATAAGTAAGCAGAAGCTTAATGGGTTTTAAAAGAAAAAGTTAATTGTAAATACATTTTACCTCCTTAGGCAATTCAGTCCATAGATCTCTGTTTTCGTTTGAGTTTACTCCCTCAACACATAATACTAATGACTCTCCTATTTGAAGATGAATTTCAAACTCTTTCGTCTGTAAATTTAATCAAATTTTACTTTGTTACTTAAGTCCTATTAAAAACCAATTGTAACCATAAACATTTTTCTTTTATAAAATAAAATATATATACAATGGCATTGCAATGTGAAGTTGCCATTTCCAGAATACAGTAGACTAATGATCTATGATAACTAATGATGATGAGTAGATAAGATATTTTCCTTAACAATTTTATGTACATCATTCTACTTTAAGTGTAACAAATAATACTTATTTTCACTTCACCTCTTTAGACATCTGTAGGAATCCTTTGACAATCTGTTTAGCGAACGGAAACATTTCTCCGCAACATAATAAGCCAAGCGTATTCAGAGACTTCTCTTTAATTTTCGACGACAGTTTCGCGTTGCCCACAATTTTGAACAATTTCTCCACTACAGTGAACTTTGTGACTTCAATTCCGTTCTCCTCCGTGTCAGTGTTGAGACTAATGGGATTCTCGCTATTGATAGTGGCTTGTTGTTTTGGCGCGGATTCTGGAAGTGGCAAACCGCTGCAACGTACCAATATGGACAATGCAGCACATGAAGTGCTCACAAACAGGGTTTGTGTGTTCGACAAATAGTTAGCTGAAAAAGATAAAGAAAAATTCTTATGAACAATATTGAAGGATGTACGTTCAAATGTAGGTTACTCCCTAACTGATATGTCCCTTGAAAAAAAAAAAGCAAAATATTAGAAAAAATATTTCTAATAATAATTTAAGAAAAAAACTAACTCTATACACTGAAAATAACAATTTCCTTCAATACTAATGTTTTCAGTGTCAAATAAAGACTCGTTAATCAACAGAATTCGGGACTGCTTTATCGACACTATTATAAAGAAAAATGAAATAAATTATTTCTGGGTTACAACTCCGCTAGTTAAACTATTTAATAATAGGATTTTTTTTTAGAAATTAAACCATAAATGTTAAAAAAAAACATACCTAAGCACAGAGCCGCCCCCTGATAAGGCTCCCAGTTGGCAACACTGAACCCTTTCCCGCCAAACTTCCCTCGCTTTGACATCGCGATACATCGCTCGCATAAGTGAGCGAAAGCCGATATATAACCACATTGAGACTCTAAACATTTATTGTTTTCGGCTTGAGCGACGAAATCTTTTATCTCCTTTTCTATTGCCGTCTTCTCACTAGTGTTCACAGTGAGGATTGCATAAATAAGAGCTGAAGTGTCTCTGATGTCTTCCTTTGTACTTGTGACGAAGAGATTCTTCAAAAACGGACGAAGACTTTGATATTTGTGCGCCATTTTGTCAGGAACACAACCGACTATGTCCAGGAAACATGTCAAAGACATCAAATCTGTAATAAAATTTCAACAATTATGTATTTATTTACTATAGTTTATGGTGTGAAATATAAACAAAAACATGTTGTATTATTGTATACTTTACCTGGGCTAGCATTCATCAGGCTAGTGATCATAGTGAGATATCTCTCCAGTACTTCGGTTTCTAGTAAATTTTCATAGAAATATTTAGCAAGTTTCGGCGACGTAGCGTTTGGGTGATTAGAACAATCCTTAAGATTCGCATCTCGATTTAGGCACATCCGTAAGTACCGTAATATCTAAAACATATTTTAATGTTTTATATAAATTAACAAATCTTTATTTTCCTGTTAAATTAATTGTAATTATGTTATTTTATATTGACCTTACGTTCAAAAGTGAAGTGATTATTGATTTAATCAAATTTAGTGGTACTGCAATTTCCCAACTTGATTGATTCATCATTATTATATATAATAAGCTGTTGCACGCGACTTCGCCCGCGTAACTTTATAAAATATAGGTAAAAGAATTTTCAAAATCGGTCCAGTAATTTTTGAGTTTATTCATTACTAACATACAAATCTTCTCTTTATAATATTAGTATAGTATAGATTAAGGTATATTAATGCTGATAAGCGCCTCCTTCACCATCTGTCAAGTAGGCTAACTGTCATTTAAAGTTACCGGTAACCGGGGATAATGGAGCTGATATACCTTTGTTTGTACGGTAAAAGTCCCAAACATTGAAAAGAAAATAATAAAAAAAATTGCCTATCGAATGATGTGCAGTAAACCGAGTGCATAATTCAAATTATTTCTAAAAGTAACTAATCACCACTTTACTTGTAGGTAAGTCTGATAAATTTACCTGCTGATAAGTCAATGGGTGAAACTGCAAAACTTGATTGTTTATAACAAATCTATGTTTTGCATTAGAACCCTTCTTCCGTTTCTCCTGTTGTTCCCAAATATAATTTAATACGTCTTTGAATTTTGGCACTTTGAACTCTTCAACTTCGGATTTGTTGTCCTTATTACCCTTAGATATATCTTCATCTATATTCACTGTTGTCTCTGTCTTCGAAACGTTATTCACAACGTCTTCTATTTCGTTCGGGCGGAATGTGCCGTAAAGGTATTTTAACGCTTCAGTAGAAATTTCGTCTTGGCTAAAAAATATTATAATGATTCTATGTTAATCTTAGTGTAACGTGCTTTTTTAGATTTTAACAGTATTGATCGTCGAAATAATCAAAACTCATTTGAAGCAGACGCTTCAAGTCGTGATTAGTCAAACAGACATGATACAATCTTTTTGATATCTTTATAATATTTAAAAATATTATTGAATGATTTGAGTTCATACTCTATGCAAAAAAAAAAAGCCAAGATGACGATCCCGAGAAGAAACCCCGAAAGAAACTCAGGATACTATTCTTTTTGTCATCTTTAAAATATAAAATAGCAACAATTACACTTAATTTTAACAAAATTAAAGTATATATTGATACAATATTTATTTTGCTAATGATACGGGATGAGATTATCACCAAAAAAATTTCAAATAGTCTTTAAATCTTGATAGTAAGAAACAACCTATTTATTTTATTTATAGATAAATTGAATTTATAGAACAACCTATTTATAGATGTTATTGAAATGTCGCTAAAAACCTCTTACCTATCTCCACTGGCCAGCAACAGCAGATATCTAGATGGTACGTAGTCTTGTGGGAAAACGATGGCTGCGTATCTTGTGGCGATGTAACGGATCATTGACTCTTCGCTCAACATGTAACTATAACATCAAATTATATTTTCAAAAAATATAATAAACTAATCCGCGATTGATGAAACATCCTGCAAATATTATAAATGCAAACGTTTGCGAGGATGTATGAATGTGTGTATGGATGCTCGTTACTCTTTCACTTAAAAAAACTCGAACAGATTTGAATGAAATTTTGAGCATAGATAGTTTAGTGTGTGGATTGACACGTAGGTTATCGATGGATCGTGTAAAAATATATAAAAAAATTGTGGTATAAACACACTTGTCATATCAACATTTTTTATAGAGATATTTTTTTTAACAAGATGACTTTTTTAAAAGTAGAAGAGAGGTCCGATTTTTTAGATTCGTGTTTTTGCACAACTAGACTGGGCGAGCTCGGGCCAATGAAAGGTTTAAAGTATTTTACATGTAAGAAAGAAAATCTTTGAAACATTAAAGAAAAAAAATCAAGGATACTTGAAATAATAATTAATAATTCAATCAAAATATTATAAAACGAGCAAGCGGTATGTATTACTTTTGTAACAATTCCATTAAAAAAAAACTACCTAAAACGAATTTTCTCGTAGATAAGACCCTGACACATTGATTACTAGGACCTAAAAACAACCTAACCCTAGATTTTCGTCAAAATCGTTAGAGCCGTTTGCGAGATCATCGTGGCATACAAAAATTCCTCGTTTAGTATTATAAGATGAAAACAGACTTACTGATCAAGAAGAGCAAACAAAGCGAGCGCATATGGTTCGTCGAAACCGGTCGTCGTTTCTTTGGCATCGACGTCCATTCGATCGTCGCGTGACGTGCCGGCTGTTGTATCCATTTGTTCGCTTTTTCCTACAACACAACAGATAATAATTCAAATAACAAGCTGTAATTAAAATTATTAAAACTACCCCCCAACTTTCTATTGAGCCCAAACACGCTATACTTTCTGCATTTGCAGATACAGGTTGGTATCTTCTTAACAAACATGAAAATAAGTCACTTTACTACACCTTACTTTACCTTGTGGTGTGATTTTATAAGCAACAGCCATTTGGAGCAAAGCGTCTCTCAGTGCAGTCTTGAGTTCAGGCGTCGCGTCGGGAATCTTCTTCACCAAATCTTCAAACAGTCCGAACTGACGATTGAAACATTCCGGCACCTTCGTTGCTAATCTCCCTGGACAATTAAAACATCTTTTAAAACTCTTTATCTATTGTTAGCGTCTACTATTTACATATTATTATGTTGACTGAAGTTGATTAAAAAGTATTGTGACGTTTCAAAAAGAGGTGTTCATTCATTCAGATTCATTCGATGGTATGAGATTGAGTTGAACGAACACGTTCGCGAAAAGAGGTCGATGTCATATGTCTATATACCTTATATGTAGTTGGAATTGTAGTTCTGATGTATCGATCGCTCATTAAAAGTATTGGGACTCATCATAAAGTGGTTTAATTAATGTACCTAAAGTAGAGGCATTATCTACTGTGTAAAAGTCGTCAAGACAGACTGACAGTCCACTTGATGGTAGGTGGCTATCGTTGCCTATTATAACACAAGCAACGCCACAGGTGCTGCAAGTGCGCTTAAATTTTTAGTACCCACATTTTATAATCCGGCCATGATAATAAGTTTCATATTGTTGAAACATGGAAATCCCTTAAATAAAGAAAATAATACAATTCTCCTACAAATAAAAGTAGGAAGATGTGTACCTAGACATAAGTATGCTTTGGAATGATGTTCCGAGTGCTCCTCTTGTGCAATAATCTTCAGGAGGCCCTGTTGGCAAATTGGTGCAACCTTCTTTAAAGATGCCTCGTTGCCGCTGAAAAAAAAAGCGAGGATAAAAATTATATTAGTTTCATTGCTTCACATAGCGTAAAGAGAAAATAAAAAAAGGTATCCATTTCCTATTAAAAAAACCTGCTAAAATGAAAAAATGAAATTACCTGGATAATACGTTTAGTAGAAAGGCCAGAGAGAGGTTACGCAATCTAAAATTTGTGTTTTCGTCGAACATGGATGAGAAAAACACCTGAAATACATCAAAGATAATTGCTTATCATAATTATAATATCACTATTTTTTATCTAAAACTTTGTAATAGGTTTGACAATTTTTTATTCTAGTGTGGCATATTATACCATGTCAAAAGCCATATAAAAACCTAATAGCCGTTTTCTAATAAAATAAAGAACAATTTATCCGGCTCAAATGACAGTGAAATTCATAGTAATTGTAAGATTTCAATTTAATATTATAGGCTGTTTCGTGCTCGGAAAGATTTTTTTTATAAAAAAAATGCACCAGGGCAAAGCCGCGAGCGAGTCAATAGTACAAAATAAAAATAAATTACTTGAACACAATATGGGAACAATATTCCATCTCCAGTTCCTCGGTTTAAATACTGTATCAGTTTCAAACGCAGTCTAGTACACGCTGGAACCTATAAATAAAAATAAAAAAAATCAATACCAAGTTTCTTAGTAGTATTTATCTTTAAAAAGAGTTGTGCACGATGACTAAAACATTTAATAAAATGTGATGATTTTTTTTTCTCATATATAGTCATAGATATAGATGGTATGACTTGTATTGGTGTTGATTTCATTTAGAAAACTTATTATTTAACTAGCTGGCGCCCGCGACTTCGTCCGCGTTGAAAAAGAAAAATGTAGCCTATCCTGTGTCCTGTACGTCTAAATGTTTGCCTACCATGTACTATCGCGGTCAAGGGAGCAGTCCCACCGTAAGGAACAATTTCGTGTGCACATTTTGTATTTATCTTTGTTCCTACTTCAAATACCTACTCGTATTTCGTATTATAACATTCACGTTACTATGACAACCTCAATTCAACGTTAGACAAATTTGTATGAAAAGTGGGTCTGCTCCATTGACCGCGATAGTACATACAATACCCTACATTTACAGATTTAATATTAGTATTGATGATTGATTATTTAACATACCTTGACATCCTCTTTCCGAACATTTTTACCCTTGACGGCAGTTGTGCCCAAATAGAGCATGTACAACGGAAACACAACAGCTGCTTGCGACCATTCCACAGAACTGAAATATTATTCACAATTATTCACTAATTCAATTTTACATGAATAAAAAATATATATATATAATTAACCTGGCAACCCTTATCAAAGGGCTGTTGGCATGGTTGGCAACACTGAACCGCGAGTCAGCCGCTGCTATTATCAATGGAAGCAAAACATCCTTCATATTGAAAATATCCTTGCTTATAAAGTTCACTATTGACAGCTTCATCTGTGAATGTTCAATGATCAAATTAATGTAATTATCAAAAATAACCTTACTTGGAAAAGTAATAAAGTACATTTTAAGATGCCTTAGGTTTCTTGAAGAATATGCAGTTGCTACACTGCAATTAAAACAACTAAACGAAATTTAATTTATCTAATAATATCAAAGTGAATAAACCTAGTCTATTCATTCTAGTTTTTACATGTTCAAATAATATGGAAAACTGCTGCAATTTTCAATTCAAAAAATGAATTGTGAAGGATGGGAATTATGTAATAAAACCACAAATTAATACAAATGTCTACTTCTGATATTAACAAGTGTCATTAATGCGGCCTAAAGATGATTTATTTTACGATAAATAATATTATCAAAAAAAAATATACCTCTTCGAGTTGATTGGGATTCATTGGATTTTTTCCAATGATTCTTTTGTATGTCTTCATCGACATTCCGGGTGGCACTTGAAAGTTACTTTCATCTGCATCTATTGGTAATGCCCTGAAATAAAAATCAAGCATTTTAATTGAATTTTTATTTTGAGATAATTATTCTCCGTGAATATCTATTTAGATTAATTTTCTAAATTCTACCTAACTTTAGAGAAAAATTCAAAATATGGGTCTTAATTTTTTTTAGGACAATTCAGCAGTGTCTAAGTAATTCTAGAAAAAAATAAGTAAGTCTAGATATGAAATTTATTTATTTCATCCATGTATATTCATCCATACTTTATAATATAGTCTCTACAGACATAATTTTCGATAAGGTGTTTTTCAGTTCAAAACTACATTAACTTAATATGTAGTTTTTAAAGATACATACCTATACGGCAAGAGTAACACGTCAGTAGCAAATTGCAATACCATTGACGACAATGCAGGTCTCTCTTTGAAATTCAGGTTTGACTCTTTTATATCACCAAGCAGCGGCATCACTAGCATTAAGATTCTGTAATTATTAAGGAGAATAATTAATTATCATTAAAAAAGAATGGGAAAATGTGGTTTAAGTTTAATAAATTATGTTTACTTATTTAAGACAATTGCAGTGTCCACGACACGACAATACTCTACTTAAGTACAAAAAAAATCATATCTCTTAAAGTTTTGGTCTCACAGAGATAGAAATAGGCTTATTTGGAGGGCATTAATATCGTCCATGGTTACATACATGACGAAAGAATGGGTTCACATTTTCGTGACTTGGCAAATCGACAAATTATTATAAATTATTGTACTGCAAAAAGAAAACCGTTTTTTCTTTTTTTTTTCTAGCCTTAATCAGATGTATTCCAAAATTTCGCATTTGTAACAAGCCCTCCTGACACTGGTAATATGATAGAACCTATTTTTCTTTTTTTCTATATTAACTTCGACAGACAGGCTGACGGTCCACTTGATGGTAGGTGGCTACCGTCGCCTATAACACAAGCAACGCCAGTAGTGCTACAAGTGCGCTGCCGACCATAGAAGGATGGATAAGTGATAAGGGAGGGGTGGGGTAATGGGTATGTGCCATTTTCTTAGGTGTTTCACATTTTGATTTGTGTTCATGAGACATTTTGCCAGTTCATTTGAGGGTTCCCTTAATCTGTTCTTATATATTTTGCTGTTCTTTTTAAAATAGTAAAAAACAATAATATTGTGAAGACATACCCATCCTGATGTGCCTGTGGTTTGTTCTCAATAGAGTCTAATAGGGAAGGAGCTAAATTCAATTGTACATCTTTTGGTAGTCTTGGAAAACCCATAGTTATGTATATGATTGAGAAGTTCTGAAATTATGCAAATATTTAATTGGCACATCAATATTGTTCAATTCTGTTGGAGCTATTGTTATATTGATATTAGAAAACAACTAGTAATTCATCATATTATGACTTACAATGATAAAGCTGTTAGCCTTCGGATCCTTGTAGAGGTCAAGTAACGTTTGCACTGGTAGTTGAACATCAGTCCGACACTTGACTCTCTTGTTTACGTGCACAAGCAACTCCATTACCTTTGTGCGAACCTTAAAAACATAAAATTATAACAACTAAGTGTGCATCCTGAGTCACAGTGTACCACAGATGCAGAATATGCATGTACTCGATCAAAACACTTTACAGTCCAGGCAGGTTCAAACAAATCAAGTATTTGCTTTGTAAGTGGCGGATTCAACTTTTGCTATGCGCCGTAACTTAGAACACCACCTAAGGTTGCCAGATAAAAGGTTTGCTACTAGACAGTTTAGATTTCCTATTTAGGAGTATTGAAAATTTTAGTAAATCTTACATTTGTAAAATTTTTAAAGCATAACGAAACACGAAACGAAAATGTGGTATTCCCTAAAAGGACTATCCAAGTTACTGCCACTACTAAAATTAAAGATTAAATTATTTTGAAATTAAGACAGAATTTGCTTTTTTGTTTAACTTTGTAAAAAGCCAACTGTGCATTTCCTATAATATAAATATACAGCCTATTCATATACAAACCTGTTCAACAGGAGAGGAGAGTTTTAGCATGACTGGAGGAAGAAATCTGCCGAGACAGCTCTCCAGCTGTTCATCTGTATCCGCATTACCAAGGCGCAAGAAAACCCGGTCAAGTAAAACTAAAACGAAAACAATATGTCTATTACTATAGCAAAATAACATACATGGACGAAAAAAAACAACAAATAATTAAATGAGCCGGCATATTCGTAACCAGAATAATAGTGGATAGTGGCATATTATATTTAATTTTTCATAAATATGCTTACGTAAATCGTTTGAGCCGTCACTTTCACCTTCCGTTACATCCATTTTAGACATATTGATGTAGTTTTATCGTTTTTTACGTTTATGAAACGTAAAAAACAGTAAATAACCCAAAAAAACAAATTTCAGTGATATCAATTCAATTTATAAAAGCAAAGCAAAGCAAGCAAAGCAATGACAATATGATGATGACAAGCAAAACAAGGAATCATAGCCACAGAACATAGGAGTAAAAAAGAACTATTTTGCAACAGAAAACACACAAGTCAAAACCACAGAACACTATATACTTACAAGGAGCACACGCATAGTACCGGTACCCACAAACTAAATAGTAGATTGGTAGATACTAACGTACCGGCACCTTCCTACACTGAAAATAAAATATAGGCTTCTAGCTGTTCCCCGAAACTTCGTCTTCGTTGAGAGTTATCGCTGATGACTGTGCGTCCACCACGGCGACAGTGGCGCCTTTTTTTATATTTTTATTTTAAACATTTTTCCATATTAAAAAGTATCCTACATTTAATCCAAATAATAAACCATGTGTGGGCCACTTTTTATACAAATCCATACAGCCGTTTTTGCAATTTGCTTTCAATCATTAAACTATTCTTTGGGTCAGGACTGGTCAGGACAATTGCCAGGGATGCAGCGATGCCATTAGAAGCATTTCTTTTTTGTTTCTTGTGTTGTCATGCCCTTCATAGCATCAATATGGTATGTTAGTTTATAATATAGTATAGTTAAAAAACCACCACGAAATAACAGCATGTTTACTGTTTTTTCGGTAAGTGAGTAAGGGATGGCGCTACTAAGGTCAGTAGTGCACTTGGGGCACCTATGGAATACCTTGAGTTAATAGATGGTAGCCATCTACCATTAGCACCCGGACTGTCGCATGTCAGCCAGTGTACGATCTTTACATAAGAAAGGCAAAGGCATGCAATTGTCGAATATGAAATGTAAAATTAAATAAGAAACAATAAACGTAAGGCGCAAATGTTTATTTCTCTAACTAAAGAATACAGAGTTATGACAACTTATAGGTATAAAGCAATAAATCGAACGAATATTAACAAATAAATAATAGCGAACAAAAAAAATTAAAATTTTGATCAAGTCTTTTTTATATGGTACAAGTATCATTTTATGAACAACCTTTTCATTTATCTTTTGCCAAATTATCCTTTTACAAAAAAGTGTGACACAAAATTAAAAAAATCTCCAATTATAAATAACAATAGTAAGGGCCTCTTTCACAAAGTACTAGTAAAGTGTTGATCAGTTACTTTTAGAAATAATTTTATTATTTTATTAAATTATGCACTCGGTTTACTGCATCCTTCGTAAGCGATTTTTTTTATTATAATTTCTTTTTAATGTTTGGGACTTTTACCGTACAAAGGTATATCAGCTCCATTATCCCCCGTTACCCGTGACTTTAAATTCAGTTACTTAATACTTAAGACTTTAATGTCAGTTAGCCTACTTGACAGATGGTGAAAGAGGCCCTAAATAATATAATTTGTAACAATTTATATATTTCATAAGCTATTGTTGTTTTAATAAAAAATGATGTAAAGATTGTTAACAAAATAAAACAATAAGAAAATGGATTACACATTAACACAAGACAATGAAATGAAATTTAATGTGGGTGGTAGGTACCTATTGTTTAACACAGCACTCTATCACTAATATTTTTGTAAAAACTTATAATTTAAAAGTCCATTTTGTAGGGAATATTTTTTTTAATGCGGACATGAAAAATATTCACCCAATACATAATATTAATTATAACTACTTAAAATTAAATCTGTTAAATTTTCAGGAATGTTACCAATTAACTTTTATCATGATTAGTTATATTTTTTTCCAAATTGACATCACGAAAGATTTGTGAATTACTTACAATATTTATAAATTAGTTAGAGCAGTCACCAGCTAAAGAATACAAAACAGTTATATACTGAAGAGAGGGATGAATATTAGTCCTTTGGTTCCTTTTACAGTAGTATATTTATTCAAAAGCTTATTTATAAATATAGGTTGATGTATTTATTCAAAAGATTAATTAATGTATTCTACTAGACTTGGTGATCGTAACAAAATTGTTTGTCAAATAGCTAAAATTTGCGACCAAAAGGTCAAAAGTGCCATACACAAAATACGGCGCTTACGCCTTTTTCGCTTCCTTCCTTAACTCACTTGCAAACTTTTACGTTATAGTTACGGAGAATTACTCGTAACTAAATGTCAGTACAGTCGGGGTATGAATACCTTCATCAGCTTTCAAATTATTCCATTATCAAGTCGTAGACTCGAACCTTTTACAACTAAATCACTAAGCATACAACTGACATATTTTTAAAATGAACCCTAATATAACTATGCATTGTTAAACAGTTACAAATTACTTAGCAGCTCCCCATTCCGGCCATAATAATATACATACTCGTACTATATTGCGTTACAAATAAGTCTTCATTAAAATACTTATTTTTATATGCTCAAGGTGGTACATTTTGTTACAAAAAAATATTATATCAACATTGCCTTGTATTACTCCATTTGTCCATAAATTTGAGGGTTAATTAATAATAAATTGATAACTCACTGCACTATAATTTGGTCCAGAATTTTATTTGGAAAACTTCCATGTTAAAATTTAAAAGTGTCACAAAGGAGGATGCTAGGAAATGTATGAACTCTGGTACCCCCTCCAATAGCCCTATGTGTAATGCGGATAACTGTTTTTGAGCTGAACAAAATGTTAGTATGAATGCACGAACATGTAATGTAAAATGGTAAAATATTATTTTTGTCTATGATATACGAGGGGCATTCAATGTATTCTCGGTATTGGGGTGATATACTAATGATGAAAGTAATTAAATTATCTCATTAGTTTAAAGACACTCTTTGAGGGTATAAATATAAAATTTCATTTAATTGTCGTCATTAGTATTCAAGATATCATTACGAAAAGACAACTACGACGACAGATGCCACAATGTTGAAAAAAATCGAGCATCGCGCTGTGATAAAATTTCTTACATAACAAGGTAAATTTCAAAAAGTTATTCACGAAGAAATGTTATCAAGATTCTGCTCCTTCATTATCCACTATTCAGAAGTGGTCTAGTGAATTCAAACGGGGTAGAGAGAGTTTAAAGTCACCCCATCCGCCGGAAAACTCATGGCCACAGTGTTTTGGGATTCTAAGGGAATCTTACTGATCGAGTACACAAAAAAGGGTCAAAGTATTACAGCCGCATCTTAAGCAAGATACCTACGTAATTTAAGGGAGGCAATAAAAGAAAAAAGACGTGGAAAATTGACCGCAGGTGTCTTGCTTTTTCACGACAACGCGCCGGTTCACACAGGGCGCGTTGCCAAGGCTGCTGTGAGGGATTCTGGATTTGAAGAAATCACTCATCCACCCTACAGCCCAGACCTGGCCCCAGTGATTACTTTTTGTTCCCAAACCTAAAGAAAGATCTTCGAGTATTTTTCTGACAATGAAGTTGAAGGCGGCAATTGATAAACATTTTTCAGGCAAAGAAGAAAAATATTTTTAGGGAGTATCGAAAAGTTACTTTCCCGATCAAATAAGTGTATTGAAGTTATGGGGGACTACATTGAAAAATAAATTTTATTTAGAATTTTCTGCTTATAATTTCATGCCTATAGCGAGAATACATTGAACGCCCCTCGTATGTTAAGTACAGCATAAATCTGAACGGACTAACATTGGGAATTAGGCGCCATAATAATTTGTTCAGCTCAAAATAGCTACCCTACGTTATATTACACAGTTATTGGGGAGGTACCAAAATTGGCATCCTTCTTTCAAGTGGCCTCTAAAAGTGACCATACACGTACCTGCAATCAGTGGCAACATTGGGGCAGTGGTGGGGAGCCCCCTAGATCACTCCGTAGATTGCACCGTGTGTGGGCAAATCGTAAACATAATTATTATTATTACTCCTACTTCGAAATCTTGTCGGGCGAGCTCACAACTCAACGGCAATTTATCGTCAAGGGACCGTTGACGTAACGTGTGTGGCGATGTTGGGGCAATTTCACTGCAATGTGTCCGCGAGAGCAGCGCGGTCAAGACGTATCGGCGGCATTTTAATAGACAAGCGCTTTGTTGCACGGTCGGATTCGCACTAAGTGGCAAGCTGGCAGGGACGTGTGTGGAGTAGTGGGTAGTGGCCGATTTTATCCCCATTACCACCCTCTCAATATTGCCACTGATTGCAGGTACGTGTATGGCCACATTGGCCACTAACTTCTAAATAGGGCATACTATTCGAGTATTCGAGTATTCGTTTTATTCGAGTATTCGCCTATTTTTACTATTCGAATACTACACAATTAACTATTCGAGTTTTACGAACTTTTCGAATAACAGTTATTTTGTTAAAATGATAGTAAGATTTGATATGGAAACCCTAAAACGTGGCAAATGACGAATGTGTCTATTGTACAACTTTATTTTATAAGCTGTCCTGCCTGTGATACTAATTCTGTGCCACAACACAAGTCACAATTGCATAGGGAACGCCAGTCGTACCGTATGTAAGGTATAAAGTAATCTTTTTGATTCATGTTAACCAATCACTAAATAAGTTATTACTTCTCGGATGGTTTTTTTGCTTTTATAAGTTATAAATGTTATTTTAAGCAAATACCTACCTAATAATTCATGACAGACCAATGTATGAGTTTAAAGAATATTATTGCTTAAACATGTAAGTACTTAAACGTATTTATAATATAAGCTGTATAAATTATGATACGTATTATATAACGTGCATCAATGACACATAAATGAATAAATATGCGTACACAATACACACAACAGGAATTCAAAGAAAGAATATAAAATAATATAATATAATCTATACTAATATTATAAAGAGGTAAAGTTTGTGTGTGAGTTTGTTAGGTTGTAGGGTTGTAATCTCTGGATCTACTAAACCGATTTTGAAAATTCTTTTACCAATAGAAAGTCACGTTATTTGTGAGTGTCATAGGCTATATTATTTACCCGTGCGAAGCCGGGGCGGGTCGCTAGTATAATATAATACAATATAATATATCTTGTGACAATTCACACAAATTGACCTAGTCCCAAATTAAGCCTATAAAGGCTTTTGCTATGGGTACTAGATAACGATATATATATACTTCTATAGATAATCGTCGGATATGATGGATTATTCATTATGCTTTTGCTATTATTGCTTGCAGAAAAGAAAATGAGTGGAAATTTTCCGATTACATGAAAGTAATTGAATCGGTAATCGGTGTCCTAAAGGTTAGATGATTTGGCGTAGTCCGTTTTCTTGTTTCTAAAAAGTATTCGAAAAACTCGTTTTACTCGAATTATTCGAATATTATATAGGCTAGTATTCGTAAAACTCGAATACTGAATTAAGGCGAATAATGCACGCCCTACTTCTAAATAATTTGTTACCTACTTTCTAATATATCGATACAAACGCGACCCCAGTATTAATAATATTCAGAAGAATAATAATATTTGTAAACATACAATTGCGTTTCACGGAAACATAGTAGTTTATTTTAATTAAATAACTTAGTCTAAAAATCAAAATTTTCTTTTTAAGAAAATTTGTTATTAGAACAGAATACAATAGGTATTACACATGAGATTTCACATGGGAGTTGTACATTGCTCCATAGTTCATTAAAAACAATTCTAAGCTAAGATTAAGCTACTCGTAAATAAGGAGTGGTCATCATTGCATGACATTATAAATTCATTTTTTTACGTTTTATATATATCAATCGACAGGGACATAGATCCAATATGTTTTATGAAAAATTTACAAATATGTTGCAAACCTATAAAATATCTCTTCTATTACATATTTTTACCCATTAGTAAAATTCGAAAAACTTATTATAAAATTTCCTATATTCAGTCTGAGCCTACGAATAAATAATAATCAGGAAATGTAACTGAGCTCAAAAAATAACCCAACGAAAGTTGTGTACAAGTAGGCGGGGCTTAAAAGTGGTGTACAGCGCTCCACTAGTCGGACATTTCGTTTTTCTTGCAAGCGAGCACACGTCAAACCTTCGTGTACGTTTTCGTTATTACTTAATCAATTTAATTTAGTACAAAAATCAGTTTCGTGGCGACTTATCTCAAAAATTAAAAGTAAAGCTTTAACTTCGGTTTATTCCAAATTGAAATTATGCGACATATCACCTTCATCCACTCACGTCTTCAGTTATAATCATCATGCCAGGTTGTATTGTGAAGTGGTGCAAGTAGTCGCTAAATTACAATTATAATCAAAAATGTTCAAAAACGCTATTAATTAAAAAATATAGTCTGCAAAAGTGACACACGCACAAAGTGGTTATTTTGTTTTCACATTTATTTCATTTCAAATAATAATTATTTCTTGTTTATTTCAAGTAAATTAAGCCGAATATGATCTGTAATAAGTGTGGGGTGGTTGTGGTGGACTCTGTGATGTGTGCCCAAATTGGCGATGTGCATCCTGCCGTGACAGTGCAATTGCCCTTCAACAAACCTCAGATCCACAATCTTCAGATTCAGTTGATCCAGGCCAGCCTTCTTTGTTCGACATACTTTGTGAAATTAGAAGCTTTCGAGAAGACTTTAACGCTATGAAAGCCGAGTTTGAGTCCATAAGGGGAGTTGTGCGGGAATCAGCGCAGCAAATCAAGGATATGAATAATAAATTAAATAAATTGGAAGATAAATTCTCTGCAACAATTCGAATTGTTGCAGAGGATAAGGTTTCGTGTCTTCAGTCTATACAAAAAAAAATTAACTAGTGCACACGAAACTATATCTGCACTGAGACATGAGAATAATTTACAGGATCAGTTCTCTCGTTCACTTGCCTTCCGGCCGCCATCACAGAAGTGCACGTCAGCATGGTAAGTTAAATCTTAGCTGGATCTAAAACAACGAGAACTACAGTTTACTTAGTTTTTCATTGTTTTAGATCGAAGATGCCTCCCAAACAGACATTTTTTAAATATACAAAGGAAGATCTACTGAAGTGTCTCGACGAAATCAGTAAAGGCGCCAAACTATCGAACATGTCGAAAATGTCACATCCCTCACCCGACTGTTATAAACAAACGGAAATTGAGACATCCTGTACAGCGTAAAATGGGACCACCAACAATCTTGACCCCACAAGAAGAGTTGTTATTGACTAGCTGTCTTACTAATAAAAAAAGTTATACAAGCGTTCAACACCTGTTTAGTTATACATTGAATAGTGACTATACAAGGCTTATACAATCGTTCTACTAAAAAAGCGTTGTATAGTTATACCTGGTTTATAAGGGTCGTGTTTTTTGTTAGGGCAATTTATACTCCAAACGTGTTCTGAAACCATATACTTTAAATAATGTTTGTGTTATATAATTTTTTTATATTAGTTTTCTAAGTCGAACGAACGAAAATATAAACTGAGTAATTATTATACAATTTGGTGTGAACAAATACTTGACGTTGTTTATTTGTAGTTTTCACAATTTATAAAATTCGTGTCGGTTACCCGAATTGTACTTCCGAACGCACGCTGCAATCCAGCTACAGATTACATTACAATTTACATTCATCCTTATTATTTTCACTTCACAAGAGAGTACTTGCTTCACGAAAAACAAATAACTGTAATAAAATTTCTGTATAAAATATAAAATGGAGAAAATTATAAAGAGGAAACGCTCTCCTAACTGGTCTGCTGCAGAAAAGGTAGGAAAAATGTGTTAATAAGTCAATAACCTATTAATGTGATTTAGATTTTGTAAAACAAAACTGACCCTCAAGTCGACTTTAATAAACATTCTTTTTTCGCCTGAAAAAAGTAAAGCCTTTTACTGAAAGATTGTCTCAAAGAATTTATATCGACAATAGAAAATAAATTCACAGACACAAATACAAACAAAGCCAAGGCATTAGCTTGGCAAAAAGTTTTGCAGAGGTACTCGTATGTACAATTGTTTGAATTAGCAAAGTATAATATTATATTACTTAAAATTGACTGTCGTGTTTCCTTTTAAACAAAAGACATTAAATTTTAGATTGAACTCTTAAGTATAGTGTCAGTTCAGTTTGTAATAATATTTATAAATGATATTGCAGGTTCAGTGAACTGAATGACATTGGTAGGAGTTTAAATGAACTGAATTTGAAATTTGAAGAGTTTTAAACTTCATGTATTATAAGTGCAATAAACAATTAAAAATTAATATACGAAGACGGCCGGAAAATGGTTTAACAGTTTTTCTGAGAAGACATCCAGATAGTCATCTTGGCTTTTTCCCGAAACCCTGGAAAATTTAAATTTATAATGACGATCATAAGAGTTTCTTGTAGAAACCTAATTATGATAAATATATTATGAATTTTGGTTTTAACACAGCGACATGCTGAGTCTATAAACTCAGAAGAAAACTTGAGAAAATGGCACTCTGATTTAAGAAAATCCTTAATAACAACATGTCGAAGACATACTTGACGATCCTGATAGAATTATAAAAGCGGATGAATCTGGTTTCAATATTTGTCCTACAAATAAAAACTTTTTTTGACCACCCGTCTACCGGAGGTAGGCTTTTGGTATTATTATGTCGTTAAATTAAACCTTCCATCTTGTCCTCCCTTCCCCTATTTTGAATACACGTCGTTTTATTTTCACGTAGAGTCACTTTTTGTGTAAAATTTGTTCTGAGTTAGAGTTCCTGTTATTATTATTTATTCGTAGGTCTGAGCGTTAACGGGTCTCAGGTGTGCAAACAAACCAAAAAAGACTACCACTTTCGTTCTCACCATTAAAATCATTTAGCCATCTTGTTTTCAAAAAAAATGTCAGATTTAGATTTCATTTAAAATGCGTATAAATAAATAAAACATAACGTGAGAATAAAATTAACTAAATTGTAAGCAAATTTAAATCTTTTTTTTCATAGCAAACAAAGAACCTGCAGTTATACCGTGAGAGAGCATTAAAATTATTAATTGCTATTCGATCCCGTGTGCAAATATCATAACAAGTCCAGGATCTGCCATCATGTGTTCCTCGACGTGTGCATTATCACACTGAAGGACTAACACTGCTTGTTTGCCAGGCACCCTTTTACATACATATTTTTCATACCATCTGAAAAAAAAAAACCATTATTAAATTCAGCCATTTTTAGCCAACATTGGCCAGCCATTATTGTGCCTGCGTAGACGGGGGTTGATCTCAGGGTAGTTTGTTCATCAAAAATTAATTTACTTACATTGAATAACATATTTCAAATGCCATTATTTGTAGTTTAATTTGAATAATAACGTAGTGTTGTAGTTTAGATTAGAGCAGTTTTACATTTTAAATCCATATATAAGAGAGAAAAAAGTCAATACCTCCTATTGTTCTGTCTCGTTTCGAGGGATGACAGTCCGGGCGGCCACCGTCTTTCGTGACAATTCTCCATGAGTTCGTCAATTATATGTGGAGGGCAGCCAGACTCTGACAAGCTTCGTTTGATCATTTTCTAGAAAAACATTAATAATTTCGTGAGCATAAAAATATTAAAAAAGTATTAAATCAATGTTTTGAGTATAACTTTGTATAATACTAACTTGTAACTCATCGTCCGGTGTCGAGATCATGCCGCCCCATCGGGTAACCCTTGCACGAGAAAGCGAGTTGGCCCAACGGACCACCTCTTCTCGTTCCATTTGATCGGCCAGTGCTCGCATTGTCGGGTTGGACACGCGCATTGCTCGCATGAATTCCTACAATTAAACACACTTGATGATATTAGAAATAATAGCTAATAAAGATATAACGCCTGACAAGATATTTATAGCAATATAACACCTAAAACACGTCGACATAAGTTATTTACTTATATTTTAATGTAAATAAAAAAAACTACCAAATAAACTATATTCATTATATAACATCTATAACTTTTTTAGTTTGTAAATTACGAAAGAACAATGACAATTAACAAAAAAAAAGCACTAAAGTTGCTAGTCTACCTTATAGGCACAACAGTCAACATGTTACATACATTTTGTCTGAGATCTTGGTCTTGATATAGATGTACGAGCTAGCAAGAGTAAGAGTTTGATGCTCATTGTCACTAACATTATTGTGCCATTATTCTTTGAGAATTTTGTGTAGTAAGAAATTCTATTGAAATCCTTCAATAAAATTTGAAGATTTCTATTGAAGGTAAAAATGCTGATCACCTTTAACAATGCCAGCTCTCTTTTGTGTTCATTAATGACAAGTCGCTGTTCTATAAGTTCCTGTTGATAATCATTAAGCTTTCCTTGTTGTGTGGCTATCAGAGAACGAAGCTCACGAACACAGTTGTGATCTCCAAGTTCGTCCTTGGGTATAACCAGACCACACCCAGCTTCGCAGGGTGTCGGTCTTTTTGGGTTATATTCACCTGAAGTGAAAGAAATATTAATTTTATTTATAATGTTAAACAAGCGCTCATTTTTCAAGGCTTATTTATCGCAAATGAAACCTAACCAATGAAAATTGGTTTTAAGAAATCCATAAGAATTCACTAAAGCATAGAATAAGCAAGTGGTAGAAAATGATATGTGCTATTCAGTTTTGGTGAGTGAAGGAAAATGCCAAGGCCTAGTCCCCTATCCTCATCTTATCAGTTTAGTATTATCTATCAACTTCCAATGCAATCCCTATAGCATTGATTTATTTAAACCATATATTATAAACTTTAATAAAACAATGTAATTTAATACATTTAATATGTGCCATCCTTAGATTCCTGAAATAAATTTACTATTATGTGTTTATTTATTTATTTGCTAATAGGTAACAATAGCCACCTATAAACAAGTGGACTGTCAATATGAGTGCCTGCAAATGTTGAATATAAAGAAAACTGGCATAACTAATATTATGTCTTCGATTTTAATTTAATTTCAGTAATGTTTACAAAACACAAAGAAAGTTATACATACATTCCACCAGATGTGAAGCCAAGGAATCTAATTTTAAAATGGCATTGCATCCGTGAGGGGCATTGTCACAACTTGTACATAGTCTGAAAATTAAAATTAAAAACCACTGAAAAAATTATGTTGCTTTCCATTTTTTCATTATTTTGGAACTTTGCCTTGTAAAATTAATTGAATACATAATGAAGTACATTTCCAGCACATATGTTATTGTATTTGAGTAGATAAGTAATATAATTAAGAGAGCACAATCTAACTAATTAGCCAAGGTTTGAAATTTGATGAAGGGTTGGTATGTAGATATAATTATGAAAATATTTAAGGGTAGTCCACAAAATATTTAACATATAGTCTAGTGGGTGACACATTTGGAATTATTTTAATAATTTTACAATAAAATTGTCAATTATTGAATTTAATTAGCAATTAATATTATATTAACACTTAAATGGTTGATATTAAGCTAGCCTGAGTTTTCAAGTCATGTCAATGTGGGAGCCCTCACTCAGATTGTTTGTCCCTATAATTATGCATCCGCTTGTTTAAGAATGTTGCATGGGCATGTGATGCATTACTAGATGTTGTAATTTGAGTATCAGTTTGACAAATATTAAAAACGTTTAAAAAGTAGGTCAAACTACAAATACTTAATCAATGTAATAATTTAACACAAAATTAATTTTAAATGTATTTAGGCGGGCAAGCATCTTGATTTTTAATACCTACTGTATTATCACCAATTAATACAAAATTTATTTATGCTCTTAATAATGCTTACTTCAGTGAGTCAACAAGCAGTAAATATCATAATTTACCTGGAAAGTAAGTTACGTAGTATTCTAGGAACTGGTCTTAATTGACTTGCCGTAACAGCTTGCCTGTCCACGGGACAGGTTGGCTGGCGACTAATCCATTCCGTAATACAAGCACGACAGAATGCGTGCTCACATGCAGGAGCCTACAATAAATAATTTATTTGAAACAAATAAAACGATAAAATAAGCCACCGAATTCTATTTAGACAAACCTGTAACGGGTCCTCTAAAACCCCTGAACAAATAGGGCAAATGAGTTCTTCGTCGACGTCACCTTGAAACCTTTTAATTTCAAAACCCATATTAATAATTATGAGAAAGATTATTCCACCATTACTCTGAGTTTGTAACCGAAAAAATACTGCTCTGAGTTTCACAAAAATTAGTAAAATATAGCTATTGCTTTAAATTAAAATTATCAATAAACACATGAACATTGAATACACAATAAACTTAGACAGATGACAGATCACAGTGAAACTGACTTTTTTCATTTTTCATTTTCTCAAGGCTGCTAACAAGGAGAATTGAGTAAGGAGCGCTTACATGGGTGTTAAACTGAAAAAGTGGCAAAAAAATCCATAAATATAGATGGCGCTAGTGTGAACAGTGAGAGTTTGAGAGTATGGAGAGTATGGAATGAAACTAGCAGTAGTTGACGGAGTGCTGGTTGAATGGAGAACCAAAATGATTTTTTTTTTCAGCAAATCTGCAAAATAGGTAACTCGAGAAAAAATAACCTGTTTTTATTTTTTTCCTATCTTCAAAAATGACTGAGATATTAAACGTTAAAGTACGGCTTCCGCGACTAGTGATCTTGAGTGATCGCGCTAACGTGTGACGTCATAACGTAACACGGTTCTGCGTATCTACATACTTTCGCTCGTTGCGCTCGCGGTCTCGCTATAAATTTAATTGTTTTTCTTATAGTGCATCACTAAAATTGTTAACAAATATTGTATTGTGCCTATGTGTACCAACTCCAGTGAAAAAATAACCCAAAAATAGTTTTTTTTCTGTACCACGCGGTAATAATATTTGGAAAAAGTGGTTAAAATTTATGAAGTTAAAAGTTAGCATAACGTAATATCTATTTATTTTTATTTATAAACATAACATGTTAAAATTAGTCTATTAGTAGGTACATAATAATAAAATAGTAAAGAACGGATTGAGTTTTATTGTGTCTCAGGATTGATAATTTTTTTTGTTCATGCACCTCTCCCAAAATCTTTGTATCTTTGAAAATAGCTCATCACAGTAAAGAATTTCATAAATCTGAAATTTGTTGAATACTTCAAAAATACTATTTTTTTTTCTTTGTTAAATACTTACATATAGCTAGCTAGCTATCCTATCTAGCATCTAGCTGTTAACCTAATGATCTCGCTCGGGTTCGAATCCCGCTAGGGATATATGTTTATGTGTTAACATTTACCTTTGTACCTGAGTCATGGACGTTTTGTAGTTATAATAATAATAATAATATGTTCGTAAAAAAAAGTAATCATAGTATATCAACTGTCTGATATCCATAATACAAGCATTAGTTGCTTAATGTGGAACTAGATGGTGCTGTGTGGAATGTGTGAAGATATTTATTATCCATTCATTCATTTATTTATTCATTCATTTTATTCACTCTATCATTCATTCGTTCGTTCATTCATCCATTTTATCGTTGGTACATTGATTCATTCATTCATTCATTCATTCGTTCGTTCGTTCATTCGTTCGTTTGTTCATTCGTTCGTTCGTTCCAGATGCGTCGGAGTAATATGAAATTTTACAGAGCATACATCCCTTTTTATCTGAGTGATGTTTTATGACGATCAAGTCATATTACTCAGTTTATTTGTTATGAAGGATGAAATGAACTTTTTGTTTTGTACCAAATAAAAAAATCAATAGGTACATACTTAAAAATGAAATTAAGAAAATATTTGTCACCCCTGCCATTTAAAACTCGACAAAAATAAACCTTTTAATAAAACAAAAACTTTAAAAATCCTTTTTATTATTTTTTATTGAAAAAAGGTTATTAAAAAACCCTTAATAAAACTTGATCGAAAATCTTACTTACTTTATGTTATTTACTTATTCAGTTTTATTTCTCTCTATTCTGCGGCTACAAAATCACCATTCTAAGATATCGCGCAACCATAAAAATGTCGACTTTTGGTAGGTTATCCGACTGTCCTTTTACAAAACTCTCTTCCATCGCTATATTTATTTAATAACAATAATATTTAAAGTAATCGCTAACACAAATACTTAAAATAATAACTGCAAACCACAACAATCAAATTTTATGAAGGTAAACACTCCGCATTACTCGCAATCGGACAGAGACTGTTGCGTTGTGACGTCATAGCAGTAGCGCGCGTATGAACGAAAATTTTAAAAGCGGTGAAACTTTACAACGCTATAACTTTGGAAATCCTGGCCCGATTTCGATGAAACAAAAACTATTATTATTTGCACGAGTAGGCGCATCAAATCCAGTAATTTTTATAGTAATATTTGGATGTGCTGGTGTTCTCCATTTTGGTTGATTGAACACTAGCCTCACCAGCGCCGCCAATTTATCGTCTTTCGACGGACACTTTTAATACTCAGAGATTGTCCTCCTTGTCTCTACCCTCCTTAATTTCACCGATTCTAAACGTCAAAGTATAACCTACTCTATAGTCTTTAGTGTTACCAGCACTCAAAGTAGAATAGAATTATTGTTTTATGTGCAAATATGGGACGTGATGTGGAAAGGGATTAACTCGGGAGAGGTACCACAGAACACTCAGAAATAGTGCAATTTATATATTGTGGCTCTGGCAAGGGCTCTAGTATGAGTTTATAACGCCTTCACTCGCTAGATATAGCGAAAAATATTTGAATGTCATTGTCAAATTTTGCAATATAGGTTGCTATTACGGGCATCATAAACTCACACTAGAGCCACTATATATTTCATTTTTCTATTATTTTTTATTATCTGATAAATAATTTATAGTATTCTGTGTTGCCAACACAACAAAACCAATCAAGCTGTCATCGTGTCATCTGTCTCGTCTTGTCTGCCAATTTTTTATTTCACATTTCTATTTTTCAATTCGCTTGATTTTTACTCCATTTTAATTCAAAATACGATTTTATCTTATAATGGATCCAGGCAGGTGGTGCTGATTAATTTAGTTTCTTATTAAATATAAAACGAAGAAAAGCTACAATTCCAAAATGAGCGTGTTCAAATCCGCTATGGGCTACTTCAGCTCGGGAGGTGCTAATGGTGGTAGTGACAATGAATTCGTTGGCCAATTTGTTGAAATTGGAAACATGAAATTGAGAGTTAAAAAAGTAATAGCAGAAGGTAAGTTGATAAGTCTTTGTGAAGATGTATATTTTACTATAAAATATCTCTTGTTCACTAGTCTACCTAATGATGTCAGGTAAAATGGGGGCGTATGTATACATTTTCTGACTGCTTATTATTGTTTAAATTCAGTGTTTTTCTTTCATGTTGAGTTCAATAGACAGGCTGACGGTCCACTTGATAGTAGGATAGCTCCCATTGCCTATAACGCAAGCAACACCACAGGTGCTGCAAGCATGCTGCTGACCAAAGTAGGATTGTGGATGAGGGATTGGGATAAGGAAATGGGCTCTCATCCCCTTACTCATCAAAATACAACAGCACACATGCTGTTTTTTTACTACTGCCTGCCACTACTTAAAAATGATTTTATATTGACAATTAATTTAAACCTTTCTGTATTATTATGTAAAGTTCTTCAAAGAACTTGTATTATGCTTGTTTTAGAAATGAAGTAGATGTAGACATCTAAAGTAGATCTGTCAAATTGTTGTGTTTTACATACTAGTTATGTAAGTAATAGTGATTTCAAGTGTATTATGTTTTTAGTCTTACCTATAATAATAATTATAAATCATTTATTTTCAGACAAATTAGATCATACATAGTAAATTACATTAATAATTAAAATTTAAACATTTAAAACTAAACTATATACTGAAATAAAAATAAAACCAATTAATCAATACTAATAATAAATCTGTAAGTGTAGGTATTGTATGTATGTATTTCCTCTATAACTCTTAAACGAATTAACCGATTTTCATGAAACTTGGTAGATAAACATTTAGACGTCCGGAACACAGGATAGGCTACTTTTTTTACCCGGGCGAAGTCGCGGGCGCCAGCTACTATCATATAAAATACAGCAGGCAACTCAACATGAAAATATATATCGAATAAATCCCGCTGTGTCTATCCTGTCCACTTTCATCTTCAGAATTTCCCATAAATTGGAGCTTCCCTACAACCTGCACACTGGATGCACTTCTTTTTCATATGAAGTCTCAGAAATTGTCCACACCAGCATCCGCGAACATTGCAGATGCACTACAGAAGTGTGGGAGTTTCAATACGAGTAGAACCCTGAAGGGACCCTTAGTCATTTTAAGCCTTCTGTGAGAAATTTGTCGATAGTGCATATGTTTAGAAACTGGCAGTTGAAAATGGCAGTTGGCAGTTGGGCATAAGACATTTATGGTGCATCATGCATCTAAATGCAATAGCTCTAGCAATAATATATTTTTAATAATATTTAAAATACCTTCAATGAAAATCAGTTATGGGACCACAATAATTGGTGTAATAAAAGGATAGTGGTTATAACCAATATTAATTATATATAAGGATTCTGCAGGGATCTTGCTATTTAGTTTTTGTAACAGATACATCAATATTGTTATATCTGCACACCAGCTGCTAATTTGCATACTGCATGCACTTATTGTTTTTAACTAGAAAGCAAGTGGAAAAATATTTCTAATTGGTAAATATGAATGAGATTTTGAGCCAGGCTTCTAAGTTTTGATGAAAAAATATCCCTTATTCTCATGACACATTAAGTAGGTTATTGAAATGACAAGCAACAGTCTTGTGTGTATTTTTTGGGTCTATTATGATTTTTATTTTATTTGAACTATTTGAAAAATATCTGTATTTTTTTATCTTAAGATCAGACAGGCTGACGGTCCAAGTTTATAGTAGGTGGCTACAATCACCAATTACACAAGCAACATCAAAGGAGCTGTAAGGGTGCTGCCGCACATGTAGACAATTAAGGATAGGGAAGGGATACAATTAGGATAATGAAGGGATAGGGAAATGAGAAATTGGATAGGGAAGTGACATAAATTAAAATAACGTTTTTGCTTTTTCAGGTGGCTTTGCATTTGTTTTTGTCGCCCAAGACATCTCAACTGGTACAGAATATGCCCTGAAAAGGCTTATGGCGGCCGACGATCAAGCAAATAAAAATATTATACAAGAAATTAGCATTCTCAAGAAATTATCTGGGCATCCAAACATTATAAAGTATATAGCTGCTTCCTTTATTGACAAGTCCAAGACTAGTCATGGCATGGGAGAATATTTACTATTAACCGATCTCTGTAGTGGCGGTAGCCTTATGGAGGCTTTGCAAAATAGATCGCAGGCGTTTCCTCTGCCAACAGTATTGAGGGTGTTTTACCAAGCATGTAGAGCTGTTCAACATATGCATGCACAGGTCCCTCCGATTGCTCACCGTGATCTTAAATTAGAAAATTTTTTAATATCCAATGATGGTAACTATTGAATTCTTAAATGTATTTGATAAATTTGTTGTGTGTTGCCTTGTTTAAGCCATTTTTTTTTAATTATTATCAAAAGGTACAATAAAACTCTGTGATTTTGGATCAGCTACTACAGATGTATATACCCCGAATCCTTCTTGGAGTGCTAATCAAAGAAACATGCTTGAAGAAAATGTAAGTATCCTTCACATTTTTAAGTTTTCAGTAGTCTCATTTGAATTGGAATTTTTTTTTTATGTTAAACTCTACAGATAGGCTGATGGGCAGCTTGATGGTAGAAGGCTACCATCGCCTATAACAAGCACTGCCAACCATAGTTGGATTAAGGGTAGGGATTAGGAATGTATAGGGAAATGGGCTCTGGCATCCCTTACTCACCGAAATACAACTTCTATTATTTTTCACGGGTGTTTCTATTAAACTTATCAATCAATCAATCAATACTAATAATAAATCTATAAGTGTAGGTATTGTATGTATGTATGTTCCTCCATAACTCTTAAATGAATTAACTGATTTTCATGAAATTTTGTAGAAAAACATTAAGACGTACAGGACACAGGATAGGCTACTTTTTTCTTTTTCAACGCGGACGAACTCGCGGGCGCCAGCTAGTAATATAATAATTGTGGTCACACTAAACTTGTAATTTTGTTTATTTAATAATATGCATGTTTCAGTTGGCCCAGTTTACGACACCAATGTATAGAGCCCCAGAAATGTTGGACACATGGGATAATCGTAAAATAGACCACGCTGTAGATGTTTGGGCACTGGGATGTATATTGTACACTCTGTGCTACATGCAACATCCGTTCGAAGACTCCGCTAAGCTCGCCATTTTGAACGGAAACTACAATCTTAACTCTAACAATGCACGCTTCAAATATTTTCATGAAATGATAAGTGAGTTGTTTTGAATTTATTTTTAGGCACGACGGTATTAACGGTTGTTGCGGTTCGCTTTCGATTTCGTCTCTGAATGAGCGTCATTACATAATGAAGAAGTATTCTTCAAAATGATTTCTTCATTTTGTTGTTACCCATAGCATATTGTTGTAAACATGTTGAGTACAGCACTTTTTGAATTAAGTATTTCAAATTCAAGACCAAAGTTACAAGCAGTCAAAGTCTTAATAATTACATAGGGTTTCACGCGTGCGTCACGAGGCGCCCGTCAGCTTCCGCCCGCCCCGCGATCGCTTCGCAGGGACTTAGGCTTGTTTTACAGTGACACGCGGGTGGTAAGCGCTCGGATAACCCGCACGACAAGTTTAGAGTCGCGCGGTTTGTTGCCTCGTACAGTCGTCAGCGCGGGCCATCCGCGCGTGTTGGTTAAACTATGTAACGATCCAAGAGACGCAACTCTCGTGGCCTGCGACGCTTACGAACTGCGCTGGCGAAAGCGTCACTGAACCACCCTGAAAGGCGGACGGCGGTTGGGCGACTGGTGACGTCACGTGTGTAACGCGTGTTTGAGAGCTCATATATCATGCCTTCACTTTGACAGCTTGTAACTTTTTAATTTTTTTAGATATTCCAAAAAAAATTTCACCGTTAATATATTTTTTAAAGTTTTCCTCATTGATTAAACGTTTTGCCGGCAGGTGGCTGCCTGACTGTTAACCCGGAGGAGAGGCTTACGGTGAGCGGCGTTCTCGAGCGGTTGGCGGCCCTTGCTGAGTCGAACAGCGTCAATCTCAAGCATCCACTCAAATTTGAGCGTAAAAAAGTTGAACAATCTGTGGCCACTAGCTCGCCAGGTAATAAGAAGTCAAGTAAATATTACACTACCATATCGTAAACGTGTGTTCGGTTCGCGGGTCGCGTGACGTCACGTTTTCAAGTTTCTTTTTCATCCACAACCTAGGGTTCTCATTGTTACACTTTTTATTTTTATGTGTCCTTTAAAAGGGACGAATCGAGCTAATAATGGTCAAAGCGTTTTTTAACTTTTTACACTCAAATTGTTTTTTTTTTTTTTAATTCTGTTGGTTTGTTTTTTGAATTGATTTCTTAGATTTATTTCGAATTGAACTATAACGTGAGATTTAAACATTCCAATGTTGATAATCGCCAAAAATTTTCTTCACCAAAGGTAAGGCAATTTGAATGAATTGTTCTCTATTTGATTTAAGGTAGTATAGCATTTATTTGACTTTAAACATTTTTTTTAAATATGTAGTTAAAAACAGTTAGGGAAGTTCGTATTTATTCGCTTTTATATTGGGGTGAGTTCAGATGAGAGGTGTATAACATATAGGTGGTTATTTTTTTTTAATTTGTTATCACATATGTGTATTATATTCTGAAGTCAAATGTAAAAAGTGCAATATAGTCAAACAGATAATATTATACATTTGTGAAAATATTTTGAAGGCGTGAAGCTTTAATTTAACAATAAGTCGTAATAAAACGGTATTTTAAAAATATCATTGAAAGTTTAAAATAAAACTCAATATTAGAATTAATATCTTCGGATATAGAAAAATATATTTTAATACCTTCATAATTAACTGTGTAGACATTAGTACATATTTCAAAAGAAATCTATTGCTTATAAAAATAAAAATAAAACTTGGATTTTTATATTGTAGAATAAAAGTATCAACTGGAACAGTTAGGGATTGATTTGCCATTAACCGGATATATACATTCCTAAAATATTCCATTTTAAACAAAAATATTATTTAGTTCTTACACTTTTCAAATAGTGCAAAGCACTTTATTAAATTGTCCGTGTAACCAACTAGTTTGTTAAGAGAATAAATTTAAATTCTGCTTACACTTAAAATACTTTAATATGTATTAACTGTACATGTAATTTTACAGTTTTTGTCTTTGAATTTTGTGGTCGTCATCTTTAAAAAAAAGTGCGTGACCACACAATAGAATTGAAAATTTCTAATTTTCAAATTAATAAAAAATTATATAGCCATACATGATTCAGTGCGTCACAAATCCGAGCGCGCTTGATATCGAGTGGAACAGAGTGAAATCCATTCAGCGTCACCGACACGAGCGTGACGGTTCACTTCACTGCTCAGCAATAAATGCGCCTAAAGAAGTTTTCCCTTCAAAAATCTAAAAGCGTCCTAAGTCGAATAATAATCGAATATCCTTGATGACTTTTGGTAAATATCTACGCTTATCATGTTATTCTCTGCTTTATTAACAGACGCAAAAAAATATCTATAAAAAGTAGTTATAACTGTCGTTGTTTATTCTCGTGTAAGCAACATTTTAAAAATTATAGAACGCACGATATTAGTTTAATAGTTCTGATGTTTCCGGTTATATTGTCGCCTAGTGACGCAATATTGCAATGACAGAGGTAGCCATCCATCTTTAATTATCAAAATTTTTAAATTAATATCTGTATTAACATTGTGGGTTATCTGTGGCACTAAATCACAAAAGCACTAACAAATGGGTCGCTTCTAAGGAGTTTTTTTTTTCAATTGTAGGTTCACATATCTCGGCCTACAATAAACAATATATTTGGTTTTTTCCAGTCTATGGTTTAACTTAAATAATTATAGAATGGATGAATGATAGATCGACTTCTTCACTCTTTGTTGTGATAGCAACGTTTTAATGTATAGAAACTGAATTGAAATGCCATATTATGTTAACTATAACGTTGCTTGGTTCTTTAATTTGTTACTAAAAGAAAAACTGGATAAATAAATCCAGAAATTGTTTGATAGATGTGTTACATACTAAATAAAATTAACTTCTCTCAATTACAGTGAATTCTTGCAATAACTCTAGAAATAAAGAGAGAAATTGATTTCTAATTTTTAGTTTTTGTGGTATGATACAAAAACATTATCGAACTATCAATCAGTCCTTATAATAACTAAATCATTAATGTTACACAATAATAATACAAAATAAAGACAATATATTAAGATGAAGTGTTAAAATTATGCTACAAGTGGCTAATGTAAGGTGTAATCTATTAAATTTGATATAATTATGATATGATATATTGAAACATCACATTATTATTATTATTTTGTTAACGGACATTCTCATGTCATCTGTAAATTACTTTCAACTCTCACAACGTCTTTGTTGTAATAATAACCTTTTTAGTGCGATCACTATATTTAATTAATTTACACCCTTGTTTTATTTCATAAATATATCTCGTCATATAACAAAGCAGGTAAGGGAGTAATTGGGATTTTGACTTTATTAAAAAAAATTGCCGCGAAATAATAGATTCCATAAAAAACAATATTTATCTTTATTTTCTAGGAATTTAATTTATATTTAATACTCAAAATTTAATTTAATTAAATCACTCTTAAGTCAAAGGACATCAAAGTGCGTGACGTCACTTGTTCGCAAACATCACCTCTGTCAAAGACTACGTCGCCTTGACAGTATACAAGTGTTGGGAACAATAAGTGACGTCCAACGGACACGTCACAGTTTGAGCGAAATTTGAAACGGAATTTAAAATACACGATATATTACGTACTTATACATGACTTTAATCTTTCCCAAAAAATAGTCAACATTCCTATTACCTTTATTCAGCTATTCTCCATAGAAAAAATACAGTTTTGTATAGATCAAAAGCTGAATAAATGTAGTTACTCCTTAATAGACTTCAAGGACGTTGTCAGAGTTACTGCGTCATTACATTATAATGTCACAAACATTCACTCATTACCTATAGGTAAAATTAATTCAAACTATGTCAGAGCTTATAGAGAAATAAATGACTCATTTTTTTTCTCATTAGAGGTTTGGTTTTATTTCTAACACATCGACAACAAAGAAACGAGAAACGTTTTAAAAGTTTTGACAAAAATATTGGGTAATTAAATTCCATTTATTTGCACATTGCTAATTTCTCTAATGATATTTAATTACTAGCTCACAATAATAACACACTAACTTTGCACCATGCTTTTACTTAATAATGTAGTTATTACAAATGTCATTCCATTTTAATTAATGCTCAAGTGCTAAGGCCATAATTAATTTCGCATTGACTAACGTTCAGATTATTTGTATAAAATGTGATAATTTTCGTACAGTATTGCTATTAATTATTATTAATTAAACAAATTTCTTTTATATTGTCATTCGACACGCATGGAAATATAGCTAATACATAACACTAAAGCAATGTATGATATGATGCAAAATGAAAGTACCAAATATTTTCCAAAGAAATAAAAAATAAGATTGAAAGTAAAAATAAAAAAAATACTCTAGTCACTTTTTGCACATTAAAAAAAATCAAGGAATAACGATAACATAGTTATGGCTTGTATGTGTTTTGAAATAGGTTGTGCATGTCATGTTTTATCTTTTATGTCAAAGACTACGTCTAGATTGCTTCGTTTGTATAATTATATAATAGAAAATGCATGTCCTTGTTCAAAAGATCAAGGCACGCGCTTTAAATTAAAAATAATAATAAAAGCAACGAATGAGTTGTGTGTGAATATTTTGAGTTAGATTTTAATTTTTTATTAAAATTTTTGATTTGTATATAATATTTTGTCTGATTGATATGAGTTTGCGTAACCGTGGAGGCATTAAACTATTAAATTTAAGCCATTAAAGACATGAACATTAAACTGACTAAGATTATTTTAGATTGCAGAACCAATAAAGAGATTCATTTATTGCCACAACTTAGTAAAAAAAAATATAAGTCAAATACTTTACTTAGCTAGTGGCAAAAGGGATACACTCAGCATATCGTCGTAGTTAAATTTGCAAAAAGTATAGTTTGAGATATAATAAAACAGTTTTCTTGAAAAATATTACAATTAAGGTTTATTTTAAAAAGAAGTATTTTAATTTAAAGTGAGGTTTGTTATACGTAATCTTATTTGTCTTTTAAACATGAAAACTTAATAATTTATTTATTATTTTGATAAAATAGTAAATTCTAACAGATTCTAGCTGCTGCGCATAGCAAATTTTATTAAAAGGCCGTTAGTTTGACAAATAGTGCTCATAAGCACACTCACACAATCATAAGTCAAAATTGACGACGATATGCTGAATTACACTTGGGCAATGCTATCTGTTGTTAGTTATAATCATAAAGCGCATGTCTTGATCAACATTATCCTTTAACTAAGAATGTATGCATATCACGTTTTCTTTTTTATTTTAGGTGTTTTCAACTTTTTTGGATGCCCAATAGCTTTCTCATTTAAATGACCCGCGGCGCATGACTCTTGCATTATGGACATCACTCACACCTTGACCGCTTGTGCTAGAAACACATTGGACATGCTCGCAATGATGAGTATTCATTGATTTTTTATTAGTGTTAATTTATATACATATTTTGTTCGTATTAATGTCAGTATACATAAACATACTTGCGATATTTTATTTTTAATACTTTCCTCTTACTTTGAATGTATAAAAATATTTAAAATCATTTTTTTTTTAATTAATGAATCAATGTAAAGAAGAAAGATATAGATATGTTTAATCACTCTATTGATTAGAATCTGGGGATTTTCATTATTAATTAATATTTTATAATAATAAGAACACGCTGTAGAATGGCTGTTCGATCAAGCGCTAGTCCACTGCTGGGCACGCTTAGCGGCGTCATGTCCAATTATAAGCTGTATAATACCATGCAAAGCACGCATTTCTGTAACTTCCGGCCACAGCAAGTGTAACCACGTGATAATTGGTCTATTCGTAGTGTAAGTCCGGCCTAAAATATCCGCAATGCTTCTGTGAATTTATATTATTGTTTTGCAAAGATTGTAAAGTAACACATTCAGATTTTTCCCATTGTGAACTGAATTTCTCAGGCCGATATGTCAGAATAATACTGACTTTATACATAAATTCAGAACGCACGTTGTTGCCTACATTTCTATAGAGTTAGCACACAAAATAATAAGGAAACAGTTTATGAATTTTCTCTGTCAGCACTGCAATCTAATAGTGTACACAAGAATTTTTCTCGCTGTGATATGTATATGGCACTGGCTTAACTCTGTTTTGAGGATTAAAGAATTGATTGTGTTTGCTTGTATTCTTATAAAATTAATCTAAAAAAAAACAATTCCAAAACATTTAGATTAATACTTTTTATTATTAATATAAAAGTAGTGATTGAATTTTTCTTTCATATTTACCAAAGACAGATTCGCCTCAGCAGAGAATTAATACGTGACAACAGATCGATCTGAACTTTTAAGACATGTTTTTAGGCGATGTACAGAGAACTTCGCCTTAATAAATTTTAATAAGAGTTAATAAATTTCTATTAGTTAATCAAGATTTTCGTTTAAAATTAAAACAATTTAAATTAAAAAATAAACCTGAAACAATTTTATAATTCATCCTGGGGAAATCTCCCAGATCATATCCGCATCCGCAAAATATTCGCATTGAATATTGCGGACGCGATTACGGTTGCGGATGTCTAAATCGATGCGGAAGTTCCGCATTTGCGGATGCTAATATCCGCAACATCCCTGTAACAGAGCACGTTTGTTATTGACGACATTAAACCCTACATTACAGTTAATGCTGTGAGCAATACTAAGTACGTTTTTAATACAAAGTGAAATGAAGTTAAGTGTCGTTTATGCTTGCTCCGCAGTGGACCAACGGTTTCATTTAATTAAACCATGATTAATAGTAATATTACTGTTTAAGTTTATTTCTGCTCCTTTGCCTTTATATTTTTGCTACTTGGTATGTGAAAAAAAAAAACTATATTATTCGTGCACATAACCAAATATACGATTTGGTTTTTAAGGATATAACAATTATCTAGTTAAATGTTTTTAATTCATTAGACATATAAATTATGTATTTTTAAATATTTGCAATTTGATTGCTACTTTATTAGAAAGAGAAAAAAAAAACAAAGAATTTCATATAAATATTGTTTTAGCACCTAAACTCAGTTTACTAGGATATGTTCTATTTATCTTGCAAGAAAAAAATCTTTTTTTTGTGGCACCAAAAATTTGCGTCCAATTTTACGCTCTTTACCTTAGCATTAATTTTACTCGAATTTGAAGTATAATTTGTGATTGAGGCTTCTTTATAATTTAATTTTTTATACTAATTTTTCTTGTAAAATTTCAACATTTACTTACACACTAGTATATTAAAAAGCTACGTTTTTTAACAGCTTTATTATTTTAAAATACGTGTGTATACATATGTATATATTTTTTTTTGTTATTTATTTTGTATTTTTTTCCAAAATGTAACAAGTTACATCAGCATTGTAATTATAAAGAAAAAAAAGCAAAAAAATCTAAAATCCAAATATGGCATATATTAGTTACCATTGTGTATTGTTGTGTAATTACGAATTTTAATACCTATGTTATAATAATATTTATGTAGATAGATGTATATAGTGTTCAAAGCGGTTGCTTTTGTTACTTGTATAAAAAAAAATATTCAAATTTAATGTCCTGAACACTATAAATTGTTATAGGTATTTTTATCAGGCTCCCACATGTTGGGAAATTATAGATAAAATATAACAATATCGATCGCCCTAAGTCTGATGCATTTCACTTCGTCATTTATCATCAGTAATAAGTTCATTTATTCCGTTATAGTGAAAGATGCCAAAAAAAAACTGAGCTTTTTGCTTTGAAACAAGTGTGCTCTGTAACTTGCGCACTGTGATTTTTACATTCCAATATAGTGTAGCTTGATTCAAATATTTAAATCCTATATTATAATATTGAGAGAAATAGTTATATATTTTTTTAATTCCCAAAAAAGCAAAAAGTAACATTACTTTTGTAATTTTAAACTCGTGATATAAGATTAATAACTTGCTTCGAATCGCCCATTTTGGAAAATATTACATTTATGTAGCTTTTGCAGCGACTGTAACTCGTAATGCAATTATATTTTATCGACGTAATAATTCGGTAAATCTATGTTTGAATAATTAATTCTGGCTTAAATGTGAATCATGTCGCCTTCAAACAAAAAAATGCGAACAGACCGATATCTGTCAATATTACCCGTGATCGACTCAAAGAGTTCTTGCGATCGACTGTTTAAGCACCACTGAACTACGGCGATTACTATACGGTCCAAGCACCAATGCTCGCTTCAATCACACAACCCACATGAAGTGCCGAGTTATCTTCGTCGAGTCTTACACGGTATATTTGTGGATGGTGGTGTGGATAAATAGGTCTTTCATTCCATTTACGAGCCTTTCTTATCCTGAAAACATATTTGTATAAAAGTGACAAGTTTAGTACCAAGTTTTTTGTCATTTTTGATGCAAATAAAAAATATATTTTAGCCATTTGTGATTTTTATGTTTAGATTATAAGAGTAGTTTCATTCCAATAAGTTCACTAAAAGGACATCATACCCTTACTGATTTAATGTAATCACAATGTTAAATATTTCCTATGTATATTTAGTATTATAATTTTAGCCGTGTTGTATTATCGAAAAGTATTGTGATATGGGTACTACTGTTTTAGTTTTTAAGAGTATTTAAAAATGTATTTTAAATAATTTTAAACATTGAATATAATTTTTTTTGTTAATTCGTTTTAGAACAATTTAGTAATTTGCATTCCTTTATGTCGCTTTATTTTTGTTTTTCATTATAAATATGAGAGATGTATTTATCTAAACAATAGTCATTGTTCAATTAAAACAGTTTAAACAGTACAAAATGTACAAAATTTTATAGGAGAACGGCAGAACTGTTCTTTCTTTTCAAAACCAAATGTATTATACAAATATGGTTCATGAAGTATTTAATCCAAGTAAAATCAAGAATTTAAGAGGTTCAAAATATTACGTACAGTTTCTGTGAATAGTGACAGTTTTTTTAACCGTTAAAAATAATATTTTATTTATTAAATTGATTGATGATGTTAGTGCAAATAACACTTGAACATTTTTAATATTATTTTAAATTAAGGGAAAGGGTTGTGTTCAATTTTTTTTTTATGTTTATGTATATAAATATGAAACTCTTTCTACACGGTATAGCAAGTGGAGTTTAGTTACGTATTTCGGAAGATATTATGTGTGATGTCCTAACAATTTGATTTAGTAGCGATTACACAGTTCGCCGTTTTCCTTTAGTATCTTAAACTTTAAAATAATAGTTTTTTGATAACAATGATAAGAACATTGCATTGATAGGCTTTTTTTATGTAATAAAATATATAATATAGTTAAGACACAAAATGTAACAGATTACAAGTAGAAATAAATATAGAATTTATTTTGAAATGTTGTTTTAGTTTTTACTCAATACATTTTATAGTTATAGTGGACTACTTTTAACAGTTTCTTGTTTAGTATACTTTAAATTAGAACAAATATGATTACAACAAATACTATAATCACTTAGTGTGATTATAGTCATTTGAACTTGTAGTCTGGCAATGAAACTTGAAAACTATGTATTCACATTGACTATAAACCCACTCTTAAAAACCTTCCTGTTAAAGTTAATATTTAAAAAATATTACCTTGTTATACGTATGACGTCACAATAATTATCTATCGCAACGTTTTCTTTACACACATAATGAGAATTGACATGTTGCCCAATCCTGTTGAACATGTCTGGATCGTTGCTTAGTAAATACAAAGTTTTGGACAATTTTTTATATAAAAATAAATGTGTGTATGTAATGTGTTCTCTATGAACTCCAAAACAGCTCAACCGATTTAGATAAAATTTTCAGGCAATATTCAGATTAGCCCAGTGGGTGATCCTGTGTAGTTTAATAGCGAAGAATTCGCGGGCATAAGCTAGTATAAAATGTGCATAGTTTTGACTGTTGTCCATGTTGTTAATATTTTTCGTGTTTTTCAGCTAACGTTAAAGATGCGATGCCGACCACTCAAGAAGCAGTAAGTCGAAGGGTGGAGCCGAGTCGGCCTCCGCCCCCTGTCCCGAGCCGTCCTCCCGTCGCACCCCATTACCCCCCGCAGCCTAATCAACCCCCCGCTATTTCTGGAGGTCTGTTTTCATCTTTCAAAGGGGGCGCTGGAAGCTTTCTTAAGAACCTAAAAGACACATCCTCCAAAGTTATGCAAACAGTGCAACAGTGAGTACCCGATTTCTATAAAAGTTTGAAATTCATATTGTATTTATATTTTTTAAAGCCCAACGCAAAAGAGGGTTTTATAAGTTTGACCTGTGTATATGGCATAATAGCTCCAAAACGGATGGACGACGATTTTGAACCAGTTTCTTTTGTTTTTTTTTTTTTGAAAGTTGTGATCGAGATGGCTATAATTCTTTGCTATAATTTATCAATATCTGTTCAGTCGTTTGAAGATAAGCAGCTCATTTCCTAGTTGACATGATAACCTTGATCATGTAGCCTTCGAGATACCCAACTCCTCAACAACTTACAGCAGATATAATCTGCGTGTTTGGGTCTCAATAGAATTTGAGAGATATTTTATAATATTTTCATTATAGCTTATTTTGTCTTGTTATCGTCGCCAAATCGTGATTTATTTCCACGTTATTGTAACATTTCAGATCCATTGCAAGAACAGATTTGGATATAAGCTACATTACTAGTCGGATAATTGTAATGCCATATCCTTCCGAGGGATTGGAGAGTGCATATAAAACTAATCACATTGAGGATGTAAAGGTAACGTTGATTACGTTTAATCGTAATATATATTTTTTTTATATTGGAATAAACATGCGCTTTCTACAAAGTGCATGTTGGCACCGAAATCTGTCATGGACATTGTTGTGATGTAAATCCACCGTTATTATGTGGCTACTACTTTTTGTCTACACGACACTGTCAAGCTAACAATAATTTTCAGGCAATTTAGCTTTAATTTTTTAACTGTACTCATTTATTAAATGTTCCCACATGTAACGAAGTGATTCAATGAGGCGAAACCTTTAATCTCTGTGTTAACAATGTATGTTTCGTCAGGCGTTTCTGGAGAGTCGTCACGGGGGCGGCCGATACTGTGTGTACAACGTGTGTCGTGGAACACAGGCGCGGCCGGGCGGAGGGGCGTGGCGTGGAGGTGTGGTGCGGGAGGCGGGGCGTACATTGTGCCCCTCCCCCGCGCACCGCACGCCCCTCCTTGCGCCCCTCTACGCTCTGCTGCAGGACATGTATCAATACCTGGGCAAGGACGATCGGAACGTACTTGTCATCACTTGCCAGGTACTTTTTTCAAACATTTTGATAGCTGTATCAGTATTTAATGGTCTCAAGCGCAAAATGTATTCATAAACTGAGTAGATAGCCAGTCTAGTAGCTTCTTGCTTTAAGAATTTTTGATTATTGTGGTTAAAACTAGTTCGGTATTTATTGTAAAAGGTGAGTTTTGGATTTGACGATAATAATAAAAATAAAAGTTAAGAATTCAAATGTTCTACTATTTACAGGATGGTAAAGGCATGTCTGCAATGTTGACGTGCAGCCTCCTTCTGTACGCGAAGCTGGTAACAGTTCCTGAAGACGCGCTGCAAATTTTCGCTGTGAAAAGAGCGCCCATCAATATGCCGCCTAGTCAACTCCGATACTTGTATTATCTCAATAATATTATTAGGTAAATACTTTTTCACCTAATATTTCAATCTATTAAACTATAATTAATAATGATTAATGGATTGTAATGACGGCAATTTAATTTTTTCATATGATAATTTGAAAAGTATTAAGAAGGAAAAGAAGAAGACCAACACGTCTTGACTTCGACCGGGAGAAATTGGTTGGACTTACCATACATAACATAGGGCGTATATAATATACATAACATACGGCGTATAAACCACTTGAAGCAGTTTACTTTTATAGTTCAACTAGTGCTCCAGAGATTAACCTTCACATCCAGAAAAGAAAAAAAAGTGCACTTCCGCTTTATATTACTTTAAAAATTTTTAAAAATTATCAATTCTTTTCAGACCGGAACCAATATTGCCTCACTTTAGGCCTGTCACTTTAGTATCTCTTACAATTCAACCAGTACCACTGTTCACCAAGGCCAGGTAATTTTTTTATTGCTTTTGTTCACTATTTCATATACATATGTGTTGGATGATTGGCATTTTTTTTATGATTTCGATCTTGCGTTTCAGAGATGGTTGCAGGCCCTACATCGAAATATACAACGAAGATCGACTTCTATTATCTACACTGCAAGACTACGATAGATTGCATTTATATAACGTAGCTGAAGGCAAGGTAAATTGTGTTTCGTTTGATTTTATAACCCCACTATATATCGACGACTATATGCAATGCTTATCTTATGTATTTAATAGCCTATTTACATCTGAATTAATGTACCTTTCAAATAGTGAGTTTTTTTATAAAGATGCATTGGTCAAGGAGATAACACTCCACATATAAACAAACTTTTAAAGTCTGTCTTCTTTTTCTCTCTTTTTGAAATTTAAAATCCTTTTAAATTTTAACATTGAAACTTAATTTGCAATAAAATCAGTATTTTTTAAATAACTGAACATTTTTTAATGTCAAATATGATATGGTAGGCAAGACTGATCAACAAGTTTAAGTCGCTCCTCTGAGAGACTTACTTGAATTAAGCTCTGTGAGCATAGCTCGCTAGCTATGCTTAGTTTATTTGAGAATTTCAATATTTAGTTTATTTTTTTTTACTTCGTTTAATAGCCTAGCATGAAAATGTTTATACGTGCAGGTAAGTTTACCATTGGACACGACTGTCTGCGGCGATGTCAGTATTTGCGTAGCGCACGCACGACAGCAACTGGGCCGCGTCCACTCCGTGCCTATGTTTTCGATGCACTTCCACACTGGTTACCTGTCCCCAGACCACCATGCCATTAAGTTCACCAGGTAATTTTAACAACCAGTCTTAGGCTGGCTTGTATTAAAGAGATAATTGAGGCGTGTGTGCTCGAACAACGCTGTATTTCTTCACATCTTTGAGGAAGTAAAGAAAAACATACAAAGATCTTTAACAAAGGTTCGTAACGATTATAACATTAATGATATTTACACAATAAATCCGTCTCACAGAAAACTGTTGAGGTATTTTTTTTAAAAAAATGTGAAAATCCTACACACAGCGTTGTTGTAGGATACGCTTCAATTGTAGATGTGACATTTCTATATCGGACAACTGGCAGACGCGAAACGCGAAATTTGTACAATGAGCATTCAAATATTATAGTTTTCATACAAATTGCGTACTATTTGTATAAAAACAACAAAAAATTGCCTGCTTATTTTTGTAACTCTATAGTGTTACCCAGTAGCACGAACCTATTTTGAACTAGACTAATAAACAAATCCATGTCTATATTGTTAATACACCTAATTATTACTACAAATCGTGCTAGGTAGGTACTATTTGTAGTAATAATGCCTCAGTGAATTCCTTAAGGAATTAGGCTAATACCGTTTGAATTTTGATTCAGAAGCGAGATGGACGGTATCGAGGAGTGTGCGTCGGTGAGCGAGCACTTCCCGCCGGGCGTGCAGGCGGTCATCAGCGCCGTAGTTCAGCACGGCGAGCGCCGAAGGCCTCGCTGCGACCTCTGGGAGGACGACCACTCGTTCCCGGTTCGAACCCCAGACTTGCTCTTCACCACCACTCTCGAGAGGGACGAGACCATCGATAACTTTGGTAACTATTAGCGTCTTAATTAGAAATAAGAATTAGAATTCAAACAAAATAACAACATCTTTAGCACATCTCTCTATCTCTCTCTCATATCTTGATATAAGATAATATTTTCTCTTCTCTATTAGTGATAAAAGATGTTCATATTTACAACATATTTTGTGCTTAACCCATACTAATATTACAAATTTGAAAGTAATGTATGTGTGTAACATTTTCACGTCTTAACTACTCAACCGAATGAATATTTGCTTGCACATTGTCAAGGATACTGAAAATGACATAATTATAGGAATCCAGAAAAAAGTACATTTCCCGAGGGTCCATAAAAGTAAAATTATATTATTGCTCGTATGTTTTTGTCAAACGTTATATTTATTTACTATATTTCAACGCGTACGAATTCGCGGGCAAAAGATAGTTGAAAATATTGGTTTCTATATATTTTTTTTATTTATATTCAGCCAACTTCAGAAAGAACGCGACAGCAGCAACGTCCACACGTATGTGCTAGATTGTGTGTTGTAGAATCACTATTAACCATTCTTACTGACACATATTTATTTAATTATTTCCTGTAAATTATTAATTTTTCCTTTAAATTGACACGATATTATTTTGGGTCAGAGTTAGAAATGACTTCGAAAGTTTATTTCTTACCAGTCTTAGCTATAATTGAATTATTCCCTAGTGAACAAATGTCCGTTTGTTCGAGTGAACGCTAAAATCGACATTGGCACGTATAAAGTTTTACTTTTAGTTTAAATGTTTCATTTAAAATCTTCACTGCACTTTAATAGCACTGTTCCATACACGAGTACAATTTCACACAGCTTTGATATTTTTTGCTTTATTTATATTTCCATTGCCGAATTGTTGCTATTAAAAAACTATAAATTTGTAATACACCTTTGTAATTTGTAAATTTGTAATTATTTTTTAATTAATTTATGACCTCAATATTGTATAATTAGTTACAGCGGATTATCCGTCAAAGGATGAGGGTAAACTCCCCCCAGCGCGTCCCGCACCTCCCACCCCGCAACCCCCTCAGCGCCCTCCCCCACCACAAGCAGCGCCCTCTACGGCAGACTTCCTCAACCTCGACTCGGATACTCAACAGCAGCCGGAGGTCAAAGAGAAGAAGCTCAAAACTGAGGACTCGTTCGATTTCTTCGGAATGATGGAGAAGCAGACCACCGAAGATGCGTTTGGTGACTTTCTTAGTGGACAAGTGGCTCAAGTGGCTGATAATCCACAGGTTTGTTTGGACCTCAGCTCCTACTACTAGAGGCGACATGGTCAACGCTTTTTCCATACAAATCCACTGCATTCTTTTTTTTATGTTAAAGTCGACAGGCAGCCTGACGGTCCACTTGATGGTAAGTGGTTATCGTCGCCTATAACACAAACTACGCCATAGTTGCTTGCTTTCAAGTGCGCTGCCGACCATGAAGGATTTAAGATAAGAGATAGGGAATGGATAGGATTCTTAATACAATAATTATTAGTCAAGTTCTTAACATAGGAAACAAAATCAGAGATCCAAAAGGAAATGCATTGAAACCACAAGGCAACCAAGGTCGGGATTTGTTTTGAATCTCTAATGTGAGCATGATATAATCATAGTGCGGAGAGCGCCGCGTAGGAAACCCACCCACAAGGCGGACAGACGTTCTAAGAGCCGTGGGTTGGAATCCGCTATTTGACTAATTTTAGAAAATCGTTTTAAATTATTCAATATTACATAATAAACACACTACATTGATATTTCCGGGAGATCTACTGTATTATTAATAAAAATCAATGTTAAAATTTCTGTAATGGCGCTGGTCTTTGATACGTGTGACGTCACAAGCCAGTAAACAAATAGAACTGAATGATGACACAGATAACTAATGTTAAGTGAATAAACACTATTTATTGCTCTATGTCTGATATGTTTACTAGCGTATGACGTCATCAGAGTTGCAACCAGTCACAGGGCGTTTCAGCGCCAAAATAAAATTTCAAAAATTATGGAATTTTTTTTCATATAATTTGCAAAAAATATACACAATTTAGCTTAAAATATAGTGACATATGTTTTTTTACGCTATTTTCTGATAGGATAACCAAAATTTGTAGTATATTTTAAATCTCGTCGAATAGTTTTTTAACCTTTGTTCAGCAATGATAATGAGTGTTGTGTGTACAGCCATTCGAGCCGACGCCGGTGTTCGCGGAGGCTGAGAGGGGTGTGGGGGTGGAGGGCGTGGCGGGTGAGACGCTGGACTTCGACCCGTTCGGGCTGAACGAGCCGTTGCCCAAACACGAGCCCACCCTCACCCCGCACGCTTCCCCTGCGCCACACGCCGCACAACAACACACAGGTAATTACTATCCAATCTTGACTTTAGATGAAATGATGCACCCCTAGGCAGTTTCCTACATTGCCTAATGGATAATCCGACCGTGCAGGTATATCACAAAACGCACCACAGGAGAAGGAGCAAGCACAGCCAGTGAAGACTGATCCGTTCGCTGACTTGGGCGGTCTACTGGGGAGCAGTCTTCCTGCTGAGGGAGTGACGTCATCGCCCGCGCGCACTCCGTCCACTCGCTCGCCGGCTCACCAACCAGACTACAAGTACTTGCCTTTTTAATACCAAGTTCTATGTATATTATTTTATAGTGCGGGTTGAGAAAAAATGCCATGTAAAGGTGAAAAGAGTGAAATTACACTGCTTTCCTAGAGCGCCGGTCCCCATTTTTATATTGATGGCTGGATAGTCTTAGAAAGTATACGAAGTTTGAACTAATAAACATCGTGCATCTGTTATTCTATTGGTTCTAGAATGCTATTGCGGTTCCTGGAACATGCACCCTATTTCGTAACTGTAAAGACCAATTTCCTTTTGCGCACTATCATGTAAGCAATGTAAAATTGTTATTAACAACGTGCCGTCACCTAAGCTGAACCTAAGTGAATTTATTTGTGTGGAACATAATAAAGTATTTTGATCTCCAGTCGAGCCCACTTCGAGCCGGCCAAGTCTCCCGCCGACGAGAAGCCCAAAAAGTCCACAGACATATTCGGTGACTTGCTGGGCAGTCAAGGGTACGACTTCGCCACCAAAAGAGACACTGGCCCCAAAACTATGAACGCTATGAGGAAGGTAGAGATGGTCAAGGAAATGGATCCAGAAAAGTTGAAAATTCACGATTGGGTTTGTACATTCATATCCTACTAATAATATTATAAATGCAAAACTTTGTTAGGATGGATGGAAATATAAAAAAATGCCACCGATAAAGGAGGTGTAAGACGCTATTTAGGTATTTTTCAACGCATACGAAGTCGCGGGCACCAGCTAGTTAGGATATATGATGCAGCCTGCTGTTTACTTACTATAAGGGTCAGTTCACACCGAGACGCAGCGTCTCTTCAAAATCAAAATCATTGGATTTTTCGTGTAAAGCAAGGCCTACAGATTAGAGATGCAACTATGTGTGTTGCAAACACTTTTTTTCTTTTTTGTTTACACTGTAACTTGGCAATCTGTCAAGACTGACAATGAGCTAATCTTTGGTAGTTTTTTTCTTCTTCTTATTGGATAGGAACATCCATTGATTTTCTATGTGACAATGTTGCAGACTGAAGGCAAGAAAGCGAACATCCGCGCGTTGCTTTGCTCTCTCCATACAGTGGTTTGGGAGGAGTGTCGCTGGACACGCTGTGACATGTCGCAACTCGTCAACGCCGCCGACGTCAAGAAGAATTACCGCAAAGCTTGTCTGGCTGTTCATCCCGATAAGGTACACATCACTTTGACATTGCGATTCGTTCTATGAGACAGTGATACAGTTATAAATAAGTGTACTACTCTTATACTACTCTTACTAGGGTTTCGGAAAAAAAATAGCCAAGGATGATGACTATCCTGAGAAGAAAACTCTGGAAACCATTTTTTTTTGTCATCTTTAAAGTAAAGACTGGAATTCCAATATATTGTTTTAAGAGATCGAATTTGGTTTACAGGTAGTACCAGCGTACGAAGTAGTATTCTATAAATTCTCAATTACTTAATTCAATCTGTCATCAAAATAATAATATTTTGTTCCTGAATCCTTCAACCGCCGGAGTCGGATTTAAATCCCGACAACTATTTTCGTCTCAATTTCGCCAGAGCCGTGTATATTTACGACAAATTCCTCTACTTGTAATAATGTTTATTTTAAAATCATTGCGTTGCTTTCTCTTAAAAAAAAAAATTACGAGTCAAGCGCTACTAGGGGCACGACAATTCCTACAAAAACCAAGCGGTTAAAGGGTTAATTACATATATGAAAAATATTTGTGTCTAATCTATATTGTGTTGTTATGATTACAGCAAATGGGGACCGATAACGAGAATATAGCAAAAATGATATTCATGGAACTAAACAACGCATGGAGTGACTTCGAAAACGATACCAAACAGCAAAATCTTTTCCAAACGTAATGTCGAATATATATATTATGAGTATATTTCTATTTTACGCCTCTGAACTTGGTAGAAATGTTATCTAGATTATGCGAAAAGTAAATTACCTATATATAATATAAATAATAATTTAAAAAAATTCCTTGAATGTACCGCCGTGCATTTTACTTAAGTTTTAAGTACTGAATAGTGTATTTTAAATTTGCGAAGAGCAATTTCATTTTTGTTCAAATGAAACCTCTAGAAAATTGGGTATAAAGTTAATTTATTACAATGGCTATGTCACCATAAAATACGAATTTGAATATATATTTTTTTAATAGTACTATATTTAATTGAATTGAATTTGAATATTTTTTTTAGTACTATATTGAATTCAGCAAAAATCGAATACTTTTAATATTGTTTATACCACAATTTATTTAAGTAAACTGAACAATCCACGAAACTTTAATTTTTTCTGTTTTTGAACCAAGCTTTTGAATGTGTTCATCAAAGCAAAGACAAGACCTTGTTATGGTTATAAATAAGTTTCCGAGAAGTCCCCAATACACGTTTCCGGCAGTGACATTGTTTGTAAAATATAGAATGAAAAGGTTTCTATAAACGAATTGTCTATACTCCCTAAAAACTTTTATTTTAAACCAATAAAATTGCGGCAGCTTAGAACGAGCCAAAAAAGTAATGTCATATTATCTCATAACCGAAGTATCTTGGGATAAATTATAAGTATCTAAAGTTTCTATTTTTGCAAATCAATGAAAAACAGTAACGTTTATACAAATTGTTATAAAAATACATAAGACAATTATTCATTAAATTTAGTCTTCTTTTTCCAAGGAATGGCATAGAAATGAAACCACATACAGTTTTTTATATATTTAAACATGCGAGTCATCATTATTATGAATTAATAAAATTAAATTTATAATGCGAGGTAATACACGTTTTTGGTTCATTCAAATATTCGTCGAGACTAAAATTACTAAACTAAAGCGAAATGTAATGAAGTTAAAAAGTTTACATTTTTTGACTTTAAAGAAAGATTTTCCAAGAGCTTTTTAGTATATAATAAATAACGATGTTGCCGACCTTAGACTGTTTCCATTAGAACATTTAGAATTTAATTAATGAAATTTTCCCATTTTATTTCCACACCAATCACCAAGTTGCTATTGTTGTAGTAATATTAATATTTAATGTGTGTATGTATATATACTTATTGAAAAATGTAGCAAAGTAGTAGACGGTGCATAATTTATAATTATAATGTGTGTGTACAATTGTCATCTATTATAGTAAAAAATGGTGTTTCTTCTTTATTTTTTTTTTGGCTTTCGGACTATTAGTGAATATTAATGTTAAGAGGGTATAACAGTTTCAACGCTTATGTCTTTTTAGACGAATTTCTGAACATGATTGTGATTCATGTAAGAATAATCATTTTTCTATTTTATATTGCGATTAAAAATTAAAAATAATTGTTTATATAATGTATAATTCTGTTTCTAGCGACTCGTATTTTCAAAAATTTAACTATGAAATCACTTTTGGTCATATGTTTACCTTAGAAAAATTATTAGAAATGATTTTAAAAAATATTCTCCACTTCTATTTATTGCAATCGATTTTTATAGGTTTAATCTAAAAGAAACGTTAAAAAAATAATGAAATGTTGTATTTTATGCTTTTTATTTTGTGCTATTTCTATAAATTAAGACCGTTAGTTGAAAAAACAATACAAGTGTACATGAAATTTCATTGCTTTAACATGTAATAAAATACCTAATACGCTCCTGATAAATACTGCTACGTTAAACTGTTCACCGCTTTTAACTTCTATATAATTGCAGTATGAAACTAAAAGACCGTAAAAAGTGTTTCATTTTTCTTTTAAAAATTCATTGATTTGATCAAAAGTCTGTTTCTTACTTATATGAACTTCAGTGTGTATCTCTGTAGATGTTCATTTAATAAAATATTTATATTTACGTTAAGTTTGTACATTCCTAAATTTAATTACTTAGACATAATTATAAGAGCTATAATAATTTCATTTGAAATTTCTTTATTTTTGTACTTTTCTATACAATTACGGTTGGAGGTGTACTTAAAAGTGTAGTTTCACGCGGTTCGAATAAATGTTCAAACACTTCTGACTGTGACTGTATCACTAGTCTGCCAAAGATTAAATCGTTAGCGGACGTAGTCAAATCTTATCTCCTTTAGAATAGGTAAAAGGTTTTCAATAGTCACTAATTCTTTATCGCATTTTAGTAGCTTGAACTTAACTGTTTTGTAGGTATTATATATTTACATAGTATAAATTAAAGTGAATGTTCGGGTCTGTCTGTCTGTATATCCGCATACTCCTCTTATATCACGGATTTTGATCAGATAATTTTTCGGATAATCGGGTTCGATGTTCTATCGAACAGTTTGGACAAAAAAATTCCAACTAGTTCTACTGCACATTATACAGATTGCACTCGAATAATTTTAATGAAACATGTCCAAACTGTCGGGATGATATGTGTTCGGTAGTCCAAATTTCATACTATACAAACAGCCCGCCCCCGGCTGCGCATGGATGCAATTTTTACTCCAAATCACATAAAACTTCCTCGCTGATCTCTATTTCCATTAGTGAAAACAGTGTCAAAATCCGTTATAAATTACCCGAAAACACTTTTTTATGAAATAAATTAACTAGTTTATGCACCCAGTCCAATTTGTTCAGTAATTTTTTTAAACCAATAATTTTAAATTTTTATCCTAGTATGCAACACAGTGCCATAAATAAATACTATAGTCGCACGTCTCCGATGAAGAATTAGTGATTCACGTTTGTATTCTAACGATTTAAGTCTTGGGTCTTCGTAATTGTTACTTCATTGGTAATAACGATGTCATTGGATATACTTAAGCTAATTGAGGTCACTCCAGTTGAAATGTTCCCAGTGTATTGCTTAGAAATTATGTCCAAATCAAAAAGTTAATGATAATAAATGATTGCAAGAGAAAACTTGTTTTTATTGATTTTTTTTAAGACGTGGCTGTATGTACTGACAGCGAAATTTTTGTTCAAATTTAGTTTTTGTTTAAATTTATGTAGCGACGCCAACATTTGCCAAACTTTGGATTTTTCAATTTTTGAGAAATTAATAAAAGGTATTATTAATATAGTTCCATTAACTAGTACTCTTTAAAAACATTAAACAGAAAATAGTTTGCAAATATTCCTTCCATTGTAGAAACGGAATGTAAATCTATACTAATGAAGAGTGTTTGTTTGAATTGAACTACTGGTTCGAATTGAAAAATTATTTGTGTTGGATAGTTCATTTATCGAGGAAAGCTATATAGGCTATACAGAATGCGTACGAAGTCGCGGGCACTAGCTTGTAAGTAATAAAGGGTGTGGATTTTCCAAAAAACATAAATATGCAAATCCTACTTTCTTTTAATATATGATAGAGCGCGAATAGATGTCCTTTCTGGTGTCCCAGACAACGTGTATGCAAAATTTCATGGTGATCGGTTCAGTAGTTTTTGCGTGAAAGCGTAACAAACAAACAAACTCACATTCGCATTTATAATATTAGTAAGGATAGGATAGGATTTGATTAAATGTTTGAGCAGGGAATAAAACACACAAGAAGTATTAAGGAATTTTATTCTGTAAACATATTTACAAAAGAATAATAAATACGCCCAATATACAATTGTTAGGAGCAAATGCGACACGGTTCTGTTCAACTAAAACGGAATGAATCATCAAATATTAACCTTACATGTTTTTGTGTTAAAATACTACACGAGGGCGGTGCACTTGACATTTCAAATAAATATTTATATATTATATTATTATCTCTATATACATCGGCTTAAGGATTGCGTTGATAAATTATAACAATAAAACATTTTTATTGCCCAAAAATTGTCCACACTAGATTCATACAAGATCTTTGACATCACCCACAATTAATGCTACTACGCTTAGAAGTTGATCGGTTTACCGAAGTACGCCGCCAAATTTGCTTCTCGAAGAGCTTCCGCGCATGTCTGCAATTCCAAAAACACGTCATTTTATAATATTTAGCTAGGGTAATAAAAAGAGTTTAAATAAGCTAGATGTGGTGTAAACTAGCAATTTGTCGAATTTGAAATTGAGATTCGAGATGCAATTCCTCCCTAGACGAGACTTCATATTTCTTCTTTTGAATTCATTTTGAAATAGCAATTCATCAAACTACTACAACATGGAACCCGCGTGCCATACAAAACACTACGAATTTTATGGAACATTTAAAAGTGACATATGCGTAGAGCATGAACTGTCATTTAAAACAAAACAAACATAATAATAAGTACGTAATTTAAAGAAAATGTGACTTTACGTCAACCCATTACGGTTTAAAATGAAATAGTAGAAGTTGATCGTTACTACCTTTTACCATTGACGCGTGTAGGCAAGAGTCCGCCATGATTCTGTCAAAGGCGTTCTTTTTATGTGCCGCTTTGGCATTTGTGACGCAAATTCCATTGTAGTATTTCGATGTAGCAATTATATAATATTTATGGTGAAATGTTAAAGGTGCTCATTTAAATTTGATTTACTCTAAAATACTCTCAAGTAAATCGACAAATCAGATCACACATTTTTGCTACACTTGTGTTTTTAAGACCATTTCTTATTTGGCGGATTTAGAAGCAATTTAGATATGTCGATATATACGGTATATAAGAATGTTACTACACCCATCGATCGATCGCCGATCTCATCTACTCTCTTTTCTTAGCTTTTCGCGATGCAGTTCTATTGCACGCACAGTGCTACGCCATTCAACTGACACACACACATTGTAGAATGAATTTTAGTAATTATGGTGACTGTAATAAGAGCAGGTGATTAATAATAATTCTAAAACGCAGCATGGGACGCTGTGACCAGAGGGCCTTGTGCGAGTTTTACTCGATCAAACGCGTGAACGTACGATACGATGCATAAACGTTGTATGGGAATGAAGCAGCGCCACCTAGTGACTAACGTGTAGGTCTGCTTCATTCCCATAGAAATTGAAAGTTACGCGTTCGAAGCGTTTGATAGTGTAAAACTCGCACTAAAGTCTGTTTTTTAATCTCAGAGACAAAAATGACACATGCAAATGTCAAGTTTGCAAATAATGAGACCATGTAATGTATGTAATGCATGTCACATGTAATGTCATTTTTGTCTCTGAGATTAAAAAACAAACTTTAGGCCGCCTGCAAATGCTTCATTGCGTACTTCGGAAACGAAAGAGAGAACGCTTGGTGATTGGTTGTAACGTCAAAATAAAGTTTTGACCAATCACAAAGTTTTCTCTTAGCGTAACGTAAACGACTGTAGAAAGCACTACGTTTGCATTTTAGCTACGGGCCCTGAAAGGCATCGCAAGAAGCGGCTGGTGATGATGATGATGATGATGATGATGATGATGATGATAATGGTGATGATGTATACTGACCGGATGCGCGTGGCACACTCTGGCGACGTCTTCGGCGGCTGCTCCGTACTCCTGCGCGAGCACCGCCTCGTTGACGAGCTCGCCGGCGCCCACTCCGATTATGTGCGTTCCGTATATAACGTCGGTCGTCTTATCCGACAGCACTTTGACGAACCCGTCCGTGTCGCCCATGGTCTTCGCGCGCGAGTTCGCCAGGAACGGGAACTTGCCCACTTTGTAAGCTTTACCCTGTGACAACCGATACAATTTCCTATTTTATTTTATTTTCGTTTTTGAAGGCGGATTTTGGTGCATTCAAGGCCATCCGTGTATCAAACATTGAATAAAAAGTTATTATTTCTCTAATTTACAATAGATTAAGTTCTACTTTTGTTTAATAAAATTATTATTAAATTATTGAAAAATTACCTCTTTTTTGAGATCCTCCTCAGTTTTGCCGACCCAACCAACTTCGGGCGCCGTGTAGATTACTGACGGAATCGCGTCGTAATTGAAATGCACCGGCATACCCTGTCCATTTCATATACAATTAAATTAGTTTTCGCATTCATATAATTTGAAGTCGCTTTCCGCGTCTGTCTGTCTGTATATCAGCTAACTCCTCCTAAACCACCACAACCGGTTAGATAATTTTTCACAGAATTTTTATATATGTAATAAAGCCTTTTAATTAAGTTTGTCCTGGACGAAAGCGGGAACGACTCGCTAGTCTGAACTAATATTATAAATGTGAAAGTAACACTGTCTGCTTGTCAACCGATCATCATGAAATTTTGCATACACCTTGTCAGGGATACAAGAAAAGACATAGGGTATACCTTTCATTAAGAAAATCATACAAAATTTAAGGCATTTATATAATTTACCTTAATTCCTTCAACACAAACAATGCCTTCATCCTCAGCTTTGTGCGCCAACATAGGCCCATGGATGACGTCACCAATAGCGTAGATACTGGGGAAAACGTTTAATGAAGATTATTATACCTAGTGAAGTGCATTATTTTGAAAAGTGGGTTTTGTCCACGCCCTAGTGCTATAGTTTGACTCACCCGGGCACCGTTGTCTGGAACTTGTTGTTGACGGGCACTCGGCCGCGGTCGTCGAGAGCGATGCCCACTTTGTCGTGGCCGAGGTCCTTCGTGTACGGCCTTCTGCCGATCGAGATTAGCACCACGTCGCAATCCATCTGCAAGTTCGACATTCTTCATTAACCCTTTAACCGCTTGGTTCTGTAGGAGTTGTCGTGCCCCTAGCGCTTGAAGCTAGAGGAATTGGTCGTATATATTCGGTTCTGGCGAAATTTATACGAAAATATTTTGCCGGTTAAAGGGTTAAATGGACGCATGCATTACTATGACTATTCTCGTTCACCAGTACAGTAGTAGATGGAGTACAGTATGTACTTATTAGTTATTATGCCTATAATTACTAAATGCAATAGGTATAGATATAATAAAATATGAAATATGTTGTAGCTGTTATATATTGTGAAATTTCTAGTAAGTTTTGGAGTGGGCGATTAAATTCTTTCATTCTAGCTGTCAACCGACAAAGATAAGCGACATAGACATAACTAGCTGTTGCATGCGATTTCGCCCACGTAACTTTATAAAGCTTTCTATAGGTGAAAGAATTTTTAAAATCGATTCATTAGTTTTTCAGTTTATTCAATACAAACAAAAGTACAAAATCAAAAGATTTTGTATAACATCATGAATAAGTAGCTTACCGTTTCCTTGTTGCCACCTTTGGCAGCTTCCACATCAACTTTCACTGTGCCCCCCTCCTTCTTAACACCCATCACTTTTGTGTTCAATTTGAATTTCATTCCTTGTTTGGTTAGAACTTTTTGCAGTGTCTTTGACACTTCGCCGTCAATGCCCACTCCTGAAAAAAAAAAAACATTTTTATTTATTAAGCACAAGCTATCTAAACTACAAGTTGTATAAAATAACTTTAGAACTGTTGTTTTACACTAATTAACCTTACAGGTTGTATAAAAAAAGGTTGAATTTCAATTCCAAGGGTTACTAATCTTCTCTATTTTCATGATTTTGTAGTCAATTAAACATAGCAAGTTGACGAATCAATGAATTAATTATGGTAGGTGATAACACAAGCAACGTTAGAGGTATTTTTTTTTGTTTTATTTGGAATCTGCAATCATTCCCACATTCTTCTGCGTCATATTACTTGCTGTCTCTTTAGCCTGTTGATTTTATTTGTAGTGTATAGTAGCCAGCTGAGTGGCAAGACTGAGTGTGTGACCGGCAGCTGTGTAAACAGCTGAGTTTTGTTTTATGTATTTTTCAATTTGATCTGAGAGTGGGAATGTTTAGGTATTTATGGATTTCACTGTTCCTTGAAATCCACGGAGCATGAGTTACAAGTACGGGGCAACACCCTATACTTGTAAAAGGTGATACATTATTTTTACTTCTTACCTCCAATAGAGGGTAGGAATTCGATGGCCGTGACGTCAGAGCCCAACCTCTGGTACACTGAGCCCAGTTCGAGGCCAATGACACCAGCGCCAATGACCAACATCCTCTTAGGAACTGTTTCCAGGGAGAGTGCTCCTGTTGATGTCACTATTTGTTTCTCATCAAACTGTTGAAGAAAATTTAATAAAACTCAGTGTCTTGAGAATTTTAAATTTTAAAAGTGCACTGCCGACTAAAGTAGGATAAGGGATTGGGAAATGGGCTCTGGCATCCCTTACAAACTTTCTTACAAGCATTTATAATATTACTTAGTTGTAGCAGACATTGTAGTCATGCTATAAATAAAAACAGGTAACAACATTATAATTTACCGTTACTCCAGGGAAGGGTGTGACTTCAGATCCAGAAGCTATGAGAATATTTTTTGCATTAACAGTTTCTACACCTTTTTCTCCTTTCACTTCCACTTTGTTGGGAGCGACAATTGTGCCAACGCCTCGGACTAACTGCACCTAAAAACACAAAATTATATCATAATCAATGTATGCACAAGAAAATTGCAGTTTTGAATCAATGGCATCAGGAAACATTGACTTTCTTTGTTATAATATTTAAATAGTAAATACAAGAATTATTCATATTAATATTATAAGATATTAATATATTATCTGGATGTTGAGAATGTTGTTGAGCAGGTGTTGAGGATATCACTGGAATAATTGCACTTATTTGAAAATTCTTTAACTATTTTAAATTGATCTGAATTTAAAATCTAAATTTATTATCCAGCAGATGTTTATTATATACCTACTAAATACAACCACGGGAAGCTAGGATCTTGAGTGATCGTATAAATTCATGTGAAATTTATGATTATGATAATTTATGAATATAAGTAGAAGGAGGTTTGTTTAAAGGTGGCTTACCTTATTTTTTTGGAAGAGCATACCAATTCCCCCAGTGAGAGCCTTTACAACATCTCGTTTGTTTTTCATCATGGTATCAAAATTGAAAGTAACTTGACCAGTTTCAATACCACGGTGTTTCATATCATGTTTTGCCATGTGGTACAAATGTGAGTTGTGTAGTAGAGACTTTGATGGAATACAGCCGACATTCAAGCATGTCCCACCAAGAGTTGGATCCTTTTCAACTGAGACAACCTGTAGAAAAATTATAAAGCAGAATATTATAACAAGAAAGACAGCACTAACAGTGGAACAGGACTGATATCTATTTAGATATGTTATTGTCAAGTTATTAGAGTAAAATTGCCTTTTTCAAGCAATAAGAATAAACAAAGTTAGTAAAGAAATAACTAAGAGACAATCTATATAGTATGTTTGTTAGAAGAATATATATACCATGATTGCATACCTTCATGCCCAGTTGGGCAGCTTTTATTGCTGCTACATAACCGCCAGGGCCCGAACCTATCACTACTAGGTCACAATCATGTGTGGTGGAGTATTGCCTAGTGGCAACTCTTAAGCCCCCAGTCTGAAAAAAAATTGTAATTTGTATTGTTACAATTTGTATCTAATTATATACATGCTAAAATTTAAAATGAATTACCTAAATTAAATAATTTGCATGCAACATTTTACCTTGTAATTTAATGCCTAAGGAAAATGCCATAGCTAAAATATTGGCTAAACTTTGATTAATGATTGGTTTCGCTGCGCTTGACTAGATACTAGATCTAAACACAATAGCTCCGTGAATGCTACAACTCATTATTGTAGTGTGTGTAAGACATTGTCACTTTTTATCACTTTACAGTTTCATTATATTTTTACACACAAGTGGCATTTTATTATGCTCAAAATTTAATAAAACATTCGGCACGTACACGTCACAGACAGCTTGCAGTGTGACTGGTTCGGGTACGCCGAAGTTGTTGCCACATTTGACAAGTACGGTGGCGGTATCTAGTCGAAACAGCGAGACCAATTATTAATCTAAGTGGCTAAATTTGTTTATCAGTAAAAATAGTATTTTACATTAACATGGGTATGGTAACATTTGATTTAATGTATTTCAGTTGTAATTTTTGAAAAAAAAAAAAAATGCTAGGGTGTTATTTTATAAAAATCTCTAAATTTTCAATTTCCTCGGCGGTAATCTCTAGTAACTTTAAATAACTAACGTCACCATGGCCATATTATGTGAAAAGTAGTATAGTTATGGTAGTTTTAGTTGTACTACTTAAGTAGTTTTACGCTAAAACAAGTGTGTTAATTTATAATAAACAGTGATTTAATTTTTGACATTTATTTCAACATGAAGGAGGAACTGATAAGTAAGAAAAGGTACCAATAGTCGGTCACATGGTTGAAGGTCAATACGGCATATTATTTACAAATTTAACAGCGATTTATTTAGAATGCGAAATTTGTAACATATTAAAAATGATCTTTTATGTAAAGCTTAACATGGCTGTTTAAGTGAAGAACTTCAGATAAAATTTATTATGGGAAAACAATCTACCAAAAACCATTGCATAACATTTGACAGCTTATCTTAGAAACCTCCTTTTTTTCTACAACTACTGCTTGATTGGTGGCTTACCCTAAAGGATGAGGATGCAAGTTTCAGAAATTTATATCCCATGGTCTTATCTATTTAGGTTTTTCGATGAAAAAGAAGAAGAATTGAGCCCTGGCGATAGCAGATTTTTTGTAATAGGCGATTTTAGGGGGACTACTGGGAGGAGTTACATTTGGCACTGACAGATACATAAAGAATTGATATGCCAATTTTGACATTGACGTTCATTATTTGACGGCAGACAATGCATAAAATGACGTTTTACAAATGTACAGAACAAAAATATCATTGGCATTTATGCAAGAAAAATATAGAATAATAAAATCATAATATTAATATAATTAAAACCAGTCTATAAACTAGACAATTATTAGTAATGTGTGATATTTATCTACAAAACTGAATTAGATTAAAAAACATATTAAAAAAGAAACACATTTTACGCACTGGCAGCCCCTGAATGCGCGCGCTGCGAGGGGCGGAAGTTTTGTTTATCAGAAGAACAGAAACAGAAGCGAAGTGATGTTACGTAGATGTCTATAATCGAGCGCGTTACTGATACGAAATAAAATAGTGATTATAAACAGTTTAAAATTCCAGACAATTAAAGTGCTTTTCTTGTTCATTTGGATCGTCTTTATTACTTCTTCGAGAATTATTAAGGTAAGTTGAATAATAATATCGAGCATTGCATGTGGTTTGTTTATGTTTTTATCTAAGTACATTTTATCATTCTAGTTATGTGTACGAGATTTTTTTAAAAAAAGAACGTGTGTCCGAGAAGGAATTTATACGAGAATGGGCTATTTAGCGCGTTTTAATTTTTCTTATTGTCAGTTTTATACAGAAAAAATAATATTGATCATTTCATATTATCAAAATTAAATGCGGTGCACACTTAAAGCACTATACTGTCAAAACTACTAATATTTTTATAATTAGTAGTTATTTTTAAGTGTCTTTTATGTTTAACCAACCTGACGGTCCACATTATAGTAGGTGGATTGTGTCGGCTATAAAACGAGCAACTCCAGGGACTGAGACATGCAAGTAGGCTGCTTAAGCTTTTTAGGATAAAGGATAAGGTTTAAGGTACAAGGTGGAATAGGGGAATAGCTCTGACATCCCGTGCTTTTTGTGAGGACTTAGCATAAAATTGTTACTTTTCGTCGCCTAATATGATTATGACTTCTTAGAGTCTAATTAAATATTTGATAAAATAAAGCACATAAAAGACTATATTTAAAAAAAGTTTGAGACGGTCAGTTATACAAAAAAAATCCATATGCTGAAAAAAAAAAATTGGTGCTCAAGAAAACCTTTCACGTCACAGTAATAAAAATTTTGAGCGATATTTTTACATTCGTTTTTAGGCTTATTAATTAACTTAAGTAATGTACTACAGTTTAATTAGCGGCTACTTTATTTTTCATAATTTTACACAATATTTATCTCAGAGAAGCTACTATAAAAATTTGCTGTGCAATATTGCACCTAAATACCAAGCCAAGGTCGTTAGGTTCCGCCCATTTGGTTGGTTTATTCTGAGGAGTTCATCCTGAGTTTCACCCTGAGAGGCACGGCGCATTTTGGCAGTACGGGTGCGCCGTCCCAATGAGCAGTGTCCGGTTACGGACCTCTGCGGCGAGTTGCTGAAGAGTGTTCGTCTGACCTTGCAACTTAGCCTTATGGACGAAATACACGATCAGTCCATCGCGTCAAATTGACTGACGTGAAGCCAAAATTTGATCGTGAATGGTAAAAACTGATGGCTTGATGTCAAACACTGGATTCCAAAACGCGCCGTTGCGTCACGTCAGTTCATCGCGCCAACTGATCGTGAGTGTAGAATAGAAACCAAGGAGGATAGAATACATTTCTATCCTCCTTACTACGCCGTGGTATCATGCCGCGCTTCCGAATATCAACGTCATTCGACCCAGTCAAACGCATAAATTACAGAAAATTGAACTGACCGTGTGTGGGCACAATTTTTGGTGTGACTCTAATTTGATTTAAGTCGTTTGGAGCCACGTCAAATGTTGATCGTGTATTTCGTCCATAGCGGACGCGGAGGACGCCAAACGGTTTAGTCGGTTGGTCTTCCCCAATACCATCTCGGGGCTGGAGTCCGACATAACCCACCGGTCTGTGCCATGTTGGATTCCTCTTGTAAAAAAAAGGGTATATAAAGTTAAGCGAACAAAGTCGCGAGCAAAGCTAGTATAATATTAAGATAGTAGAACGTCTAAGATATCTGAGCTTTAATTGTCTAAATTCAATAATTATTGTTACAAAACTTTATCTAAACATTTCAATTAAGCATGCCGCTAAACTACTGATATGTTAATATGGTAATCGTCTTTCCACAATACTATATTTACAACATTCCAACTTGTGTTTTCCTTCAATGAAAATTAATATGGGTACATTCAAGTGTCTTATTATATATAACATGGGTGTGGATATACTACGTATCTATTACCAAACATTAATCATTGTAGTAAATTACTATATAATGTGTTCAGAATGTGTCACGATGAATCTTATCAGTACCTACATATGGATTCATTGTAGTAAATAAAATACCCAGGTTATTACAATATTTTGAAAAATAAATAAGGTAAGTATATTCCAACTGTCAACAAACTCTTATAATATAAAAGTAAATATAAAATTATTTTATGTTCGTTTCATTATAATGATCGTTTAAGTTTGATAAAACTCGGGCAAACCGTCTCTCCCACCTGAGTTATCGCTTTCTGTTGACTTGTTATTATCTATTTTAAAAGGAAAATTAAAGATAACAAAAATCAAACTTTCTGTGACTTGTGTAACAGAATGGATTTCGAACAGATGATTGATATCTCAGTGTCAGGTTTTATGAATGAAAGAAAGAAATATTAGTATACTTATTACCTGTGTCCGCAACTTCGTACGCTGTAAACTTAGTTTGTTTTTTGAAAATCCCACAGGAATCTAACATTTTTTCAGGATTAAATATATCCCGTATCCATGTAATCCATGTAATACTGTGTGCCAAATTTACAACACCTGTCGCCTTGTTTGTGTTATGGCGACGGTAGCCACCTATCTACCATTAAGTGTACCTTCATATGAGTCAGTCTGACCTTTATATGAAAAGCGCTATAAACTTGATCCGCTCTGAGACTTAGTGGAATGTTATTAAAAATTTACTAGTGCATAAAGAGCAGGTAGTTTGAAATGTTAAGTTTTTTATTGCTTTGTTGAAATCCGGCCCTTTACGTTTATAATCCGGTTAAGCCGTGGCCTACGCGAGTGCATGGTACAGTTTACCTGCGCACTAGAACAGGTAACTAATCCTGTTAGTTGGCCGTGACACGTTGCCCGGCTTCTATTCAAAACATTTAGTCATTGAAGTCCGCCGCGAATCCATCCCCGCGATGAGATCTAGTAGAACATCACCGGCTATAGAAGAGAAGCTGGCCTTCTACGAGAATGGTACATTCATGAAGTTGTGGTAGAGCAATCCCATTAAACATTAACGTAGCATTACCATTAGACATATTGATAGCATATAGGTACATATAAACATACGTAACATATATTCTTAACTTTGCATCGTCATAGGACTTTTTTTACACATTGTTTAGAAAACTGCATACAATCATAAAATTTTCGATATCATTCGGCGTATGAAGTACAAATTATATTGTATTACATAGTTATATATTGCAAAAATTTGGCAATTCAATCGAACATCCAATTACAGCTGACACTCATAATATCATCAATCCATCATACATACAATAAAATATTTGTTTATCTGCGCGTTTTTGCACGCTATTCTCAGAATAGCCGCATTTGTGTGCGGTTTTCACAGATGTAATAAATTGTAGCAAGCTTTCCGTAATATTTAATGTTTGTTTACAAACAAAAAAGTTACGCTCTATTCCGAATACCACTCGTACGAACAGCTAGTCTTTAGTAATAACAATAAAATTATATTTTATGCTACCTATCTATAAAAAAACGTCATTAGGTTTTTAGTTGAATTGTTTATCTAACGTTTAACTTTCGATAATTACTCTCTAATTTTAAATTTACGACCGAACCGTAACCCGATTCTTTAATCACGTATTAACACGTAAATTTGGTTAGAGTAGTATTTCACAACGGCCAGTTGTCATTTAGCACACATATTAGGTAGCTCAGTAAAAACAAAAGCATTTGTACAACGCTTTCACACTCGTGATTGTAATCCAAATGACATTAAATCCTTTTGTTAACGGCTAAGTATTCGTTTTCATACTGGAAACATCAATATACTTAAGTGCTAGATTTTCTGTAGTGTTTAAATTAAAGGATGGTTTGTAGTTTTAAGTAGTTTAATTGTGCTTTTTTTTTGTGAAACATTTCTCTCTTTTTTTATTTTCTAATGTTCTAGCTACCTAGCCTGAAAGTCCATTTACTGAGTGCTCGTTTATTCAACTTCCACGTCCTTTATACTTGCAATTAAATGGATCTTTTATTTACTGATGCCTTAAAACTAGTCCAGCCAAATAAAATATTGTGTAAAATAAAAATTCTAAAGTTGCAGCTATTTTATGTTTATACCAGCGCAGCTAATATATTAACGTTCTGGCGCCCTGAATGTAAACGGGTCTATAGGTGTTGGTCTAAACTAGAACTGTTTTAATAAAGATGTAATTTTTTAATTTGGTGAATTTGGATGTTTTTAAATAATTTCCGGAACAACTCACTGAATTTGATTAAAAAAAATTGTTTAAATAATATTCAGAAATTCAGAACAGACTACGCTAAAAACTTACTTTATAGGAGCATATCCTTAAGGCTTGTGTAATGTTCAACGCTGTATGAACCGGAATAAATTAGAGATAATTGGTTTTAATAAAAGGACTCCTCACACATAATAGCGAAGTCCAATATCTAAACTTCATTCTTAACTATATTATCAATGTCAATACTAATAATAAATCTGTAAGTGTAGGTATTGTATGTATGTATGTATGTCCATAACTTAAACGAATTAACCGATTTTCGTGAAACTTTCTAGATAAACATTTAGACGTACTACAGGACACAGGATAGGCTACTTTTTTCTTTTTCGATGCGTAGAAGTCGCGGGCTCCAGCTAATTATACCACATTAAAATGATTCTTTAAACTTAGTCGCTTATCAGAGACTTGCTCATGTTGTAATGAAAATCTAAATATTTTATTGGTCTCTTCATCGAATATTTCAATTATAATGCTTTTTTTGTTTGTTTCACTGTTTTGTTTTACTTAAATGTCCTTCCTAAGTACACTTTATATTTAGCTCATTCCACACTCTATTAAATAGTTTAGCTTCACTGCCAAACACGGTGGCGATAAAATGAAGAATTTGGTTTTTATCTTCATTCTTAGTATAATTGGATAATAGGTGGTAATACAAGATAAGCTCTTCCATTGATGTAATTTTAGAATAACGCTTGCATGTGACAGATAATTTAATTAAAGGCAAATTCAATTAAACTATCCGATTACTTGCGTATTAAATTTATCATTGTAGTGTTTGTTTAATAATGCAACAATATCTAACGTAGACAACGAACTTATACAAATTCGTTGAACGTAGATATTAACTTATTTTTGTCTAAACCGTGCAAGCAAAATTGCTGTAATTTTCAAATTACATAATTTAATTATGTAATTTTCTTCAAGACACTGTGATACATACTATCTAAGTGTAGACCGAAAACGTAATAGTAGTCTTTAATAGAAATGTCTTCTGTTTTTCAGTGGAACTCGTTCACTTCCGGACTAGTACCTAAGTGTTAGGTATACTATAATCAAATGTCAAATTTAAGTCCTCAAGTATAGAGAAAAATTTCTCCAGTCAAATCCATTGTATGCCAATCAAATGTCAATATACAATTTTCAAAGGGTTAGTCCAAGTAGTTCTACTATTCTACTACGATTGAACAGTAAGGGGTTGAAGTAAGTTCATGAAATTTTTATAAATAACCTAGATAATTCTATTTTCAAACGTCGTAATGGTTTCTTACTTTGTTTTATAAGTGGCCAGTTCCAAAAACGTTCATTACACATTCACGTAGTGGGTATAAATTCAGGACTTTCCTCACGTTCTAAAAGATTAATATTGTCAAGCATTTCACTCGTATCTTTCATTTTTCACTCATTTCAATCAGTCATTCAATTCGTTTTGAGCAATTTTTTAATTTTTGTTTCATTAGTTACTTTCCTATTGTTTGCTTACAAATAGTTTATGATTATATATTTCGTTTCTACACAAAAGTAGACCTTATTTATGTATACTAGGAGTCGGCGTAGAAATGTTTTCACAAAAATAAATCAAGCTTTTATGTAAAGACCTTTTTGTACCCGTTGAATATTGGTAATGACCAACTGTTCGTCATTAAAAATACCTTAACAACTCTTTAACAGTCTCGTCAGCTTTGTTGTGAGATACAATAATGTGTTGTTCTCACGTCCGCACTTGAATATGAACGGTAGATTATAGTTTAACCTACCTACTCTTTGAAGGTTACCGACTGTATTATCTTACTTATTAAGTCAGTGTTAAAACTACAGGAATACAATAAGAAGTAATATTTTTTCACGGCGACGGTGGCTGGCAAGCCAACGTGACAAGCCAAATAAATTTAATAATGAGTAACCAAAAATTGTGCAGAAATGGTTCATTTTAAGCAGACAGTGACATTGATCCATCAGAATCGGAAATTTAAGCTTTATTTTTTTAAAAATCTGGGTTTTCCCTGGTCTTTCTATTGATCGCCTTAAAAGTGTCCAAACATAAAAACCTTCCCGATGAAAAGCTTCGATTTACCAACTAGGTACTTGGTGAATAGTAATATGCTGTTGGGGTATATCGATCTTGAATGCACCCACATCCGTATTTAAGTAATCTAGAGAGGTCAAAAAAATTAAAAGTAGGTTTAGCCGACTGGCCGATTACAAAATCAAAACTTGTGTCGGCCAAATCGAGAAACAACTGAACATTCGCAGAACTATAGTTCCTTTTAAAATTCATTTTTGGATTTTTCAAGTATATTTTTTAATATTAAAATTATTACGAAACATTTTAGTTTCGTCATTTCCTTCTATTTTTTTTTGCTGTGAGTAATTCATAGATGAACCAGAAATCATCTAGTTAGGTGGATACGTGCCGCTATGCGGACACTAACGGTTATCTTTTTGTGCATCGCATGTGCCTATTGCATTATGTATGCAGCGTGCTGCATTTGGCACGGGAGTCGAACGAAGGGGATTGGGCTCGAAGGATAAACATCCAACGACATGGGTGGCAAGTGCTTGATAAATTCTAAAGAGATATACACCTCCATGTTATGCTGTTTAATATACGAGTAAGTGCTATACTTATCGCTTTGCTTCTAAACTTTTGCAAATGGATAAAGTTCGTATTGTAAATTGTTGTGCGTTATACGTTAAGTCTAAGTACTTTGCAAGTGGGCTCAAGGACATCAAGTGAAGGTATGAACAATGGTGGACGTATAATAAATTTTCCTTGTTGTGATTGATATAAATTGTATGAATAAAATGCGGTTAGATTTAATGAGGCAACCCACATGTAACTAAAGAAGGCATCAGTAGCCCTGACGTTAAAATACAGCCTTAGACTTTCTAAACAAAATCGGAATAGAATGAAATCTAATCACGAGTCTCGGACACAGTGACCAATGTTTTTTAATATGATTTATTCATAAGTGTCACTCCATTGTAGCTTCGGTTGGCGTAAAACTATCCCGATTAATATTCATACGTCGTTGAGTGTTTGGTCCTCAACTCGCGGGGGGTTGCTGGATCGATCGTCTTTTTATAATTTTCCAGCCACGTTACGTATAGGGGATGTATTACGAGCACTTAATTCTAAGTGATTTACAACGGAATTTGAACTCTCTTGGTACTTACCATAATAACAATATTATTTACTCAGAAAAAGTAATTTAGATAATTTTTGGTTATATTTATTAAGACTTTCCTTAATTTCTTAATATTAATTTCCAGTAAAGGACTTGTCTGGAAAAATGACGATGAAAATTTCATAAAGAAATAAATTACAGCCAGATTTATTAGTACTGTATGAAACTATGGACATCAATTTAAATACGCGCAATCTATCCTGGTCCGCTCCGAGATCATTGACCTTTCAGTGGCACGTATGTTTGCGACTTTGTTAAGTTTGAAGGATGATTATTTTTGACATGTAATATTTTTTAGCCGTACGTTACTAAAAAAATATAAAGAACTACGTATTTTTTTATTACTCAAATGCCTATTGCAATTTGAAAGATTAGTTACATACTTACAGATAAATTAATAAAGTAAGAATTATGTATGTACAATCTAAATTTATTAAATCTTATGCTCTGTCGTAGCCTGTAAAATAATTATTTAAAGTAAAAGATATTTTAATCAATATATGCCAGACATAATTATTTTGCTATAAACTGACTGGTAAAAAGCTCATAATATTTAAATCTTTGCTGATAATAGACCCTCTGGAGGAAATCGTCGAGTAACCTCGTGCATCGCATTCTTTTTTAAAAGCGCACCATTTACAGAGTATACAATTACGCCTTCTATTGCAACTATAATAAAATTATATCGTCACGTAAATATAAGGAGTGCAGACGTAAGAACTTCAATACTATATAATTTATTATACAATTTACTAAGAAACGTTTTTAATATACCGGTTAATTACGTTTAATTAGTCCTTAAAGACCAAGTAAATGAATAGTTTAATTGAACTAGTATTAGTCTAATGGAAAGCCACGAACGCATTTGAACGTCTGCGTTAATGGAGACTATATTTCCGCTAATAGCATCTTCGTATGAAAGTAGCGGAATTGTAATGATTACGTCATGGATATTAAGCGTCTGTAGTAATTTCTTGTAACAGTGGATATTGTTGGTTGGACACTAAGTATAAAGATAATATAATATACTTTTTTAATAAATTACTTTCTTTATTATGTGCTGCTTAAAAAAATAACAATTATTTAAAAGAAATGTCGATATGTAACAATGAAGACATATGTGTTTATTTTGTTTTATTGACGCCGGCTGCACATATGCTTAAATTACATATTATATAATTTATAAAGTACTAGGAAACTGCTCCCGACTTCGCATGGATGCAAATTTTTTATACAAATTATATATAAAGCCTTTCTCGTTTAACGCTCTTTCCATTAGTGAAAACCGCATTAATATAACATCCGTTGCGCAGTTTAAAAGATCTAAGCGTATATATACTCGTATACTGATTGACAGGCGGCAAAGCGACTTTATTTTATACTACGAGTATGTAAAGATAATATCTGTGTTATATGGGCCAATTAATTTAAATTATTAAATTAAAGGCATCCAAAACATTCACAATAAATAAATACATATGTGCACACAAAGGTGCCTTTGAAGTTTCCTGAGGATACGAAACAACAATACATTAAGTTGAACCTTGTATTCAACTTTCTTAAATTCCTTCAAGTAGTATTGTGTAAGAAATAATAATAACACTGTGTTATTAATAAATGCATTATCGCATCAAACTGAACCAGAAATACAGTCCAGCACTTGGTCTGCGGCTGTAACACAGTACTTATGGTTTCATGTTAGATCAAAATTTAATCGTAGCCATACTTTTGAATATCAAACCTAATTAAAATGCAGTTAAGTTATAATTTTGTTCAATCACCTCGGTGTGTTTATCTTTGTACTCGTGCTAAACGTGCAACCGACAGTGGTCGAAGCGATGAAAAGGAAAGTGAGATCATATGCGACGCCAATGCTTTATATTGACTGGACACGAGAGAAAACTAGGAAAGAGAAAGATTTAATTGAAAATAAGAATAAGTTATTGTCAACAACACTGGCCACTTCCTTTTAGCTTTCTGTTATGGTTAACCATACGTCAGAATTTATCCTATTATGTCAGAATTTTAAGCACTTGTCAGGTTTCTGGTCAAAGTTTTGGGATTATAAGGATTTTTACTGTTGAATAAAGATATGTAATTGTTTTTTTTTTTAATGTTTTATGTAATTAGTTTTTTTATGACCCCACCCGGCCACGCTTCGCTGTGGCTCATTTTTTTTTTCGTTTTTGTTAAAATAAAATTATATGAAAACACTCTTCTTCTGTTAAAATGAAATGTTTAAAAAAAAATTCAATCCAACGAGTTTTGTGGACACAAACATATGACTAAATTTTTTTTATGTATATAAAAGTTAGGAAGTCTTACAATGTAATAAAATCATTTATTATTTAAAACGTGTCTCCTGTTAAGATAACTTTCTCACATCACTAGTCACCAAGTACCTCTTATAAAATTGACAGTATTGTTTGCAAGGACTGGAAGTTTTTCGTGTAAAGATGTCTCTTAAAATGTCCTTAAACGTACACAGTAACAAAGAAATAATACAAGTGTTGCCTCTTTGAGCGCACATCCCTCTGTTTCAAGGGTTTTCTTCCGCCACGAGGAAGTGCTTGAGCACGAATTTTTTGGCGTCAATGCGACATACTTTTAACAAACGCCACACTTAACATGCAGGATGCTATTGTGTACGAAAATAGCTTAGTAATTCAGCGTATTTTCCGATATTGCGTTAAAATTACATGTGTTGATGTGTGCAGGGCGGGCGGGCGGCAACTAGGGCGAGACGCGAAAAGCTACGTCTGCCGCGAGGGGTCGATGCCCTGCGAGCCCTGCCCGTGAACGCACTATTAAGGGATGCCCTCTTAACTATTATACTTATTGTTGTCGATATTGTTTACATATTAAAAATATAACTGGTTTTAGTACCACGCGATTATTGCTCATTGTTAAGTAAATAAACGATTTTAAATAAGCGTTTTACAACATAACCATTAAGTGAATTGGTTACCTTATGTGCGTTGATGTTATTTTATACTTAAAAAACGCAGTACCAAACAACCTATACTCTTATGTCAATTTGTCACGCGATGTAAAATCCCGTTCGGTCAATAACTCGATAAAAAATTATGTTACTTTTGATAGCTACTAAAAATTAAATCGAAATATCTTATTAATATGTGACATGTATTTTATTATTTTATTTTATACTTATAAAATTGTTTGTACTGGCTATCAATGCCCAGCCAATATTACTAAGTCTAATAGGAAGCTAAAATAGGCTTATTTTATAACTTAAGAATCAGCTAAATAAGGGTTTTAGAAACAAATTAACTTCGTGCGAATTCGGGGGCTGATCGCTAGTAATTACATTATAATTTTATATTCAAGAAGTAACTACAATAATTAAACTATATAATTAATATAAAACTTTATACTATTGTATCAAATAAAATATCGATATTAGATTAACCGTTACAAAAGTCCACACACTACTTCATTTGTGGAAAACACGAATCGCGTAAAAAAACATAACTTATTCTTCTTAGTGCTACTTTTACAATAATTATTTTTTCTTATATAGTAAAACTATTGTGATTTGTAGAGTAAATATATTGTAAATCCTAATTAAGATACCGTGTAATACGATTAAAAGATAGATGTACGCGTTTTAAATGGAATCGGTCAAGGCAAATATTTATTAAAGATTTACATTCTTACGTTGTAAAGATAAGGAAAAGATAAGCGATAAGATAGGTAATAAAATACATATGTACAATTGTACATACATGGCATACCACTTATGATATATACCCATATACCATCCATGACACATCATTGTAGTTAGTATAGATGCTCCTAATAATTAAGATAGGTACAATTTTTATTACGAATAATGAGTATGAAACTTGTCAAACATTTTATTTATTAATTTATTACGATACTAGCTTTTTCCCGCAACTTCACCCGCGTCCCTTTTCATTGGTTTTAATAAAACATTTATTTAATCTTTATTGCTCATATATTTTTGTCAGCCGTTAATTGTTTTTAATTTTATTTTATTAAGATGATTTCTCGGTAACAGTAGTTTTTTTCTGTATGAAAGGTGCCCTATGTCCTTTTCTGTTAAGCTGACAATGTATGCAAAATTTCATGATGATCGTTTGACTAGTTAAGGCGTGAAAAAGTAACAGACGGACAGACATACAGAGTTACTTTCACATTTATAATATTAATAAAGTATGGATGGATAATAATTCATTATAACCATTACTTTCGAGTTATTTTATTGATTTGTGTTTATATTCGTATAATATTTTTTTACTTATTTAACAGTTACCTACATCGTTGGAATGTTTCTATTTGTTCTCCTGTATAAATAAGGAGTACATAAAATACTGTTTATGTATCGAGGCGGTCTTCAAGTACGTGTTCAGTTTGTTTACTGTGGATATTCCATGTTTGAATACCTTTATTGAGGTCAGAGCCAACTACTGCATACATTTTCTATCTATCAAGACCCTTTCCTTAAGAAGTTTATAGCATCGCTATAATTTTTCATCGTAAAAGCCACAATGAACAATTAAAGCCGGTGTTTGGGGGCGTTTGGAGGTTTTAGTTTTGTGCCCTAAATGTCGTGCTAAACTAAAACCTAAATCGCTAAATGTGGTGCTAAGCGCAAAACTCTAGAATGGCTATACCTATTCGTATACGAATAAGTCCGACGAAGGTTCTTATAAAGAGAAAAAAACAATTTTCTTGGATTTTTTGTTTAAATTGCACATCAGCTGCCACATATTTTGATAGAACGACGTCTGTTTGATCATCTAATTTCAAAATAAATAAACAAATAAACTATACTTTATATTAACCACTCTTGATAATTTTCTTAATTTGCTAGGTATGTGAAACATCACAAAATCCCTCATATTTTTATGAGGTTATAAAGATTTAAATACATAATTTATTCAATGTTAATTTTTTTTTATAAAGATGTGCTGTAAATAGAGAAATGAACAATTTCTTTCAAAAAATAAGACGGTAAATACTCGTATTATGAAACCAAATATTGAGTTGTGCACTCAAACACAATTTGATCTACGTGCATTATAACGCGAGCATTGCATCATAGGCCTTAACAAATTGACCTACCTAATTATTTTTCTCGCATGTTACAGTGAAATTTCCTTATTACTTTCACACGTTATTCTCAGTTCTCATTTCAGTGTGTACAAATTTTAATAATTGCAATCGTCTCTTTGTAAATGCCTCATATTTTGCATTCATAAAAAATATTTTATAAAAAATCAGTCGGATCATTTCAGTTTAATCTGCGCATTGAAACTTTAGACATGGCTCGACATTTCAATGTTATGTGTGATACTAGTATCCAATGAAACAGGGTCGTCCCCTAAATATGTAGTTCAACCCTTTCCCCATCACACCCCAGTTATTTTCAAACGCAAGCTAATCTGTAACGACAAATATACTCGTACAAAACTTTTAAGTTTTATATCACGCAGTGTCTATAAGTTTAGTTCTTCTGTGTTCTGCTTTAATTAGTGTTCCCTCTTACCTCCGAGTGACACAATTATAGACAATTGCTCGTATCCGCTTTGTGTTGCTGAATGGGGTGTGCAGTTGGTAAAGCAATTTAAAAAATTACTACCAAGAAGAGAAATAAAATAAAAAGAATTATTTCCGTCAGTATGTAATTACTTTTTCTAATCTGAATTAATTTTTAATTAAGTTTCTCATTTTCTTTTACGAGATCTCTTGTATAAGAAAGAGTTCTTCTCATATACTTGTACGAGTTTATATAAATATAAAAATACATATGTTAATATATTATTTGAAATCGATACGTTCTGAAAACATTTGACGAATAACCATGATAATTAGCTTATTTAAGTAATTTTTTTTCATGCAGGTTTTTATGTACATTACCTCAACGTATATTGGCACGATTGGTGAAAGACATGGTTAAGACACGATATAAACTGAAAATGTGGTCATTGTAGGCAGTCTATTTGAGTTGTTTTCAAGGTGTGACACGGCAATTGGTTCAAAAAGGCAATAATTTTCCAGCAGGACTGGACAATAACATTCTGAATACAGCGAAACCGATCCAACCCCGGGTTATATCTACTTAGTGTATTCTTTTCTTAAATCGTTCATTAATCTGAGGCAACAGATGTGACCCAAAACTGTAACATGAAACGCTGCCATATTGTAACAATGAAGTTCTATTAGTTTTATTGGTCTCATCAAGCAAATGAATGCAGACGCTCTATGTATGCATTTGACGATGTAAGAATTAAGTTGACCTCAACAGTTTTGTATGAGAAGTGTCACCGAGTCTCCCTAAGATTAGTGCACGCCCGCATAAAGTACTCGTAGGTATTATTGAATGGATCACTTCGTCTACAAGGGAATAATTAAAAAGTATGATTGGACTCTGCTTTGTCATTGAAAGCCCCTCATCACTATATATAGGTACCTACTATGTTCTTACATGGTACTAGTTATTTTCCGCGGGTTCGCTTGCTCTATCTTATTGAATGATAAATAAAATATCTCTGTGTCTAACACCTTCTTCATAATCAGTAACCGATCAAACGGTGTTGGAACCATAATATAAAAAAATATTCTAAGATATTTTTGCTGCCCATATTACACAGTACACATATTACACAGCAAAAGAATATTTAATTTGAATTCATATACATACATACATACATACTTATTTCGCTGTTATCATGAGATGTTCTTTCGAGATCGACGTTAATTTTTATCCAACCAACTTTAGTAAAATTATTTTCGAAAAACCCAATTGTTATTTATTTGTAGTTTTTATGATCAGTGTCAAGTTAATAAAAGCTTACCTCAAAAATAATAAAAAAAAACAATCGCTAGTAAGCACCTAACAGTTTCTAATTTTAAAGAGCTTTCTTATACGCTGCCTTTCCCATCCTATCCATTTATAATTTATAGCATATAAACATCATACGCACGTGTCTCTGGACTCATAATATCTAAAACGATACATCATCACGTACCATTTTCTTTGTTGGGACATAAACCCAGTGCTTTATTGTGTGTGTTCACGGGTGTTTTGTAATGGTTTAGGTACTTAAAATACTAATATAATGCATGCGGTAATGATGTCAGTTCTTTTTCTGGTAACACTGAATTCGGATGCAGATCAATTGACGCAAATGATCGACCGATGTAATAGGCTATTATAATATTATTGTGAATACTAACTTTTCCAAGCGTTTTGGTACTTGAAAGGCAATATTTTAGTCAGCAAGAATTGCAGAAAAATTCTCGAATGATATTTGTTCGTGTGTTATTCTTTTGTTTCTTCTTGTTTTACTAAAATTGTCATTATTGTCAAAATAGTCAAATAATTCTCTTTATATAGGTACTGTTAGATATCTACAGGTTAATCAGAGTTTAAAGAATATAGATTAGAGTGTTATCTGTAATTTTAACAGCACCATCACTAATTTCTTAAATGATCACGTATTTTATAGATCTTTTATCTCTTACCTTGTATTTATCTATAAAATCTAAGACCGATTTACAAATATTTCAGACCCGTTCGGATGATTTAAAGTACTCAACAAATTACTAATTAAAAAATAATTAGCGATACGACACCGTCACTTTGCGTGCTAATTAATTAATCTGCCGTAAAATGTACGTACAGCTTCTGCTTTGCAATTAATTTAATTGTAGGTTTGGCTCCCGCATTGAAATAATTAAGTTAAATCGTTGATTATTTTAAATAGGTCAATGCACATTTTGATTTGAATTTTATTCTAAAATTATTTTAAAGGGCAGAAGGTAGACTAGGTAGTGAGTGGAAATATAGTTTCTTATTGGAGGTCAAAAGATTTAACTCAAACTCGAAGCTCATAGTTTTTCGTAATAATCAGATAATATGTACTAAGAAGTTCTTAAATAGGAAGTGTATAAAATTTTAAATAGATATTCAAAAGCTTTAAGTATAAGATGTTTAAGTAAGGTGTTATGTTATGTTTAACGTTTTTATATTACTTTTGTCGAGTTTATTCGTAGAGTCAAGAACTAAAAACCGCAAGCAGCTTTGGGCTCTACATTGGTTCAAGCCTATATAAAACGCGAATTGGCACTGTCCCATAAGCCACCGAAATGCGCATGTTTTAAATTATTCATTGCCTACGCTACAGGTTCTTTTTAGGCCTGCATTTTAAAGCATATTCAGCATTCTTTATTCGTGTTAATTTAATTTTACGACACAGAAAAAAAAATCGCTTTTATTACAATTCGAACTTGTGTTTTAGTTATTGAAGACAGGCGTCTACCGTCGCGTATTAACACAAGTAAGGTCATATTAAGTGCTGCAAATGCGTTGTCGACCCTAGTACGATAATGGTAAAGGACCAGGGGCGAAAGGTGAATAGCTTCAGACATCCTTTACTCACTTCCCAAAACACAAAAGTACACATTCTATTCTTTCACGATGGTCTTCTGTAAGGAGATGATCACTGTCGGTAGACGGGCAGCTCAATTTTTGACTGCGAAACGCAGTGAACTACATTACCATCGATGTACAGTACCAAATGAGTACCAATATGTTAATATTATATAAATTACCGTAGGAGCAATTTAATAGGTCTCACTATGAAAAAATAAATAATATTGTGTGCCCCCGTTACAAAGGTTACGGTTGAATTTTGCTGAAGTGTCAAATTTGATCTAAATTGGCCCTGCTTTAATTACTGAATTGTTTTTCAGTGCTTGAAAAATGATTTGAATTTTCTTAATATCACTCGTTTATTTCGTTGACAGTCGAGTTATATCCACTCGTGACAGAAAAGCTGGAGATCGCACTCGACGAGGTGGTTAATAGAATTAAAGGGGTGCAACTGATTAATCTCGTTTGGTCAGTATAATGGGTATCTCTAATTCCCGTTGTGAGTGACATTGCGGACCCTTCCCTATTTCTGTCAACATGGTGACGTCATAAAAAATATTAGATCCATTTTATATAGTCAAATAGTCTGTGATGTAACTGCTTACATTGTTTTCCATATCTTATTTCGATTCACAAATAAGCATGTGTTTCTAGGAAACACCATTATAATGTTAGAACAATGGGGTTTGCGAATGTATTGTCTGCTATTTACGTATCTAACTACATATATTTAAGTATACCTACGTATCCTACATAATGTATACTATTAATAGCGCCTACTGAAATTTGAATCTTATAGTTAGGTTATAAAGCTAAAAACAAAAATTTAAAATAAATGTAGATTTTGTATGGTAGGTATGTGTACTTATTTTCCAGTATATTAATAACCTCGACCTTTTTATATTTACCCAAACGATCTTTAACACAGTGTTAAAATAATTTCAATGCATATATTAGATATTTATAAAATTTGAAATTTTTGTTAATATTCAAGGTTTTTTGCGACCAATGAATGTTTCATTGGTCGCAAATATTTATCTATAAATAATAAAACTAACAATTTGAACCAATATTAACATCAATTTAGATGTAAACAATGTAAAATGATGTAGGCGTGAGAGATATTCAGACGCTTTTTGAATAGAGATACGTCGTAAGAGGCTCGGCGAAAGAAAACTAAGAGGAAAAGTTGTAGTTTCCAGGCAAAGTATTCAAAGGCATCTCGGCGCCTAAAAAGAACCGTGTTGTGCCTTCACTTCAAGTTATGTTTCACTCTTTTAACTTTAGCTTACATGCTGATACTTTTGTCTACAGAATGAATTAAGAGTAAACAATTAATTATCGCGAAAAATAAGACCACCACGGTAGCCGATTTAAATGCAAAAATTCTTAAATACAAAGAAATTGATAAATCAATAGCTTTTACATATGGAAACCTTGTTTGTCAGATTAGTGAAATAACAACCCTCAGAACTGGAATGACGTCAATTGTTTCAGCTAACGAGCACCAAAGCGACCTTGCGGAGGCAATACTCTAGTTGGAAAGCTAAAAATATCTATAGGTCAGAGGTTAGCAAAAGCTATAAAGTCCACTGCGTTTATATAATACCTATTTGTTAAATTGGTATTGCAATATTAGATTAAATATGTGTTACTGACATATAAATAATTAAAGTTGACACCTCTAACTATTATATTAGTTCACCCGAGGCGCCTCATTATCTGCTGTCTGGTTTACGATTTCTACATTTTTTTACTATCTCAAGTTTAATTAAGATAACGAGGTACAGTGTAATCCTTCACATGGAAACGAAAATACAGTTACTTAGATAAAACCCAATATTGTGCGTACAAGTTTCGAAATGACGCAGTCCTTTATTGAAAGGACCTTGGATGAGATTTTACCCCTGAACACCCGACCTCGGCACCTAAATGCGACGAGCCTGCGACCTCCAAAATTCAGTTCAATAAACGAACCGTGTTCTCCTTTGAAGGTCACTCCTTCAGACTGTTTACATCACGGGTATCTACTCGTTTCAGTGAAAGACGCAATTTTTTTTTCATTGTTTCGGGTATTATTCGGGAATAATAAAATTGAAATTGCTCTGAATTCTCAGTTAATTATTTAATTATGGGGTTAACGAGATTACTAAATAATCCTGACTAATTTTTAGTTATTAATTATTAAGTACCGATACCAAACGATATGCAGATGCAATCAAATGTACCTAATCAAAACAGTTTATGTATATAACGTTTGGTCTTGAACTGGGTTAAGCTTGATTGATTGATTACTTGATTTCAGAATCGATTCTCTTTGTGTTCTCTACCGCCTGTAAGTACATGGGGGAAAGTTTGATGAGCTTTCTCATTTAATGCATACTCCGAGTGAGCTACCACATGTACGTAGCTGTAAATAAACTTACAAAGTTGGCAGTGTCCTATCATCCGCTGTGATGTTGCTTGTATTCCCATTTATTATCATGTGGATCACTTATTTTCATTGGATTTTTATTTGGATTTATATAAAACTATAAATGAAATATAAATGAAAATCCACCACCTTGTAATATCAACATATGTGCTCTTGTATTATGTTGTGTTAGCAAGGGATACCAGCTCCCATTACTCTTATTCCTTATTATGTCATGGTTTAAGTGCTAAAAAATTAATATTAAACATCTAAATATTATTAGATAACATTGTATTAAAGTGTTCACAATCTGCTAACATCCGCCACACTTTGTATCCGTATATTTTCCGGATTATTGCGTTTTTATTAGCCACAAATGGCGTCACTAATCGTTGTAATAATGCACGCTAATAGGCTTAATAAGTACGTGAAAGGAATGAAAGTGAAATTTACAACGCTTCATCGTCTCTTAAATGGAATATTACATTTTAAAATGAAATTAAGTGTGAGTGTAAAAATATTTTCGGCCATTTACATTGCTTTGCACAAGCTAAACAATAATTAACATAGTAATTAATGGTGTTTTAGTTAAAATTATATGCTTTAGTTTGAAAAGACAAGACCAACGTTAAAGTCTAATTACTTTGGTAATGTTTGAAGTCTGTGTTAACCCTTAAAATAAAACCACAGTATAAGTCAATACCCGCTCTGTCCACTTGGGTCCATTGTAATCAATACCTAAGGAATGACTAAGGTTCCTTAGGTATTTCATGAAGAAGCTTTTAATACTATAATACTATACTTTTTACTCTATAATACTATAACTATACTACAGTTTAAATTAATTTAAATTTAATAATACGAAAATTTATGAAAACATGAAAACAAAACCAATTTTGGCTATTGTGTAATATTAACAGAGTATAGATACGGCCGCAGCATACGCTGTCATCGAGGCTTGTTACAAAAGAACTGGTAGCAACCAGGACACGAGATGGAGTGACATACTGTTTTTATTACCATTCAAACGTTTGTTAATAATATCACAATGTTATCTTGTGTTCACACGGAATACCTGCATACGTTTTGTTTCGTGACACATTTTCTTGCACAGCAAGAAATCTGTGTCGCCATAAAACAAACGTAACATTCCAAACCCCGTTTTGTTTATGTGGTTTTTGTAAAAGAAATACAAGCGCGTTGTTGAAACAACTTGGAACAGGTTTTGAGATAACAAAACGCAAAAATACTTCTTCCGTCGATATTGATCATCGCGTGCGAAATGCGTTATGTAAAGTATGTGATGTTATATAACATTTTATTTTGGCCTCGTTTAACTTAAAGACTTCATTCACAGTTGAATAATCCATGATTAAAATTTTGTTATTATTTAAAATGGCTTCATTAATACTTATAATAAATCTATGCAGTGTAAAGCTAAATTTATGTAAAAAAAAGTGATTATCGGAGTAAATTAAGTAAGTAATCGGGGTAAATTGGAGTAACCTAATAAGAGTCGTGTCGGATCTACGCTCGATCTAGGTTGGTTCTGATTGGTCCTTTTGGAAAATTATGCGGTCCTATAGTCCAACAGTGGTCGTATTACGGCTGAAATGGTGATGATAATGATGAAGAAGCATAAAATAAAATCTAAATTTTAATACCTACATAAATTGTCTTAAAACCACATATTATACTTATTACTAATTGAGAAAAATTTGAAATAAAACGTTTATTTAATAAAAAAATAGAGATATTTTATTTCACCAACATATTCTCGTATCAAATATGAAGCAATATCAGATATGGTCGAGTGGTTGGTTATTATCAAATGCACGCGTCGATATTGGTTAACAAAATAATGCTTCCGTAGGCATTCAAAGGTTACTTTACTAAAGTATCAGATAGAAGTTATATTAACCTAATTTTCATAGGTATGCGAATTTTTGTTTTTTTTTTTTAAATTGCTGGGATGTTTGACCGGGTTTTGTTTTGATAGGAATGAGTAAAGTTAATAAATTTATCATGTATGCGTTACTAAATGGACAATTGAGACTAGTCGGAATTGAGACTTTAGCATACGCACGCGTGCGCTCAGCTGGCTTCAGATTAGGCGGAAAAGTTCACACATTAAGGTTGGCCTCACACAGCCGGAATGTCTCTCTCAATTCATAATCTGAATCCATATTATTAATTCAGAACGCCCGGAATTCCTTGCAATTTAATTATGTCCCACAGACATTCTGATTTTTTCAGATTATGAATTTTTCAAATCGATCTGTAAGAATGATACTGACTAGCGTTCTGAATTCCGGATCGGAATACTTAAGATTATGATTTCATAACGCGCGTAATTCCATACATTTGAAGAGAGCGGCACACACATACCGGAATCAGATTATGAATTATTTTAGTTGACACTGCAAGCGGTTGACTGACACGAAAAATGTAATGTTGTGTGTTGATAGCCGCCCTTGTATATGGAACACTTCCTTGAGGATTATCACGACAGGGAAAAAAAGATATAGCGTTTATAACAATTTTATTCCTAATTGGGAAACATTAAGTGAAGACGAAAGAAAATTAAAAAGTAATCCAGTGTTTGCGTTTGCATTTAATTTTTTATTATATAGAGCCAAAAGCAGTGCGATAAGTATTAATCCCTACTTTCATAAAGACGTTTGCATGTGCAGCGAAACACGAGACTACTGATCAATCTGAATTTTTAAGAGATGTGTGAGGCAAGGTGCCGGAATTTAGATTATGAATTCAGAGAGACATTCCGGCTGTGTGTGGCCAGCCTAAATATTCGCGACCTTCACTTCGCTCCCACTTGATTTAAAGTTGCCACTCAACAGTGACACTTAACACTCAGAATTTTAACTAACACTTCAACAAGTGTCAGTTAAAAGTCTTAGATAAAAAGCAGTATACTTCATTTTTTTAAATTTTGATAGACTCTGATTGAAATATTGATTTTTTATTGATTCGGTTCGGATTATAACTCTATTAACAGATGATGATAAAATTAATTTGGTAAATATCTTCTCAATCGTCACTCTGATTGTGCATTTACAAGCATTTTGAGCACTCTTTTGCCTAGTTTTAAATTACGTACTACTTAGGAAAATGAGTAAATATTTAATTTCTTCTGCTTTTTTTTAAAAAAAAATCAGTCAAAAGATTGGGTGATTTGAAATCGTCTACTGCTTCCGTGAGCGATGCGGCCGAAACGAGGTCGTGGCGCGATAACGATCCGCAACGAGCAGTGAAATATTATACTGGGTCCCATACTGTTACAAGTCTAGCGGGGACTCGTTTCCCGTAGACAATTCACCATGTAATGCTATGTTATTGTCCTGGGAGTGCGAGCGAGGAAGCACAGTTATTAACCTGAGCTGAAGGGGGGACCCGGCAAATACGCGTTGGAGAGGTATTCATCCCGCGATCGAGGTCACCACTACAAAACAGCTATTTCAGTCGAAGAATGTTACGTCACCCACCACGTATTCTCGATATGCCTCCGATACAATTATTATCTTGCATTTGTGGAGAAATTTAATGTTGCAACCGCTTTACTTTTTGGCAGAAAGCCAAACTCGCGGAGTAAACTCGCGTGGTTTTACTTCAAAAATCAATGTCCGATTTGGTATTCAATGTGGTTGCCTAACCGCGATGATGTCATTATACCCACTTTGAAGATGAATCATTTAAAAATATCCACGTGTGCTTCTGTTCTACGTTCAAGGTTTAGGTATAAGAATAGCAAATAATTCTAGTTAGGTAAATTTGTTCATGAAATGCGACGCGGGAGATATGAAGTGCTGCTTAGGTACCTAGCTACTAGATATATTGTATTTGTGTGTTTTTTATCATCTACTTTAATGATTTTTTTAATAATTAATATAATATTTTATAATTAATATCATATTTACTTTATAGGAAGATAATACTCGTAATAAAACTATTTTGGCAATTCCGCAACACATTACTCGTAGTTCTCAGTCATCACTTTTCGCGCAAAAAATAATTTTTGCGTGTTTGCCTGAATTAATAAATCTGAAAAAAAGTAATAAAAAGAGATGTTGCTTTCTTTAGCAAAGTTTCTTATGACTACAAATGACTTTTTCTTGAATTCTTCTTCTTTGAATGAATGAATGAAATTCTTTCAGTTTTCTTCAAAGTGATAATGGTCATACCAAATATATTGTATTTTTTTTTTGCAGTGCTGGCAGCCAGCACGTTGAGCGCCGCCGCTGGTAACGTGGGTGTTGTTCCCACGCTAGTGTCAGAGTCAAACCTGGGTGCCGACGTGGACATGGTGCAGGAGGGCGAAGGAGTCGCCGAAGGCGGAAGCCTCATAGCTCCGCGTCGTTTGCCAAACCCTTGTCTCGATAGCCCGCAGCGCATGGACCTGCATAGGGAGTTGTTGTTTAATCAAAGGATGTAAGTAACCAGCCAAACAATTTATTATATTATTTTAGATTATATATAAGTTTTATATTGTAACATTTTAAAGTTGGTAAAATAAATAAAAAAAATTCACTTAGGTCTAATTAATGATAGTCCGAAATCTTTTATTTATATTTCTTAGTCAATCGACAAATTGTGTCGTTTCAACAACATACACCCACTATTAATGAATGCACAATAACAACCAGTAAACGAATCGAACACATAAATTAAACCCATTTTGAGATGAATAATACAGTTACTTTGTTTTTTTACAGTCATTATCATTGTATAATACGTTTCCTTTTGGGTCAGGCTGACGCATAGATACTCACCACAGACATTTTTATGTGATAATCTTGCCTTTTATAAATACCGCCTGTTTGGTAATGTTCAATAGGAAAAATTTAATGTTTGTTATGCTTCGAGAAATCGTTAGAAATTGAAAACTCTCTTGACTGTATTGTATAAAATTTCCAAAGAAGGTGTACAGATGATAAAAGGTGCATTTTATTTTATTTTATTTTATAACTTCTTTAGAGACAGTTAAAAACAATGCTAAAAGACAGTATGAAGTGAAACCCTAAATTTTGGATGGTTTTTGTGCTTTTTGTATTTCTATTTACGTAATAGAAAATAGAATAGAATAGAATAGAAAACATTTATTTGCATACACATGACACACACGAATAAATCTAAAGATAACAAATAATATACATACATTTTTTACATATAAAAGAGAATATATACTTAAATAAAATCCCTATGAGTGTGCGTCATGGCATCAAAAAGGTATCTGGCTCAGCATAAGCTGATGCAAAGCACAGCGCTGATTTTACGCCAGTCCTATTTGAAATTTAACGCTGGCGGAATGTGCGTCGTTATAACATTATTGTTGCAGGAATTTACTACATTCTATAAGTAACAGAACACTACCCCTTATCAGGTCTTCCCCAGTTATCGCTCATACATGCCACAAAAACAAATCAAATACTTGGCTCAAGACTTCATTCACTTTTTTGTTTTTCAATCAGTAAAGCAGTGTATTTATTTTTGAAAGCAAATTTAGACTTGAGATCACGAAGGGGAGGAGGAATATTATTCCAACACTTAGAAGCCAAGTATCGGAAGCTACCACTGAAAGCTGCTGTCGAGCAAAAGGGAACATTCAATGTATTCACCGGACGCCTGCAAACAGAGGAAGGATCACGCCAATTCAATTTCTTAAACAGATACTCCGGTCTCTTAGTACCAACCACTTCGAAAATAAGTGTTGCATAATAAAGTTGTTGCCTAGCATTCATGCGCAAAATATTATATTTATTCAAGAAAGGTGTAATGTGCGATCTAGGAGGCACCTTCACGCAGAAACGTAAACAGGCATTTTGCACTCGTTGAATTAATTTTTGTGTCTTCTTAAATAAACAAGGACCATATACAACCGAACAATAATTTAACTTAGATAAAATAATCGCCTCACAAAGTTTAAAACGCAAATTTACACTTAGAACATCTCTAATTTTGTACAGTACTTTCAAGCGGTAAAAGCAGTTTTGGACTAACTCAAGCACATGCTTCTCAAAACGCAAATTTCCGTCCATCACAACTCCGAGGTTGCGTACTTCACTCACTCTGACAACAGGTTCACCATTAATTATTATATTAGGGTTAGACGCGGCTAAGCTGCTAATACTATGTTTTGAACCCAGTAACATAAATTTAGATTTGCTTGGATTAAGGACTAAACAATTTGTTTTTGACCAAGCAGTTATACTTTCTAGGTCTCCATTTATTTTTTGGATTACATCTTGGATATGTTCACTTTTACAACTCATATATAATTGCAAATCATCAGCATATAAATGGTAAAAGCAGTTCTTAATATGTTGGGTGATGTCACTAGTATACAATATAAATAAAAGCGGACCCAAAATTGAACCCTGGGGAACGCCTCTGTTGACTGTCATAGGTTGTGATCTTAAAACCACACCGTCATCTGAGACAAATTCAACTATTTGCCGACGCCCAGAAAGATAACTATTAAACCAAGAAACTGCTGAAGGAGTAAAGCCATAATACGATAATTTTGAAAGTAACAAGGAAGTATTAATTGAATCAAAAGCCCTGGAATAATCCAGGAGTACCAAAATTGTTCCCATTCTAGAATTATGTGCATTCAAAACATTGTCAACGACATCAATAAGAGCTGTGGAGGTGCTCCGGCCTTTACGAAAACCTGATTGGCATGCAGGTAAAATAGAATTTGTTTCCAAATATCTGTACACCTTATCATATATTACTTTTTCTAAAATTTTAGATAGGAAAGGCAAAAGACTGATGGGTCGTAGATCCGTAAAGTTAGCTGGGTGATTATTTTTCGGGATGGGTCTAATTAAAGCAGTTTTCCATTTTTGAGGAAAGGTCGCCGTCGATATAGAAAGATTTATAATAGCAGTAATAACGTTAAGAGTATGAGGTAAAGTCATTAGTACCATATCCATAGACAAATTGTCGTAACCCTTACAATTAGACTTTATACTTAAAATAGCTTTCGCGACAGTGGCCTCATTAACAGGACTTAGCAAGAAAGAACTTTCACCGTACCTGTGATGCTCAAAGTATGTCAAATCTGAGATATTTACCATATCATTTCCCGGTATATTCATAAAGTGTTCGTTAATTTCATCTGGTTTGACAAGAAATTGAGGTACTTCGGCAGCGGATTGGAAATTAGGAATAATATTTTTCTTTAGTTGCTTCCATAGAGTTTTTGAGTCCTTAGAATGGCAATTGATATTTTGCTCAAAAAAAGCTTTCTTTTCATAGTATAAACTTACATTTACAAGACGTTTAAGATTTTTATACTGTTCTTTATCCGATTCAGTTCTGGTTTTGCGAAATTTTTTCAAGGCCCTATCGCGCAGTGACATCATATACCTAACGTTACTAGTTAACCATGGCTTAGGCGCGTCTTTGAAATAACCCCTTGTTATAGGTGCAAAATCGTCAAAAAGCATTATGATATATTCGGTAAATTTTTCCACCATATTATCAACAGAACGGATTGATGCTAACTCGCTCCAATCTATAGCATTCAGACACGAATTGAAATCATTTATATTAATGTTACGAATATTTCTTGTGAAGAGAATTCTAGGCTTGTTTTTTTCCTTTTTTATTTTTATTTCACCAACTATCAATGCATGTCCACCAAGATCTCCTATGTGCTCAACAGAAACAGCTACTACTTTGGCGTCAGTACAAAATAAATCAATAAGCGTTTCACTGTGACTTGTGAAATGAGTGGGTTCAGATACGTAGTTTATCAGTTTAGAATAAGTTATAAATTCATTTAGTCTCGTGGTCAAATTGTCTTTATTTAAAATATTTACATTGAAATCTCCAACTAGTACTAAATAATCATAGAACGAGAAGAACATTACTGACTCTGATAAGGCGTCCAAAAAATCATCTATATTAAGCCAAGGGGCACGGTAAGCAGTACCAATAGCAATTCTTTGACCTTTAACCGTAATTGAGATCCACATTTGTTCAACCGCTGAGTTGGTGGGCAGCGGATGAGTTATAGTTCTAGCGTTGACTCCCTTTTTAACATAAAAACCCACTCCCCCACCACGCGATCGGACCTCCTGAGACCGAGGAAGATGTCTCAAGCGGTAACCGGGTACTACTGGTGCGCGTGCCTCCTCTCCCTTTCTGAGCCAGGTTTCATTTATGGCTAAAATGTCCACAGTATAACGCTCGACAGCCGCTATGAAATGATCATGATTTGTACCAAGAGATCCCGCATTTAGGAAACCTATTTTTAAATTCATATTATGGAAGGGGAACATGTTTTAAAGTAATGTTTAAGATTTTTACTAATAATAATAATAAAACAGAAAAAAATAAGAAAACAATTGCTAAGGAAAGATGCAGGATCAAAGGTACATTATAATAAGCGACACTTAAGAAATCCGAAATAAGTGCAGTGTTTGTTACTTGACTACCAATTACATAATATTGAAACTGCGCAGCTATATTGCAAGAGATATAGTAGGTTGAGCGAAAAAGGACCACATCAATACTTGTACTTTGTATATACACTACTGCCATGACGCCCACACACACATTACCCATACAATTTAAACATATAAATATATTAACAAAACAGTAAAAAGCCAAAAACAACACAAGATAAAGAGAAAGATAGCAGCAGAAAAGACCAATAACTATTATACATTGCCAAAGAAGAGAATATTTAAGACATATTTTAAAAGACATATACAATTTAAACGATTCCTTCTTGAGTAAGAGTACACTTAAAAACACGTTCCAAGTCATCGGTGTCCCTCAATCGGAGTATTGGTGATGATTCACTCTGCCGTGCCAATATTCTTCCCTCTCGCGTCCAGACATACCGCCATTTCTTTTCCTTGCCCAGTGCTCTTGCTTTGGCGAAGAGAGTTCTATTATACTTTGTGAGTCGCTCGTTAACGTAAAAAATTCTGTGGCTAAGGGTTTGCAGTCCGAGGTCAGAGGTAGTAGCCCCCCTACGCATTTTAGCTGCCTTTAAAAACTCATCGCGAAGTGAGCGTCTGGCAAGACGCAGTACTATGGGCCGCGGTTCTTCGCCACTGCTTCCCGACATTCGTTTACGGCCAACACGTTCCACACTAACAACATCGCTAGCCCCCAACTTAACGCCGAGTTTAGCGGCAACCAAAGATATAAGATGAAAAGCAGATAAACCCTCCTGCTCAGGCAAACCATTGATCTCAACATCATTCAAAAAAGCAGTCTGGTCACGCTCGTTCAACTCCTTCTGTAGTTTTGCAACTGTTCCTTGTAAAACTGACAATTCTGAGGTGTGATTCTCTGTAAATTTAAGATCAAACTCATTCAGTCTTGACTCTAGTGCATCCACCCTGTCAGTGTAGGAGGTAAGCGATTCCATAACAATACTCATATCCCTTTTAAGATCTGAAACCTCTGATCTGATACCATCTAAATCCTTACGCATATCAACTCTCACTGAGCGAAACTCTTCACGCAGAAGTCTCATTTCTCGTAACAACTCAACTCCAACCGCGTCGACCGTACCGCCCTCTGGCGTCGCTTCAGAGGCATCAATATGCCTTGTCATCTCAAATTGTTCAGAGGAACCCCTCACGGGTGTAGACGTGTTGTCGGCTTTACGCACTTGAGCTTTACAAACAGGGCACAGCCAGTTCGGTTTAGGTTTTGCACCAGAGGGCAGATTAACACATAAATCATGGTATTTCGATGGACATTTTGAGCAGGCAATGCCCTCCAACGCAGCAAGAAACTTTCCACATGCCACACATTTGACCATGGTGAAATCAATCAGTTACACAATGCCTTAACGGGTCTCACAAGAAAATCAGAAGTACTTGTTATTGGTAGTAATTGGTATTGGTAGAAATTGGTATTGGTAGAAATTGGTAGTAATCGATTGGTAGTTTATCAAATTGGAGGTAGTTATAAAAAAACAAACCAATAATAAATAACTAACCAGAATTCACTTAAAATACCATTAATCCTCAACACTTTTCTCACATAACACTTGTTCCAGTCCAGAATAATCCCGCAATGCAGTATATACAATTTAAACAAGTTTGCACCAAATTTAGTTATTTATTTACTTTATAAATATAAGCGGTTTTAGGAACGCGACATAACCCGCCAACGTCAAACGTCAAGATAATACATATTATGTCAAGTACATAATACATATTATGTACTTCGTAGTCAATTCGTCTTAATATCTTAACATTCTTTCTTTAACACGTTTTTTTTTATTAAACCAGTATTAGTCATTTTTTAAACTCTAGTCCACTTTATTTTTATCTCTCCTCGTTGTCAGTAACAAAAGCCCCTTTAAGAATACGACACTTCGCTCGAAAGCCTTTTTCGATAGCGCCCCTTGATGCTGAACAATTTTAGCTTAAAAATAACTTATTCTTTCGGTTTTTTCTAAAGTTTTACTTATTTATTTATAAGTGTGTCTAATTCACTAATATTTATCTTACATTAATTTTATAATACTTATATTATCTCCTTTAATCACGTTATCAAAGGTACGCCGCGGTGTTAATAATCACTTTATATGGGCTTGGGCGCTGAACTTCTTTGTGCCATGAGAACCGAATTATAAGGGTGCATTTTTTGTTTGCATTCCATACAATAAAACGCTGGGAATTCGTTGACTGTATTGTATGCATAGGTTGGAGGTTACGATCACTAATAGGTCCCTAATATGAAACAACACTGTGTAAGTCGAGAGGAATTCCTTTCTTTACATGTGGTTCGGCTGCGCGTAAGTTTGGATTCCAGCTAGCGCACAGGTGCACGACATCCTGTCTCGAGGCCTGTGAACGCGCGCTAATTGCTGAACATCTGCCGACCAAACCACAACCGTCACAATACAATCCCATCTCTATAAGACGTTTTACTGTCGTAGATACATCAAATATATGTAATAAGAAAATGTCGTTTACATTTTATGTCGATGGATGATTTTATACTGAAGTAGATACATCAAATATATGTAATAAGAAAATGTAGTTTACATTTTATCTTGATGGGTGTTTTAACTGTCTTCATTTTATAAAATTTTGGCGTTCCAGTCTGGTTCCAGTGTTATATGGAATCAATTAAGTAACAAAAGAGCAAATTCATAATACATTAATCATAAACCAAAATCGTGCGAAATGACAACTAAACCATTTCTTCTTATGTTATAAATGATAACGTATCCAAATTTTCCATAAGATGGATTAAATGATATGCAAATGTAAAGAGTGTATAAACGCGGTGACCTGTTGATTCCGTCCATTTCCCTGGGAATGTGATTGTCGGCGTGTCCCTGTTATTTCCGCGCCTGTCTGCAGACTAGTCAACTCTCGTCGGCGACGGAAGGAAGCAATTCCAGTCTGATAACGCGAATGTAGTACACGGACATAGCTTCACTGGCGTTGGGTACTGTTCATAATATTTATCTTTATTCATCTGTTCTGTCTTTTTCTGTGCTAAATTTTTCTAAACCACCCAATGGATTTTTGTACGGTTTTCACTAAAGGAATGAGTGATCTACGAGCAAGGTTTGACACCAAGAAAAAATTACATTCATGCGAAGCCGAAGGCGGATCATTTGTTTATAATAAAACGTTTGAGTTTTTATTGGACACAAACAATAAAAAATTTCAAATTAAAAGTTTGACAAATGTGAAAAAAAATCTAAAAACTGAGTTTGGTGAAAACAAACATACGGAAACTAAAATTTTATATATTTTTGTTCATCTTTGATCATCACTTGTGAAGCACATTTAGAAGTAGATAGGTTTAAAATTCCCTAATAATAATAATGTAAATTTTAATGTGAAACATTTATTTTTAATGTTATTACACTGTAGAGCTGTTTTTATCCGCTTTTAAATTATTAACCTTGTTTGTAGGTTAAAGGACAAAAGTCAATGTAATTAAAAACAACGTCATTTTTTGTTCCTTATTCCTACTACAAGCATTACTTTATGTGATGATTTCTGTTTTGTATCCGATGCCTCAATAGCTCAAACAATTAATATAATGAAATATGGGATATTGTCACGATAAAAAGAGATATATATATATATATATATATATATATATATATATATATATATATATATATATATATATATATATATATATATATTAGGAACATGTAGTAGCTAGCTCGCTGAGTTTGCAAGGTGAATTACGATGGTAGGCGAGCAACTGATAATATCGTTTGGAAATATTCGTAGTCTAATATTACTTAGCTAAGGAGATATTTACGATAGGAATGTATTTATCTTAGACTCATTTCGTAATAGTTAATTATTGTTTTCCTATAGGAGGATTATAAACCAGTCTATCAATTCTTTTTTAATTCAGAAAGTTTTGATTTCTATTCATATTTTTGGTGATTCCTCGCCAGTTTTACGTATATAGTATACTGAAACTTTAATATGGTTTATTTCGTTAGAATAACACATAGGCTATAATTTCACGAGCAAAAGTATTAATATGTAACAGTAAAATCTATACAACTAAATATAAAAAATACAAAAGTTTGTGAGGATGGATGTATGGATTGCTTTTTCACATAAAACTACTAAACGGATTTTTGTAAAACTTATTCTGCCTTAATTTTGGATAAATTCAATTCCTCTAGCAGTGTGGTACACAACATTTCACATTGAAAATGGGAGCTGTCAGAATCAGAATACAGATATATAAATGGGGACTGTATCAGTCCGATTCGCATCGGAGAATTCGCTGATTGCTGACTCGATATAGCGTCGAGATAGAGCTTGTCGTGGCCCGAATCCGACATGTAAATAAGGTTAAGTTTCATCAGCGTGGAGATGCCGGCAGCATCGTGCTGTGTGGATACGTCGGTAATTAACTGAGAATTAAATGAAATTAAGTCACGTCGTCGGGACGAGCTAATGTTAATGGAGCGCCAACTCGATTCCACCTCATCACGAGAACGGATTCTGAATATTTTCCACTCAGTGTAGTTCGTTGATTGCTAAGCTATTAACAGCTCTGTTTTATGCTTTTTTTTATTGATTTATATCCATCTATATTAATAGTCACTTTAGTTACACCATTTATAATTTAAGAACGGCTGGACCGAATTTTACGATCTTTGATTTGTAAAATTTATTTTCGCCCCTAATAGCAGAATAATTATTAAATCGTCGGAAATATTCACGAAAAATTAATTTTATCATACATTTTGTATGGAACGGCTTTTTTATGATATCTACAGAACAAATTGAAGTAATTGAAAAAGTAAGAAAATCGCAAAAATAAATCCGTATCTATACAATCCGTCATCTTCATTTTTGTTTATTTATTGATTCTGAGGCGGTACGAAGGTTCACCGAGTACTTTTGCTACCTACTTAATTTTAAACGAAAACGTTTTATTCTTTCTTTCTTTGAAAAGTATTATACAAGCCTGAATTTTAGAAGTAGGCACGAAAGTTTTAAATATATAGAATTTTTAAAATGGCTATTTACATTTTTTTACTCGGAAAATTGCACATAGTGCTCTTTTATTGCGCGAAATATGTAAATGCAGGCCAGACTTGTCTATATATGAATGTGATATTGCATAATAGAACGTGTGTTGTAAATAGACATAAATTGACAACGAAGAGGGACTTTTATTTACGGTAATTTTAAAATTTTGTAAGCATTTTAGATTTTAAAATTTTACAATTTGATTTTTTTAGGTATAGAGATAGACTTTTTGGTATTTTTTTTTTTTTTTAATAAACACGAATTCGTACTTCACGACGAATAACACGTCCTGACCTGACTGCAATCATCAATCAGGTCGCGCGCGTGCAATATTTATGTTTTTGTTATTGTAACAAATTGTTACGTTTAAATTTTCTCCACAATCTAGTCAGATAGTTGTTTAGTGATTACGAGTTTTTACCAGGTTTTTACCTACTCACCATTCACTCAAACATGTGCAGTCAGATCTGTGTTATAAATATTCGTTGACGGATATATCTACTTGAATTAAGCTTACTGATAAAATTAATTTATTGCTGACCGAAATAGAAGATTTGATAAATCAGTGGCCTGACTAATGATTAGGAAATTGTTATGCAAATACAACGACTTGATAAGGGCTGTGAACGAAATGTTTGTTATTGAAGTCACTATGGTCAAATGTCGCTAATTGTGATAGGCTAGGAACAATGATACTTTATATTGTTACTGGAATTATTAGATAACTATTTATTGTTGTCACAGAATTATTATAAATTATTTCAAGCAATTTTTAATATCGTTTGTCGTTCAAACAAAATTAGTAATAGTGTTTGTTGATTTGACGTAAGGCGGGACGGTAGTGATGAGGATTGAGGTCCTTGACGGATATAGAAAATATATCGTGGTGATTCATTACACTATGGGCATACCTAGGATATGTTTTTAGAAAATCTGTTGCTTTTCCGTAGCTTCTCGTCATCAGCAACCATATCGCTTAACATTGATTCACTTTACCAAGTCTTTTCGATCCCCTAGTGAATAGGAAACAATGATTTAAAAATAATGAAACTACAGTTTTTTTGAAGTGCAAACATCTTTAGGCACGTTGGTCACTTTTGGTATGGGGAAAAAGCACTAAACTCGGGTGATCGTCAGGTTCAGTGTGTTTAGCTTCACAATTGTAATATAAAATGTTCATAACTAATCTATCAACTAAATATGATATTTAAAAAAAGTGAAAACTGCAAATAAACAAAATGATACAATCAAATTATGTAATATGAGAAATATTTATAAAGTGTGTGGGATGTTGAACAAAGGCTAGGTGAAGTTGCCTACCTACGCTAGAAACAGCTTTGGTATTTCCAACTTCTTAATAGTTTTTTTTTTTAATTTATTTTATGAGCCATAGTGCATGTATTTCACGCAATTTCCTCTATTGAACAGTTGGCGTCACTTATGTTAAACCGACTTTTAGGTAGTCACGGCAGAGGCAAAATCTCATGAATCACTGAGATTTTGTTTCTATATGTGCTTCACAAGTAATGATCAGTTACCTCATAGATGAACGAAATTGCCTTAACGAAACTAAAAGACTTATGTCCTCTAAAAGAGTGGACTGTTTAATACTCTCTATAAACAAGTCATAATTTATAAAATTCTCATTTACCTGTTACTTGGACTACAGATAAATAGTTTGCTTCGTTTTCGTGATTTTTTAACAAGCGGAAAATATTATGTTGTTGATTGAATTTGATACGTATCGTTAATTGCCAAACGTCATTATAGTAATTGCATGCCATTATCAATTGTGTACAGTTATTATTATCTGGTGTTATGAAAGTAATTATCGAAATTAGCAGAAAACATATTTAGTAGTGATCGCATTCTAAGCGATAATAATTGCTTAACCCCTTATCGATTTGTGCCTTTAGATGCGTTTTCTTATCGACACTTAAACTATTGTTTACATTTCTTAAAAAGAATGTTTTATGACTTCGTAGCATTCAATCTCATTGGACTGAAACTGAAGTAGTTAAGCGCCTCTTTCACAAACGTCAAGTAGGCCAAACTATCATTTAAAGTCACCGGTAACCGTATACCTTTGTTTGTACGGTAAACGTCCCAAACATTAAATAGAAAATAATGCATAAACCGAGTGCATAATTCAATAAAACAGAAAATTATTTTTAAAATTAGCTAATCAACACATTACTTGTAGTTTTTGAAAAAGGCCCTAAGTCTATTATAGTCTCGAACTTATTGCTCAAACTTGATACATTGTAATCATGGGAAGTTCACACGTAGGAATTCATAATTATTTAACCTCATCAAGTTTAAGTTTAATAACTACCTTGTAATTAAGGGACAATATTAGAAATGTTCTTCTACAAAGTTCGTTGTACTTAACTAAACAAATATGCGTTAGAAATGGCGTTCCGCATTCATAACAGAAGACCGCCGTGGAATAACACCACGTTTTGTTGTAAGAGGACACGAGAATGGCCAGAGCCAGAGCTCATTCTCCTATGTTCCTTTTATTCCTTGTATGCTACCTACAGTAGCTACCTATAATGGATCGTCGTCAGTCAGCCTTTGAAATATTTTAACATTATCGTTTTAACACGTAAACCATGCAGTTCAATTGAGCCGATTGCAATGTAAAGGAGACAAACTCGTATTCAACTAAAATTGTACTAAATACTGTTTTATTAAATAGATAAAGCTACTTTACGATAGATAGATCCTATAGTAGCGATAGATAAGACAGTGAACTATTCACTAATCAGGTCAAAATGTTGGATTCTTAAAAATGTGCACTTAGCAGATTTTGGTTTCACAACGACGAAATATTTTATGAACAGTGCGTTGTTGTAGCATATAATACGTACAATATTATGTTTGTACTTAAAGATAGCACATTGTGTTTCAGAGGGAAGAATGTCCTGAATCAAAAGAGCGAATTACAAAAGGCGCTTTCGAAGCACAAAGAGAAGCAGATTCTAAATCAAGTGAAGGTGCACAGAGAAACGCCAGGTATATAACTTATGTTATAATATTCGTAAGATACCTAATATTACAATCTTCATATTATTATGCTAACTTATATTAGCTTTTGCCCGCGACTTCGTCTCAAAAATAAAGAAAATGCGCCAAAAATATATGACCTTTATTGCTCATAATAAGTATTTCTTTTAGGCGTTGATTTTTTATATTTTTAGAAGGGAACAGTACTTTTTTAGGGATGCAAGGTACCCTATGTTATTTTCTGTATCCATGTAGTAGTACTTAGTGCATTCTAAGTAATCATATACTTAAAAAAAAAGCATAAATTAAATATACTAATGAGTAACTCATTAAGTAATGTACATAAATGTAAGTATTCTAATAATATATGAAATGCGAAGGTTTATAAAATTCTTAATTAAAACGTTATATGGACTATGTACCTATGTGAAAATTTATAAGTAATTTCGTCAATTGATACATTTTTCTATACTAACGAGATTTATTGTAAGCCAGTTGTATAGTGACAACAGTGAACAGTGCTCATTGTAAATTGTAAAATAGTAAACCTAATAGAAATGACCCGCGAGGTCAGTGAGTTTTTACCATAGAAAAGGAAAGGAGGGTAATGTTCATTGCTCACACATAAATAGCCATATACATATATGTATGTATTCGCTTCTTTTTTACCTCGTCAACGGTTTCTAAATGATGTTTCCTCGGACCATGGTTATTGCAATAGTTTTATACTAGCGATTGCCAGCGACTTTATTCGTTTACAATTTATCCAGTTTCTATGCCTTTAAATAAATACAAAAGCATTTAAAGACGCATGTTTGGGTTTTTGATTTTATAACGTGCACACAACATAGGGAACGCATTTCCCTATGTTGTGTGGATCGGTTGATTGCGTTGATTTTACACAACACAAAAAAGGTTATTTTAAATCCTTTAAAATAAGACGTATTTTAGCTGAAATCCGAATAAAGAATTGTTGATGTATTGATTCCAAGAAATGTATACTTTTATTTTGATTACGGGTGAACGTGTCACCTTGAAAAAATAAATTTTATTTTACTGGTCTTTGAAACAATAGTTTTGCCCCACGGATTCGTCCATCTTCAAAAATAACAAATATACATACATACATATATATCAATGTAGTATTATGGGTATACTTTTCGAAACAGTTTATTGTTTATACACATCAAACTCGTGATCTTTGTTTAACTTATTTAAATATGAAGATAATGTACATATCTTCAATTTTCGATTATCTACTTATGGTTATACTCGTATCCATAAAGCCATAACAGTAACGTTGAATTTATCTTTGTCGATAATTAGTAGAGATGGCTGGATTTTTATTCTATGTGAATATAAACAATTATAAAACAACAAATATTTTTGCGATATGTTTGGTCAGTCATTATGTTAACGGTCACACATTTCATAGACAGACAGACGGTTGCAGTATATTTTAAATTTTCATTCAAACGTATCTTTTCAACTATCTACAATTTTATGTAGGCGCTTATTTTATATACTTTATCTATTTATGTTCGTTCTCTTATTCCATTCAACCATTTAATCCAATTGTCGTATGACACGCCTGGGAACTTTTTTAATTTAATTTATTAACTCGTCTAAAGTGTCTAAATTCTAAATCACTAAAGTGATAGATTTTAGACGATTAAATGATTTTGTTAAGTGAAAACATGGGGCATGGTAGCATGGGGAAAAACGGTGATCTCGCGCCGTCACGCTCTGTGCGCGACACCCTCAGTGGCGTTTCAATATATGAAATAAGCGCCATCTACCTGAATTATTACCTACATACGTCTTGATTCACAATAAACATAACTTCGTCAATAGTTTGTTAAGATGTTAACAGATGGCTCAGTTTTCACTACTGATGTGCAGTCCTACGACTGAGTTTTTTTTATTATACCTACGAATCTCGCCATTTTGCCAGTGATTGGTTTGTGCCTATGGTTGACATTTTTAATCAACACAAGGTGTAAATCTTAACAATTGTTTTTTTTAACAACATATATTGAGTATGCAGTGACCACATTTTGTTTTATTCTGTTGTATGGGATTTAAAATTCGAATGCAAGACACTGCGTCGTTTGTGAAAGGATTACGTCAAACAAACGGCTACAGATTAAAATCTTCGCAAAACTTGTACCGATGTTTTCGGTTTCTTTTTGTTTGCATATTTGGGCGCTCTGTCCGGTTGTCCTGCACACAATATGGACACCGCAGGTGCACTTAACGGACGTTCACCCCATGAGCCCGAGCCAATATTATGTTGACATACTCCTTTTACGGTCGCTTATATTATGGCATATAAAATTGTGGTCGTTTCGTGTCTTCATCGCAATTAATTCTTATCCTATCCGCACTAATGGTGTCTATATTGGTCGCTCGCGACTTTAGTCCCAAATTATGACGTTTAGATTCATCTCTAATTAGTCCTCAATCTACAAATGAAAGTTGCTTAGAATTCGGTTTAAACGTATTAACACCTTCGGATAAATAACGGCTTAGCAAATCTTTAGTTATGACCCGTGACAGAGAAACAGGCGTTTAAAAATAGCAAATACCTTTTTCAATGTTACGGTCGCTAGAGAACATCCTATGAACTCAATTCTGTACAATATAAAAATTCAACGATTAGATATATCCTTCTAGGTATACTAATGTAATAAATCTGCAGTTATTTTTGTTACGCTTTCACTCCTTAACTACCTAAGTCAATCACCATGAAATTTCGCATACGTTATCAGGGTTTGGTGCAGAAAAGGACTGTCCCCGAGGTATCACATAAAAATAAAAATAAAAATTTCTACGCCTTAAAAAAAATTATGAGCAATAAATGAAGACTGAATAAATATTTCAAAATCTTAGTAAAAGGGACGCGGGAGAAGTCGCGAGCAAAAGCTAGTGATTATTGTATCGTACCTAAACTTATGTGTGGTACAATAAATAAGAACGATATGTGTCAATGAAAGCCTATTAAATGAAAGTGAAATTGCATCTGAACGTTTCCCGATCTGTCCGAGAATAAGATAAATCACTGCAACAAATAAACTTTCCGAACGAGTTGACGTTCACTTGTTTCCTGGCCATTTACACTAATTGAGTTTCCATCGGCAACAATAAACATTGTAAATTTAATTATACTGTTTTTTGTACATTTTCACATACAATACACGTATGAAAAGTTACATAGGCTGCTTTGGTCGAAGTCTAAAAGGGCGGAGGGACGTATGTAAAAGACAAACAAATATCGGTCACACCTTAGTAAATATTCACAGTTGACAGTAGTGAATCGATATATTGTTGTAGTATTGGAAATCTCTTATATTTCAAATTTAAAAGATAAAAATTATTCTTAGGTTAAAATTTGTTGCCAGGATATATAATATTCTTGATTCCAACATTTCATTTTATTTATATTAGTTATTTTGTCCAAGTTTCTAAAATACTTATACCTTGTAGGTACAATTTTGGAAACTTGAATAAAATAACTGTTTTAAAAACGAACTTCCTCTTTTAAAGAAAGCACATTTTTTTGTTATTAAATGCGTTTAATATTACAATTTATTAATTTACTAGCTGGTGCCTGCGACTTCGTCCGCGTTAAAAAAGAAAAAAAAAAAAATAACATATCCTGTGTCCCGTAGGTCTGAATGTTTATCTACCAAGTTTCATGAAAATCAGTTGATTCGTCTAAGAGTTATGGAGGAACATACATACTTACATACATACATACATACACACAAAAAAATTGTAAAAATGGCCAATTTAGTTTCAGTATCATGTATAAACACGATATCTCTGAAAACAAAGTAACTTACTCCATGACCAACCCTTACAGATTTATTATTAGTATTGATATTGATCTCCTACATATATTTCTATATTTGATTTGTATCAAATAGTACTAAGTACAAGACGTTTATTTCAGAACTTGAACGAGCGATAGCAGAAAGGGCACGAAGGCTTGAGCAGGCTGAACAGCAAGTTGAAGAAATAGATCCAGCAACTAATCCGACTTTGCAGGAGCTTAGAGCGCGCTTACGACACGCCTCGCCACCAACGTCTACCGCCTCTGCCCAGTAAATCTATTTCATTTTTTTAAATTACTCGAAAAAGTTATGCCATGAATTCATTTTTTATAATATATTTGTTATATAAAAAATATCTTGACAAAAACAAAATTGAGTTGTCCAAATTTTTTTTCAATCTCTATCTCAAATTTTTACTTACGATGAAAAAGGAGAGAGATATACAAATTATTATCGATGTAGTAACTCAGTATGGAAAGAGTTTGTTTACATTTTTTTCGTTGTTTGTTTACTAATAAAGACTTTGTTTACATCTTTGTAAAGAATATTCTCTAAAGATGACGTTACTATGAGTTTAAAGAATTCATTGTATAATTTATTCGAGTGATACTTAAATACAAAAATCTGTTATGTTAATAATTTGTTTTCCTACGCATAATTTATCTGTATTCAGTTTGTGTGCGTTCAAAGGTTATTTCAAACGAATCAAAAATTTAAATGCAATCTATTATGTGAATAATCGATTAATTTTAAGCATAATTAATTGCCCCATATTCGTTTGGACTTGGAATTAATTAAGTGTATTAATTAATGATTGTAATGTAATATAGTGAGATTATGGTATCGTTCGAATAATTTTATTTTACGTTAATTATAAATATAATTGGATGGATGCGAAAAGCCAAATGTAGACATAACCAACTTTTCTAGAAAATGTATGGTTGTAATAATTGATTAAGATGAAGCGTTTATAATTGTATTCAGTTAAATTCGTATAAAAAATTTAAAAAAAGTAGTAAGTACCTACCTAACCATTAAATTTCAAGAGAAGTTTATTCTGGTAATTTTCTGACACGTTTGACAGATAATATACCATAACTATATCCATAATTATTGTAGAATGTAGTTCATTCACAAAGATGTCTAATTGTTACACAGAAATATCAATATTTACTCTCATTCGAAATAGTTAAACCTCTGTGTTTGTTTAAAATAATTTAATGAAAAGGTAATTGTGTCGCCATCTGTTGGACACTTAAGCAAACTACTTATTGGAAAGTCTCTGGCGCCATCTGCTAACAATTGAAGACTTGAGTGGATGAAGGTGATATTGTCGCATTTTTTGGTTTTTTCGTTTTTTTTTTTGCGTTGATGAAGGTAATATGTCCATATGAATGATTACAGACCTTAAGATCGTCGATTTAAGACATTTTTGAAAAATGATAAGTTGAAAAAAGTGTTATGTACAGTTAATTTTAAAAAGCAAAAAGTGCAGATAAGTTGTCTTTTGTTAATGGAAGAGGGAGCTATGTTCACTTTTTTTTTTTTAAATTAAATAATACAAGAGTTTAAATACCAGTAATATTTTAGGTTGTTTACACAACTTTGCATCATAAATTAGTACAAAAATCAGTTTCGTGGCGACTTACCTCAAAAATTAAAAGTAAAACTTTAACCTCGATTAAATTTATTAAAAATTGGAATTATGCGACATATTACCTTCGTCCACTCACGTCTTCAATTGTTTAGAACGAAGATAGGGATTGTTAAAGTAAATAAGGATAAGGAAGGGTACTTGTAAGTCATATTACTGTATATAATAAGGAAAGGAAGGTGTAATATCAAAGGCGTCGTGAGTGTTGGAGGGAAAATGTTGCGTTGCGTATGTATTTATGCGTGTGTGTTATGTCAGTGTGTTGCAAATTTACTTCCCTTTTTGTTGTACTCCTGTATTAAAATACAGGTTTTAAGGGATGCTTTGAGTGTCACAAAACTTATTTTTAATAGCGATTGTGGAAACCTCAATTGATTCGATCAAGGGACAGATAAACTTTTTATTTTGAATTTTAAAAACTCGAAACTTTCACATGGAAAATCTGTTTTTCGTATAATAGAGAATCTGTTAAAGTTAAAGGTTGAGGGATGTAATCATCGATTTTTACAATCATTTCATTTATACAAATACAAATTTTCAGCCAAATCTCTTGCATTTTTCTCGCGTCTGAAAAACCTGAATGCTTAATTGATATGTTAATTATAAGATCATAGAAACAGATAAAAAAACTAATAAATTATTTTTTAAATTGTGCCCCTTGTGTCAATTGAAGTTTTCATCTTCATCAAGGCAATAATTAAAAACTTGAGTGTCTTGAGAAATGATTTGAACATGTTACCAGCATATTTTGACTGCATTTCTAAGGGTAAACATGTATGTATATCGAACAAAGTTTTCTGAGGTATCGACTGCATGAGCTATTCGTATGGTGGGTAAATGTGGACTTCGAACAAGATAAATGAAAAAAATATTTTTCTAAACTTTTTAACGTCACGTAGCGTTTCGTCGTAGTAGTGTTGATTTGTATGCAATTTACAGTTCTCGTTGTTCCCTTTGACTGCATTATAATCTTATCACAAGATGAATAACTCGTTTAGATCAAATATCGATAAGAATGGGCCTTTTCAATAAAACAATTTTTAAGCAGATTAAATTTGCTTTTACCGATTGTGTGGGTGTACCGTGTACGTGTACGTACATACATTTAAGAATAAATTGACACCAAGTGGGCATGTACTGTACTGTACGTACAGTATCTTCATGTAGTGTCCAATTGTTGGGATCTCTTTCCTCTTAGTCGGTTGTTTAACACACTACACAAGTAAAACAGCTCTTTAAATATCATTGATGGTTCTGAATATCAAAACTTGCAACATACAAAAATTATTTCTTAACAATATAAAGTAGGTACCTACAGTAAGGTTTTTTCCGAATGTGTTTCCTGCTTGAGAATTAACTTTTCTTTTTTTTTTCAATATTTTTTACATTATTATATCTACTGACTCAGTACTGTATATTAAATATACAATCAAGAGGTGATCAGACAATTTTTTTTTAATATCTGCCCGATTTTCTACTCCTATAAAAAATATTATAAAAAGAGCTATCAGATTTGCTAACTAATAGTTAAATCACTGCTATACGGGGATATAATTGAAGCACTGATGTGGGAGTTCCAATTTTTTTTTATATAAAAAACGTCAGACAGGCTCATGATACACTTTAATAGGCCGGTTCCTTCACCTATTAGAACAAGCAGACGCGACCTTAATAAGCATTGGAAAAGAGATTAGGAAACATGCTTTTATATCGCGGTTACCTTTTGTAAATAAGTGGTTACTGCCGAAGATTTAAATCACAGATGCGCCCTGTGCTTCTGAAAACTGTACACGTAATATGTCTGTATGCAACGTGAACCGCTCACTGCTTTCTACAAGCGACTAAGGCGGGAAGAGTGTGCTCACTCTTCCCAACGATGACATATATTCGGCCGTCTGAAGTATGGCAAGGGCGCATCTGTGATTTAAATCTTTCCTTACTGCTGCCAGACGAGTTGACCAATTTAAGACTGCGAAACGCAGTGTGCCCTGCCATTACTAAAGCAACCCAGTCACATCAATCATATTATGATTAGTCCTGTGAAGAAAAGCGATAATGCGTGCCTAAGTACGAGTACATAGAAAGTTGACTTTCTTTGAATGTGACAATTACTGTTTGACGGTATCTACTACGTTTACGTTTCTATAATAAGTTTTTACAGCGACACGTGTTTTTTTTTATTTTTTTTTATTGAAAAGACCCAAAAACTGTTTAATAAATCTATTTTATTACACTGAATTAGGTATCTAATATAGTGTAGTTAGACGTTGGATATTGCCTATAGTAATTTAGCATATAAAAATATGTTTCAAAATAACTTATTAATTATATATACATACATATATTGACAGAGTAGTAATTCTTATGAAAGTTAGCGTGGAAACGAGTGACCCCTTATAATAGTGCCCAATGAATTACTTACTTACCTACCTGTTATTATAACATCGTGTAAATTCAATCGAAAATAGATACACACATATTTTTATTACTTAACTCTTTAGAACTTCATTATACTTAATGATGAACTCAATATGCACCAATATAATAAAAAAAAAGTGTTCATGAAAGTGATAGGAAAAAAAATATTTTTGTATATTTACGGTGATCTGTAGTGTTTCAAAGTTTATAATAGATAATCTTTATAAAACCCTCGATAGAATACTATTACTGTGTAATGTCTATTTTATTTGTTCCTCTTAGTAGATCTGCTAAAATAAATTTGAAACATTCAATGTATGAAAAAAAAATATCGCAAATTCACAATGTCTCTAAAATCTTTGAATTGCTATTTTGTACCATAATAAGTGAAAATGATATTATGTCTTGATTATTCGTTATTTGTTTTCTCAATTGTGCCTATTTAAAAAATTGTTATTTACTTTCAGAGTATTATTATTTAAGGTAAACATAGGAATTAAGATATATAATTTAAAAAATAAAGATTCTCACAAATCTAATAAAATTAACGAAAACACATAAGAATCATTCCACTTGTTATTCAGTCACTTAGATATTTTCTCATTTCTACAATTTTTTGTTCTTTTTTTTAATAAATACATTAAGATTTATTATAAGTTGTATTTTTTGTCTCAGTACAAAGCGGCATCTTTATAAGCTTGTGTCAGTAACGTGGCCATTTTAGTTAGTTGTTCATTTATTATGTAATTTTTAGTAAAGTAATAAAAAATAAATATTTATTATACGTAAAACTGTATCAGAATTCAATAATTTACATAGTGACAAATAAAAGTGTTTTAGATTACTTTGAGTTTTATTATACCTAACTAAGATTACATAATAAGTAGTATATTGAAATATTTTACTAAGATCCAAAAATCTACATATTAGATTTGTAAAAGATTTACAGAAGCTCTGTCTATATATGTGTCGTTTATTGTAAAAGTGGTGTAACTCCCTATTTTTAAAACCATCTTTTCTTGCCTAATGGTATCACATTTAGTCATAACTTTCAATATAAAAGTGAAGTAACCAATAGTTGCATTAAAATCCCATAGATGAAAACAATGAATGAATGCTTATATTTTTTTCCTACACTATAATTCGCAAAAAGCTCGTTATTCTAAAATTCAGTTACAAGGAGATAGTTCACTTTTACAATTAACGACACATATAACGGTACCAAGTTATTTATAATTTTATGCACGCATTTTTACTTTTTTTTATGTTAAGGTCGACAGACAGGCTAACGGTCCACTTGATGGTAGGTGGCTACCGTCGCCTATAACTCAAGCAACAACATAAGTGCTACAAGTGCGCTGCCGACCATAGAAGGATTAAGGATAAGCGATAAGGAAGGGAAGGGGTAATGGGCTCTGGCATCCCTATACTCACACACTGAAACACAACAGCACATAATGCTATTACTAGAAGATTACTATGTTACTATAAGATTACTGTGTTACTATGTTACATATGTTACTAGAAGATTTATAATTTATTATTCCTGTCTCACTGTTATAAAAAACATTCAGGGGTGGAAATCCAACTGGAGTTCGAACTTGCGCCTGCCGTATCAATTTTTGAACGTAGAACCTGAATAAATCGGCTTAGCTGGGCTAAGCTGTATAAATCTTGATTAACTCGAACATAACGTAAAAAACTAAATAAAACAAACTAGTAATAAAAGAATAAGTAAATAAAGACTGATTAAGTTAGGAGTACTAGACCACCCACCCCCCCTTTTTTTATCGACCCGAGTAATTGGTCAAGATTAATTTTATCAAATTATTAATAAAGTAATACGACACACAGATAAATTTGCATAATTATGTTTTAGCAATAATAATTTATATAAGTAATATTTGTTATAAAAAAAGTTTTAAGTTGTTATAAAATAAATGGCCCACGACCCACAAGGGTGTTGTGGGAATAAAAAAAGTTATGTTCTAACTTAAATATTAATGTCTATTGAAATTTCACTTCAGTCAGCAGGAGCGCGATAAATGTTGTCTCTAATTTATAGTGGATAAATGGATATGTAATGAGTTAAAATGAAAATAGTCGCGGTATATGCGTAAACGCTTTCCATTTCGTAAGGACGGGGAGTCGCATCGGCGAGTGGTCAGAAGCGTCTAGTGCAACCACCCTGGTGCACCGTTTCGTCACGCCTCTGCATTCAGTCACTGTTCGATCTCCAACCACAAATCACGCTCACGTAAAATGTTAATAGTGCGACCGTTTTCAGTGAAATTTTAAAAAAATATATAAAATGTCTAACACAAAATTGTTAGTTGCTATCGCAGTAGTATTAATACTAAATGAAAATGTTCATTGTAAAAAAATAAAAAAAAATAAAACGCCGAAGAATGAAGAAGAAGATTCTACTCCACAGCCTAGCGTAGTAACGTATTCAACATTTGGTTTCAACGATGTAGGATCTTACGACGGTTTCATACCCAGTTCACCCGATTATGCAAATTATTTGAGCGGTGCCAATCAGGATAGTGCAACGAAATTATATGCTCCAGCGTTTCCAACTGCAATGGAGTCAACAGGGTTTGCCAATAACAACTACGGGAATCAACAGTTAGAAGGACAAGCTTTTAAACTCGGAGACGAAGACGGTCCACAAGCAAGTATGTTAAAATATTCGCATTCTCCTGTAAATTTCTTTAATACTCCTACATTTGACTCAAGTGATATTCAAATTCAAAACGCTGCTCCCGAAGAAGTGTACGAAAGAAACGCAGATGAAACAAATTCGCCTGTTTATGGAACCAAAATAACTTCTAGACACAAATCAAAAGCATTTACTAACTTTAACGAAACTGATTTTAATGAATACGGTTCTTCTAACCCCAGTGAAAACAAGTACAACAGTATTCATACAGCAGATATGATGCAACAGAATAAGCCAGTATCATACGGTGAGTCTAGTAATAGTTTTCAAAATATGTACAATAATTACGCTCCAACATATTTGTCGACAGACGTTGAAGAGTCAACAAAAACAACTGAAAGACCTTCACCTATAAAATTTCCAAGAGTCATTGACTACACAAAGATTAAAAATTACTATCCAACAGAGATAGAAAACAAATATTTATCGAACTCTGGAAATCCATCAAGCGTACAACATGATTCTATAAACTTTCAAAACGATAATACGAACACAAAATACGACATTAAGGAATCCAAATTCACGAATCCAGCTCCAATAGTATCTCAATATAATCGCTTTGAATACAAAAATAATGACAACGAAATGGAAAAAGAGGAAAGTCAAGGTAATTCACATAACAATAAAGATGCCTCGCACAGTTATGCTAGATTCACATTTACTAAAAATAAAAAACAAAACGACTATAAAGATCGGACTAGAAATAAGAATATAGTTCCGAGTTTAGATAACAGCAATGATTTTAAGAGTTGGGCTAACCCCACAAAAGGCTACGAATATTCTACAAATTACAGCAATACCAGGTTCAAATCCAACTACGGTGGAGGTAGAAAACCCAACTATAATAATGGAGATGAAGTTATGCCAGCCAGTAGCAACATTATTGATTTCCCCGAATTCGATAATAGCTTTAAAAAGTTTCCTTATTTTAAGCCTCATATCAACGAAGACTTTACTATAAATCAAGTATTTAAGAATAATGAAAAATTTAAACAAGACGAATACATAAATCAGTTTACGAATCTATATAGCACTATCCCAACCACAACAAGTCACTGGGGTAATGCGTTTAAAACAAATGAATATTCATCTTTTAAACATCATCCTCGGAAACCCCAAATCGATGAGGATTACAGTGATGATATCGTTCATATTCCAAAAAGACCACCGAGTTTCAAACATAATTTTGGAAAATATGAGAATAAACCAAGTGAACAGCATTTCTTCCCTAAGTATAGACCACATAAACAGAGTAAAATACCAAATGGTTGGAACAACGAAATTATCAATACCAGATTTAAATCTGAAGAAGATTTACTTGGACTCAGAACTCATGATACATCACACCCATCTTATTTACCCACTTATAAGCCTTTTAATGAAGGTTTATCAGATGACAGTGATTATAAGAAACTTGTTGAGAAATGGAGACAATCTTATTTGAAGGCGAAATATAAAGATTCGTACAATGACTACGAAAGTTATGAAACTGAAACAAAGCCTGTTCACGTGCCTGTGCCGAAGCCGTACCCGGTAAGTCTTTTGTGGATTTAATTGTTGTGATTGACTTAGTTGTCTTGATGTTTTTATGTTAACAATAAGCAAAAAAACGAAGAGGGAATGCGGATCGAAATAGCAGTGAGCGTGCGTCGCGCACTGATTTCTTCGGTAGACAAAACACGCATGGTTGTGAGAAATTTTATTTGAAACTTCTATTCAGATATTATTAGTCGATTCTTGGTTATTTCAAATCAATTTCTTGTTATGTTTTGCATATTATCTATAAAAATGAGCTAATGTACGAGTATATAAAAAAACTTTATTTAATCCTCTAAATCTTTTTATGTCATTTTTTCATTTAATGCCATGAAGCCCTATCATACCTTTAATATATTATTGTAATTAAATCTGCATCTGACAAAAAATAAACGTATAAATTTTTTGATAAACTACGTCTTCGAAGTTAGATTTAAAAAACTGCGTTAAAGATAGAAGAGAATACTACTAGGATAGCCAACTCCGCGCAAGGAAGCGGCAGAAAGGCAGCGGGAAGAGGATCCCCTCTCCCAGCCAATCCGCCGGAAAAGGCTCGGGCGCAGGCGGATGGCCTATATCCGCCGTCTTCTACCCTGACCGGGACCTGGGCGGTAGTCTTGGGGGAGACTGCCGCCCGTCGTATGGTCCCCCGAATAGGCCGGCGTACCTCCACTTTCGGGTACGCCGAGGTACTGACAGGGAGCACAGGCCTCCCCGCGTTGGATAGCCGTGGCGGGGCACCGAAGTAGTTTAAAAACCTCTCTACGACCCCGCCATTGGGTTCTATCTGCGATAGAATGAAAGTCATTGGGTTTTAGCCGGTAGGAATCCGGCATAACCCTGCAGTGTCCCCTTCACTGCCGGGTATCCAAGAGGACTACCCAACGTTAAAAAAAAAGGGTAGCCAGCTCCCTCAATTTAAAAATAAGGTATTATTTTTATAATTGTTACAATAATTTCGTAACAAGTAAATACAACTAAATAAAAAATATATATAAACAAGAGTATTGGTGCTGGACTTGGTTGAAAATAAAATTTCTACGTCTTCAACTAAAATAATTTTAAATAGTTTTTTAAAATTTTTGGGAATTTCTCCTCTAAATTTCTTTCAATCGGCCGTGTATATTTCAATATTGATGATTTATCCACTACAGAGAGAGGTATTAGGTATTCTTACAACATAATTTTATCGCTCGGAAGAACATCTTTCAAGGTTTAAGTTACGAACACGGAGCAGCTGTTTTTTTGAGATAATAAAACAACTAATATATTTAGAGGACAGATAAACTTCAAAGAAATGCATAAAGTTTGCATATAATTATATCCGAGTTGTGCCAATGATAAGAGAGGTCAGTCCAATCAGTGGTACATACGCTTCCTGCAAGTAGTAGGAATTTAACAGAATGTTCATTTTATTTTCATTGGCCCAAAGCAAGTCTGTTGTTAGAAAGCAAAAGTATCAGAAGTGCAGGCAAATTGAGGTCTAATAGATGTGCTTATTGTTTTCCAGTCACGGTAGATTACATCCAAAGTTCATTGTCCACCTCAGCGAAAGTTATGCTCATTATCAAGTACCTTAGGTTTTACATCGACTTACGCTTGTTACGAATTAAAAAACATTTGACACTACATCGATAATATCTAAGCTTATTTTAATCTGTCTTGTTATTGCCTGTAATTAGTATCAAACCGCATAAAGAAATTAACGCTAGTTTATCTTAGATAGGTGGTAACTGGTAATTAACAACAATTGAATGATTTCAAACCACACATTAATTTTAGCTGGATCAAAATATATTTTCGTTTGAATCTTAATAGTATGTATTAATTTACAGAATAAAAATAAAAAATTAACGGCCTCTAGTCTTCAGTTCTTTTCTATAGTTAGTTTATTGTAGTTAGATTTTAGGAATGAAGGTCCATGCGTTAGTCTTTTTTATAAATTAATTATAATAATTATACAACAAAGTCCTCCGCCGCGTCTATCTGCCTGTCTGTTTGTCTGTTCGCGATAAACGCAAAAACTACTGCACCGATTTTCATGCTGTTTTCACCAATGGATAGAGTGGTTCTCGAGGAGGGCAAAGTCGCGGGCAGCAGCTGGTTTACAATAATTAGCTATGCCTTCTGTAGACCATTGCTTCACATGACGCTTATCTACACATTTATTAGTCACATGGCGAGTCTAATTAATTAGTTTTTCAAAATCAAAGTTTTCAAAATCCAAATTTTGAATCACTCAATTTTTTTACACTTTATACATTTAAGTTATAGTTATCATCATCAATCAATACTAATAATAAATCTGTAAGGGTTGGTCATGGAGTAAGTTACTTTGTTTTCAGTGATATCGTGTTTATAGGCTCTCTACATGATACTGAAACTAAATTGACCATTTTTAGAATTTTTTTCTGTATGTATGTATGTATGTAAGTATGTATGTTCCTCCATAACTCTTAAACGAATCAACTGATTTTCATGAAACTTGGTAGATAAACATTTAAACTTGCGGAACACAGGATAGGCTACTTTTTTCTTTTTTAACCCGGACGAAGTCGCGGGCCCCAGGTAGTTTTAAATAATAGGTGTATGTCCTTACCAATCTTACTTGAATAATTTAATTTTTTATTCACTTAAAAACTATAACATAATACTTGTATTAATACAGGTCATTGTGTAATCGGTTTAGTTACGGTAAGTTAAAATAAACGAAGTTATTGCAGAATATTCATATCTGGGTTTATTGCCAATAAATTTGATTATACAGATTAATTTTATTACGATTAGACCTGTACATGTTTATGTTGTTAACGATGTAGATTTATTTGTTTTAATACCTACTTACCTAGATATATTTTGTAATCTTACTTTAAAATGTTAATTGATCAAAAATATTTTAAAATCAAATTAGTGAAAAAAATTACAGATAAAATACCTAAATCCTTTTGAGCACATTATTTTTTGTATTTAATTTTATCAATTTATAAAACCTGATTCACCGTGCACAGTCGACCTGCAGCCCTGGATGTGGGATCCAGGCTGCTTCTAGCTGGTCTTTTGGAAAATTATGGACCTATGTCCAGCAGTGACGTCCTGCGACTGGGATGATGATGATAAAATATATGCCAGACATAAACCTAAATGTAGAACTGAACTTGCTGAAACTAGGTAATATCTTCTGATCGTCCTTTGTATGCAAATATAAAAACTTGGGAACAAAGTTACATCCCCTTCAGTTTTGCCTATGAAAAATCGTTAGTGCCTTCTTCGATTGCGTGACAAGAATTTAAATGACGTTTATTTATTTCAGGCGTTGGCTTCAGTAATAAACTTTATTCATACTTTCCATTCGTTACGAAAAAAAAATTCAACATTTTTTATGAGGCATTAATTAAAACTACAGTCAACGTCTTATATATTCATAATTTAACTTATTGCTGATACTATACGAAGTTTTCATACATAATTGCTTTTACGCGTTATTCTTATCTGAAAATCTGAGTAAAGTGGAATCTTCAATTCATAAATATTTTTCCGTCTTAACTCACTTTTTAGGTATGCTTGGCTCTGCAATCCCTTTTCTATAAGTTTCCCTCCTATAAGTTCTAGATATTTTATTATTATTAAAATTTGACCTATATTTTTTTCAAGAACCTCTTCAGTCTTGAGGTTAGCAATTAAGATTGAAGACCCTTCCTGAACTTTTCCTTGTCAACGGACAATGAGAACAGTCCACTGATACTAATCAACTTCCGTATGTTGAGAGGCCAACATTTCGCTCAATGCTTTTTCCCTTCCACCTTACCAACAACCAAACCAGCATCATACCTATATCTATCGTGCCTACACATAGCCAAAATATTCTATTTTACTCTTTTTAATTGTGAGCATCAATTGCATTGTACTCGTATGTCATTTAATACCACAAAATTAGTATAAATCTCAAAAATTAAGTAAGTTTTTAACATTAAGTAACATTTAATAATAACAATAAATTTACAGATTGAAGTTCCCCATCCGGTGATAGTGCCGGTGCCTCAGCCTTATCCGGTCCGTGTGCCGGTACCTAAACCGGTTGCGGTACCGGTTATCAAGGAGCTGACCGTCCCGATTGAGAAGCCGGTACCGTATCCGGTAGTCAAAAAGGTCCCTTATCCCGTAGAGAAGCCGGTGCCTGTGCCTGTTGAGAAACAGGTTAGTTTAGAGTTGAAACATTAACGCTAAACTAATATAAGTAAATATAACAATACTAATCTTAATTAGGTCGAAGCAATTTAAAAACGTAACTCGTTAGCTTACCATTCCCTATTACAATATTTCAGACATAAAACACTGTCGTCACCATATCTTAGACCGGTCTTTAATTCAATGATTAATTATTAATTATTTCGAATGCAATTAATGGTAAATTCAAGGCCCCAATTAGTCTAATTAATATTTAAATAGGTAAAATAATTCATCACCAAATAAGTGTACTTACATTAAGTAATATACTAAGTAATCCCCAAGGAACGATTTCTGGTTATTTTATGGTTTTGTCTGAAGGTCTTTCATGACCGCACGCACGCTCACTGTTTTAATAAAATGTGTTGTATTTAATAGGCGGGTTTTCAGAACTATTGGATTCTTTCATTACTTCGAAGTTTTTCTCTCATTTATTAAAAAAAAACTATCAGTTATCTGTTCTTCTTTTTATTTTTTTCTTTACTCCAGTAATTTTCTTTTTCATGTTGTACGATATTTACTAAGACATGTTCTCTCAAAGACTTTTTTGTTCGACTCATTATTAATTGAATAAGATTGGACCTCATCATAAACTAACTATAATTTTGGCAACATGTGGCGCAGGAAATCCTGGGTAGCAGTAATCCATTCATGATTATAAATAAATGACTATAAATAAATAATCATGAATGGGGAAAATTAATTTATATATTATTTTCTTGCTTTGGAACTAGTGCTTAGTTCCTCCTTTGGAACTAAAAATATTAACACCATAACAATATACCAAACTACCTTTAAAAATTACATTAAATCATTTGATATAATTTACGATCAGCATCGTAAATTAAAAACACAAGAGCTTTCTTGTGTGACCTCAGCTTTCTTCAAGTTAGTTACATTTTATGCCAAATTATGTCCTCGAGATTGAAAAAATGTCAAGTGTGATTGGGTCAAATTGCAATGGCAAAATCCAACACACGCGAATTTAATTTCGCCAAATTATTAGTATAAATCAATATTAAGATTATGCTAAGACAGGTAAGTACACTCACATAGACAGGTAAGACGTCTTTAGGAGAAAAATTGTGAAAAAATATGGTTAAAAAAGTGAAACCTTAATAGAGTATAATATTTTGAGCTATTTAGTTTAATTCATATTAAATTAAAGTACACATTCTTTGAAAATTGCAAGAACCAAAATGTCAGACTTGGATCCTTATTTATAAACAAACCTACATTATAAACATATAAGTCCACAAATAATATAAAAAAAACTGCAAATAACATTAAACTTCTTTTACAGGTGTCAGTGCCAGTTATAAAGCCATATCCTGTAATGGTTCCCCACATCCGTCCAGTATTCCATCATCCAAAACACCACGAAGACAATGACGGATATGCAGAGATTGAAGAAGAAATAGATTACTCGCCACGACCTAAGAAAACGCCGTATACTAAGAGGCCAAAGAAGTAAGTTTCTATTTACTAGTTACCTATGTAATAGTTCACTGCTTAGCACACACCTGATCGAGATGAAAATGTACAACCCTCTTCACAACGGAAAATTTTGGTTTTGTCACAATATTGAATAGACTTAGGGCCTCTTTCACAAACTACATGTAAAGTGTTGATTACTTACTTTTAGAAATCATTTTCTGTTATATTGAATTATGCACTCGGTTTACTGCATCATTTGATAGACGATTTTTTTATTATTATTTTCTATTTAATGTTTGGGACGTTTACCGTACAAACAAAGGTATATATCAGCTAAATTATTCCCGATTACCGGTGACTTTAAATGACAGTTTGGCCTAATTGACGTTTGTGAAATAGGCGCTTAATCTGGTTTGCTAAGACATTGGATAATACAGAATCTGGTTTGATCTAAATTTTAACAATGCAAATTAAGCTGCCCATCAATACACAATATTTGAGTTTAAGTTCATTTTGTTATCGGAATGAATGATAGGTTAGTAATTGATAATAACATGTTATATATTTTCACATAATGAAAAAAGACATGAAAAAAAATTAAAAAAAAAAAAACGTTATTCCAACAAAAATGTGTAATTTATATGCAAATATCCACGCAATTTTCTTAAAAAGATATTCAAAGTTTTCGCTTCACATATTATATATATACTTAAGTAGATTTCTTTTTATTGAATATAGACAGTTTCAAATAATGCATTACCTAGGAATAGGATATAAATCAATCGATAGACAAATTATAAAGTGGAGGTACAAACTATTAAAATGTCATATCGCATGTGTGCTGTGATTCGTGTTTATCATAGTTATGTAAAGAAAAAAACGTAATGTTACGCGTGTCTACGACGCATTGTCCGTGCATAAGTTCAATGGCTTATGAAAATTTCCTTTTGCAGCACACGTAATCGCTTGCGAAAACCAACGCGACCCTCCTCGTACCAATATCACGACAAGAATAGAAGGCGGTGGCCAGTACTCAAACCTTCAGGGTTCACGAGAGACCACAGGAACATCAGGATACCCAGCGATTATCAAACACCATACAAATACCAAGAGGAATTGGGCGATTATGACAGTGATCAAAGTAATTACTATGCGTGTAAACGAAATGGAAATAATAACTGTTGACAAAATGTTACGTTAAATACTCTAATTGATCCATACCATCTTCTTGAACTATTTCAATAATTATTGATTACTTACTTACGGCCCGCTCCCGGGTTCGAATTTTTTTTTCTTTAAATTATATACACAAACCTTCCTCGTTTATCTCTCTTTCTATTAGTGAAAACCGCATCAAAATCCGTAGCCTGGTTTAGGAGGAGTTAGCGGATATACAGGCAGACGCGGAAAGTGACATAAATTTTATCTCTCCATTAAAAAAGCATTTGAGATATGGAACAATAATTTAAAATAATGAATAGGTCTTCATTTCTTTTACGCTTTAAGCTATTTCTTTCTTTTTTAAGAAACTGCTTTAAAAAGCATAATAAAATAGACGATTTATTGCCTTTGTGCAAATAAATTTGAAGACTTATTTTTTAATTATTATACAATATTGTTACGTTTCATTACATAATATATCTAAAATATTTATTGAGCGTATAATATAATAATTGACAGACCACGTGAATTTTCAGTACCCATTTTAGTAAGTACTTCCCTTCACTATATATTCCCTTCAATGTTTACTAAATAAAAGAAACAAATGTTTTGTTACATTACACATTTGAGCTTTAATGTAAATATTTAAGAAAATATTAAACAATAATAAAATTCATAGTCAATAATCTCAACTAATTTTTTAAATATTTTTAACTCATTTATATGCAATTTCAGTGATACTATATTATACCTATTCATTTACTAATGTAAAAATTCTTATTTTAGATTAAGAAACATGTAAGAATGTTAATTTAAGCATTTGTTAAATTATTAAATAAGTAAAAATATTTCTTCTTTTACTTTCATTCGCCCTCCATTAAAAACAACTCAAAGAACATACATTTATCCTTCATTTATCTATGAAATTGGTTTTGTAGTTCCTGTAGCCATTAAGAGAAAATTACATAGTAAACCAGCGAGTACTGGAAGTGGCAACTTGATCTGCACGTACGTATAATTATCCCGGCGTGTTAACATACGTGCAAAATAAAATAGCCCAGACGCATGAGATCAACGTTCAGTCGCGCATGGCCGCACGCTTTTACTAACGCTCCAATAAACAAGATGCATCTTTCTCATTAATTTTATTCTCAGGGTGTCCAAGCTAATGTTACCGAGTGTGCAACTTTTTAAGGGCAACGCGTTCGAGGAATTCCTACGATGATTAATTTCGCACTTGGCGATGGACTTTCTTGTATTAAAGGCACCGAGTGAGTATGTGCGTGAGAAGTCAGTAAAAGGTTTTTGGGAGAATTTGTTGTCTCAACTTATCTATGCGAATTACCGAAGAAAAAATGCGACGCAAGACATTCGCGGCACTTATTGCACTTATATAACCTTTATAGAAGGTTGCTATCGATAATGTAAATATACATTATAGGCTAGGATGTTCACATGCGAAAACTTTATTGGCTTGTTATTATGTAGTCAGTAATTGTAGTCAGTAAATGCAAGACATAAACCCACGAAAAGTTTCAAATATTCCACATTTAAGAAATTAATTGTACTAAATATGAAAATTTAGTTTGTTTCCAAACCTTCATATGATATCAGAAATGTCATGTTTCTTTTATATTGCTATGACCAATGACTATAAAGAAATCATGGAATCGGTAATCGACTGGATGAGTGGTTAGAGCGTTGCTTTAACGCTCTGTTTCAGGGTTTGCGGGTTCGATTCCCGGCAAGGTCAACTTTTGAAATGAACTTTTCAAACTCGGCTCAGACAGCGCACCTGTGGGGTTGCTTATTTTCTAAGCAACCTGTCAGCATGTCTTCTGTATACTTTATTAGGAACCGTCGATTGCAGCAAGTAATAACTTTCAGGCTGTACCTAACAGATTTGCATATTGCATGTTAGGAAAATTTCATATAGTAGCAACGTTTTTTTTATTTAAAGATATACCTTATTGATACGTGGCTCCATCCACTGTAAATAAACTCAAGCAACATCAAAGGATCCAAAAAAGATGAGAAACCCTGGCATCCATTAATTATTTATTAACAAAATTAATTTCAGCATTGACATTTTAGTATGTAGGTTTTTGGTTTGGTCACATTTCAAATCGTCAGAGTTTTAAAACATTTCATATACTTACAAGAATTTGTGTAGCAAATAAAAACTAGTAATTAAAAATGAAATCATTCACTTGTACGTGGATCGGATATTCATTTTATACTTTGTCTATCGGGAAAAACCAAACATTTAATTGGTATAAATTGCATATAGTCAATTATATTGGTAACTTTAAAAGAAAATATTATATTTCCTTCTATTAATATATTGTGTAGAATTAGCTGCTGCCCGCGACTTCGCCCGCTTAACTTAGTAAATTATATATTAAAATCTTCCTCGAGAACCACTCTATCCATTGGTGAAAACAGCATGAAAATCGGTGAGTAGTTTTTGGGTTTATCGTGAACAGACAGACAGATAGACAGACAGACTCGGCGGAGGACTTTGTTTTATAATAGGATATCTGTAGTAACCGTTTGAAAAGCTTTAAGGATTGATATGTTTACTTTCCTAAAACAATTTGTATATGTTACTTTAATACAAAAAGAAAAAGTAAAGAAAACAAATGAGTATTATATTTCGACAAAATGATAGAATAGAATAAAAAATATAGAAACATTATGAACATAATGAACTAAAACAAGCAAGTAATATTAAATGTTTGTATTAATATTGATTATCAATACCAATATACCAAAGAAAATGAGAAGGAAATATAATAGCTATTTTTCTGCTTTTGTTACATTTGCCTTAAAAAAAAATTCAGGCGTTATGATAAAATTAAAATTGCCTGTTCACCGAAGTGTCTGATTATCATCAGCTGGAATATCTGATTATGATTATCTGACAGGCAAATATCCATTTTTAATTAAACCTCCGCGTCATTGTCAGGGCATAGCAGGCATCTAGAGACAAGGTTAGGATCTGTTACTGTTACTTATCTAACAGAGCTTGAAAACTAAAAACACAAAAAACAATTAGTTAAAATGTTTCTCATAAAAATAATGGAAAGATGAGAGAAAACTATGCCTAATCATTCATATTAATGTAGGTACACTTACGAGTACTGGAGAATAGGGTCTCAAGTCGCTGTAAAACCTTAATAAATAAATAAAATTTGAAAAAGTATGCAAAGTAGGAAAATATTCTTTGAAAACCCAAGTGCTTTGGAGCCCCTTATTTCCATTGCGGCTATAGATAATTTTTAAATGAAGGTATAACATCATACTTAGATAGGTATAATTGAACAGATAGTTATTTAGCCTTCTTACTCTTTAAATCAGCATTCCAAATAGGCAGTCAATGTAATGAAACGCATTATTATTATTATACATAGTTCTACTATTTGTTCTACGATAAATTGGACAAAAAAATGGCATCATAACTCCCAAACGAAAAGACCGATTTTGTTCCGGGTTTTTTTTTGGAATGGCATACCTACATAATTGAAATAGTTCTAAGCTATAATTTCTGAAGATCTGTTCAGGCGTTCGAAGATCATGATCTCATTTCCTATTTGGCAAAGGGATCTCATTAACTTCGATTAATATAGTTTACTATTACTTCGGTGGTATTTACATGATATGATAACCTTGACCTGACGCTGCAGCATCAAGTAGTATGCGGTACGCAACTCCTCAGCAACTAACAGCAGATATAGCGTGTTTTGGCTCATTTGAATAAATAGTAGGGGGTTAGATTATAATTTTCAATTATAGCTGGTTATTATTGAATGGGACGCAAAAGTGTTATTGTTTTGTTGCCTGCGTCTGACTGTGATTGTGACAACCGCACAGTTCACGGCCATGAGTTGGTTCTTGGTACGATGACACCTTTCGCTCGAAGCCTTGGAAACAAATCCACATTTTGTATAATTGACGAGTCTACTTGTGTCGGAGGATCGTGAGCTGTCTTAAGTTGCGTTACTGCTTGCTATCCATTTATCACGTAGGTACTCTTGTGATTAACTAATCGACGGGTGGAGATAATAAATGAATGAGCTCTTTACTTTTGACTAAGGAAAGTCTAATTTTACACTTACTTAATCACTGACCAGCCTTTGTCCGCCTTGAAATGACTGTGGTCATAGTGAAGGTCAAAAATTTTTAAAACCAAATTTAAACAGGTTGAATTTATGACTTCATCACTGAACCAATGGGCTCGTCAGTCACTTAGAATTAATGATTTTGTAAATTACTTATTTAATGCCCACGTGCTGTTATTTCGCTGTTATTTTGCTGTTAATGGTGGTCTTCTGTTTATTAAATAAGTATAAAAAATATTTTTTAATATAATAAGTAATAGCAATAATGATTACACAAAAAATATCTCAGTAATAACAAGATTTTTACGACATCTATAAGAAATTGTTTTTTAATTATAAAAGTACTTAATAACACTTTATTTCTAAAACAACTACACCAAACTTAACGATAAAAATTTCCAACATAACTTTTATAATAATCTTTTTTTTTTTTAATTTTTATCTAATTCGTATTTTTTATCGAATCCTATGCCCACTCTTATGTCTAACAGTGGACATACTAAAACTGAAGTGAAGGTCAAATCTCAAAATTTGTTTGTTAATCACCTTCCCTATATTGTAAAACAAATGTGATGTGATATTAACAAAAACAATACACATCATATTAATACCTATATATTTTTTAAATACACCAAAAACAATTTAGTTACATTGACATAGTGTCACTACTTAGGTGCGGTTTTCCAATATTTTTTTTTAAATAAAAGTTAATTTTGCAATTACAGTCTCGGATAATACTGGTCAAGTGGTCACTACACTATTATATGTTCATAACATGTTAATGTGACATACATTATCATTAATATAGACTGACATAAATTATCAGTCGAAATATATACCTAAATTGGTCATACAAATGGGTAACGGATGTACTTGGTCACGGGGTTGGATTACGCCCGGTTCACCTTGAATTAACCGAACCTAATTCACAGCATTGCGTAGGCAACTATACACTGTGAATCTATTACGAGTATCACAGCAATCATCATTATCACCACCGCAGCTGATAAGTGATAAAGTGCGTGGTAATTACACTTTTTGCTTAAAAACTTAGTTAAAAATATTTTTTGTTAAGACTTCCTGAGACCACTGTGGATTGATTTGTGTGATATGGTATAACAATGACACAAAGGAATATATTAGAATTGCTAGTTAATATTTTAAATTAACCTTAGGTTGAAGTTTTAAAAGTTATGTCAACTACCTAAGTATCTGTTCTCCTCCTGCGTTAAATTTTTATTTATATCAATGCTTCTTGCTTCAGGGCTAAATTCTTAACATGTATATTAATACAGACAGAAAGAGATTCTTGCGCATTAATATTACAATTTTTTTTTATGGAATACACGATTTTTTTTGCAAGTTTTCTCTTCACAAGAACCTTCTTCGAAAGGAAAAATACATAGCCGAATTGTTGCAGTCTTGCACTTAGCACCACATTTAGCGATTCATTTTTATTTATATGGATTATTTTATGGTTTCTATAAATTCCCAAAAGTGTGATAGCTTTAGTAATAAGTAAATAATCAAATTCTTATAAAAGGCAAATATAGTTTCGCTAAGACACGGAAAACCTACTTGTTGGAATTTATACCTTTATGCGGAAAACTAAGTAAGTTTTATATGTGCTTTATAAGCTTTATATGTATGTGCCGGCAGACTTATTTGGGTGTCACAATAATAGGGTATTATAATAGATAAACAACTACTTAATCATATTCCGTCCGCCTTTTTTACACATCATTGGGTGTAAATAAATTATTAAAAAATATATCACTTCGGTGTCATATCACAAGGTAAGTTTTTATTAGTTAGCTCACCATTGTTTATTTACTTATAAGGAAAATTAGTGGATTTCCTTTAGCATTGTTTGGAAATATTTCTAAAATAAACGGAAAAAAATAAGAAAAACAATTATGTTGCTTATAAATTATTTAAAAAAAAGTCGCTGAAGGATATAAAATTATAACAAACTCGATTTGTGGAAGACTTTGTGGCGTTGGAAAAATTTTTCGGGAGTTTGCCACCTAAATTGGAAAATTAAGGTGGCAAACTCCCGAAAAATTTTTCAGGTAAAACTACCAAATGACTACCTCTCAATTGTTAACTTATTATATTCCCCAACAGGATCGTACCTATCCTATGTTTACTACTCGTGATTGCCTATTGTTTAATGAAATTGATGGGAACATAAAAGGCAGCGAGAGTCTGCACACTGTTTAGTCATAACCAGTCGCCCCAGTCAACCGGTCGGTCGTTGGGTGACACAACCTACGTTCACATACACAGACCAACGTGCTCCGATTACTGAGGGTAAGTTGTTAAGACCGTTATGCATGTTATATAAATTTGCAAATAGGCTAATGTGCCATCGATAATCCGAAGATAGATAGATTATACAATTTATTAAAAAAATATTGAATAGGTTTCTTTGCGAATTTAAACAATGTATGGATATTGGTTTTATTATTTTCTAAACTTTAGATAATAATAAGTATGTGTGACGCCAGTGATAAATTTAAAGTGTGGCTTGCAGAATCAAACTGTTTGAAATTTGTTTATGTGGTGGTTTCTTCAAAATTTAAATGTTTTCTTTGGCAGTGTCTTCCTTAGGGCCTCTTTTGCCATTTGTCAAGTAGGTTAACTGTCACTTAAAGTCACCGGTAACCGGGGTTAATGGAGCTGATATACCTTTGTATGTACGGTAAAAGTCCCAAACATTAAAAAGAAATTAATGCAGTAAACCGAGTGCATAATTTAATAAAACATAAAATTATTTCTAAAAGTAACTAATCAACACTTTACTTGTAGTTGTTGAAAGAGGCTCTTAGACTAATACATATTTACAAACCGGTACCTTAGTAATTAAAATTAACTATTTTATACATAACGATGGTAAATTTTGTAAAAATTCGTAAATTTTGTCAAAAATCAATATTTTGTATACTTACTTAATTTTATCAGTAAGTATGTATTTTTTGTTTGAATTTGAATTTTTATAGTGTTATACGACTATATAAACAACACAATATATTTGCCTATTTCTGTAAAAATGGTAACAATTTACAAAAAAATTGCAGTGAAAATTTTTATATTTTATGTGTTAAGTAATTTCAAAACGCAAATTTAAAACAAACACATTTATGTAATAAAAAAATATGACTTAAATTTAGGTAGGTATTAAGGTATGTAATCTACCTGAAAATGCTGCATAATTAATTAATCAATCACGCATAAATGCATAAAAATAGTCTATATTTTTGTCTATTTTTTGTGACTATTATATTTGATTTCGTTGAACACTAAGCGCGATAAGTTTTTTTTAATCATGGAAGCCTTCTACCAGCAGACCTTGGAGTAGTTCAGTTGAAGCAAAAAGTCGTGACTTGACAACATTCTCTTCCATACAAAGACGGGCGTTCAAATCGGAAGGTGTCGGAAGCTTGCTTATTAAAATAATTTATTTATAAAGTAACTCAGCGTATAAAGTGATCAGGTAAATAAATGGATAGTTTCGTAGTGAACATGTAATATAAGCATGAGTTTTAATATAGGTAATCACTTAAACCAGTTGCTGCGCTGAACGTATAACGATATATTATCACAATTATTAGTAGTCGAATCACAATTATTATTAGTAGTTATTGAACTAAGTTGCATTTGTGGCTGAATTTTTATTTGAGAACTCATTCCTCGTGTGAATTGCATTTCTGTTTTCTTTTCACACCAACAAACATTTCGGTATGGAAATTCTAATATCCGATAGAAATAATAATAATAGACAACAACAGAATTAGAATTGCTTAGTTTAAGAAGAATAGTAGCCCCCTCCTTGAGTATTCTACTGGCTTTAAAATGAGGTGCAAAAACTTTATCCAGCGGACGCGTAAACTTTGAAATAATCTTCCGAGGTTTTCCAACTAGTTGCAATAAGGGCTTCTTCAAAGGCGCCTTAAACAAATTACTGTAGGTTGGTCAGCCATTCTTTATAATATACCTAGGTAAAAAAAGATATTGACAATCACATTAGCTTCTTCGTTTTTCTAGTGATATTTTGTGGTATTACATTTGTGTTTTCCAAATGACATTTTTGGTTGAATCTTTTCTTTAGAACCGTAATCAGAAAATTCATACCTATTTATACACGTTCTCCTTCTCTAATGTCTATTAACGCTCAGCCAAAACTACCAAGTCTACAAAGTTGAAACTTGTTTATTTGATAACGTAAGCATCAGCTTATAAAAAAATTACTCCGTGCGAAGTTATGAATAGAAGAGTGTGTTATGTTAGGCTAATTCTCAAGCGTTAAGTAATTTGTGTTTAAAATAATAAATTTAATAATCGCCAGCGTACCTACTTAATGTTTGACGAAGTTGTGCAACCATCTCTGCCACAGTTCCCATGCTTTTTGAATACATAACAACACTGATCTTCTGAGATAAGGAAGAGCCGTGCATGATACACAACTTGTTATTTCCCAATAATAGGATCACAAAACGTCTGCAAAAACGTGAGCCGGCTTTGAGAGTTTTACAATACTGTCATTACCATGTTACGACATCAACACTACAAGCCGGTATAAACTATTCTCAAGCTAATTTAACAAAATTGCTCACCGAAATTTCAAACACAGCCTCCATCTAAACTACTTCAGTCTGGCCATGACTATATAGGTATATAGGTATATTAAAATGGTACCTTGACTTACTTGACTTATATTCCTGTGTCCCCTAGATGGGGCAAAGGGCCTCCACAATGCGCCGCCATCCCGTTCGGTCTTGAGCTTCGCGCTTCAATTCGCTCCAAGTCTTCCCTATGTTCTTCGCCTCTGCGATGATTGTCCGCCGCCAGGTTTGCTTTGGGCGGCCACGCTTACGCTTTCCTTGGGGATTCCAGTCTAGGGCTTGCCTCGGTATGTGATTAGGTTCCCTTCGGAGCGTGTGGCCGATCCAGTTCCACTTGCGGCGTTTGATCTGCTGGTCGATCGGTGTCTCATCGCAGCGTTCCCACAGTTCTATATTGGAGATTTTCTCGGGCCAGTAAACACCAAGAATACGGCGAAGACAGCGGTTGATGAAGACCTGGAGCCGGTGCGAGATGTCCTTAGCAACCTTCCACGTCTCACATCCGTACAGCAACACGGTTTTCACGTTGGACCGGAATATCTTGAGCTTAACTCTCCTAGTCAGCTTCCGTGATTGCCACACAGGGCGAAGCTGTGCGAAGGTTGCTTTTGCCTTGGCGATTCTCGAAGCGATGTCCTCTTCGGTCCCTCCAGTTTCCGACACTACGCTACCGAGGTAAGTGAATTTGTGGACCCTTTCCACAGCCTCTGTACCAATGAGCAACGGCAAAGAGCTTGTCGCCCCGCACCTCATTTCCTGGGTCTTCCGGGTGTTGATTTTCAGTCCCATCTCCTTCGCCTCTCGCTGTAGATCGTCCAGCTTGGCTTGCATGTCGGTTCTTGTGTGACTCAGCAGGCATAGGTCATCGGCATAATCCAGGTCTTCCAAGACGCTCGATAGTCCCCACTCTATGCCGCGACGCTTGTTACATATTGTATTGCTCATGATGCCATCGAGAACAACAAGAAACAGGAGAGGCGAGAGAAGACACCCCTGTCGCACGCCCGCATGAACCGCTATATCCTCCGAGACGAGGCCGTCGTGTGTCACTCTACAGGAATACTTCCCATATATGGCCTTGATCATGTTAGTAATTTTCTCGGGGACCCCAATTTCACGCAATCGGTCCCAGATGCAACACCAGCTCAGCGTATCGAAGGCTTTTTCGAAGTCCACGAAGGTCAAATACATTTCCCTCTGCCATTCTGATGCAAAGCAATGCAAAACCGGACCGATCGAAAATGGTACCTAATAGATACCATTTTAATATACCTGTAAGTTTTTAAGAGTAGGTAATAAATTTTGTAGTTATTTTAGAGAAATAAACAATTAAAATATTTCTTTTGATACCACCGAACGGATTTTTATATGGTTTAGAAAGAGCGATAAACGAGAAATGGTCTATATAATTTGCAGCAACCGCGCGAAGCCATAGTCTTTTGTAAAATTCAGTTTATTAGAACTAATTGCTTAATAATTGCTTAATTGATTTATGAAAAGAGCAACTAGGGGGTTTCTTGCCGAGTTCTTCCCCCTAGAAACAGCTTTCCGAACCGGTGGTAGTTTGTAATTTTGACGAAGATAAATGTTTTGTAAAAACTTACATCTAATAAATGATTTGAATTTGAATATTTTAAAAACCCACTAGTTAAAACTACTACTAATGATTAAAAACAAATTGTCAATTAAATTTTATTAATTATTTGGTTAACGACTGCAGCAATTAATAACTATATTTTAATAACATTTCAGTTACAAAAATAATTCCAGTTTACATAATGTAGCATTTCACAAACTGTATAGGTACCTATTCATTCCTTTTTTGTTTTAATATTTACATATAATATACCATCGCTTGGGCTCTTTTTATAAAGGTATATTATGGACAGATAACAGCCCATTAATTATTATTGATATCGTGCCTATCAAGCCTGAGCACACCAGATGAATCGCGGTATACAATATTGGGAAAAAGAAAACACTAGTAGAAATAAAAGGGCTCTGCTTTTTGGTTTCCTTTACTAACCGAAACAAAAACACATGCGCTGTTATATCACAATATTCATTATTAAAGTGAAAACTTCTTGAGGCGCATTTCTTCTGAGGAATGAACGTAAATGAACCGTCACGCTCGGGTCGGTGACGCTCGGCTCCACTCGACATCAAGAGTGTACTTGGTGACGCACTTTAGAAGTGTTCACTTCTATCGTGTGGTCATACGTACATCCCCATGTGTTTAAATAATATAATTTATTTACAGTTTAAAATGAAGACCATTATATTAGTGGTCTTGGCATTGGCTGCATGCGAAGCCGCCGAACCTAAGCTTCGATTCGCATGGAAAGAAGTCGATTACAAATGGGATTCGCCGGCGCAAAAGGAAGATGCAATCAAAGAAGGAAAATTCGTTGCAGCCAATAATTTACCACTAGGATTGGCTAGATGGAAAGATAAGCTGTTCGTGACAGTACCTAGATGGAAGAGCGGCGTGTCTTCATCGTTGAATTACTTGAAATTAGACAGTCCGGTCGATTCACCTCTGATCCCTTACCCGTCGTGGAAAGACAATCTTGTCGCCGACGATGCTAAAGAGTTACCGACAAACAGCTCAATTATTTCCGTGTTCAGGATTTTTGTTGACTCTTGCGACAGACTTTGGGTTTTGGACACAGGACTAGCTGATATCTTTGGTAAATATTATATTTACTTACTACTTAAAAAATGATTATGTTCGCACAGTTTTTTAAAAACATATTTAAGCTGTGGTACATTGAGCACTGTACGAGTGTACCACACTGAGCAGCGCAAAGATGATCCCTCTGACATTGACCCGGGCGATAGTCTTGGGGGAGACTGCAAAGAGTCATGTGTCTAAAATCTATAAGTAAGTAATATTATTTTATCTATAAGTAATGTTTTTTATTCTCTTTTTAGGGGCAGGAAATCAAATCGCTGGACCCTCTCTAGTTATTTTCGATCTAACAAACGATCAACTCATACACCGTTACTATTTTAAAGCGACAGACATGAAGGAGGATTCATTCTTTGCTAATGTTGTAAGTGTTGTCACAAACTATGTAGGGGTTTTATTTGCTGTAATATTTATGAATCATTTATTCATTGACGAGCCCGTTGGATGAATGGTTGCTTGCTTTAACGATCTGTCTTAGGGGTCCCAGGTTTGATTCCCGGCAGGATCAACTTTGGAAATGCTTTGCACTTGCAACATCAGTGGCGTTGCTTGTGCTATATGCTAAGGTAGCCACCTACTTTCAGCCTATCTGTTGAGTTTAACATAAAATAACTGTTTCAAATTCGTTTTAGGCTGTGGACGTCGATAAAGGCAAATGTGACGATGCGTTTGCTTACGTAGCTGACTTGGGAGGTTATGGAATTGTTGTGTACAGTTTGAAGCAGGACAAGTCTTGGCGCGTGGCACATCACTATTTCCACTTTGAACCCTTGGCTGGATCGTATAAGGTCGGAGGCATCGAATTCCAATGGACCGACGGTGTTTTTGGACTGGCGTTGTCTGAACCTAAGGAGAATGGGTAAGCTAGACCTTGCGTAAACTTGTTTACATGTTGACTATGTAAAATAGTGTTTGCCTCGTAACTTGGTTATAGCTTGAAATAAGGTAAACAATAAGAGAAGGTCAAAGTTCTCTTAACTGCAACTGTTACGAGATGCTATATGAGTGTGAGTTTATTTTATACGAGAGCAGATAAAACAGTACATATTGGAATATTCCGAATGAGTATGGCTACTTTCGTTGTGATTGTCCGCATACATGCGAATAATACGCAAAACAATAAAATCAAGATTGCCAAGGAACGCATTTGAATTCACAATGCCACGTATCCGCATACATTTTCTACATTTATTATGATAGGACAATACAAGTGCTGGACATGTGGGAGACGCACGCGGGCAAAACCCACGAAAAAAATTGTGTGAAATTTCACCTACGGTTTTTTTATATATTATGGTCCTATATGTAATACATAATAAAAATATATTTAAATTTTTATCAAAACGTTTGGTCGACATAACCGGCGATTCTAAAGCTGGCTATTACCTCGGTCAACAGATCAGTATTGCTATACAACGAGGTAATGCAGCCAGCATGCTTGGGACCCTACCAAAAGGACCGATGCTTTATATTATATAATGTGTATATATATTATAACTTAGGATTAGATTTTATTTTAAATAACTGTATAATATGTAAATATAAAAAATTGGACATTAACTATGTATATGTCGATCGTAGTAATTAATAGCTAAATACCATGACCATGACTCATTGAACAATCAATCACAAAATGTCAAATATTTGCTTCCGGTCCATTACTTCAATTTTTCACTTAAAAAAAATATGGGCAGTTTTTTGTGTTTGGAAATGTTAAAGCGTTCCCTTTATGACGTCCACCATTGATTCCGTGGATATGAGCGGTCACACGTGTAAGGATCGGTGGGGATCTGGTTCGCAGATATTCCCGCGCAAAAAATAATAAAAAAAATAATAATAATAAACTTTTTAGCAATTGCAACCCAATGCGCAACGTCAGGGAGACGCAGCTGCGAAAAAATAGTTAATTCAATACATAATGTGTCATTATGCGAGTAACCCATGTTTTCCTTTAATCTATTGCACTTACTTAGATGAATAAGAAATGGATACAACATTTGTCTCGCTAATAGGTAGGAAATAAATGCTAGCATTCAGTCGTTTCTGATTTCTTTAATATTGTTTTCAATTGAGTTTAATAATTCTTTAATAGGTCATCCCCTAACGGATGTTTGAACTGTACTTGAGTTTTTGTCAAGTAGAGTAAAAATTAAAAACCAGTTTGACATATTCCAACAATGTCCAATATCCAAAATTCGAACAAGTTTCGAGTGGCATTGACCTGGCTGGGTGTTTTGATTTGCCGAGCGAGGTCGGTGCCCGAGTACAGTTAATTGTAATGTTTGAAAATTAATTAATTTTTGTGGTATTAATAAATTTCGCAATATGAATTAATTATAATTAAATTGTTACAGTTACCGAGCATTGTTTTTCCATGCAATGTCAAGCACGAAAGAGTTTTGTGTATCGACCGAATTGCTTCGCAACTGGCCACTCCTTGACAAAGAACAGGCATTCAGAGACTTCAAGGTTTGAATACTAACATAAATTACTGTTACACTATGCGCATGCAATATTAATGTTGAGAAATTCAAATGCTTTTGTTCAAATATTTTCCTGTTTTTGAAGTTTTTTCCTTATAAAGTTGTATTCACCGCATCGTTATTGGTTATTTAATTTGAAAATAATTTGTGCTAAAATTTGTATTCGTTTTCCTATTACAGCTATTGGGCGATCGAGGTGAGAATTGCCAAGCTTCTGCTAGCTCTTACGACAACAAAACTGACGTATTATTCTATAGTATGGTAAGTTAATTTTTCTAATAGTACTTAATACGTTACAGCCATCGAAATATATCTGGTTACAGCTACACTTTATACAAAACAATTTATACAGGGTGTTTGTTAATTTGATTAAGGTGTAAACTAAAAAGTATGAGTATTTACAGAATACTTACCAAATTTTACATTAAAATTATATTTCCCAAATTTCACATCAATCGAACCAGTGAGTTAGTGAAATCACTTCGTCAACTAGGAAATGGGGTGATGATTTTCAAATGCCTGAATCTTCGATCACGTCAGCATTTAAACCAAAAACCGTATCAAAATCGGTCCATCCCATTGAGAGCTACGATTCCAGAGACAGACACACACATACACAAAGACACACACCCCAAACTTATTACACCCTGTTTTTTTTTTTTGTAAATAAAATATTCATCAATATTCATGTTTTTGCTTCCTTTTTTTTTTCAGGTGAATCGTAACGGTATAGGTTGCTGGAACACTAAGAAGCCTTATACTCAAGAAAATAATCCTCTTATCTTTAGTGACGCCGTGCTCTACGAGTTCCCTAACGATCTCAAGGTATATCATTATTGCATATCCTTATGCATTCTAAAACATAGCTGTTATTAAAGGTTATTTAAAATTCAATCATGATCTAATATTTTTGTTATGTGCAACGCGATAAGACGGTTGAGAAATTAACCGCTATGATTGCAAAAGAAATAAAAAATCTCACGGAAATTTAATATGAAAATTGATTTTATCACAAATGTACAGATTTATAGTGTTATTTACTTAAGGATTCTCAATATTGAACTTATTCTGGAACCTAGTGGGTTTATTTGTCTATTTTAATTTAGTCATAGCGATTTATTTTATTTTTATTCTAAAACCCACTTTTTTATGTGCCATTTCATCGATAAAATGGTTTGCATTGGTTGTATTTGTCACGACACCCTTTCAACGTACATTAGGTCTTAAGTTAGTTATCATATTATAAATAATATAAATAATCATCTTAAGCTTTCATCATATTATAAAAACGGTGGATTTATATAACTATTAAATTAACACTTTTAAATTATCAGAAGTGTTCACTTTATAATCTGAACCTATTTCGCAAAGTAAATACTTATTTATTTATTTATTTTGAACATAAACCCAACAGCAAAACAAAATAACATACAATAGACACATTATTACTACTTACATTGCCAATTACAGGGTTTCATTGTGTAGAACTTAAAAATTATGTATAAATTGAATACTAAACAATGGGGGAGGGATCTGGGGTAGGGTATGATCAATTTGTGTGTGTGTGTGCGTGTGTGTGTGCGTGTGTGTGTGTGTGTGTGTGTGTGTGTGTGTGTGTGTGTGTGTGTGTGTGTGTGTACGTGTGTGTGTGGGTGTGCGTGCGCGTGTGTGTGTGTGTGTGTGTGTGTGTGTGTGCGTGCGTGCGTGTGTGTGTGTGTGCGTGCGTGTGGTGTGTGTGTGTGTGTGTGTGTGTGTGTGTGTGTGTGTGTGCGCGTGTGTGTGTGTGTGTGTGTGTGTGTGTGTGTGTGTGTGTGTGTGTGTGTGTGTGTGTGTGTGTGTGTGTGTGTGTGTGTGTGTGCGTAACCTCTTTGCTGAGCGTGGAGTATAAATTTACGAAGTACGATTTTTACTTTCAGGTTGACGATGAAAACACTCTATGGTGGTTGACTGACAGGCTCCCCAGGTTCCTGTACAAGTCGTTGGACCCCAACGACGTCAATCATAGAATATTTAGTATCAGCACATCAGACGCAGTCGCCGGCTCGGCTTGTGCTTAAAACACTACTTTGTACCTGATTCAAATTTTAATAAACTTAACTAACCTACTTCAAGATAAACAAGATATATTTTGATTTTAGTTACACAACAAACAAATTATTCCATAAATAATTGACAGATAAATTTCTGTTCGTTCAATACCTACAATTTATATATGGTCGAACCAATGGGAAAAAAAGGTTACATAGTCCGATCGATAAACTATGCGCCAACTACGTGGCCACAGCTTTACTAGGTTTCGTAGGAATTTAACTTTTTTTTACAAAAAAAATCTTCCCTCATTTGTAGTTTTTTTCAGGAGTGAAAACCGTATACAAGTCAGTTGTGCGCTTTAGAAGAATCAAGGGAAGATATATCGGTTGATATAGACGGACAGTTAATTTCTTTTTTACTTGTATTATTTAGAGACGAGAGACTATAGAAGATACAATTTATTATTTTATGTTACAAAAATAAAAAGTTGAAAAGTATACTGTCATCAGTGTGAGCACGATATAAAAAATAAAATAAAAAAGTCTAATTAATAATAATATGTACTATAGATTGAATAAATTTTTGTAGTATTCTTGTGAGGTACCTAGGTCGCAAAGCTAATGTTCTCTCGCAGAGGTATGCGACTTCGATATTTATAGTACCTTATTAAAAAAAATATAAGTAATAGAAGAAGAAAACTTTAGCCCGCAAAAGTTTATTGGAAATTTTATTCGATAGTACATAATTGTCTAATAAAATTTAAAATAAAACTACTTTGACCGTTCATTCGAAATTCGAAGTTGCAATATTGAATAAAAATATTATTTTTAAACGTGCTTACATAAATACTGGCCTTGTTCAATGAACTTGATAATAGCCTTGTGTTTAAATGGGGTCGTAGTCGCTTTAAAAAGGTTATTGTAAGGTTGTAAGGTCATCACATCAATTCTAGATTAATAAGGTGTACATATCTATAATATACATAATTATATAATAAACACTTATTTATAATTTCACTATAGAAAAATATAATATACATTTGAATATTTGAACCTTATTTGAACTTAAAATTGAAATTCAAAATTTTAATATTTAATATTTTGTAATAGTTCACAAATAATTTTTCACATATATACCTACTCGTAACATTAGGTTAGTTATATTTGTTTGAAGAAATAACTGTTCCATGATCTCGTGTGATCTAATATGCTGGTATGTTTTTTGTTTGTAGACGAAGTACAAATATTGTATTTATAAAAAAATAAAATAAAAAATCTTATTAAAATCTTGTTTGATTTTGTCTTTCAGTTATTTATTTGGAAGGCCCTACTCTCTACTTCAGGTTTTCAGTTCGTAAGTATAGTAGCCAACAGTTTCAGAAGGACCTTGACGGCTTAGTGGAAATTAGCGGATAAACAGAGTCGGAGAGCTGCTTTATATTTTACGTAACTAGACTGGGTGACCGAGCTTCGATCGGCAGGCTTATTATCTAAATGCCTCTGCTGAGCGACAGGCGAAAAATGCGAAAAATTTGTGCAATATCACACTAAATCGTTAATTTTTACACAAACCACACTAGTGTTATGAGCTACGTGATACCAAAAACACCGATTTAGTGTGTATTGCACAAATTTTTCGCCTGTCGCTCAGCAGAGGCATTTAGATAATAAGCCTGCTGGCCAATGAAAGGCTTAAAGTTTTTAACTTGTAAGAAAGAAAGTCTATAAAACATTATAGAAAATAAATTCAAGAATTAATAATTCAAAATATTATAAAACAAGCAAGCGATATAACTTTTATAACAGTTCCATTAAAAGAACTACCTGAAACGAATTTTCTCGAAGATAAGAGAAGACAAAACGATTTCTAGACCTAAAAAACCCCTAACTCTATATTTTGGAAATAATCGTTAGAGCCGTTTGCAAAATCGTCGTGACATACAAGAATTCCTCGTTTAGGATATGCAATTTTTTTTAGTCTGCCTATGCAAATAAGTTGGAATATATTTTTATTAAGTTAAGCCGACCTTAATAGAATTAATTATACCTGGATAATAATGCAAAAAAAATAATTAAAAAATCTAATAATTGAAGAAGTTTTTAAACAATATATTTTTAAAATATTTTTAGATCTCAAAAATAAAATCAGTTATTTAAATTTCATTAGGTATAGATTTTTTATTTTAAAAATGCAATCAAGACTCCTTTTTCTGTGGATATCGCCTTAATTCTATAATACCTGCTTATTTCATAGTATATATTATGACTCTTATAAGGACTTAGCAACAAAGTTGAGTCGTGAAATCTCATGCTATAAAAGTGGACCAAGGTTCAAACTCAAAATTACACCTAAATTGATAGAATTTTCCAGTACAGGAAACACAAACATGTAGTACACATCTGATATTTACTGAAAATAATACTAAACCTACCCACATACCCAGAAAGAAGTGCATTTATTCTCGGTGATCAAAATAAATGGATTTAGCCTTCTTTTTACTTTGTGTAAAATAATTATTTACGATGCGACGAAGTCACGTAATACAGTGTTTACATGTTTTGCTACAAGTAGCAAGTGCCGTTGATAATTATTATGTAACGAACATTACTTTGGAAGTATGATGTTAACAGCTGGTTATTGGTTTGTTTCTCATGTTTGTTCTGGTATGGTTTAAACATTGGTTTAAACAGTGAATGTTGTAGTGAGATTTGCTCATTCGGCGGTGAGACATCGTAGTGCTAACACCCACCAACAAGAAATGGCTTCATTCAAAAAGGAAAAAGTCGGTATCGTCGGGAGGTGAGTTTAAATTAAATTTAAATTTGAATTATTTAAACTGGTTAAGGCATTTAAAGAACTATGTTTTTCAACATATTTTAATGTTTTTAAAATACTTATATTTTCGTCACGAATTTGTAAATTTATATTTCTTTAATAAGTTATTCATAAAATAATTTGTTCTATAAATGAATAAATTATGGAGATGAATAGATATTACGATGAATAAATGACATATTTAATCATTTATTCAACATAATATTTATTGAACTCGTCTATACATTTATAAATGAATAAATTAATAAACGGATTTATTGGTCGAGTGGTTAAGGTGCTTGCGTAAGCGCTCTTTCTCGGAGGTCCCGGGTTCAATTCTCGGCTGGGCCAACTTTATTTTTTTTTAAATTACAACTTTCTTGGATCTGGCAAGAAGTGGCAGGGCACACTAGTTTCGCAGTCATATGGATACCTCTTAACCACCGACCACCGTCAGTAACCAGGCCTTAAAGAAGACCACCATGAAACAACAAGGGTATCAGAGCTTGTTATACTGTCAGTAGCTAACTACCATCAAGTGAACAGTCAGCCTGTCTGTAGACGTTAACATAAAACTTTTCTGATTTTAAATTTAAGATTTTTCACTAATAACAAAATATTTGTAGTTATAAATCTAATCTTATAACTACAATTTTTTTGTTTGTAGTTATAATCTTTATAATTCTTTGTACATTTTTTTAACAAGGCAAATCGAATGCCTGACAATAGTAAGTAAGTAGATACTATTAACAACAATAGGCGTTTGGCCGATGCATTTGACCATGTAATCAATAGCCTTCAAGTTTGACCCATTTTAGAATCTCCAGTAGTATAGACCTGAATATTATTATGAACTTTCTAATTATACAACTAGAATTATAATTGTATTTAGGGCCTCTTTCACCAACTACAAGTAAAGTGTTGATTAGTTACTTTTGAAGTAACGCTAATTGGCGAGTAAATGTTACGAGTATCTTGTTTCAATTTGATTGAAATTACCCTTGAGTAATACTACTCGAAGATGGTGAAACTCGTACGCTTACTTACCAGTGAGTTTAAATGGCGGTTAGCCTATTTGGCACTTTACTCAGAAATTGTGAAAAAATGCCCTTAGTGTCTAAAGACAATATTGTTATGTTTAGTATATATAAATAATATTGAATTGTTAAAATAACTTACGACATATCAAAACTTCCATTTAGTTTTATATCGTTATTATCTTGTGTTTATTGTTTATCAAACAGTTCAAAAAAGGTTAACAGTTAACTGTTTCTAGTTAGTTTTTTAATGGTATGCTATCGACAACATTATCGATTATTTTATCGTATGACATTTCAAACATTATTTTTCCTGTTCAACAACTATGGGTGCAAGTGCAACTTGCGTTTCTAAATTATGTAATAGCTACTTGTGATCACAAGTCACACACAGCTCATTTTAATATTACGGGTACTAAACACTCGAATCCTAAATACCCTAGTATTATAAGTCAAAATCAATTTATTTTTTATTTCATTCCTAATAAGTGTTATAAGATTTTATTAAAAAAAAAAATAAGACTATGGATTATTTCACTTTGAAAGTAAAATAGTTCCAATATTCTTAGAAATACATTCTTAGTATACTTTCCTTGCTAGTGTTATAATTTTTATAATTTTTTTTAGACAATCCTTACATATTATAAAACAAAGTTCTCCGCCGCATCGTCTGTCTGTCTGTTCGCGATAAACTCAAAAACTACTGCACCTATTTTCATCCTGTTTTTACCAATGCATAGAGTGGTTCTCGAGGAAGGTTTTAGTATATAATTTACGAAGTTACGCGGGCGAAGCTAGTTTAGAATAAATCAAGCAGAAAGGGCTTAACTAATTTACAAGGGGTTTTCACTGATGTTTTATAGCAAGCTTCCCGTAACATTTAGTGTTTATTTCCGTTTATTTATACCACACGTTCGAAATCGCAGATCAGCTATTCAGTAATAAATAATGTTCATTATTTTGTCTACAGTGGTATAATAGGCAGATCTTGGGCAATGCTGTTCGCATCTGTCGGCTACCAGGTCACAATATTTGACATAGTACCAAAACAAGTGACAGACGCACTCGATGATATCAAGGTGCAACTGAAGACCTTGGAAAAAGACGGTCTTCTGCGAGGGAAAATTAGTGCTGAGCAACAATTTCAATGCATACAAGGTAAGATGTTCTAAAAATAAAGATCTAATTCTTGTCAAAAATATAAAGTCAGACGTCAATACGAGTATATATGTCAGACATAATATTGCTTTGTATATTTTGCGAGGCGTTATTAAACACGGGTGAAGTCGCGGGCATCAGTTAGTACCTACAATATAAATCACGATAGATTGGACCCATTAACAGGCGAGTAGATAAAGTTTAACGCCAATCAGTAAATTAAAAAAATGGATATGGCATCCCTTAATCTGTCTAGTTATTCTAAAAATGTATTTCAATTGAGAATTCTGTATTTGTTTGGCTTCATTTAACTTATTATGTAGGTAATGTTTAAGCAGAATGTTAATTATTTACACAAAACATAAGATACGAATATCAGTTCATATCTCGTATGTTTATCAAAAAATATATAGGTACTTATTCTAATTGTATTATTATATAAACAATACTAAACGATACTCGCTAATATTTTTGTTTCAAATTAAACTTTTAAATTTAAAGTTCACTATTTCCATCGAAAAAAATATTACTTAGCCAGAACTGATAAGCAAACTTGTTTTGCTAATAATTTTTCTTTTTACGTAATATTTTGTAATAAAGAAGATTGTCCATTTGCTTTTGTTACAACATTATTATTATGTATTTACGTCCCTTCACGAGTTCCCTAAAAACTAACATTTCTAAAATTCTAAACATTCTCCCAAAAATAAACCCTTTTTTTCGAGCAAAATGTGAAATAGGGCTAATATTAATAATATTACAAAAGCTTGAATTGAAGTTTGTTACTCAATCACGCGAAACCGGCTGAACTGAAATTTGCCATACAGATAGTTTATTACTTGGATTAAAATATGTAAAGGGTACCTACCTCCTTTTTATTCTGGAAAAAATTTAAGTTCCTGTAGGATTTTCAAAAATTGAACTACATCGCATAGGTACGAAGTTGGTACGAAGTCGCGGGCACATCTAATAGATAATTCTATATTTCGAAAAACAATTTCAAGAAAAAAAATCACTCATATAGGCCATCTATGAAACTGTCACATAATAATAAGTTCCTGGTATTATTTTATTCCCAGGTTCTACAATTTTGTCTACCGCTGTAAAAGATGCAATATTCATACAAGAGTGTGTACCTGAAATTCTCGATCTGAAGAAAAAAGTTTACAGCGATTTGGATAAAGTTGTGAACGATAAAGCTATCCTTTCGAGCTCTACAAGCTGTATACTACCATCGCGTTTTTCTGAAAATCTCAAACATAGATCGCAAGTAAGTACAAAAACTTTTTACTCTAGATGCAACGTGTTCTTTTTTAACTGAGTTCAAAATTGTATGAAATATTTTTTTAAATTGTTTCGTCATGACAGGTCATGCTAAGTTTCACAATTATAAACTGGGCAGGTCGTCTTGTAGCCACTGTTTAAAAAAGATACTTATGTTGCAAGATCTTCTTATATTGTTATTTCTAACTTATGTTGAAATAGCAACATAATTAATGTTCGGTGTTCGGCGTTTGACTTCATCCGTACTTTGTAATTCTGATAAGAGCTTAGATGGTTCTGATAAGAGCTTGAACCTATCTAAAGTGGCTATTGTGTAACTGAAACTAAGTACTTTTATTTATGATCAACTAAAAAGCAAAACAGGCTGTTAATTACCTACATTTTAAACATCTAAACATTTTAAGCACATTGTATTTCTGTCAATATTCAAATAAGTTTTAAAGAAAAATAAGCAATAAATATTATGTTAATGTATAGGAAAAATATTATTAAAAACAAAGGAGAAAAATGGCTCCATGATTTTTTAAAAACTTGTTATAAAGTATATAGTATTTTATAATAATATATATATTAGGTAAGCATTTTATAATAATCATAACAACAAATTGTCTTTGTAATATACGAATTAATATAGAATCACAGCTTTCTCCTCTTCATACAAAGGTTGTCTAGAAGATATCGCTTGAAACGATTATACACTAAATTTTAACACTAAACTGATTTTTAATTTACAATGTCATAACTAATTTATTATTTTTTTCTTTTTGTATCTTTCTCATAAATGTTATTCAAGAGTATTTGATAAAAATTATATTTTAACATGTATGTCATACTATAGATACTAGTTTATATTTATATAATTTTTTGTAATGGTTATTTTCAGGTGATAGTGTCCCACCCTGTGAATCCTCCATACTATGTGCCATTAGTAGAAGTAGTTCCTGCTCCGTGGACTAAACCAGAAGTCGCTAAGAAAACAAAGGAGATTATGTTAGAAATCGGACAAGAGCCCGTGGTACTTTCTAGGGAGATCGACGGCTTTGTCCTTAATCGTATTCAGTGAGTCTTCTATGCTCATTTTACAATTTGACCATACACTTTCACATGGATGAGCTAATATTATATTAACTAATCTGTACTAATATTATAAATGCGAAAGTTTATATGGATTTTTGTTACTCTTTCACGCAAAAACTACTGAACTGATCACCATTAATGAAATTTTGCATACACGTTGTCTGGCACACCAGAAAGGACATAGGCCCTATGTCATGGGGTACCTTTCATCATTCAACGCGGACGAAGTCGCGGGCACCAGCTAGTATAATCTATTAGAATCGGAGAGCCTAGTATTAGGAGACAACAGTTCTATACTAACTATAGAAAAATCGGATACTTTTTTTGTACATATTCCTATTATTTTATTTTTTTCTTATTAGGTATGCAATTCTCAATGAAGTCTGGCGCTTGGTAGAAGATAATATAGTAAACGTGGAAGACATTGACAAAGTTATATCTGAAGGTCTCGGTATGCGTTATGCGTTCCTCGGATCGCTTGAGACCGCGCATTTGAATGCTGAGGGCATGAAGAGTTATATTGAAAGGTAAATTTTAGACAAAGAATTTAATACATCTTACAATTTTTTTTTATGGAAATGTAGGTATAGGAATATTAACAGGAGGAAATCTGAATGCCTAAAAAAGAATCCTTTGAAGACTAGACCAGTGAAGTAATCTTGCCAATCCGCACAGTGGACTGTGAATATCCGCAATAACCCTGCTATGGAATTATGTAGGGTTACACATATTGTGAATAATTTAGAGATACTTAATATTTTTCAGATACGGTGAAACAATTTACAAAGTCAGCAATACCATGGGCGAAGTACCAAGAATGACTCAGAGTGTTGTCGCCGAAGATATTTGTAATCAGCTAAACAGCTTGGTGCCTGTGGACAGGCTTCCCGAAAGGCGCGCATGGCGTGATGCTTGTCTTACGCGTTTATCCTTACTGAAGAAGGAAATGTCTAATAAATATAAAAAGTAGACGACATGTTGTTTAAAACTGAAACTTGCAATTCACTTTTATTTTAATCTTGATTAACTTATTAATCTTGTAATAAAATATTAAATATACTTATTATTAACTGATTATAAATTTTGGAAATTCCGACGCTCAATACAACCTACCAACAGGGAAGCTGTGTAATTGTTACTAACTAATATCTAATAAATGATTGATAAATCATAATATTGCTGGTTTTTTTTACACATTTGAACAAGATATTGAACAAGGTACCTTACTACCATAAAATTAGTCCAATCCTACCTTTGTAAAATAAAGTAAATAAATTTCTTCTTTTGCTAAATAATCACTTTTAAAATGTGTGGTAAACTTTTTTTAACTCTATTGAAAAAAAAAGTCGTCGTATCTCAGTCGGTGAAAGCTCATCTGCGTTCGTCAACAAAAGTTCGTCAGCGTGGTAAGATCATGTAATAGTGGCTTCAATGTATTGTAATCATTGATCTGAACCAAAGATTTAAATCGAGAGATGCGGCATTACTAGCGAAAGTGTGTTACAAAATACAACATACTTTATACTAAAGACAAAAGTATAAAATACATATACTTTTGTCTAAACACACTTTTAAACACAGACAACACATTCCTTACTTCAAACGTGACTGTGACGATAGCGACGCTCTCAACAAGCGACCGTCACTCACTGTAGCTGGCGTGCAACTGTAGTTGGGTTGAGCGCCTGCGCCCAACCCATTGTTAAGAATTTTCGGTGTGTTTTTAGTATGGCGCGAGGAGATTACGCCGCATCTTCGATTTAAATCTTTGATCTGAACTATAGATGCGGCGTAGCAAGCAGAAAGCCCCGAAATCTTTGGTAGTATTAAAATCATACTCGCACTAGCGAGCGACAGTGCGAATTCGTCCACTTCTCTCTCTTTCTCTCTCGTGTGGACAATCTCGAGTGGACGAATTGTACTACTACCATTATTTACGGGCTACGCCGTGTCTATACTCCCAAATATACTTATAAAGTCTTTGATTGTAATGTTATAATCTACCGTGGGTGAGTGGTTAGTCTGCTTGCCTTAACGCTCTGTTGCAAGTGTCCCGGGTTCGATTCCCGGAAGGTCAATCTCTTCAGACAATCCATTATGTTTAAATTTTAAATTGTGCGCGATATTCACATATCGCAACGAAACGGACACCAATCGTGAAACATATTACTATCCTTGTTTTTCCACAGCATAAAGTAATATGCCTAACTGTTTCAATTATTCATGAATGATGATATCAAAATTCGAGTTCTACATGAATGTCGCAAGTCGCAAATGCGTTCACGAAACAAATGATCGTAGTTAAATTGGTGCGTTCATAAAAAGATATATTTTTTCTATAATTTAATCTACTTATTTGAGTTTTCTCAAAAGGACGGCCATAGCTAAATGGAATTGAATTTCAATTTAATTGTCGAACGCAAAATCAATGTGACCTGCGGCGAGCTTGCTCTTGTTCTATGGCTCTAGTACGAGTTTATAATGCCCGCACTCGCTTGTGCGTAAAATATTTGTATGGAAAATAATTGTAAATTGTCAATGTGTAATTGTCAATTTTCCATAAATAAAAATTTTACATTCTCGCTATAGTGCGGGATCCACTGCTATTTTTCTGGTAGATGGCGCTGTCTAGCACCGTCGAATATACCATGCACATGCCAATGCCAAGCACAGAGTAGTGAGCGCCATCTCTCTTCAATGAATGATTTTGACTGATAGTGATACGAAAATTACGATACGAAACGATAAACGATCATTCCATTCCATCAAATCATTCTTTCATTCTTCTTTTGTCACTTTTGTGATTTGGTTTCATTGCTCGAATTTTTAATTTATTATTTACCTTTTTATTGTTACAAACAAAAAGAGTAATAATTTTTATACAGTCGTTTAGTCCATGTGGGACATTGAAAATTTTGAGAAATGTTTAGTTAAGCCGTAGTTTTACCGTGTAAATCGTTATCTCATGACAAAAGACCTTGTAATACGCATAGATTTACAGACAGTTTTCCAAATGTGTTGTTTTGATAGATAATGGATCCGAGAATGTGTAAAAAAATCAGTAGTAGCGAAAGTCTTCCAGACGACGATAATGTGGAATTTGAAGTATCAAACATCATTGCACCGCAAGAGAGCTACGATAACTTTTTGCTTGAAGGTAGCCCCGAAGCTCACTCTGTGACATGGCTGGACGACGACCAGATCGAAGATTTAGATCTTAATTTAGACCAAACTAACCTATTTTTTCATAGGGTCGATAGTGCAGATATAATTTATAGAAGCAAAAAGAAAAAATGCAAAATGGTGGGGAAATATGTTATGGGCGACGCGTTAGGGGAAGGATCCTATGGGAAGGTGAAGGAAATGTTAGACTCGGAGTCTTTGTGCAGACGTGCAGTAAAAATACTGAAGAAAAGAAAACTTAGAAGAATACCAAATGGTGAACAGAATGTTCGGAAAGAGATACAGTTACTGCGAATACTTAGACATAAAAATGTGATAGAACTAGTCGATGTGATGTATAATGATGAGAAACAAAAGATGTATCTTGTTATGGAGTTTTGTGTTGGAGTACTTCAGGTGCTTTAAAACTTTTATTCTGTTTACCTTTTACCTGTTTACATCTGAGCACAGATGTGGTATGTGTAAAAAAGTAAATTTTTCTGGACATAAATTTTTAATTATGTAAATTAATTAATTTAGTTATCATCAACTATTAGTAGGTTTAGGCATTTACCATATTTGCACAGAACAAAAATTATGTTAATAGATTCCATGCACTTTTTAATGTACTTATCATATTTGTGGTCTAAACCAATATAAGGTCCACTAGGGAAATCTTACAACTAAGAAAATGTTTCAGGATATGCTAGAGGCCAGCCCCGGGAAGAAGTTCCCACAGCGTCAGGCTCATGACTATTTCACTCAACTGTTAGATGGTTTAGAGTACCTGCACGGACAAGGAGTTGTTCACAAGGACATAAAGCCTGGGAATCTACTGCTCACACTTGACCAGACTTTAAAAATTACTGACTTTGGTGTTGCTGAGGTAAACACTCAATAAATCTACTATTTTGTTCTATATTCTCTATTTATTAATTAAATTTGTTCTTTTGTAAGTTGTATATCTTACTAGACTAGAATAGGAAAGGCAAGTAGTTTATCCTAATAATATTATCAATGCGAAAGTTTGTATGTTCAGATGTTACATACATATAGCATACTTTTTATCCTGAAAAATTTTAGGTTCCGAAGAGTTCCCCCTCTGAGGTTCTACTCATTAAGAATCAAGACTTTGCACAGCGGTACCTTATTTTGGTGTAAAGTGCCCTAACTCAATATAATTTTTTTAGGAGTTAAATATGTTTCTACCTGAAGATACCTGCTACACCGGACAAGGCTCTCCTGCCTTCCAACCACCAGAGATCGCTAATGGAGCTGAACAATTTTCTGGATTCAAAGTTGACATTTGGAGCAGTGGGGTTACATTGTAAGTTAAGACACATCTATACATCTATACTAATTTTATAAAGAGAGAAGATCTGTATGCTTGTAAACTCAAAAAACTACTGGACAGATTTTGATCTTTCACCTATAGAAAGCTACATTATCAGTGAGTAACATAGGTTATATTTTATATAGTTAGGTGGGCGAAATCGCGTGTAATAGCTAGTTGTTTAAATATATCGCAAAATCATCTGAAACTTCTGGTTTCAATTATAAAAGTTAGATCTCTGAATGTCTATAGCATATACAGTGGTAATTCATGATTAATACAATTTTAAAATTTGCTTTTGAGTAACATCAAAAATTGCATCTCTGCTTATTAGGAACCGTAATTTTTTTTAAATATGAAATATAATAATATTTAACATAATCTTAAACACCTTCTGTTGTTTAAATTAAATAAAGTAGAAATAGTTTCAGAGCTAAAGTATCTAATAAATTATTCATATTCTAAAAGATTACAAAGTACAAGTAACTTAAAAGATAAAAAAAACAATTGCTTTGAAATAAAGATTTCTCTTTAAGATGTTATTTGTATTTGTGTTTGCAGTGCGTTTGTGATGTTGCACATCCTGCATAATATGTGGAATATGTTATAACCATGCTATGACTCATTTCACCCGCACTGCCACTAACACTAGTCGATCGATTTGGTATATTTTTGGAAACAGATGTACAAATTCGTACCTACATTCACATTACCTCACATATATTTGTATTTAAATAGAATCATTGACATTGGTTATTGCTTTACACTGAGTCACACCAAATAACAAAGTCTATTTGAACAATGCTCTTTGTTTGGAAGTAATTAATTATGTTAATAAACCACTTGAGTAAGTAGGAGAGATTTTGCAAAATAATAAATATTTAAAATCACAATGAAGACAAATCTACCTACCTGCTTGTTATCTTATATAAATAGCCATATTAACATTTTATGATGTTTTTGTGTGTATGATCAAACAGTGCTTTAGAATCATGAAGCAATTTAAATATCATAATTATTCTTGCTTAATTTGGAAGTGAAGTTATTGAATTTGACCACTTGATAGTTCCTAGGCTATTGTAGTCGGTGCTTAGTAACAAGCATACCTGTGAGATGCAAATATTATAACACCTATCATTTAAAATTTTTGTGTAAGTCATAGTGTGAATAAGGGAATTCTTTACAAATTTCACAATTATCTTTTCTAAGAACAATGAAACACATTGATTAATTCAAATTAACCTTTAATACTAAATTATTTAAAATAGATTCTCATTTGGTCAGCGCTACTTTTTTTTAACCATTTAAAATTTATTTTACTTCCCACCAAATTATGTCCAGTTTGCAGATGGAGCACTCACATGATTTTTAAAATCTTATAAATATATAAATTATTTATATGTTTATTTTTGTATGCAAAAAGTACGGATTTGGTTGAATCCCTATCCTTAACCTTAACCTTTTCAATCCTTATCCTTATCAAGTAGATCATCAGGTTGTCTATTGACCTTAACAGAGTAAATGTTAATTTTCTTTCATCAATGAGTTAATTTCTATTCGTGTCTTAAATGTGTTTATATTTCATTTTCTTTGGCTTACAGTAGCACACATCTGTACAAGTGTGCATATTTGTAATATGCATACATTACAAATATCTGATATGTACAGTTTATTCCACTGGGTTAAGTATGAAGCTTAGATTGCTATGCCTTTGTTTCGCATAAACACACAAAAATGTTCTTGAATATTATTTTATCATCTGTATATGAATTGTGACCAGCATAAATACACGGTTTACACATTCAAACACAACTCTATTCGTATAAGATTGCTAAAGTCAGAAGCAAATGTTTAAATAAAAGCTTGGTAATGTAAAACCAGAATGAGATAAGTATGTGTAACTAACAATTATATATCTACTAAGATCAACCAGCATTTTTTTGGCATATAAATAAGACTTAGGTCTGCAAAATACACATATTATGTAAACTTAAAAATCAAATAAGCTATTATATATATAAATAAAGATATAAAAAAGTCTAAGATGAACAAATACATAGATAGGAAAAAATGCGAATTGATGATAATGAATGAATAAGAGAATAATAGAAACGTTTTATTCAAGGTCTCAAAAATAAAATAACTAGCAAAATTCTAGTCCGATCCGGTAGCTAAATCGCATTCCACTTGCGGCTCGAAGGACCAGTTTTACCAAAAACTAAATCAATGCCGTTACAGCCTGTGTTTGGATTATAATAGTAAATTATATATTCTCAAATTCGTAATCTCTTTTTGGTTATTACTATTTTGTCAAAAGTACGAGTTTTTTTTTATATTAAGCTCGACAGACAGGGCTGACTACTTGATAGTTGGTGGCTATAGTCGCCTAGAACACAAACAACTTAACAGGTGCTGCAAGTGCGTCTAGGTTTAAGGATAGGGATTAGGATAGGATATTGATATGGGCTCTGACATTATTACTTACTAACTAATTCACTACAGCACCCATGTTATTATATAACGGTGGTCTTCTGTATGGGTGCCCAAATGACTTTTCGCTGCCCCTACTTAAAATTCATTTTAAAGCATTCAAATTCAAATCATTTATTAGATGTAAGTTTTTACAAAACATTAGTTGAATCATTAAAGTGGTGGCTGGTTTTTGTGGTTGACGCTTTTAATTAATAACGCCTTTATCAACAAAAATCTTAAGCATAACAGTATGACGATTATGGCGTATCCTCGTAAAGTTAAACATAGTTCCCGATCGTCTTAACAAACTTTGTACATGCTGGTCTTGTAAAGCATGCTCTGTAGTGATTTCATTGTTACTCTAACAAGTCAAAATATACACTATTAATAGCCAATGTAACTTTGTTTAATAACCTCTAATGAGTCGCTATAATAGCTCTGTACATTACTGTATGGCAGCGACGCACATACCTGCAAAAACAACAGGAAAACAAGTTTTTGATTCCATTTTAAGAAAACTTGATTTAGAATAGTGATAATTTAAAAATATTTGCTTATACTAAATTAAGCTTTTGGATGTTTTTCACTCGATAGAAAAGAATCACGTTTTATGGCTAAAATTAACATAAACACGTTCTATGGTTAAAATTAGAAATTTTATTTTATACTAAGTGGTGCCCCCGCGACTTCAACCGCGTCAAAAAATAAAAAATAGTAATACTTGATATAACGTCTGACATCCATCCTCACAATCTTTCGCATTTATAATATAAGTAGGATAGGAAGTAGGATTTTTAGTGTGTAATTAATAATTATAGTCTTGAAGGTTATGCTTGACCATTAAAACATTTATGTTCAATTGGCGTTTGCTGAATTATGAGTAGTTGTCTTGTTTGAATTGAAACAATTATTAAAGTAAGCATTTTTTGACAGTTTCTTGAAATTTTCTTAAAATCTAAATTTAAGTCTGTTGGCACTGCGCTCGGAAACTTTCCTGAAAAGTTATCTAACTGATGGTGAAAACCGCATCAAAATCCGTTGCGTGTGTTAGTAGGAGTTAGCGGAAAGCGACTTTAATTTATACTGTGAAGATTAAATATTTAAATTTAAAGATGACCCCTTAATCCACAGGTACAATATGACCACTGGCCGTTACCCATACGAAGGTGACAATGTATACAGACTACTCGAGGCAATAGGCCGGGAGCAACCCGCGCCTCCGCCCGCCGCCGTCGGCCCAGCACTTACCACCTTACTTGTACACATGCTCAACAGGGAGCCCGAACTGAGACCCACTCTTCCCCAAATAAGGAGGCATGCGTAAGTATTCATTTTTCAACCGACTTCAAAATAACTCTTTTTAACAAAAAATAAACCGACCGTCAAACCGTTTTCTCATGGATGCCATTGTCAGAACTGGACCAAATTTAAATGGGACCACACGTGAAACACCGCTTTCAAATAATTATTTGTTTAAAATTATCTTTTTATTTCAAAGCTGGTGCTTCCCGTGTGGTCCGTGTGGTCCAAACCGAAAACGGTTTGAAGTCAGTTTTTTTGTTAAAATTTTGATTATTAAAGATTTGAATCTTATTTATGATCTAATAGAGTTCAAAGCTCACGTGTAAATATTGATGTATTCAACAGTCTATGTTTGAGGACTCAATAAACAAGAACAATTTATGTCAATGTCGACATACAGGCTGACGGTACACTTGATGGTCTAACTAAATCCACAGCCCACAGGTGTTGCAGGTGTGCTTTCATTATAGGGAAATGAGCTCGGCATTCCTTACCCACTCACCGAAAAACAGCAGCACACATGCGGTTATTTCACGGTCATCTTATGCGCTTCTGATTGTTTATTTGGGTTGAGATAGTGTTCAGCAATTCCAAACAGCAAGTCAAGCAAATGACATAGTTTAGCAATTATTGCTGAAAATTATAAATTGAAAAAAAAAAAAATGATGGTTTTAGTTTTAGCTGTCGCCCGCGACTTCGTCCGCGTTGAAAAAGAAAAAAAGTAGGCTATCCTGTGTCCTGTACGTCTAAATGTTTATGTACCTAGTTTCATGAAAATCAGTTAATTCGTTTAAGAGTTATGGAGGAACATACATATATACAATACCTACACTTATAGATTTATTATTAGTATTGATTGTAAACATCTGCTTTTTGCTATTGTATTGTTTTTTTTATCGTTGTTTGTGTCTACCATACAGGAAAATGAACTCGTATATTTTGATATATGACTTTGTTTACATTCAATTACAGAGTTAATTTATACAAATAGCTACCGCAATCCAAGCAGATATATTGGCAATAAAAATATGTTAATTGTTTTCATTTTATTTATATTGCCTACAAATGTAAATTATTTAAATATTCGGCGTAAACACGAAGAAGTCGGTCACCATCATTGGTCACTAAAATCAAGCGACCCTTAATATCTAGACTTGATCATTAACTAGATTTATATTCTTACATTGATTGAATCAGTTTAAAAATAACGTAACCGGGTTTTAATAATCTTTTTAATCAATTTAAGTCCACACGCCGCTCGCGTAGTGTATTTCTATCATCAATCAAAAAATTTAGTAATCATTCGTATTATAGTAGGTGGCTACCGTCGCCTACAAACAAATGAAACACCAGCGCACTTACAAGTTCAAATTTTTACGGGATAAAAGCCCATAAGACGAAACGAAGGTACGATTGTCTTACCTAAGGAGATCTAAAGAGATTAATAACTAGGTACGTAATACTATGTAAAAGAGGTCCAATAAACCTCTTTTTGTAGTTTTCCGTTTTGTATTTATTTATAGTAATAACAAGGCCCATGCATTCGAAGTACTGTTATGTATGTGATGTGAAATAACAGTGTTGTTTTTCGATTAGTTAGCAGGGGATATAAGAGCCTATAACGCTTTTTATGGTTATAGCCAGCCACCTACCATATAGTGATCTGTCAGCCTGTCTGCCGACCTTTACAATAAGATTTTTTTTTTGTATTAAATGGTTTCTAATTATTTTCCAGATGGGTGCAAGCACAGCCGGTACTAGAATCAGGCGAGAGATTAGTCAGTCCTCGATCGCGCCGCTCTGATGAGCTACACAATTCGACTGTCTTACCTTATCTCGTGGAGAGACATTATGCGTCTGCGCAGGAATATTTCACGGAGAGAGACCTAAGACAGGGTGTGTATTTCTTTTAATAATTATTTTACACTTAAGTTTAGAGACTATAATATAATTAATTTTATTTCAGATTTTATGAAATTAATTTTGTATTTATGATCACTTTGTTATGCATTAATTAAGCACTTTACGAGGTTAGCTGTCATATTGCATGCAGATTTCGACCTACACGTCTTCTTACAAAGAAGCTAGAATCTGTCCAAAGAATCCTGAGATTTCTGACATACTTATATGTTGGATAAATGCTGAAATTTATGTTATTTTTTAAGATTTATCAATTGAAATAATATTAATAATAATAATCACTTCTACAAAAAAAAACTATAAAACTAAGAAAACAATTACTGTGGCTCAATAGTCTACCACGTAAGCCTTCTGTGCGTTGGCAGGACTTCATCACAATATAACAATATGTTCGAAGATTGCTTGTCATCTATAGATATCATGCCGGTTTGCTCATGATATTTATCTCACCTTTAGAGCAACTGAATTGTATCATTGCATTAAATTGAAAAAAAAAAAAAAAAAAAAAAAAAAAAACTGAAGGCCTAATCGAGGGTTCGTTCTCGTCTATGACTGTTCATCATGCAAATTGTTTGTAAAACAGACCTCCAAGCTAAGCATTAAGCTAAGACTAGGTCCAAAACTCGGTTCACCCAGACCAACGTCCACTTAAGTAGTCTGTTTCCATACAAGCAAAGGCCAAAAATCTAAATTTGTGTCAGAAATCTAACCCATAACAAAATATGTATTTTATCACATACATGCCTCACAAAGTAGGTATAATGTGACCATTTAAATTGTGTTTTATGTTAATAACTTTGCGTTAGCTAGGTTAGCACGCTACGTCTGCGTCACTGAAAGAAAAACAACCCTCCCACTTATGAATGTTCAAGGACGTGAAGGTTATGTTAATGACGTCATGTGCATGTTGACTCGTCTCATATTAGGTTTACGTTTATGCCCTTGAAGTATTACAACATTTTAATTGGGTAATTTTATTGATAACTAGCTGCCGCCCGCGACTTCGCCCGCGTAACTTTGTAAATTATATAGGTACTAAAACCTTCCCCGAGAACCACTCTATTCATTGGTGAAATCAGCATGAAAATCGGTAAAGTAGTTTTTGAGTTTATCGCGAACAGACAGATAGACAGAGAGACGCGGCGCAAGACTTTGTTTTATAATATTTAAGGATTTTGCACATCTTGCTTGTTTCTTGCACATTAGGGCATGAAATTATTTATCTATTTGAAATAATAAATAAATATACAGTTTTAAATAATTATCTTGCAAGATATAATTTATTTCCAAACCTAGCCCTGCCGGGAATCGAACCGGGAACATCTAAAAAAAGGATCTTAACCCCTCGACGAATGACCTCGTCAACATTGTTAAAATTTACTCTGTTCAGAATGCTGAGGCATATTTGAGATACTATAATTAGATATGTATAAAATTTATATATGTATATAAGATTCTAGAATATATATAAAGAGAGAGAGAGAGAGTATATTCTATTAAAATAATATTATGTACTACGTACCTTTTTTGTAAGTAGTTAAGCTACTACAATAAAGGTAATTAGTGCATATATATATATATTACTTTCTTTTCATTTCATCCCCTGCCAAATAGATTGCGCACAAGACTACAGTGAAATAACAACACTTGTGCTATTATGTTTCGGTGCGTTAGTAAGGGATGCCTAAGCCTATATTCACCTAAATATAACTTAGTTGGGTTGACCATGCACTTGCATTACATCCTTGTGTTTATAGAAAACGGTGGCCGCCCATTAAGTATAAAAATATAAAATAGACAATCAGCCTCTCTGTTTTGTCATAAAATATATACATAAAAAGGATAACTTTTTTGTGAAAATTACAGAGAAGGAGGCTATTTGCGTTACGGGCACAGTCCGCGCTCGCATTTGCTCATTGAGTTAGGTTCGTTGCATGTGTGTTTGTGTGTCGCATCTCTCATTAATCGCTATACACCCACACATTCACACTGTTATGTGAACTAGCGTGCAACAGCTAGTTTAATATGTTTTACTTCGCCCTCATAGGACCATATCATTATTTCTAATCCTTATAACGTTTTTCATAATCTCATAACAAATCGAAAAACATTCAGAGAAGCAGAACTTGCCAAGATTCGGACTTGCAAAGTGTCAGCGTGTTATGCTGGGCGAATGAGAAGTTAAAATACCCATGATTTTCTTTAGTTATTAAATTCTCTTGCATTGGACTCTCGTATATCTGAACATTTTTGATAACTCTAAGGGCCTCTTTCACCGTCTGTTAAGTAGGCTGTCATTTAAAGTCACCCCGTAACCGGGGATAATGGAGCTGATATACCTTTGTTTGTACGGTAAAAGTCCCAAACATTAAAAAGAAAATAATAAAAAAAATCGCCTATCGATGGATGCAGTAAACCGAGTGCATAATTTAATAAAACATAAAATTATTTATGTTTTGTAGTTGGTGAAAGAGGCCCTAAAACAAACATTGTAATTTTTCACGCTAGTATTAAAAATCATATTGACTTGCGTGCATTATGTGTAATTACATGTGCCTTTTTTATTTTATGCAGATAGACATCATTCATTTGCTCAAACATTGTGTAAAAAAGTTTTAAGAGTACTAATATGCTGAAAGTGTGGCTACTAAAACTAGCGTACAAGTATATTTTAATTACCTACACATTGTTATTTCACATGTACATACATATAACTTACAAAATTATAAATCTAACATCATCATATTCCTCATCTCATATATATTTTTTTATTACGGATAGCATTTACGTACATTTCTGAATCTTAAATTTTATTATTTGCATTTTTTATGTCGTTGGTTTTTTAATGAAAATGTGCACACAATACAATTGCAATACCTTTTTATTACCATACTCGTCTTTTTTATTTCTTGATAAATCAACAAATTATTGATAAACAGAGCTGAGTAAACTGAGCTGTTTCGGCAAACATTGTTCAGCAATAGCAAACACTTCTGATTGCCTTGGCTACGTATTTCGTTTATAATTCACAAATAATGGGTTGCATTAAAGAGGCTTGTCTTGCACGAAACCTAAAGAGTTTTGCTTTTTAATAACAATTAAAAAAAAAATTATAAGTAACATAATCGTTCGCACGCATCATTCATCAGAGATCTATCCTACGATTGTGTCATATACCGGGTGTCCCAAAACTATGCGACATGAAGAGAAAGTACCTTAAATATCGTAGATGGGATATTTTGCTGAAAGAGGACTTTGTTATTTTTAAAAGTTAGTAATATTGCATTCAAAGATTTTCTAAAAATGACGTCGTCGTCGGCAATAAATAATATTCTTGAAATTTGAATCAAACATTTTACGTTATTTTTTTATTTTAAAATGTTACTTAAGAAGAATTATTATTTTTTGTCTATTTTTTCGATTGGCATCATAAAAATACGGGTGATTATTTTTTTCACATTTAAGTCGGTTCGATTCCTAGGCGAAGCAAGTAATTTTTAGAAAATCTTTGAATGCAGTATTATTAACTTTTAAAATTAACATAGTCTTCTTTCAGCAAAATATCCTATCTACGATATTTAAGATACTTTCCCTTCATGTCGCATAGTCTTGGGACGCCCTGTATATCTAAGGGACCCACCCATTCAGGTACCTACGCCGTTGAGTGTACATGATATTAAATTAAAAAAAAAATAGTAATTAAAAAAATAATTATTTTATTTATTTTAATTAAATAAATTTTAATAAATTTATTTTGAGATAATTGTTTTCTTTATGGCCATGTTATTGGATAAAATCGGTTGCAATGTTTTTTTTTTTTTTGTCAAAAAACATATTATTTAGATCAAAGTCACCTATTCAAAACTATTAAATGCTATTCAAAACATATTATAGCTGACTTTAATATGTTCTTCATTTTGTATACATATTGATGTTTGTTTATTAAATATTAGCTAATTTATGGTCTATGCACATTTTATTTTTAAAATATAAAATTAAATTAGACTATTGTCAAATTATATAAGTAGTTATAATATGTTTTTTTTTTTTTTTTTGCAGAACTAGGCGACGGTGGGTCCAGAACGATGTCCACTGCGGAACTGTCGGACGCGGAATCATCGTCACATCGCAAACGAAGATGGCATTCTTCGTGTGGCCGACTTCCCTCTTGCCGTCTCACCTGATCGCTATATCTGTCTCTCTCGCACACACATTCGCGATCGTACTTCAAAATCAATTTAAACGAGCCAAGTTTAGATTATCGCCGTATATGTCCGACTATATCGCAACTATAAATTCGTCTGTTCGCCATCAGTGTCAGGTTTTTGGCACGAATCAAAAGTTTCTTCGCGTGTGTTTTTGACTTTCATTTATATATTTCTCATAAAACAATATAGCGGTAGTTTATTTATATTTTTTCTATAATAAAATGGATTGTTGAGACAAAATTAATTTATAGTGTACCTACAGAACTTTACCAATCATGAACTGTGATATGGAAACTGAGAAGTTTATTTTTTTTGAAATTTTTTAAATAAAATTAGTACGACCTAAATTCATGCAAACGGCACACGAGTCATTCAAATAAATAAATGAAAATGAGGACTGAATATAGACAAATATTCGGCAAGCATATCGTGCGACAATCTAAACGGTGCCCATATAGTATTTTATATTTTTAAATTTGTTGTTTCTTATGCCCCAAATATGAACTGTTGACAAACAAATAAAGTTATGAAGGTATTACATATATAATAGTTTTTTTTATTTTGTTTTTATTTAAAGGGTAGTTAATGCGGAGACATTCAAAGGCTGAAGTGGAACGTATAATTTAAATATTTAGCAAAAAAATACACACATAAATAATCTACATAATTATACTACATTCAAATATTATAAATAAAGAGTAGCCACATCACACTGTCTATGGTCTATGTTGTCGTCATATATATTACAATTGACTATTTCAAACAGAATTTTGGACTACATATATTAATACATTTTGTTTAACTGTTAAAAATTATACATCTATTGATTTTCTTTAATTTTTATAGTTTTATTCGAAGTTCTGGAAGAGCTGAGAAAATTATCGTTTGTCTTTGGTATAAATTGTTAGGAAATATCAAAATACTTGTCAGTACTTGCAGGCTTCATGTGAGCTCTGGTAAGCTCATGAAAAGTGCACGAAAAATTGTAATAATAGTAGTTTCCAATATAAAATGACCATAGTTTTTAGATCGACTAGTAGTAAAATGTAATAAATTGTAATGGGTAAATCGAAAAACTCATATTATGGTATTGATAATTGCCATTTCGTGGGCTACAACGTGACCTGTGTTGTTTGTAAGGAAGTGAGACAATAATATCCAAACACTATTCGTCAAATAAATGCATTGTTGGTGACATACTCATAAAAAATTATTTAAAAATAAAATAAACTCATAAAAAAAATTATGTTGTAAACCATTTTTTTGCACACCATACCCAGCCATATTCTTGTCATAAACGTCTTTACTACATATATATTTAATGGTGACGTGTTTTGTTTGTTATATTAACATCTCTATTGGGGGTTAAAGCCTAGTTTCTCATCGCTTTAAAGATTAAGATCAGAAAAGAAGTCTTTTTGGGGAGTTTGATAATGTATTAATAAAATAAAAGGTGTCCTGCGTATTATAAAGCTTGAACATTTGCTGAAATGACGTTTTGATTTAGTTAGAGCATTGTTGTTATATTTCGTAGAAAAGTCTAAAATTGTGTTTGTCTGTCTGTCTGTCTGTCATAAATCGTTTGGAGGTGTACAGTTTGCAGCATAAATTTAAGTGCCTAGTGTATTATTAATGTATCATTTCATTGTATTTTACTTTACAAAACTATGTTATATAATACAGTTTTAGGTAATTATAGTAAATTTAAGAGTTTTAAAAAGTGATTTTTTTTACTAATATGCTAGGCACTTCAATTTGATTTGTCATAATAATTTTATAATCTAAAAGTTATGTTTTTTTTTTTTTTCAAAAAAAAAATCTACAAAATTTGTTATCGTGTCTTAAATTGGTGGTGTAACAGACACATAAATGTATATTTATTGTAAAGTAAATTAAACATTTGTTGGTATTATGTGTGTGGTTGATTAATTAACTATGTATAAATCGAAAATAGGGAAATTGTAAAAAATCTTTAATACATTTTTTTTTTTTATTAACAGTAGTGCTAGTGTTCTTATATTGTGACATTGAACAGAGAGATATTTTTTTATAAAGCATTGTCACTGCTGCACGTTAGGAAATTTTTGGATATTTATTTTGAATGGTGGTGTCAAAATGTCAGTCGATGTCTGCATATTTCTGTCTTTTTTGTAAATTTAGTATTAATATAACTTCGAATTAATCATTGAACATTTTTATTTAGTACATTTTATCCTTAAGATATTACTTCTAAAGGACTATCAAGAAATATAAAAAATTTCATCGCAAATTAATAAAGATATCCAGGTCATCTTTATAATGCTAATTTTTTTCTCTTTCTGCTAAGAGGCAGATGATTGCGCTAAACAAATTAAAGGGTTACCTACTCTTGAGTTTATAAGAAAAAATATAGATTTTTTTTGACATGTGCTTAGCACGTTTGTGTTGCTCTAATCTTAAAGAGCGATTTATTTTTTAAAATTTAACTAATGTCCCAATTGTCAAGAAAAGCTGGGTTTATTGATAACAATGTGTTGTTATATTTTTGAAATAGCTTACCTATAAACAAATAGTATCCTGGTGCAATTATTTAGAAGTCAATGTTGGCAGTGGCGTTAACAAACTTTCTATAAATAAATTTCAATATAAAATGGATTTTTTAAAATAGAATTTCATTCGGCATATTTGAGTAGGAAATAAATTTTTATATGTTTTAAAAGATTTTTGTTGTTCTACTATTTTTCTATTTGTTAGAGTATTTTGAGTGTTTTTGGTATGGGTTTTTTTAAAAATTTCATTTATAATTAAGTTTATGAAAAGTACAAGTAATGGAAATTTATGTAATTGCTAAACTCAGAAATGTTTGTTGGTGCGAAAAATTTGTAGATACACAAAAAAAAAGTATTAATTCAATATGTAAAACTATATATACATATATTTCTATTTTGCCCATAATTTGTATTTGTTTAGGAATCTTTATACCTACTTAATAGAATAATTTAATTTAAGCATCAACCACACATTTTGGTTTAAATGTCGCATCAGTGTTCATTGTAATGTTGACCTCACTTTTTATATGTTTATGTTGCACGTAGTATATATAGTGTAATTTATATATTTTTTTAAGTAGCATACATTAAATAGAATATGGTTTTGTTATCTCTAAATATACTAACAAATTCGGGTATGAAATAAGGTAGTGTAAATATTTCGTGTTTATAAAAATAGATACTTTTCGTTTTGCACTAATTTTAATTTAGTGTTGTTTCGATGTGCAATATAATCGTGTGAATGGAGTGTTTTGTATCTTAAAAAGGAACATGGAGATTTTGTTTCAATATTTTTGATTTTTTTTACAACTATAAATCCAAAAACCAATGATATAATGACAAATTGAAGCAGTGGCTCTAGTATGAGTTTATGGTGCCCGTACTCGTTAGCGAAAGCCTGAAACGTTTTAAATATGGAAAATTGTCAAATTGACATTGACAATTGACAATTTTCAATATACGAGTATATATTTTTCACGCTCTCGCTAGCGAGTGCGGTCATTATAAACTCATACTAGACCCACTGGAGAAGATTTAAAATGACAATTACAGTTTGTAAAAAAAGTGGAAATACTATAGTGTCGTCTCTTTCTTATCAACTACATGGTTAGAAAGGGACAACACTACAGTGTTGCCACTTTTTAATTTCTACACTTTTTTGACAAACTGTACTTTGGACGTATCAATGGTAAATATTGAACCATTGCCTACATTTCACATCACAAATAAAAAGTTTGAATGTGTGTGTCATGGAAGTTTTCTACGAACCATAAATTAAAACTGCGGAATATTCTAGTTTATAGTTTAGTGTAGCTTCAGCCATATTGTTACTGAGATTAATTAACGCGTGATCTCTAGTCGCCAAAGGCGCTACTCCATAAACTAAATGTAAATCGTGTGTTAAAAAGTGAGGTCCAAAATTTTTATGTAATAATGAATTAGTTATTTTGAGTTTATGCTTTAAATTGATGCATGTGCAGTGCCTCAACTGATGAAAAACAACGGAAAACAGAATATAAAAAAAAATATTAATATATTGTAAATAAAATTTGAAAGTGAATTTGTTTCTTTTTTATTTAGTCCATAACAAACCTAAATTTATTACCAGTATGAATAAATTTTAAAGTTAGAAGTGCTTTTAGTCTAAATTGGTGATACAATTTGAAGAAGGATATAAAATTAAAATACCCCAGGATATGATATGATATGATCTATTATTCTTTAGAATTAAATTATTACCAATCTGTACTAATATTATAAAGAGAAAATATTTGTATTTTTGTTTGTTGTGAATAAACTTAAAAACTACTAGACCGATTTAAAAAAAAATCTTTTACTTATATTTATCAGCGTGTAACGTAGGATATATTTTATAAAGTTACGCGGATGATCAGTATCAGGATGATAGCAAAGATTTTATTAATGGCAGGACACAAAGGAATAGTGGAACTACGAGTATTATAGGAACTATGGTGCATATAGTTCAACTAATATACTGTACGTGTCAGTACAAGATCGTACACGATCAAGATATGACCAAAAGTTTTATTCATAGCTCATAGCTAAGTACTACGTGTGGAACAGGATAAGTTTTCCTTTTTTTTAATTTTATTCCAGTATGTCCAAGAACAATCGCAATTTAATAAAATGGTCGAACTTTTATGTGCGTCTGATAAATTATTTTTTCAATATACGTCTGGTAGCCATGCCCAGAAGTTACAAATGAATTACATTACATCAAGCATGTTTTCATTACACAAAAAGTGGGTAGATGTGTGAAAATTTCAAGCCTAATAGTAAGTTGTAATGGCGTAAGTGTCGCACCACTTGTGGCCCGGTTCGCAGCCACAATGCGCGGAAATGTCTAAGCGATGCCGCAATACAACGCAACGGCGCCCGCGTCCTATCGCCTTCCGCCATATCACAAACTTATTCTTATCTATTACATTCTTTTATGTTCCAGTATGATGGACAGGCTGACGCCAGACTAGGTAGGACCAAACTAGAGGGAGTCAGTCGCAGTGGCGCCATCAATCGCGCAGACAATTAGCTATGTCTCATAATTCAGCAGGTTCCCAACTTTGACATGTCAATTTGTTATCAAAAATTTGTTGTGAAGTTATCAATTTGGAAATCAACCCCTCGTGTGCATAAACAATTTGGGAAAATCTCAGGAACTACTGGTTCGAATTGAAAAATTATTTTTGTGTTGGACAGTCCATTTATCAAGGAAGACTATAGGCTATAGAGAAAGCGGACGAAATCACGGGCACCAGCTAGTATATGATTATTATTATAATATATTATGATATGATATACCTATTATTATAAAATAATACTTATTATAAAGAGAAGTACCAAGAAGTAATTAAATTGGAAATTATTCATTTAATGTCAACCATCTACTAGACAAAATATTTTTTTGTCGTAAAAACCAATAGTTTCACGGCTTTTATATTTTTAGTAGGTTTAACTCGGTGTAGGTACTATTATTATGAAAGCCTATCTATTTGCAAAGAAAAACAAACAGGTTTTGCATCTTAGGCAAGTACTTAGGTATTATGACGTAATTCGATAAATAGCTACCCAACAATTACCTATACCTGACTGTGACGCGTATAAATGTTTACTTGTAGTCGTGAAAGGATGTGCCGAGGATAACAGCTAGTCGTTTAAGTCCTTGACGTAAGAAATATTCTTGTAAGTGAATAAAATTACCTATCAAACATCACCAAACTAACTATTCTATGCGGTTCGACATTCTTGGGAGCCTTATTACATAAACATACCTACTTGGAGGATTGCTTTTTTTATTTAACGTATGTTTTTTAAGTGACATATTATATATACTTACTAGCTGGTGCATGCGACTTCGTCCGCGTTGATAAAAATTAAAAATAACACTTAACATTATATAATAGGTACTTTATCCAAGCGTTGGATTTTTATTTTTAGATAGCTGGTGCCCTATTGGAATATTTAGTCTAAATTTATCCTAAAATTCTATTCTATTGTTAAATATTTTTTTTTAATCGGATTAGTAGTTTCGAAGATTACCTTTTAGTTCCTACATACAAACGAACATTCAGACTATCTTTTTATAATATTAGTATATATATATATATATATATATATATGTGACATATATACCTCTGACCTCTATATACGATTAAACACGATACAATCGAAACAATTTAAAAGAACAACAGGTTAACGATTGACCTTGCTCCTAATGAGTGCATAATATCAATTTTGCACCGTTTTTACATATATTTTTTTAAATTATACATTTTTAAAATGCTTAAAGTGCATAGGTGAGCAACAATAACAGCTACAATGGCACCTTTAAAGTTGTGTCATCTCTCAAATGGTACTCACTTCCCATGATGTTGTATGGTACTGCACAGAGGTCAAACAAATGCCAACTTCGAGGCATGCGGAAATTGTCAATACGAAAATTCATTATATTGGTTCGATTCTAAAAATTTCAATTAATTCGTTCACTCAATTATTCATGTACAATCGATTAAGATTACCTAGGTATAGCTTGTAATTAATAATCATCATCATTTCAGCCGTAGATCGTCCACTGCTGGACATAGGCATCCCATATAATTTTCAAATAGGACCGTTCAGCATAAGTCTAGCTGGATCCACCGTTGACCTGTGTCCCTTATCAGATCGTCTGTCCACCTTATGGGTGACGTTCTGACATTGATTATTATAAATATGCAACGAAGGGGGTTAAGACAAATTAATCAAAGAAAGTTTCTACGTCTACTGATTTCATTATAAACAATTTTTTAAATGGGCACAATACATTAGACATTAGCTCACGGAAATCAATGCATATCATGACTCATCATCAGGTCAAAGTAACTGATGGATGAAACGTTAACAATAGACTCCTTATTATATGTTGTAGTTAATTGATGAGATAAATTTTTTTTAACAAATAACATCTGTAGCTTGATAGAGGAGGTGAAAGCGCGAATTCAATTCTTTTGTGACGCTGATTGATTCGGAAGATATAAAATTAACTTTCCGTATCATTGACTAGGAGGCATTGTTTCATTTTGGTAGCGACGTTTCTGTGGGAACCAGTTTTTGTTGACATTTATCATAAATAATACATAACACGAGCTATATACATGTAGGCAGACTCACTTGTATGAAATAAAGTTTGATAATAAATTTCCAAATAATTGATTGGTCAAAAAGTCCTTGCGGTTTTTGACAAAAAAAATTGTGCTTTTTGATCTACTTCAAAATGAAGTTTGGAAAAAACATGAAATTAAGTAATAAAAAAAATAGACTATTTTTATAATTTAGATACTTGCTGTTTTTAGGTTTGTATCTGATCTGATGAGATAATCGAATGGCGTCAAAAGCCAAATATCGAGAAATGAATTGGAAATATTTAGCGCTTTTTAAATTGGAAGGGAAGTTTTAAAATAATATTTAACTTTATATACAAATAAGTTTTAACATGAATTGGTCGCGAAATGCAAAATTTTCATGATGCTGCAAGCGTATTTTAATTTTTTCAAATTGCAGACTGACTTGAAGACTGTATGTGATCTGTGTGAAGATTGAAGTGAAAGTTTCATACCCTTGAACAGAGGATATGCTTATATTAAATTTTCTGTCTTTTATATCGAAATTAAAACGTTTTACTAAGATTATTTACGGCTTGACGAAATCTGAAGACGTGTAACTTTTTGTTTGTTTGTCGGGTCTAATCTAGAAAACAGGTGACCCGATTTTAACAAGACCCTTTTACAGTAAATGGTTTTGCCAGAGAAAAATCTAGCCTATGTTTAACCATAGAAAATTTTATTTTATTTAAGTCGGATTTATTTTATATCAATACTAATAATAAATCTGTAGGGGTCGGTCATGGAGTAATTTACTTTGTTTTCAGAAATATCGTGTATATAGGCTCTGTACATGATACTGAAACTAAATTGACGATTTTTAGAATTTTTTCTGTATGTATGTATGTATGTATGTATGTATGTATGTAAGTATGTATGTTCCTCTATAACTCTTAAACGAATCAACTGATTTTCATGAAACTTGGTAGATAAACATTTAGACGTACGGGACACAGGATAGGCTACTTTTTTTTCAATTCGGACGAAGTCGCGGGCGCCAACTAGTAATTAGATAAGATTTGCTATGGTTGTGTAATAAAAAACTTGTTTCACAGATTAATTAAATTTTTGTATTGAAGGTACCTGCACCTACAGATGAATCAATGTGATGGTTTGTTAATACTCGTAGATGATGTTGCTCACCCGTTGCCTACATATACCTCATAACTTTGTGTAATGTTTAAAATTATTATTAATTATTAGCTGTGCCCGCAACTTTGACGCACGCGGTTTTCGTATGCTTTGTACTCGTATTTCGGTATTCAGTATAACATTTTTATTTATAAACTGATTGGAATGAAACTGCAGTGAAAACTGCATCTAAATAGGATAAGCTGTGTCTGAGATCAGCGTCCACAAACGTTCAGACACACAGACAGACAAAAATTTTAAACAAGACATGGCTCGTTTATGATTTTATTATATGTAACAATAGTAGGTATTGTACGAAGGCGAGATAAATAGGCTTAAGATATCACAAATTATTCTCACTGGAGTGTTTCCTAATATACAAGTAGATACCTACTTATATGCATACTACTCTTAGTCGGTGATTTTGACCACGACGTGGTCGATAAATAGTGATAAAAATAATTACTTCAATGTTTACTTCTCTACAACTGATCTATGATCTCAGCTGAAGCTGTCTACGAAAAAAGTGCAAGTGCGTGTAAACATAGCGTGTCAAAGTGCTTGCGTGTTAATAGTATTCTCTATCAGTTTTTACTCTCGAACTAACACTCGTTTTAGAACTTTTCCTCTTTACATTCAGTTAAATATGGAATTTCATACATACACTAGCGACCCGCTATTGGTCCGCTTCGTCCAGGGTGCAATTTTTTATATACACAAACCTTTCTCGTTTATCCCTCTTTCCATTAGTGAAAACTGTATTAAAATGCGTTGGGTGGTTTAGAAGTAGAAGAGATTTTAAAAATGTAATATAAAAAGAACTAAAAATTCTCTAGTTTATTATTTTTATGTATATCTTGAGGTTTAGCCTATGTAAACCATGCAAATTTATTTTTCGTTGACTATGGACTTTTTGGTTGTCAAAACTTAATTAGATAATATATGATACATATCAGTGAAAAATTATCTAACTGATGGTGAAAACCGCATCAAAACCCGTTGGGTGGTTTAAGAGGAGTTAGCGGCCATACAGACATACCCGGAAAGCGACTTCAAACTATACTATGTAAAGATATCGCATATTGTAAGCATTATAAGCAATTTAAAAATTAAATATTAATTAAAAAATATATATTTTATTTTTATGCATCGCAATATCTATAAAATTCGAGTCGGAAATAATAAAATTTTACATTTATTCGTAAACTCACGCACTATTGCGTTATATTTGTTCGTTTCAGTACATTTCCGTATCACTATTTGCGTTCTTTCTTATTGGTATAGTAGGTATTTCTTACAAAGCAATATTTGCCTATTCACATATCATTAAGTTTGCTTTGAACTGTAATTTAGGTAAATTATTTCACAAATAAAACATTCCGACCTCAATGTTGTTACACAAATGTAATATTTCATCACTTAAGTAATGCATAACATCACTTTTATGTCGTCGCAGTTATTTGACATTTAAATAGATAACAATCACAAAGACAATTAACGACCTTTGATCTCTAATGTCAAAAGATGAGCATGTTAAAACATTTGCCTAAATCATAACCGTTCCACCTATCACTACTAAGTAACCATATTAATGTATAAAAATTAATTTCATCTCAAAATAATTTAGAAAAAATACCTATAATACTTATCTATAAAAATTTCAGAAAGTTTTCCAACTTTGCAATCTAAGTAAATCTTAACTAACTCACACCTTAACTCAACCGAGCCTCATGAAATTGCACACAAGTAGACAGGGATACAGAAAAAGACATAGGGTACCTTCATCCTGAAGAAAATACTAGGTATCCAGTTTGCAGAGGAATAATCTAAAAATATTAAAAAAAATTCAATGTTTGACAGAAATATTTGAGTAATACAGATTAAGTCACTTGAGACAGACTGAATTATTTATTTTTTAACACGTAAAAAAGGAGCGCGGACAAAATCGCGGGCAAAAGCTATTAGTCACATAATAATCTTGTATTGTTTGTGAAACAACAAACAGTGAACAATAATAAAATCAAAATCCTTTAAATATATTTTAGTTAGAGCTAGGTATTCCATTTAAAAGGCTATCGGGGACACATTAAGACGAACAGCTTAGAATGCACGAGTCGGGTCATCTAGAGGTCGAGCTAGATGCGCCGGAGCCATGCGGAAGCATCGAAGACACGTCTCGGGAGGGGGTCGTGATATACCGCCAGTGAAAGCGCGACGCGACGTCTGCACTCTTATCTAACTGGGCCCTAGGGGACGTCGTTGGGCGTTGCTATAGTTGATGACTGTGCTATTTGGCATATATTTAATTATGTATCATTCCCACGAAATAGATACCTAGTTATTTTTACTTGTCTTTTTGCCTTTAGTGGCTATTTTCGAGTCGCCAACCCATTAGGAGAGCAACCCAGTCAGGAGAGCACTGAACCCAACCCGGTTTCAGTGCTCTCCTGACAGTCAGTCCTGACGATACGCACGACCGACCGTGCGACCGACGCGCTTGTCATTTGCATGAAAATTCATAAGTCGTTACAGAGCTCGCCTGACCGTACGCACGCGTATCGGTCGTGCGTATCGTCAGAGCTGACCGTCAGGAGAGCACTGAAACCGGCCTATTTTACAGCGAGCTCGGGGATAGGCTTATATCCAGGAGTCAGTCTCCATGTTCAAGGCAATTACCGTAGATTTTTAACGAAGAAATTGTTCAAAATTTACACAATACACTTTTAGCAGAGTCACCGTAATTTTGTCTAGAAACACCGTATTTTTACCCTTGCAACACGGTGACTCTTGATTTACATATGGAGATACTGCCAGGAGTGGAGAGACACAGGCTGATGATGAAGTTTTATTTATTTAAATTATTAATGTAGACTACAATAAGTACATAAGTAGGTTATACTAAATTCGGCTTTCAAGCTGAACGGTTTCTTGATAGTGCTTGATCGTAGATAAAATGAATGACCGTTCTGTATTTAAGTGTCCACCATTTTATAATCTGTGCCCATCTACTCACGTATATATGTACGTTCACGTCTCGTACTTATCTCTTATTAATCTAGTTTTGATGCACCACTTGACCTTTACGTAGATGACGATCCGCAATCTCACCTGTCTTGTAACAGCGCAGCGATGAACATTTCTAAGTATCAGGGTCGACATTTGAAACTCATTACCGACCTGTGGCAATCACAAAAATAATTAATACTAACTGCTCAATTAATTACTAAAGTATAACATACACTGACAAGTTTGTTTGCGTAACAGATGGTAATCTATAATGACATGGCAGAAATGGATATGATACATGCACAATACCTTCTTTTTATATTATGATACCCTAGTTCGTTTTAATTAAAGCTACATGTTCATTAAATATCTGGTTGTTATAGATAATATTCAAAGGAAGGTTTGTTCATTTGTTTATAAATAAAGGAAAAATAAAATTTTTATAAGAAAAGAAAAAATATTTCCCCAATTCTCGTTATTTGCAATTTATAGATTAGATCATTTTGCAGTGTTCATTATGCATATGATAATGATATTTCATTAAAATGAACATACATGTTAATCTAGTATAACACTGACGTTTTATATAATAGTCCAGGTACTTTAGCATTTCACTTCGGAAAAATTCCAACCAAGCTGAAAATTTGTGTAAAATACCTTATAGCTTCCTAAATAACCTCTGAAAAGTCCCACGAGTCCAGGGGTGGGCATAACTTTTGACAGCCTCAGAGTGTTACGCTTAAGGTTTTATTACTATATACTTTTACTAATAATAAATCTGTAAGGGTTGGTCATGGAGTAAGTTACTTTGTTTTCAGAGATATCGTGTTTATAGGCTCTATACATGATACTGAAACTTAATTGATGATTTTTAGAATTTTTTTCTGTATGTATGTATGTTCCTCCACAACTCTTAAACGAATAAACTGATTTTCACAAAACTTGATAGATAAACATTTAGACCTACGGGACACAGGATAGGCTACTTATTTTTCAACGCGGACGAAGTCGCGGGCGCCGGCTAGTTCTTAATAAAAATAAAAATTTATACAAAAAAAGGTTAAATAAATTTTTAAAGGAACTATAATAAAACAAGTTCATAAATTGTGAATGCAAGTGAAATTGGATTGGTTCCATGTGGTAAATTTATTTCCTAAGTAATGACGCCTTGAATTTAGTTCCTAAGTAAGGTTAAATGTGGTCAAACGAGCATTTACTGGCAACTAGGAACATTCATTATTTGAACAATTCGAGATGAGGACATTAATGCGATTAAACTGTTGTTTCCCACCGTATGATTGTAGATTACTCCACACGAGCCGTGACATGTTTTGTCGGATTTGCACCTACTACATTATAATAATATATGTGTGTACATTTACTGACACGACAACTTCTAAACCTTAAAAAAAAACGATAACCATTGTGACTTCGAAATTCAAAAATACTACTGAAAGTTGTTGCTCAGTGAAACCATGCATATTATTTGACTGCAGAATAATTATTGACCCGAAAACTACAAGTGAAGAAAGATCGAGAAAAACATCTAAAATTCGTCAATTTAGTTTCAGTATCATGTATAGAGCCTATAAACACGATATCTCTGAAAACAAAGTAACTTACTCCATGACTAACCCTACAGATTTATTATTAGTATTGATTGATAATTTTAAGTGTACATTAAGCTTTCAAAGCTCGCTCGAATTCCCAAAGGAAGTCTGTGATGAGCGCGATATACTAAGCATCCTACTCATTAAGGAGCACGCCTCGGGGCGGTAATGTTATGAAATCAAATTATTTACATCGTGTTGTAAGAAGCGAGTTATCCACGACCTTCGGTAACCGTGAGAAGCATCACCGTGGTCCGCGTGCGACTAACATTGTCTTCAGTTAAATAATCGACAACGGCGAACATGTCGCAATTGGCGTGATAACAATAATGCGTTTTGATGCTTGTCGCGCAGGGTGAGCGAGCGCTGTGAACTTATCAATGGACGTACAATGAAAAAAAAAATTAACATGCTAGCTGAGTTTGGTGACTATTGCCTTGAATAGATATGCCTTGAACACGTCCATCTATCCACTCGATGGTAAATGGCTACCGTTGCCTAAGTATATCAAAAGCAATGTCACAGGTGCTGCAAGTACTCTGTCGACCATAATAATTATGGATAAGGGATTAGGAAGGTTTAGGGAAATAGGCTTAGCAAAATACAACAGCACATGTGCTGTTATTTTATGGTGATCTTTTGTAAGGGGATGATAACAGACGCCAAATTGGTAGTCCAGTTTAAGCCGACACAACAGTAAGTCCACTACTGTAACTCTTTCAAAATAAAAATATGTTTTAGGACTTTTAGGTATTGCTGAATACAAAGATTTATTGTTTGTAATATACTACATATGTTAATTTATAGCGTCCACAAAAAGATAAAATGTTATATAACTTCCACACGTAATAGTGAACAAGTATACCAGAATTATGCATTCTAGAATCGGAATTATTATTATCTCGACCAATCAAAGCACGCTAACTGTGGGAAGCTTATAAGAATAGAATCCCGGAACGAAAGTGAGATCACTAAGATTGGCTGTTGGACTTCGCTTTCAATGAGCATTCATGTTCAGAGAATTTTAAATAGTACTTATACTTAACATACACACTTAAGTACATACATTTACAAAAATAAATTTAAATATTTATTGCTTTTTTGGCGGTATGCTCCGTATAAATTCAAATGAGACTGTTTCTTGTTTGTTTGCTACGCTTTCAAGGCTTTAGTAAACCGATCATCAGGGATACAGAAGAGGAAATGGAAATAAATCTTAATTCTGAATATACCTAAGTTCCTTCAGAATTCAGAAAGAAAAGTTCCACAATTCTACCAAATTAAATGTCAAATACTACGATAAACATGTTTGTCCTTACATAGCCACAGGCAGTGCTTTACGAGATTCCACAATTATATTTTAGTTTATAAAAAAAATCGACGAGTAATTACAATGAAATTAATGGATTTAAACCTATATTGTCACAGCTTTTTACTTCAAATAAAATTATAAATAGATAAATAAAGAATTCATAAGATGTCACTGGTGGATGCAAACAGAGTCGAGGTTTTTAAAACCTTGGATTTTTACGACAAAAGTATTATTAAAAATCTCTTACTTTTTTTTTCATATGAGGGCTAAAACACTGGAAATTTAGTATTCCTAAATACAATTTTCTATTTATAGTAGATCATCGATTCTGTATTTCTCAAACATATCCATAAACGGCGCTATATTTACTGCCCATTTTAGATTTGAAAATATCGATGCACATATAGAGAATGTTTTGAGAAATATTTGTACAAATAAGAAAAATATGACTGCGTATAAATCATACAGTTGTTACATAAGGAATCTTTATTAAAGGATATTATTATAAATGTTTTTTAGAACAAGTTACCTCATTGGAACTTATCTCTATAAGAATCTATTTCCATATTCGTATGACTAGAAATAGGTACTTGATACTTTGAGTCGGGGCTTTTGGTCGCCATTTTTCTGGTTGATTTTATTATTATTTCATTTTATTAGTCCAGTATTTTCTAATAGCTCAGTATCATTGAGGTTTCAAGCATAGGTATAATACTTGAAAATGCCTGTAATAAGTAGTTACAATGGCCTGAAATAAACCTATGCTAGTTTTAGAAGCACAAACCTAACGTTAGGAATTGGGAACATCATAGTTCCGGCACCGTATGAGACGCTGTGGGATTATGCAGAGCTCCTGCTAATACCCAATGACTTTCTAGGGCGGCCGTAGATGGGTTGGGTCGTGGGAACGTTATAATATTACATTCGCGACCAGGAAAATAAATCTACCACAACCAAACTATAGTAAATTACTATTGAAAATTCGTTTCCATAGATAATTTTGAAAGGAATCGAACCCAGTACTCTCAAAACAGTGTTCCACTTAAACCAATCGATCAACACCCTCGTCAAAATATGATGTTGAATCATTACTCGTAGTAATAAGGAACTTTGACTGAACACAGTTTGTATGAGTATATCGGATATTACATCGGATCCTGCATAGATAGTGATCGACCTCGGTTCAAGTTCCGTGATGATGTCACCTGCACCATAAGGATGCACCTTCGAATATCCCACCGCATCTGTTAATTTGATAATAGGCTTTTGTTAAACCACCTACGTGTTTTAATACATTCGATGATTCGTTATTGTTAAAACATGAACAGTAATCTTATCGCTAAAGATAATGCTTTAAGTAAAACTTATAATAATTACAGTTGTTGTATAAACGTGTGTAGGATTTGGTGTCAGACATTAGTAACTATATATTTATTTATTTATAATTTAGTAGTGAATTTAGATTAATGTACTAGACTTTTTTGTATTAAACATCAAAAATATTGCATTTTCTTTTCCATTTTCTATTTAATACTTTGGTATTACATTGAAACCGTGTGTTTATCAAGCAGAGTTGCCAACCTGTTTTTTCACTGTGGTCTTGTGTACTGCCTATTTTTTGTCTGTGTATTTTTTTCCTTTGCCGCTGAAGCCAGACGGGCTGCATTTATGACTGCGAAACGCAGTGTGCCTTGCTACTACAAATATACATTCCTACTAATGTAGTTTCGGCCTCGATCTGCCAAAGTATTATTTACTAAACTTCGAGGATTAGAGACGTAGTGTTTGAACAAAGTTTTTAAGCTTCAAGAGTGGATGTGATTCCCACGCTCGCGAATGTTCACGTTATCAGCGCATTATCGACGCGGGCGCATCTCGGCTTGGAGTCGTGCATACACCCGCCGCGCTTCTATCTAAATTCAAAATCTAATTCAATTTCGCAACTTGCGAATTACGGATCAAAAAGTCGCATAACGTCTTCTCTTCATACACGGTGTAATTAATGTTGCAATATTTTAAAAATTGGAAATTTCTTAAAAATAAGAAATAATATTTTTCACACGTGAAGTTCAAGGAACTTATTAATTAGAATATACCAATTACCTAAAATGTTTAATTGTTAATAAGGATTACAAAACAACGTACTTAGGTATTGGTAACATAATATTTATCTAATACATTATAATGTACGGATGAACAGGCACTTGATAGTTGCGTTTGTAATCGACGCGTGAACTTTCGACATAAGAGCAATAAACAAATAGCTATGTAGTCAATTCATTTCGTAATGTAATGAAAAAGTACTCAACAATAGATCATAAAGAATCTTTCAACAATGAGTTTATTCCAAATGGCGTTTACAACCATTATTATTGGAGAATGGAATTATTTATTGTATAGTGGTAATTTCGATGCATATCGTTGTATTTGTAAAAAATGTCTTTGTAATTACATGTATAAATGGAAAATAATCAAACATCAAATTGGTTATTTTTTAGCTTTCTTCTGTCTGCAATGCCCTGTATTTTTTTCCTTGCATCACTAGTTGAAGAATTCGGCATCTTTCTCCCCTAATAATGTGCCCGAAATATTGCAGCTTCCTCTCATTCATTAACACTCCTATTTTCTTTCTCATATGACGATAGGTTAAATTCGACGTATATAATTTGAAAATTAAATTTTTTTATGTTAAGGACAAGACAGGCTGAAGGTCCACTTGATGGTAGGTGGACACCGTCGCCTATAACAAAAGCAACGCCATAGGTATTGCAAGTGCGCTGCCGACCATAGAAGACCATAGAAGGATTAAGTGTAATTCTGAAATACACATCTACAATTTTCAAAAAATCTTTTTTTAATAATTTAAAGAAATGTACCAGAATAGCCCCCGTGTTGATGTGAGCGACATGGCTCATCCGGTAAACAGTAGTTTGTTCAGTACGGAGCTCCGATCATGCACCGTGAACAACATTTGGTTCACGGCCGCCTTATATTGTGTCGGCGAGATACAAACAAACCACTATTTGAATACTCCACGAGATTATGTACATTTTCACAACCGTACACAATGTTAGTATTGAGATGTTTCACAAACGATTCGCGACACGGGTCAAGGTCGGAATTAGTTTCGGATTATTTTTTTAACTCTTTTTTGACTACGTTTTCTTCTATGGCTTTTTTTGTTAACATGTTAGGCCGCAGAATCAACGTCGCCTGTAGATAGAAAGAAGATAAGTAAAGGGAGAAATAAGATTGGGAGTGGTTTTCTCTTAACCTCATTTTATAAAACCAACTTAGGTAGGTATAAAACATGGCGGCTCTTCACGGATGCAATATTTTTTTTGAATATACAGAAACCTTCATAGTTTATCGTTTGTGTTTATTTAAGAAAAGGAGTATTTCTTATTTTTATTATCTTTTTTCGGGTTTTAGTCCTGTTCTCTCTTCTTCAATATCTTTTGTTATAATATTAAGCGAACAGGAGATAGTTTACTTTAATTATTTTTGTAATTTTTTATTTTTGAAAATCCTTTGAAACTAGGTATATTTACGAATCCGCAGTTGTTAGTGTAAACGGTGAAGATGTAGGTATTTTCTTTGATATATAAGTGAAGACCCATACCAAAGAAAACAAATTTAATACACACAATTTAAATTCATTCAAGTACGAAGTATCTTAATGCGTATTTTGTAATGTTTAATTATTATCTAGGAAGTAAGTAGGAAGAGTGCGTTTAACTTAAATTAACGGAAGGAACTCCACCCACACAATTGTTCTGCTAGAGTAAATCAGCCAAATACATAATATACATGTATTCACATAATGTAATTGGCGAAGCGGAATAATCGCATTTAAAGAATGATGCACATTCTAGTTTTATTATATACCTACTGGGAGTGGAAAAGCTGTTTTGAGTAGCGCCTGATAGAGATGCCTTTTCGAAAGTCGGGGAAACCTGATATGGCACATAAAGAAGACGAAGAAATACCTACTTAGGTGTGCCCGCAACTGTAGTTCGTTTTATGAAAATTTAGACATTTAGACATTTAGACGTACGGGACACAAGATAGGCTACTTTTTCTTTTTCAACGCGGACGAAGTCGCGGGCGCCAGCTAGTAAACTATATGTGTGACAAATTTTATCCAAATACATTCAGCCCCTCTTGCGTGATTGAGTAACAAACATCCAAACACACAAACTTTGGTATTTATAATATTGGTAGGATTAGGATTGAGATAAAATATTGGTTAGTTTATAACTAAAATTATCTTTTCACGCTAATAAAATATCTGTGTTTTAACTAACGGTCTTTTGTTTATTCATTACAAAGTAGTAGTTAAATACGCCTATTATTGAATAGATAATCAACTCAATTGTGAGCAAAGTGTATTGAAGTGTATGGAAGCTCACAATGCTATTCTTTGATTATAGCTGATTGTTATTTTTTTACAAAGGCATAGTGGTTTCACCAGAGTAATAAGAATTTAGATCAAAATAAAATCTATACTTATAAAATCGTTTGTCCCGACTGCCTATCAATACACAGCCAAACTAAAGTCTAGAAACCTGAAATTTGGAATAACGAATATAAAAGAATTAAGAATGTAGATGTTTCTCCACCTGTAGGTGTCGTACCTCATCAAAAACCTGAGCGAGTTGTATGGGTCATCCTTCGAAGGCAATAAAATAGGGAAAAGAAGAAGGTCACATCCGAAATATTTGTGCTTACATATATTAGTATCTATTTAGTTTAAAATATGTATGTAACAAAAATTGACAGGAAATACTTGTCATAATTTTCCTTTCACGTAAGATGATTAATAAATCCATTACTAAAGGCGACCTTCATTTCAGATAAGTACGTTTTAATACAGCCTTATTGATATATAAAAATTGCTATTATTTAGTCGCAGATGTTGTTGCGAGTTGTAAATTACATTATTAATATCAATAATGTTGTCTGTACATCCTTCTAAAGGCGAAACAACAATAGAGAACGCGAACAGTGGTGTAAAGAACCTTGCGTCGTACCTACATACTATCAAGTGGATCTATTAATTTTACTTCGGAAATGATTAATGGTTCAACCAATTAAAAATATGTGAGAATTGTTTGTAAAAATGTTCAAAGGTAATTGAAATGAGTATCAACTTTCTTTAAAGTTGATACTCATTTCAAGTTAAGTTATTCATTTTAAGTTGTTCTTTAACAAGTAAAAAGACAAGTAAAAGAGCAAGTAAAAAATTGTTTGAAATATTGGTATCTGAATATCTTTTATAGGCATTCAGAGGGTCAACTTGATAGTAGGTGTCTACCGCCACCCATAACACAAGCAACGCCACAGGAGCTGCAAATGCTTGCCGACTGTAGTTCAACTTTATGAAAAGTTCAGCAAAGTTAGCCTAGCCGTAAAACAAACCCAGGACTCTTCGGACAGAATGTTAAAGCAAACACCTTAACTAATCGATCAAAAAACGTATTTTAAAATTTAATTATTTTCCAACCAAAATTTTGTTTTAAATATATATAGTAAAATACCAACGATACACCTGTAGTACACCAAAAAAAACCACTCGAATTTGATTGACAGATGAATGCCTGAAATATTATAAATTTTTTGGTATATTCCCAGTAGTTTGAGCAGATTACAGCTATTAGACTCAACATCAGCTGTAAAGACTCAACAACAGAACTACTATTTAAAATAAATAACAATTTTAAACAATGGTTAAGTTTCTTCATAAGTACAACTTGGGAAATCTTAGTCGGATTGGAATGTGAGCATCCTCCGAGCCAAAAGGTCACAGCGAGGTCGTTATGCTGATACTCTAACTACAACCAGCCTACCCAATTATTACAAAGAGTAAATATGCATGTAAACACGAATCATTATTATTACTTATTTTAATTGTTTTAAACATTATTGACTTTTAAATGGATGTAATAAAAAGCATCTACAGTGACCTCGGTCTGTCAAAATACTCGTAATTAACTTGTAGGTCGAATTAGAACATGGCAGTTTAACATAACAACTTGCAAATTGTGGGTAATTGTTAAATTCACATAAATGTGAATCGCGTTTATAAAATTTATATAATAATTATGTTAAAAATAGCGGACGTTGGCAATTCATATACCTAATCAAGTTACTAAAATTTTATGTCCTCCAATTTTTACTTTTTAATAAATCGAGTTTTGTTGGTAACGTTATGTCAATTTAACTGTTGGACACTAGCTATAAAAAAATGTGTTCCTAAAGTTATATTTTATTAATTCTTTTAAATTTATTTTAAATTTTTTAATTTTTAATTTATATATATATATATATATATATATATATATATATATATATATATATATATATATATATATATATATATATATATATATATATATATATATATATATATATATATATATATAAAATCCTCGTGACACAGTGTTTGTAATCAAACTTCTCCGTATAGGTCTGAGAATATATCGTAAACTATTTTTTTACTCCTAAGTGACAAAAGTGGTCCACTCCAAAAAAAAAGTTATATGAAAAAACAACGTTTGCTGGGCCAGCTAGTATTTATATTTATTTATATTTTTAATTTATATTTTTTTTAAACTTATATATCTCGTACATGACAAATTTTTTAAATGTCTGTGATATCATGACAGTGGACAGTGAATTTTAAGGGTATCATGACAGTGGACTGGTAAGGGAGAGAAATCAATCAATGTATTTGCCCATTGACACATTTTCACATTGACGTCTTTTCACAACGCGACGCCGCGGAAGCGATAAAGTGTGTTGGTGTAAGATATACAAGCTGCGCGACATTGTGCAAGTGATATAATATTTCCAGTAGCAATTTGTGGTGCAGTGTGGACAGAAAACGGCTTGAGAACACATTTATTAGTTCCCACGCACTGCGGCTTATTGCTTGTGAGTCCGCGAAATGATCATTAGAATCAAATGATTTTAAATAGGTAAAATGCCTATACTTATTTGCCCAGTAGCAACATGCAAATAGACTAATTGCAGTTGAATAAGAAGATTATTTTCAATAGACAAAAACAGAACATTGATCTATCAACCGTTTACCGGTTATAATACCGTTTTGTCCTGACTATCAACGGACAACCAAATCCACTAAATCTAGAAAGCTGTAGTTTAGAACAATATGTCTATTTTATAAAGTAAGCATCTAAGAAAAAAAATATTTGAAAATTTAAACTCCGTGCGAAGCCGCGGGCTGCACGATAGTTTAATAATATGTTTTATAATATTAATTAATAATAGTTTAAAACATGCTGCTTACTACGTATCTCATTGTAGCAAGATTAATTTGCTGACCACAGTAATATACTAAGCTTGGAATTAATGCATAATATTTCGCCTTGTAAAAATTTCAAGAGGTATTTCTTTATTGAAAGAGTATTTCTTTTCGAATCTTTCCGGTATACGATTATTTTGTTCTATTATTTCTATTATTTAGCTCAAAGCTATTAGGTAAGTAATTGCTCACAATAACAATAAACGCATCATATAGTATCAATCCACAAACAGTGTACCAGTACCGTGAAAGGCGTACATAATCGTTTTGAAAGCTTCTATCTAATCAAATAAAATTTATTTATCGTTTATTACGACGGAGGTGCATAGTGAAGTTATATGATAGGACAGGCGTAGTTCATCAATTGAGCACATAGCCGCCGACCGGTGACCCGCGGTTATGCTATGACGCAACGATTGCCATAATGTCATAACATACCGACCTGGCAGTCACGGTGCCTACAACACATTAGATCCTCTAACAAGAGTTTTATTAATTTATGAACTCCAATTATGTAATGCTTTTGATTTATGTTAATATAAAATTTTAATTAATTTTAATATTTAAATTCATCTATTAAGAACTAGCTGGTTCCCGCGACTTCGTCCGCGTTGAAAAAGAAAAAAGTTGCCTATCCTGTGTCCTGTACGTCTAAATGTTTATATACCAAGTTTCATGAAAATCAGTTAATTCGTTTAAGAGTTATGGAGGAACATACATACATACAGACAAAAATTCTAAAAATCGTCCATTTAGTTTCAGTATCATGTATTCTTAGAGCCTATAAACACGATATCTCTGAAAACAAAGTAACTTACTCCATGACCAACCCTTACCTCCATGACCTCCATGACCAGATTTATTATTAGTATTGATTGATTGATTTGAAAGGTTTATTTTAAAATGAGAATTTAAGCACATAAGGCCTATAAGCATACCTACCCATATATACATTTATTATCATTTATAAGTACATATCGGCTATTTGTAACGAGTTAAAAGGTTATTAGAGGTTATAACTACGAAAAATCAAGCTTTTCCGAGACATTAATATTGGAATTTTTCATATAAAAAAATATGTAAAATACTAATGTTGTTGGATGTGTATACCTAACAAATTTAGTTGGAAGGGTTCAAAGGTATTGCAGTGCAAAGCGCTCCAGAAAAATAAAGAATTGAACATTTTGGGTCTATGTCAATGGGTTTCCAATTTCCATGCTTTTCTGAGCCATTTCAGATTTTGTCAAAAATTTAAAATATTCGTTAAACGTCAATTTTTTGTTTTTATCACAAACCGAACAGAATAATAATATATAAAATAAGTCAGGAGAGCAGTTGATAACCCCTAGTAATCAATTTATACTACCATTTTCGTTTGCCAAAGCGCACTTAACTTTTACTCGATGTTAGATACTAAAAGGGGCTTGAAAAACGCAATGAAAATCATACATACGTCTTCGTTACATCTTATAATTGTATAATATGAGCCCATATTTTATGTGAAACACGATTACGCGTAAAGATCGTAAGTGCACATTGATGTTGGCTCGTCTCATAAGCGCTAATTGCCTCATTCTATGCACGTTTCGAAACAAACACGTTTATCAGCATACTACTATCGTCGCACGGAACGAAACGGACTAAACGTTTATCAAAATTCTTTTTAATTTATCACTCTAACGAGTGGGTTTGTGACTAGTGTTGGGCTGTACGTATATCGATGTATTTTTTAAATCTAATTCGCTACTAGTTCTGTATAAAACTCGTGCCAAAAAATGAGTTTCAATTACGAATTTTTTCAAGGATGATCTTTCAGTGTGATCTTAGAAATCATAGTTTTTAGGGCCGACGGTCTACTTGATGGTAGGTAGCTTAGTAAGTCGCCTATTAACACTTGCGCTGCCAACTTTTGCAGGAATAAAAATCAGAAAACACGCTTTGGCATTACTTACTTACTCGCATAAACATAACATTAGAGAGTTCTTTTTTAATTCAAGTTATATACGGAGGTGAATTTTAACACTAAAGAGCGGAAAGCCGACTCATTTTAGATACATTTCTTAGAAACACAATCTTTCCAAGAATTTATCTATATCACGAGGCTACAAGTGTGCTACAAGTAATAATGATAATGAACTGCCCATCTATAATGATATAGATTATAAATGTCCAGTTCATCACATAGCGTATCCTATAGCGCCTATTACTTTATTCTATACTAGCTGGTGCCCGCGACTTAGTCCGCGTTGAAAAAAAAAATTAGCCTATCCTGTGTCCTGTACGTCTAAATGTTTATCTACCAAGTTTCATGAAAATCAGTTAATTCGTTTAAGAGTTATGGAGGAACATACATACATAGAATACCTACACTTACAGATTTATTATTAGTATATTGATGATATCGTACACACGCAATATAGAGGTTATCACTATACATTGATAAAACTCGAAGTTAGTAAGTATACCTACTCTAGTTTTGTAGCCATTTCATGAAACCATATCAAATCATTTGAAGAAATGAATCAAACATTAATAGAATTTAAGTAAATTCAAAAAATAATAAGAAAAATCGATATGTGGATGTTTTTTTACATACTGGAAACGTCTCTCAAGTATTCGTATCAATGTTGTAACAGAAGCGACTTATTTTGCAAGCTCTATTAATCTTAATGGTTTTAGGTCAAAACCGAAAAGGCGAAAACAACATAATAATTAAAATCTTAACTACCTAAAATTAATAGTTTGAATATACTACGGCATAGCTTTAAGTAAACTTGCAACAAAAATATTGCATCAATATGTCTCGTGATTACAAAAAACACATTTCCTTACAAGCTTCAAGCATTACAAATAGACCATTAATTTTAGGGATAAGAATAGGAAATAGTTAAAAACATAGACAAATATACTTTTTTACTTTGGTATGAGCTTCAAAAAACCTATACCTATTTAGAAACTCCAGATAATAATATACGAGTATACTCATTTTAATAAATATAGCTATAAAAGTGAATAAAGTTGATTTATGTTTATTCTTAATTATTAGTTTGTTATATCCATGTAACAATTAACGATATAATTGACCCTTCCACTTCATCGGCGTAAAATTTACAAAATTTTGGTAATACGTAATTTTAGTAATTTTGAAATTTTAAATCTGTTAAGGATTTCAAATTAGTAATTTATCATTTATATGCGCGACACGCCCCCGCTTCGCACGAACGCATTTTTTTCTGAATATAATTATAGGTACCTATCAAAATCAATTGTGTTGTTTTGAAAAAGTTATCGGAGAAACAGACAGAAGCTGACGCGACTTTTATATTTTATATATATAGATATAAATGAGTATATCTTTCTTTTAAATTGCATCTATATGGAAACCTTGAAAAAATTCCTTCACATCATCACTAATGCTTCCTTTGGCAAGATTTGAACTAACAAAAATTTTATTGTACTTAAAAAAAATCAACTTCATTACAACACAATTCGTTATACGTGGAAGTCGCAATGCGCACTTTTTCATTAGCCTAGCGTGTTCTAAATAAAACGGGTATGCATGAGATCTTAGTACGAGTATAAGCAGCTAGAATATAAATCACCGTGCACATTTCTTAACGAAATTCCTGTACACGCTTATTAAATGGAAAGGCTCGAAATGTGCTGTTTATGTAATGTACAAGACACTTGAATAGGTCTGTAAAAACTACAATGCAGCTCCATGGACGCAACGCCTACTAACACCAAATATAATATGTACAAATACCTGGTGCTCGCAACATCATATGCGCAGTACTTAGTTTTTTTTTAAATCCTGGAGAAACCTAACATTTTTCTAGGATAAAAAGTATCCTATAACTTAATCCAGGTAATCATCAATGCATCAGTGAAAACCGCATTCAAATCGGTTAAGCCGTTTCTGAGATTAGCGTGCACAAATGCAAAGACAAATTATATAAACTATTTTTTGACCTCGGTAACATAAGTAAAGTGTACAAATATAACAGTTTTTTTGAAAAAATATTTAATATAAGTACAGACACGGCTCGTTTGCGATTTTGTTAATCTATATCTAAATATACTATAAAATTATAAAAAGTTAAAAAAAATTTTGTTTGTAATAAATAAGCTCAAAACTACTAGATCAATTTTGAAAATTCTTTCACTTGTAGAAAGCTACATTATCAGAGAGTACCACAGACTATATTTAAAAGTTATATAAAAGTTACGCGGGCAAAGTCGCGTGCAACAGCTAGTGTATATGTAATTTAAAGATGAATGGTTATTAATCCTATAATTGTGCAGCCTCAGGCGTGAGATAACATAGGAAGGACTTTTAGAGTTCACGAAATATTAAAGTAATGAATCATTTATAAATAAGTATTAGTTTGCGTGTATTGTACAGAATATTAAAATGTTTTCTATTATATAATTACATATTCAATTTGAATATTTTTTAAAAAATTATTATATAATTTAACTGTAGTGGAATGAATCTTGAAACTCTCATTCGTCGTTACATTAAGGGCCTCTTTCACAAACTACAAGTAAAGTGTTGATTAGTTACTTTTAGAAATCATTTTCTGTTATATTGAATTATGCACTCGGTTTACTGCATCATTCGATAGCCGATTTTTTTTTATTATTTTCTATTTAATGTTTAGGACGTTAACCGTACAAACAAAGACATATCAGCTCCATTATCCCCAGTTACCGGTGACTTTAAATGACAGTGTGGCCTAATTGACGTTTGTGAAACAGGCGCTAAATCTTATTGGATTCTCTACAATTAGAATGTACATTTAAAAGACTTCAACGCGTTTCCATATATAGAGTGTGACCACACTGTACTGTGATCCAATCCACATTCCCTGTTTTAAAAATATTATCTAGGTATTAAACTAATTTTAAACTAAATAAAACGATTTTATTTGACATTTAGCTTGTTATTTGAATGAAAAAATGAAAGGTCTCGCCCGCCGTTCTCACTTGTTAAAGAGTATTAACTTTAAACATCATTATTATGTTACTTCATAAAAACAAATGTACGTAATTTGTAATATCCGCCGTTGGACGAGCGTAAACCGTGTATGAAATGAAAGTAGAAGTTAATACCCAATCAATGATACGGTCGAAGTGTAATACATGGTTGCCACATTAATGGCTACCTTCATAACTAGCCGAGTCTTCTTCTAAATTTCCATCGACACTAACGTGTGAGATATTGTTGACTTAAGTACCTATCTTCTTTCGAATATGAGATTGTAAATATTGTAAAATTCCAAATAGTACGTTATCCGGTTTTGCTTGTACGTGCATTCAAAGGCTCGTTTTCTATGTATTTAGATGTCAGATAGGCTGACAGTTCACTGTCACTACTATAGTCTGTTAATACAAGCAAAACCACAGAAGCTGCAAGTTCAAGTTCAGATCATGAAAAGTTCCGCTCGATCAATTAACAGGTATATATCGTCAAACAACTGTTTGTCAAAATTAAATTATATGTATGGTTTTAAGAAAGTTGAGCATGTAAAAACAAAATTGTTATAGGGTAAAAACTGTTTGAAAAGTGAAATTAAACCATGCAAATTACCTATTCTGTGACCATGCTTCGGTGCAATGCATCGATTCGTAGTTCAATGCACCGCAAATGTTTTTATAAAATACTAGCCATTACCTGCGACTTCGTACGCGTTGAAAAATGAAAAATATATGACATTTATATCGCTGTGGTGAAGATGGTGCCAATTTTTATATTTTTAGACAATCCCTCAGCAACCTAACATTTGTCCACGTTAAAAAGTATCCAGGTCTATTGTTAATCCAAATTTCATTTGTGTGCCAAATGTGATCCAAATCTGTTAAGCCTTTTCTACATGCAAGAGTAACAAACATATGCACCTACAACTATATCCATTCTCGCAAACTTTAGCATTTATAATATTAGTAGGATTTCCTGTGACCTTGCCTTCATAAACACATATACATAATTGCATACTTATAATATACTAATATTATAAGTATTGATTGATATGGGAAAATAGAGTGGCATTTTTACGTGCCAAGGGCGGCACAGGAAAATCCATCTCTGCTTTTTTCCTTTGAAGTTAATAAAGAAAGTTAGTTGTTACAAGTTATATTTAATTGGCGATTAATGTGTTACGTTATTTAAGTGTTAAAAGCAATTAAGTAATACATAACGACGCTCATTATTTGAAATTTTGTTTAATGAAGTTTAATCAAACTCTGTCTTCTGAAACGGAAATATATTACTGTTATTATCCCGGAACTATTTATACAACTGACTACCGCCAACAACAACAAAATTGTCACTGAATGTATAATATTATTCTTTCTGAATATATAATGCGTACTATCTAGATGTTTAACTATTTATTTTATGCGATAAATGTTTATTAAGAGCCGTTATGCATTTACTTAAAGTTTTAATTAAGTTAATTGTAGAAATAAAAGGTAATTAAAGTTAATTAAAACGAGTATCATAGTACACTTACATTATGCTCGTGGCTTAGTGGGTTATGACGGGTATATGAATTTTAATGCTTCGTGTAGTTAATTGGGCATATTTTTAAATAAATACGTTACGAAAGGGAATAATAACTATCTTGCGATGTTTTTTTCAATTAATAAAAGGATGAGATAAATAGAAAGAAATGTCTAAAAACTTACAATTAATCACTTACAGTTTATCTATACTAATATTATAAAGAGAAAAGATTTGTATTTTTGTTTGTAATGAATACTCAGATAACGGAGCCGATTTTGAAAATTCTTTCACATATAGAAAGCTACATTATCAGCGAATATTTTATAAAATTTTATTAATATTTTATAAAGCTACGCGAACGAAGACGCGTGCATATATAAAACTTTGAATTTTGTAACAATACTGAGTGGTTTCGGTATTAGATCTCTAAATAAAGGTTGTCGTATCGATTCAAGATTTGACTTAATTCTTAATCAATTGATTTAATTAATAAAAAACACTGGCCATTGATCTGGTTGATTAATTTACGTTGATTGATAATAATGTAAAGTGTCTATAATCGTTCGAAGCAGTTATAAAAACGGTGTAATTCACGCTTCACGAATCTTTATCCCCTTTATATTTTTGTGTGATCGATAAAATCAATTCATCATCATTAAATAACAATTTGATATTTAATAGAAGCACGCTGTGTTCCGCAGTCATGATTGGCTACAGTAACCATCACATGTAACCGCAATCTCACTGAAGGACAGTGTTTTTGTGTTTATAATACCTAGGTGTTATACCCGTACCTATTCCGCGCTGGATAGCCGTGGCGGGGCACCGAAGTCGTGTCATAACGTCCCCGTGACCCCGCACATCTACGGCCGGGGTAGAAAGTCGTTGGTTTTTAGCCGGTAGGAATCTGGCATAACCCGGCAGAGACAAGAGGATTTCCCAACGTTAAAAAAAGTGTTGTACCTATTGTAATACCCCTGTTTTTGTGTTTATACCTAGGTGACGATGACCATCTACCACCCAGACATTCTACGAGCCTTTAAAGACAAGATAAAAAAAACTGAATTTAAATTTTTATTTATATTTATTATGTTAAGGTCGACAGACAGGCTGACGGTCCACTTGTTAGCAGCATCCCTATCTCCTATCTAATAGGAACGCGTCCTAAATCTAAAAGATCCAGAAGTGAAAAGATATTGTATGTGCCTTATTTAAATGAAAAAATACTGTCCATAAATGAATTGTATAATCCATACATTTCAATGTATAAAATCACATCTAAGACGTTACAAAATATGAATCACTGGTTATATAAATTCAATAGGTAGGTGTGCGAAATATAATGACAGGGCGCGTGATCGAATGCATTCGATTACTCGAATTTGAGACGAGCGAGAATCGATTGGCGATAGGTTGGATCGATTATTCAAGTGTCACAGTTTCTCAAGAGGCCGCGCGGGTCCTGGCATGACGCGATTCGTGCAAGTACATAGAAGGAATCTTCGTTTTAACTCACTGATATATTTCAAGCTATTGCTCGTCACGTTCTTGTGTTCGGATAAGCGCATTCTAAATTCAATATTGCGTTAGATTTCGAATAGACATTCGGTTTGTTTATTTCACATCGGTGGCTGATGTATTAGGAGAGATAGCAATGAAAATAGGATCTTGGCGTTTCAGTAATGAGTAATAGAACTTTAACTATTAAATATTGAATATTAAATCACTATTTATTTTAGTGGACTACTGCTGCAAAATTTAGTTAAATTAATATTAGAATTTTTTCTGGTCATCAATTTTCGAAAGTTGTTAATAGAGAAACCAGTGGACGGCTTTGTTAGAGTTCTTGCAAACACTAATTAAACATGTTTAAGAATTTTTCGTATACCCATCAATCTCGCAACGTACGTTAATAGGTACGTTGCGACGTACCTCTTAACCTGTTCATATTTGACTACAAGGGAAGTTAGTGCAGTGGTTTCTTGTTGCCTTCTGCACCAGACATTTAGAGGCTATTTAGACCTCAAGACCGCTGTAGCCTATTCTAACCAGTTTCCTAGTGGGGAGTATACCGCGCTCTAGCGCGAGCAGTTGAGGTTGAAAATTGGGCAGGATAGATGTCCCTTGCTCCCCTCTTCTACTATTATATTCCAACTATTCCAGCTGGCTCTAACAGAGACCTGATAAGGAAATTAACGGATAAGTATGCTCTTGAAAAAGCGTTTTTATGGGTTGAAATAATAAGAAAGCGAATACCAGTTTACTAAATATTTTATATATTGTTTTGAACTATCTTGTTTGTTTATACCAAAAAAGAAATCGTTACCACTAAAAATGTTTCTTTAATGACTCAAAGCGTAGCTTTAAAACAAATTGTTCTTTGCATATTTGGAAACATTAGTTATATAACTTGATGCTTAAAGCTTAGGGACATAACCAACGGGTCAACGTAGCAGTTCGTCGCAGGAGATGTCACAATGCCGACTAGTGTGATGTCTCCAGTATTCACTAATTCTGTACACTTCAACGCCAAGCGACCTGTCGTGGTAGCATCGCCGTATTGCCACCGGATAGTACCGAATACTGAACCTTCAAAGTTATCAAAATGTTTTATATGTGTCAACGATTTAGCCCATATTCGACGGACAATGTGGCGGCGATGTGACCAAAAAGAAGAATTTCCAAAAGCGAGGTACTCATTAAGGCCATTTAAACCTAACATATTAAAATTATTTATTTAAGTATTTAAATATCATTTAATCGGGTTGAAATTTATTTATTTTTTATCCAGCGAAAATCATCCAACCGCTAATTGGATAATTATAATACACATTTTAAATATATTCAATTATTATTACATATTTTTCGTAAAACGTGGGTTTCAAGTGCTCCACCTTAAAAAAGAAATAATACCAAACTAAATCTTTGATCCTTTAGGTGTCGAATTGTGTAATTGAATATTGGATGTAGATGATAGATATCTGGCTACTATATCTAACTGTATCCCCCGATTTTGTTATCACCAGTTTAGTGAATTGCCTCCCACTGTGGAAGCAAATTTAAAGACGTATTTACATTAAAAAAATATTTATCCACCGCTTTTTGCGAGTACCGCCTTAAGTGAGCACAAATACACCTCATATTGACATGTCAGTTCATCAAACACTCCAGCTGAGAGACAACAAAAGGGAACTGTTTGATAAATGACCACTGCGACAACGACAATACTGTTGTTAGAGAATAGTGAGGGCTAAGGGGAAAGGGGGAGTGAGGTCGCGTTCGAAAGTTGACCGCGGTGCATGACCGTCAATTACGAGGATACATCAACTTTATGAATGTTGAATATTTTTACCTACAAGTTATGGAGTTTCGAAACGCATAAACTAACGTATGACCGTTTGCATTTATTTCCTTATGTCGTAACGTAACGTACACACATCCCATACACATCATTCATTCAATTCCACAAAAATGAATTTAAAAATACCGACCGAAACTAGCCTTCCTAATTTTGTATTTCAATGCAAATTTATATCGCTGTAATCACTGCGATACAGATGTCAGGCGTTTCTCAAGTATTTTTCATTTTACAACGCGGAAGAAGTAGCGGGTCCCAGCTAGTGTACATAATATGTAGCCTAGCTGATATGATGTATCTAGATCTACCATTCAACTCTTTAAAATGATGAAAGTTTTTATCTGATAGGTCAAGTGATTCCAGAAATAACCTTCCACATATAATAAACTTACAAAAACCGCTTTCTCTATTTAAGATATTAGCATAGATGAAAAACATTTACTAAATACTAGTGGTTAATTAACAATTATTTTCCAATCTCTTAACAAGTTCACTACAAGGGCTTAGTTTATTCCCCCTTCACTTACCGAAACACGGTGGTCTTCTGCAAGAGGATGGTTATATCCGTCAGGCGGACGATTTTGTTTTATGGCTGCACCATAAAATGTTATAACCTAAGTGCTAATAGCATATTACACAATTAAAATATGCTTTGACAGAAGTTTAATGGATACAGTAGAAATAATTTTGTCCCAATTTTCAAATTTCAATTATAATTTATTGTTACATAATAATATTATATATGTTAGCATTTCATTCTTTATTTAGCAAAAAAAAAAAAAAGATTTTAATTTTTTAAAATTAAATTTTATTATTTTTTATTAAAGCTTGCGTATTTAGAAATTGGATTCTAAAAATTCTGAAAATTCGAATTTATTGCTTTATCTCGGCGGAAACATCTAACTAAATCATTGCGCCGAATTGCAGATTAATGGTGAACCCAAAGCAGTCGGACCACGCGGTCTCGGTGCTTTCTTTTTGCCTATTACTAGAGTAGTCTTAACTATATATTTTTCTATTTTGTGCGACTGCATGTGTAATTTAAATTATCATAAAGAAAATCTAGATGAAAGAGTCAGACTTTTAAGAGTTAATTTAAATAACGAAGTGTTTTTCAAGTAAAAACGTGCGACAGAATCGAGGGATAGGGCGCGCGTGTTCTGATGTCGTGGCTGGCGTTGAGCGCATGAATGTCGTGAACATGGAACTACGGGTTTACAACGAAAACTGCAGGCATTTTAACTGCAAATATTTTAACGAACTAACGATTATAGCCAATAGTTTAGATGGTAAAATATTTTAAACACCAAGCGCTAAATATGTTGACAGGTACTATGGGTGCTGTAAACAGAAATAAGTTCATAACTTTTCATATCAATAAATTATCTAATTAGTGATTCTCTTGGCGTAACGTCGTGTTGTGTAGATCCTAAAATTTATATGATATCAACTATAATCCTTTATCGGATGCATGTGTATTGTAATCATTTTCTAATTATCTTTTTTTACCTAATAATAACTAGCTGACCTGGCAAACGGTGTTTGTCAATAGAAAAACCAAATATTTTGGGAAGGGCCACTCTTATCGCTTAGGGATATAAAATAGTTTACGAACAATTCTCAGGCCGGAATATACACAAAAAAAACATCATAAAAATGGTCAAGCTGTTTCGGAGGAGTTTGGTTACAAGCACTGTGACACGAGACGATATCCTAGATTTTTTTTTCTTAACCCGTGCAAGATAGTAGAAAAACAAAAGATTATAATACTTATACGTAAGTACTTAGGTTTGTGTTAAAATGTTCGTAATTTCGATTTGTTCTTTCGTATATCAACATCGCGTTAGACCTCATAGAATTAAGCAATATGGAAGACCGCATTGAAATGCTGATGAGACACACTAGTGCTAGTGCTAATGAAATGCTCCCATGTTTTTGTAAATGGAGAAACGACAGTATGTAGCTAGAGGAAGAGTAATGAGGATTTATTTACACACACAATTAACAGTACGTATATTTAAGACATAATTAGAATTAAGGATTAAGATTAAAATTAGGATCGGCAATTTATAAGAAAGAGTAGATTTTTAAAATACGAGTTAGAGCTACGAGCCCCATATTTAAATTTTAAAACGAGGCGTGAATTCACTCGCTAATGTTTAGGTATAAACTTTTATTGTGATTTCTATAAATAAATAAATGAAAAGGAGAATAGATACATAGAGAATAGTTTTTACATGCTTGTAGAAATATTGGATAAGTAATTAAATAATTTGGTTTAAACATTTTTATATATTCATGATAATTGTATTTCTAAGGTTATATTAATAGTGTTAGAGAGGAATTTCAAATCAAAGTATTTATGCAGAAATTTCATGTTATTACAAACATTATAATTTGATGATGAATCACGATTGCGACATCGACTACCTATTTACGTGTAGGCACTCTAAAGCTTCAAAACATTAATTTGTTAAGGAATGCTGATGGAGATATCCTTAAGTAGGTGCTTTATACTTATTTGTGCCCACGTATATTAAGTTTTGTATGAATCTTGAATTTAAAATAATACTTTTGAGTATATAGAAAGTTTCAAGTAGTTTTCCAAGTTGTGTAACTAAGGTAAGGGATTATCTTCTTCCTAAACTAATTTTGTGTGGGTTGGAGCGACTTAACCCCTAGTGCACAGTTTTAACATATTTATTTATACATTGCCGCACAATTCACAGCTGTTAATACTTATTTTGAGAAAATATAAATAAACATAACTAATAGCCAATTGAGGATTTTACATTGATATAAAATGTATTAGGCAACATTCCAATTTATTAGACTGTGTGCCTCTTCGACACACATTCCCATAAAAAAAGACATATAAAAGTTCGTTTTATTTATTATAGTGCAAATTACCTGTTACACCCACACCGTTATCTCCCGAACTCATCAACATTGTATATTTGCGTAATAGTTACATGAACCGTATGAGCAAGCGCATCGCCAGGTGATAATTGGTTTCACTATTTATCTGATTCCATGAATGGTCGGTAACGCTTGAGGAGCTTTTCTCTGAGACAATGAGAAAATGTCTTCACTGACCTCAGTACTTTTGTGTAAACGCTTCATAAAAATACAAGCTTTTGCCCGTGAACCCGTGAATTTTCTTAGGAGTTATAACATTTTTTAAATCTTTATTGCTCATATATATTTTTGTCCGGTTGAATTTTTTATTCTATTTTTAGTTGATCTTTCTTTCGGGATACTTTTTTCTGGATGAAAGGTACCCTATGTCCTTTTACAGAAAAGATTCCTGACAACGTGTATGTAAACTTTTTTTATGATGATCCTTGCATAGTTAACTACTAGTATTAAAATAATTGTATTTAAATAATAAACCACACACCTGTTACTTGATATTTTTTAAATGATGATCTTTCAATTTTAATATTCGTATGAGTAATCTAAAAAGAATATATTAATTCAAAACATAATCATCTTAAAAAGGAAAGATAATTTTTCTCTTTACACTAGTCTCTTTACAAGAAATAATAAATTACAAGCAATACTTTTTAATTTCTTCAAATAAGAATCAAATTTTTAATTTTAAAGCTTTTAACTGTTTTTTAATATTCTTTCTTATTAAAAGACAATTATTAATAAAGAACTTGCTTAAATAATATTGAATGTACAGTTACCTCATTATGTCATGGAACGCAATGTTAATTAACCTTTTGTTTCTCATCTCCGCTGTGCAACTTAGACGTTGACGGGTCAAATCCATGACATAACATTAATAAACCGTATGACGGATGGATGGACGGAGAAGACAATACTGTCTGTGGATGCCTGTCTAATAAATCACGCATGTATTCGATCAATGAAATAACTCAATATGATGTGTTTGAGGTGACTCATGTCATTATGTGCGTCTATAAAAAAATCGCTAATTAAAAAAATATTAATCAAAGTGGTGGCGACTTCTCATCAAACTATAATTTTTAAGTAGCATAAAAGTACCCGGTCTATATCAATCCAGAACCATACCTACCAAGCACACTCACATCTCCTCGCTTATATAACCATCATACTGGCCTATCTATAATACTGGCTGCCTTTGTCAAACTTTTACAGAGTTATTTTCTTAGAAAAAAAAACTAAGTACTCGATTTAGAGACAGTTAAGAAGGAAATAATTATGTATTTAAGTAACCATACGTGACATAAATTAGTGGATCTAAAAGTCAATTAGGAGTTAAACTTTAGTGCTACAATTCTATAACAAACTTAGTCAGGGTTGTCTTATAAATTTTAAGAGGGATGTAAATGCGCTGCAGATCTTAATAGTAAAAAGAAAGAACGAGTTAAGTAAATTGATTCAATATGTAACTCTTTTAACTCATTGACTCCCTCATACTTGTAATACCGTCCATCCCTAGCAGATCCGGGCGGGCGGCTAGCTTTCAGTGCTCCCCTCCCCAAACGCGTCGGGCGGGCGGATCGACGCAAGCGCATCAACCGACCATCAGTCCCTTCGCGACGCACTTAGCGGCGACATGTCTCCCCTGTGGATCGTGCTTACATTGCTCCCACTACTCGGTAAGTCCAAGTGACCTGTGACCTGCTGCGGTGCATCACCGCAGTGAACCACGGAAGTGACCCAAGTGATTTTTTCCCCAGGAACTGTCAAAAGTATTTAACAGCTTCATTTTTTTATTGCGATGTGATTTTCAGGAATTTGTGGTTGAATCGTAAAAAAGTGTTTAATTAAAATACAATGTGGTTCGCATTAAAAGTTAAAACGCGCGTGCGTTCGTGTAAGCAGTGTTTCAGGACGTCCGGGGTAGAAAATAGCATTGATACTTTTTTGTAGAAAAAAAAAACACATCATTGAATGAAAATTTTAATAGTTTAAGGGCACCCTGTACGAGTGAGTGAAGTCAGTAATAGATATTAGGGAGACTCAGCTTACCATAATGCGAATAACTAAGACAGATGCAACGCAAAGACATTCGCGGGACTTATTGAACTCGAGAAAATAATGAAACATACGCCAGCAATTCCAATATTTTAGAAAAACCTCTATAAATAGTAGCTATTGACAACCTTATTTTAAATGTACATTATAGGTAGAATGCTTTCATGGAAAACATTAATGGCTTTTAGTCAGAAATTACAAGAATCCGCAAAAATGTCACAAATTCTGCACGTTTTACAAATTAAGTGCTAGATATGAAATTAATGTCGGTTTATTGCTTCCGTCCAAATTTTCATATGATGCCTGAGAAATTTCTTGTGTGTTTATTATGTATTTCTACGACCAATAACTAAGGATAATCATGGTAAGAGGCTCCCGATGGCAAGTGAGCTCTTAAAATTTGTTAAAGCATTTTATTTCCGTACGTCTAAAAGTTTATCTACCAAGTTTCATGAAAATCAGTTATTTCGTTAAGAGTTATGGAGGAACATACATACATACAATACCTACACTTACAGATTTATTATTAGTATTTATGATGACAGATGAATTAGTAAAATTGCATAGAAAATATTCAAGTAGTTACGTAAACATTGATGGGATATGCTCATCTCCCTGGGCCATTGCGAGAGTTGCAGCATGGCCCTATTGCATCTGCCTCGTTATGTTGCGCAATCACTGCACTTTCCATTCGCGAGCGTGCGCATACGACGGCTCGACCGATCGGCCATCGCACGATATAATCGATTCCCCAGATTTGCATAAGTGATTTTCCCACGATCCGCTCGCTTTAAGAACTAGGGCACCGTGACGCTCGCAGAGAGCGGATGATACCTACCTCAAGGTTTAAGCCTTCAAAACATTTGGAACTCACCGATTTACCTTCACAATCACTAATATGTTAATAACTAGCTGTTGCATACGACTTCGCCTGTGTTACTCGTTGATAGGTGAAAAGTCCGTTCAAAATCGGTCCTAGGAATAGGAAATAGGCTGTCAGTATTCAAACGCCTGAGCAGCTCTTCATATATAGCTAAGACCCATTCTGATTAAGTCAGCTTTCGTTTTAAGTCATCCGTCCGTTTGGTTAGATACGATTCCACGATTTAGCGTACCACTTGTCAGTTTCCTTACTTGTCAATTTCACTAATTCACCAGTTTACTAATAAGTAATGAGTCTAATGAGACAGTTTCTGCATTCACCAATTTCCTTATATGCCAGTTTCACTAAGACAATATACAGACGTTTCTGCGTCGGGCGTCAGGGATTAAAAATGTACGTGTATTTTTACATAAAAATACCAAATTTTAGTAGTGTACTTTTATCACGCACGTGAATCTAGCCGCACGGAGGTCATTGATCGGCGAAGCTATATATTTCACATTTTAAAATAAGTAGCGGTTAATGTCACTGAATATTCTATATCGTTCACGTAACAATTGAAGACGTGAGTGGATGAAAGTGGTATGTCGCATAAATCCAATTTTGAATAAATCGAGGTTAAAGTTTTACTTTTAATTTTTGAGATGTCGCCACGGAACTGATTTTAAAATATTAATGGTACTCGTATGATAGCAAGTAAACACTTCTATTATTTAATTTAAAAAAAGTGAACATAGCTCCCTCTTCCATTAACAAAAGTAAACTTTTCTGCACCTTTTGCTTTTTAATATTAACTGTACACCTTTTTCAACTTTTTATTTTCCAAAAATGTTTTAAATCGACGATCTTAATTAATTAATTAATCGAGGTCTGTAATCATTTATAAGAACATAATTATTATCTTCATCAACGCAAAAAAACGAAAAACCCAAAAATGCGACATATCACCTTCATCATTCAAGTGACACATCACAACAATAGCAGATATGCTTACGTCACTGAATACATTAGCACAATACCGTGGACCGCTGCTGCATCACAACATAGCATACGCAACTAAAACCAACAACTTCCGATGTCGCAAAGCAACAGTATATTTTTACATCACTCCAGTTTATGCTAAATTACGATAGAGAATCTTATAATTCACTTTATTGGGTAACACAATTTACTAGAGTAGGGTGAAAAATACGACGTTATATCAGGTACTAGCTGTAACACGCGACTTCGTCCGCGTCCGCTGATAATATAGCTTCCCAACAGTGAAAGAATTTTCCAAATCGGTCCAGTAGTTTCGGAGCCTATTCAATGCAAACAAACAAACAAATCTTTCCTCTTTATAATATTAGTATAGATACCTTCTCTCAAACTTTTCTCTAGTTTTCCGTAATATCTTTTAACGTTAACGTGTTCGAACATTAAGTGAAAGAGAAATGTGTGAGTTTAATTTCTTTCGATGTTTTTCATTGTTGTTCGTGAATACAACAGTGCAGCTTTCTTCGCAATTTATTTTTTATCATCTACTACAGCAGTTCCTGAAGATATTATCAATACCAACGGTGCAATTGACCTGCAAATCATCTGTTTTTCTCGTTATATTCAAATCATCCCTAATGTAAAAATAAAAGATATCGTAGAAAACCAGGCCATGGTATTTTTTACACTTCGGAGAATTTGGTAGGTAATAAAAATATTTCTTAATTTTAGTAATTTCCTGTGAATATTTCAGAATTGGTAAATGGGGATAACTATTGAAAATTAAAAAGATTTTTTTATATTAAAACGAAAATTAAAACTCCATTAATGAATTACACGATATTTTCCCGGTAAAATCTACAATTTCTTCTTACCTAAAATCTATAATAACAAAAAACTGATGGCCTGATGTCCATACAAAACTTCTCTATAAATTTGATTTCCTTTTGTATAAAGTACAATCGTGTATATTATTTCTATAAGGGCCTCTTTCACAAACTACATGTAAAGTGTTGATTAGTTACTTTTAGAAATCATTTTCTGTTATATTGAATTTATGCACTCGGTTTACTGCATCATTCGATAGCCGATTTTTTTTAAATTATTTTCTATTTAATGTTTGGGACGTTTACCGTACAAACAAAGGTACATCAGCTCCATTATCCCCGGTTACCGGTGACTTTAAATGACAGTTTGGCCTACTTGACGTTTGTGAAAGAGGCGCTTAGTGTTATAAGTTTGATTCAATTTTAACCTTTTAGAGGTCTTACTAGAAATGATTTTAGACACTAAATGCTTCACCCATTTTAGACACTAAAAAAGGAAAAGCAGTATGATTTTGTTCAAATATAGCTAGTATTTGTTCAAAAACCAAAGAACGCTTTAGAAAACTCAATTCCACATTATGTAAAGTCGTTAAATGTTGTCGCGTTTGAACCATACGCGGTATCTAGTCAGATCTATGGTGCTGTGACCTTTCGTGCAGGATGCTGAGGCACCTTGCGGCACCATCGTCGCTTCGTTGCGCAAGCGGCGCTCGCGTGCGATGCTATCCACACTCGGATCCCCTCCCCTGTCCCCTTTCCACTCCCTCGAATACCTCGTCTGTCCCCCGCCTCTGACTCCCCTCCCCTGCACACATGGGAACATCACCATTTAACCTCCACTGGACTGATCTCACCGCTCTTTACAAACATTCACCCGAAGATTATATGCACATAATAATGTTTAAGCTGTTAGCAACGTAACCGCAACACTGACTGGTCTCATTACGTTTGTTTTCGCAAATGGGTAGCTACGTACTTCTAAACTTGTTTTATTTTTTGCATGTAATATTTTTTGACTTGAGTAGGTACTATCGCGGTCAAGGGAGCAGTCTCACCGTAAGGAACAATTTCGTGTGCACATTTTGTATTTATCTTTGTTCCTACTTCATATACCTACTCGTATTACAACATTTACGTTACTATGACAACTTCGTCTTATACATATTAGGTGATATTAGGCATGAAGCTAAGAATACGTGCTGAACTCTGAACTACGTGCATATAATGTAGTCAGAAAGAGTAGGCAAATATAATTCAACGTTAGACAAATTTGTATGAAAAGTGGGTCTGCTCCATTGACCGCGATAGTACATCTATAGTGGGTAGCAATTCAGAAAAGTGATAACAAAATCGAGGTATACAGTTTGATGTTGCAAATATCTATCTGCATCCGAAATTTAATTACATCACTCATTTCGTTGGAACTCCCCCGCAACCTGCACACAATGGATGCACTTCTTTTTCGCATAATGGTATATTAGAAATCATCTACACCAACATCCGCAAACATTGCAGATGCGCTACAGAAGCGTGGAAGTTTCAATAGAACACAGAAGGTGTTATTATATTGGACCCTTAAGCCATTGTAGGCACTCTGTGTAAAATTTGTTCATAGTGCACACGTGTAAATGTATACACATCCCAGTTTTGTAACTAGTGTGCCCTGCCCCATTTATTCAATGATATTAGATAGTGATAGATATAAAGCACTTCAATTATCATCTCTAACTGACTATAAAGAAGAGACTAGAAAATCACTTAAAACAAAAATCAAATGATGGATGATTGTATGTATGTATATTGTATATACCATACATATACATGTATACATATTCATAAATACATGCATATTTATATATCCACATATATACATATTAGTATATACTACCGTTATGTAAACACTTTATTGCTGTCAGTTTAATGAGCAAATGTTCATCGCGCAATCGGCCTCAATATCAGTAACCATTTGTGCTCAAATCAACCTTCATAACAAAATATTTATTTAAATAAACAGTGTCTTGCAAGAAGACATTCTCGAGTGCAAAAACATAATATGAAAATTCACTTTATAAACATAAGGCCTTTGCTGTAGAAGGTTACATTACACCCGCACCCTTAAAAAAATACTAAAGAAAAATTAGCAAGCATAAATTTTCTTTTATACTTTGTTCTATGAAGGTCAAAAGAGCACTTCACCTACTTGTTTTTGCTTAAGATCTTATAAACAAGAAGTTAAAAACACTTGTTTTGAAGCGAAAAACCGTTTTGTTGCTGGTGCCACCATCATAACTTAAGTTGCTGTGATTTGCATAATTTCTTTTGTTAGCATTATTTTTTATGTCAAGGTCGACAGACAGGTTAACGGTCCACTTGATGGTAGGTGGTCTATAACACAAGCAACGATTAAGGATAAGGAATTAGGGAAAGATAGGGTAATGGACTCTGACATCCCTTACTCACTTACCGAAACACAATAGCACACGTGCTGTTATTTCACGGTGGTCTTCCATAAGAGGATGGTCACTGCAGCAAGACGGGAATTTTTTTTTTAGAAATTTATAAACCTTTTGAAGTAAAAGCATTACATATGTGTCATTTTTTATATCTGTGCGTGTGTAAGGGATGGCAAAGTCCATTACACTATCCTGCCTTTCCCCGTCTCCGGGGTGAAGCGTTTATTTAGAAACGGCCATCAAGTATACCTTTTGTATATCGCTGCTTTAAAACTAAAGGGCCACAAATCAAAATTAAACTTTTTACAGAAGAGCTAATCGAAAAAAATTAAATTATTTTTTGTCAATTTTTTTCTTATTAGATATATATCAAATATATGCATATTATACATCGTTAGAAGCGTATTAAATGTTTTAAGTACTTTTATAATAAATTGAATACTAGATATAAGCACATAAGTTACTTTTGAATATACAAAAAATGATCAAAATATACTAAATATTACTAATTAATACTAAAACACCCATAAGTCTTTTTGCAACATACAATATGAAGGACTGTGATTGTATTTTTACAATAAAAACATTTTTGGATTTTTTGTTTTATTGCCCTTTAGTTTTTAAGCAGCGATATGTATTTTATAATGGTGTCATATTTGTAAGCAGGGAGTGCAGGGAGGTTCGACTGCCGAGGTCGCATACTCGGTGCATACTACGCCGACGCTAAGTCGGGATGCAAAGCGTTCCACGTGTGCGTCCGAGTGGCGGGCGGCGGAATAAGAGACTTCAGATTCTTCTGTCCACCTGGCACCCTCTTCCACCAAGAAGCCCAAACCTGCACCGACTGGGGCGACGATGACCCGTTGGCTTGTCCCGCAGACCTCTACGATGGTCAGTTCGATCTCTACAAGATCGGATCCGGTGAGCTCGCTTTGCAACTAACAATAACGCCCGCAAATACATAATTTATATTTTTTTCGTTCACAACTTTAATCAACTACATACTTATTAAAGTCATTTAAATGAATCAAAACGAGACTGTATATTTTCAATAACATATTCAGTCTGATCGTTTATTTTTCTCTACGAATTTTTTTTTTATTGAAATATACATTTTTATGTAAGTACTCGTAAAGTATTTACGTAAGTATTTAACAGTAAAAATGAACATAATTCTCAAATGCAATTTGGTGAAATGTGTAATGTAATTTTTGCATTTTAATCGCTTTTAGTTTTAGTCCGTATATAGTTTTTGTATAATATAAACGAAAAAGTGTATAATAATGCCGTATTAACTGCATATTAAGATTAAAATTAGGCATGAAAATGAATAACGTAACGAAGTAACGACAAGAGTTTTATTGGTGAACGAAACTGAAGGCAAATATTGATAATTTACAAAGAAATGCACAAGCAATTGCTTGCAATTTCGTTTCCATAAATCGAGGCCTCTCCATTAGAAGCGAAAGGTTAGGAATTACATGAGTATTGTATAACAGTTAAATAGTGAATAAACGAAGTTAATTGTCGGTTAAATGTCAGCGTTTGTGCCCATTTTACAAGTCTCACTTTATTTATGTATTTGCGAGTGCAGCTATTCTCAATAGTTAGTATGTGTTTTGTGTTAAACCTGTTTCACAGACCCAGTTGATTGTATTAACAGAATCAAATATGTGCATAAACACAATATAGATATCTTAAAATACAAAGAGATGAGAGACTAGTTTTGTATTATCAAATCTTCAAGTAAGTTAAAAATAATAAAAATATATATTTAAAAGAAAAGGTTTTCAAGGTCAGTAAAAGGATCGCTCTTGATGAGATTTTTATAAAATATTTAAATTAAATATAAACAAAGTATTTTTTTTAATTAAGCTACAACGCAAATAACTTAGCTGCTTGGAACGCTTGCATTTATACTGCTACTTTCGGATATTTGTGTCATAACAACGCCTGCTTAAAAATTCTGAAAGGCCAACGCTTTATAAATAAAAAAATATTAAAAGTTTTAATTTCATTAGTTTATTATCATTAGTTTCAATAAATAGTAAGGATATTAATATTTTTTTTTTTTTTATATTAGGTTACGACACAAAGAAATTGTCCTCTCCAGGAAATCGTGAAGAAGAGTCGGACTTTGGTCTACAACGTGCCGACACTGGTGATCGTCGTCTCGCACAAAATAATGCACAGTCCAGCGGACCGGTGTCTGATCTTCGCGCTGCTCACTCTTCGGACTTCTTCAGTGGTCAAAGAGATCGCGGTCGGGATGAGGTCGCTTCTAGACCACCCCAACAACAGCCTGCCCAGACTGTGCAGACTGCGCCTCCCCGTCAATCGTTTAGAAGAGCCACAACTCAACGCACAACTCCAAGCACAACCCAATATACGACAACACAACCACCACCTCCACCACATCTGTTAAACGTGCCTCAATACAACGCACCTTCTCAACGGAAACTGGTTAGAAAACGTCCCGTCTACCAAACTACACCAGCGCCAGTTAGTCCGTTTGTCCAGAATACACAGCGGCAACAATTCCCTGAACAAAAATCGCAGCAGCCTCAACAAAACTATAATGAAAGAGTTGCTCAATCCAGGCAGACGCCACCGCTACCAGCAAATATTCCACCTCAATACAAAGATGAATACGTAGAAGTCAGTCGCGTAACACCCAAACACCCCAGATTCTACAACACCAATAGTTCTCCTACACCGTTTGTGCAGACAACGTCCACTCCCAAATTACACAAGAAAGAAGGACTTGTAGAGTTATATAATTACGAAGCACAATCGACCCCTGGATTCAATGTGCAGAAAGAAAATAAACCTTTTAAAATACGCAACAGTTTTAACGTGGCTGAAATCCCAAAGGATGACTTCACGCGAATCAATCCTAAAGAAAATGTAGAAATTAATTCTAATGGTGGAAATGTTGGAAGAGGTACTCCCACAACTGCTGATTACAACGGCCCCAAAAGTTTTCCAACCAGCACACCATCTCATAGAAATTTTAACAGTGTCTCATATGAACCAGAAAAGAATAACTTTGTACCGTTCGGTGGGGCTAAACAGAATTATTATTCGTCTACAACGACTCTATCGACGACGACAAGCACAACTACGTCACGCCCCGTTGCTCCTGCGAATTTGAATTCTATTGCATACAATACCAACATCGGCTTTAATTTGCAAGCGTCTAATTTTGCTGATGGAGACGAGGATGACGGTCAATACCGCCTCCCAGCTGGAGAAGACGACGGTCAATATAGACCCGAATTATACGAACGTGAGCTTTTATCTGGAGCTCACTCTTTGAATATTGCTGCTAGTGGTAACAGACTACCGGAAGACCAAAAGCAAAATCATGTTAAACAAGCAAAAACTCAATCACCGAAGCCAGTGTCTCAAACAGGTGTTCCTAGACCGTTCAGACCTGCTCCAACGCCTACTTCGCCACCGCAGACACGTGCCCCAGAGCCTGTGACGTACACAACAACGACAAAGCCTCAGACTGTTAACACACAGAGAACCTTCGATTATTACCAAACGTACACGACCACTTCGAGACCAGCACCGGTAGTGCCAGAGCAACAGAACTTTGTACCAATAAATAACCAACCAGTTCGACAAACGACCACCTCGGTTCCTCTAACGCGAGTGACATCGCCGACTTCACCGCAACCCACGCATCCACCACGTCCAACCACACGTCAACCACAATTTGCCAATCCACCTAAGAGCAAAGAAGATGCTAGCTACGATTACGCTTACTATGATTCGGATCCTGGATTCTCAGAGTACGATCATATAGAAGAATTCGGGAAAACTAAAACAAAAAAAGCATAAAATTGTTTTAACATTTTAATCCACTGCCATTAAAGTCGTCGCCTCTTTGGATATAATTTGTGCCTGTGGGAGTTTCCACCTCATCAAATGGTACTTTTGTTTCTTTCATTGATGACATGGTCGATAAAAATATCGGGTTTTAAAAGTTTATTCTAATGACAGAGAATTTTTTTCATAAATTACATGTACCTTTTGAATAATTAGGGAAGTCATTTGTAATTGACTACTTTGTATACTTAATCTGAATTCCCTTTTATTCTATATTTTCAACTATTCAGTAACTACAGTTGTAAATATCGATTAAAACTTTTGTAAATATTTTCATCGGAATTATCATGTCTTGTTGCTTTGGATAAAGAGGCTTATCAGTAGTTACCCTAAATTATTTGTGATATTAAGATTGTTATGTACGCATCTAGCTTAGGAGAGCAAGATTCGAATAAAGAAATCACAATTTAACCTAACAAATTCGTGTCCAAGAACGTGCTTGCCGATATATCTAATAGGTATTTATTAAGCAGAATGCGAAATAAAGAATTTATTTCTTATGTACAATAGGCTAAGTTAAAACTATAGATTGTAAAATATTTCATTGTAAATAAAGTTTTATAAAAGACAATGGCTTGTGCAATTCGTGTCACTTCTCAAAGCGCGTGAGAACTATTGAACAATTTATATGCAGTACGAGTTAGATGGCGAATAGCGACAAAGTTACAGACAAAAGATATCACAACAATAGAACATGTACGAATAGTCATCAATAGAAGATAATATGTGATCGGTTATAAAAATTCCATATACGAAAACCATTGTGCACTTGTATTGTATTAGCCTGTGTTAAAATCATGCCGTCCTAGAGTATTACCCACTTAGAAAACATAATCAGATAACGTGTCTGGACTTGGTCTTTACATTTTTCTTTATTACTTTAACGTTACCTCACTAGGTACTGGCTTACGCCATAGATTCCCGGTGACGTTGATTTAACTTATATGTAATTAAAAAATAACTGCCATTTTAATCTATATCTATACTAATATTATAAAGGAGGAATATTTGTATGTTTGTAATGAATAAACTCAGAAACTACTTGACCGATTTTAAAAATTCTTTCACCCTTAGAAAACTATGTTATCAGTGAGTAACATAGGCTATCAATACTAATAATAAATATGTAAGTTTAGGTATTGTATGTATGCATGTATGTTCCTCCATAACTCTTAAACGAATTAACCGATTTTCATTAAACTTGGTAGATAAACATTTAGACATACAGGACACAGGATAGGCTACTTTTTCTTTTTCAACGCGGACGAAGTCGCGGGCGCCGGCTAGTATTTTATAAAGTTACGCGGGCGAAGTCGCGTGCAACATGTAGTCCAATATAAATATGGTTTGTATTATGGTTGTCTTTAATATGGATAAATCAAAATAATAAACTATGAAAATTATGTATTTAATCCATCTAAGTATGTATTGTTATCTATGCAATTTCGCCATCTCATAGGTAGCTCCAAAGATTTAAATCGATCTTTGGGTAGCTCATATGCTGAGGAAATTGTGGGAGCGAGAATCAATAAAATCTTTGAAGGCGATTTGGACTGCCTGCATCTGAACTGAATTTTTTCCTTGCCAGAAGTTGTCTAGAAAATGTAGTAAACTGTTGGAGCAAGGTCGGAGAGTATGGAGTGTGTCGGAAACATTCTAAACGTCTGACGTGCATTGTGTGCTCTAGCGTTGTCCTGAACCAAAAGCAGTAGTGGGCTTGAGAAAAAGACCAGCCTCGGTTATTTAGCGGCTAGCTTTTCCATCATGGCTTGCAATTGTTGCAGTTGTTGTTGTTATCAATTGGCTGCACTGGACTCGATTGAAAGGCAAGCTAAAAAACTCATTGGCAACGACACCCTTGTGGAGTCTCAGCTTCAAAGCCTGCAGCATCGCCGAAAAGTAGCATGCCTATCGATTTTCTATCGCCTACACCATGGAGAATGTGCGTCCATCCTATGGGATCTGATCTGGCCAGAGCCTAAATTACAACCTCGGGGTCTTCAAGTCTAGGGTAAATGTGCACTTACTAGGTAAGCGTGGTCCATCTTTGGTCATCAAAATCAACATCATCATCAACATCTAACATCAAGTGAGATCGCGGCCAAGCGCTGCCTCGATGTAGTAAAAAAAAAAACACATATGCCGTAATTACCTGATAAGCACAGTGTGCGACACACACAAGGCGGACAAATATGAGGGAGGCCTATGCCTATGTCCAGCCAGCATTGGACGTCCTACGGCTGAGATGATAATGATTATGATGAAATATATAAGCAGAGATAGGCTGATGAGAAGTGTAGGTACATACCGTCATCGTTCCCTAAGTAAGTAGGAAAAATGTGAAACTATAAGCCTCCCGGATTATTGGTTTGGTGATAAAATTTATAACGAACTTACATCCAAACTAAATGTATAAATCTGTTTGGAAATAAATATTTAAAAATACAAGCAAATATCTAAAAGTTGAACTACACTTAGATAATGTTAATGACCTTAAGAAAGAAATAAATAAAACATTTATTAATTGAGTCGGAGATGTAGATAAGTGCCTAATGTCTATGCATAACAATTTGAAATATTGTACCATCTATCGGCAAGTAGGAGAACCTCTTTGACTTCAATCAATCTGTAAATGAATCCAGGTATGCGCTATTCTTACTACTTGACAATAGATGTCGCACTTGATATAACACAGAACACAGAATTGATAATTCAATTCTGTGAAACAAGCAACAATTGAAACAAGCAGAATTATCTTATTAATTTCTCACAAACAAGGTTGTCTTCTTTCACTAGTCATCGAACAATTCATCTGTGACTGTGACAAGAGACTGTCATCTTAATATTCCACTGTGAACAATATTATTATTAGTTTCTACGTGATGTTATTTTGTTAAAGAGCCTCTTAACAAGAGTCTGAACAACTCTTAACAAGTTACTAAAAAGGTTTTACACCATAGAATCTCAACCTACCCAGAGGATGAGGTAAATCGAAATAACGAATTACTAATTGATTCAACAATCGTAATGCTAAAATTTCCCTACCAATTGAAAGTATTGGCAGGACACGCTTCATTTCGCAGTCATTTGGGCAGCCCGTGAAATTGCATGTGCTATTAATTAATGTGTGCTGTTTAATTCGGTGAGTAAGGAATACCAGAGCCCATTTCCATTTACTTTTTGTACACTACTGAGGGCCTAGTGCGAGTTCTATCAAACTCGTCGAATGCGTAAATGTCAATTTTTATGGGTATGCAGCAGCGCCACCTGGTGGCTAACGTGTAGCGCTGCTTCATTCTCATACAAATTGACATTTACGCGTTCGAAGAGTTTGATAGCGCAAAACTCGCACTAGGCCCTCTGAACATTGGCTGCGACAGAACGGGTTGTTTGTAGTTGATGCGGATTGATAAGGATGCGGAACACGCATTTTAACCTTGCACTAAAAAATATTTAAAATGCAATTCTGCATATTTTAAGTATACTTACTTATAAAAAAATAAAAAATAAACAAACGAGCTCTTTGTGGTAATACGTTAACATCTTCCTGATGTAGCAACTGATATGCACAACCGGTTGTGCCAACCTAAGTAAGTATATTTAGTGACACAACACAACCTACTTGTAAACCGCAAAGAGGTTTTATGGAAGTTTTTCTTAGTGTTCATTCTTGAAAAAAAAAAACTCAAAAAATTTGATTTGAGAACTTTATTCACATAGATCTCAACAATGAAATGAAATCTACACAATTCCACCATTACAAAAAAATATTGTACAATTTTCTAAGGCAATTCACATACCTACAGTTATTATGAGCATACTTTCCGAAGTGTCTATAACTATAAAATTTATATTTAAAGAGAACTAAAGTTGTAGGCCCCAAGTCCTTACTTAAAATTTTTAGTCCGTGACAAATTTATGTCTAAGTAAACAAAACGTACACATTTAAGTATCATAATAAGGATAAAGAGATTTCATTACTCATAGAGTAAACTGTATATATTGTTCCTAATAAATAAACTAACTTTATTGCACACTGCAGGTTCTAAAGATGTTAATAATTTTTATTTTATTTTAACACGAATATCATATTATAAAACTAACTATATATAAAATACTTATATTTTTTATTTATTTGAGTTAATTCTTTATTTTATTAACATTTAACTTCAATTTTATCACACCAATAAAAAATTTTTTTTTTTTTAAATTTAGGTCAATAGTTTTAGTTATTCAATCAAAATGCTTTAATTTACCCATAATGATGACAATGATAAAAATTAAAAATGATCGTTTTAATTTTATTACATCATGTTACATGTTACACATAATATGTTCAAAATGCAAGGTTTTGTTCGCTCTATTGCTAATATTAAAATAATACTTAAAATAATTACAACAAATAAATATAAAGTCTTCACGTTTATATAAATTTAAACATATATATACGTATTACATTTTTGGACGGAATAAATGCTTCCAAAACAATTTTCAAAATTATTTTTTTCAGATATTATGACTGCCAATAAATTAACAATGTACTTGTATGTACTTGTATATTACAAAAACATAATTAACAACACAATTGAAATAAAACCCGAAAAATTCAAACCGCTGAACGTCAACCAACAGCAATTCTATCGAATAAATAAAAAACGCAATCGGTGTTAAGTTCAATAAATTATATCTAATAACACTAAACACTATTAAAAATGTACAAAATTGAGCTTTTGCAGCTTTCAACTGAGATGAAAGTCTAACCAGTTGCAGCTGATGTTGAATCACATTTTGTTGGTGAATTCAATCTCGTAAAAGTTCTCAAGTGTCACTGCGACGCGACCGCACTGGCCATCCGTTGCCTGACGTCACCGAGGGTCGAACCATTGCTGAAACCGTTAAGCAACGGCAGTTTCATCTCCTTACTGTCACTCCTTGTTAATTTAAGTCTCTCTTCGACTTTCTCCTTTGCTTTGGCGTCCTAAGAAAATTATAAATAAGTCATTAATATTAAAAACTAGCTGGCGCCCGCGACTTCGTCCGCGTTGAAAAAGAAAAAAGTAGCCTATCCTGTGTCCCGTACTCCTAAATATTTATCTACCAAGTTTCATGAAAATCAGTTGATTCGTTTAAGAGTTATGGAGTTATGTATGTATGTATGTACATACTTACATACATACATACATACATACATACATACATACATACATACATACATACATACATACATACATACATACATACATACATACATACATACATACATACATACATACATACATACATACATACATACATACATACATACATACATACATACATACATACATACATACATACATACATACATACATACATACATACATACATACATACATACATACATACATACATACATACATACATACATACATACATACATACATACATACATACATACATACATACATACATACATACATACATACATACATACATACATACATACATACATACATACATACATACATACATACATACATACATAAGAAAAAAATTCTAAAAATGGTCAATTTATTTGCAGTATCATGTATAGAACCTATAAACACGATATCTATGAAAACAAAGTAACTTACTCCATGACCAACCCTTACAGATTTATTATTAGTATTGATAACTCTATAATAAGTACTACTCGTAGCCGGTGCCCGCGACTTCGTATGCGTTGAAAAATATAACACCTGAGAAAATATCTGACTTCATTATCGCTGTGACGACTCTTATTATTATCTATATTTTTAGACTATAACATTTTTCAGGATAAAAGGTATCCTATATATTACTTCAGGCAATAAACTATTTGTGTGCCTTTGTTCCAAATCCATTGAGCCGTTTCTGGTTGAAAGAGTAACAAACATTCATACATCTATGCTCACAATCTTTCGCATTTATGATTTTAATAAAGTATTAACATCGTGCAATGATAAGGTTTTTATATTTTTGAGCACTTCTTTACATTACTTTCTTTGCCCACATTAGACAAGTGCTTCCCACCACACAACACCATTTTTTATCTAATTTTACTGCTGCCAGACTAGCTGAATAAATTACTGTGTTTATCAAAAATGGATTATTGAAAATATTTGATTTCTTTCTTTCAATAAAAATATATACCTACAATAATTACAGTCACTAAAAGAAGAGAAAGAAAAGACTAGACCTTTGGTTCTAATGGAAATGTCCTTTATTTGGACATTCCACTTTCCACTCTATTTACTTCTAAAATATATATTTACTAACTGCTTTAATGATGACATGAACAAAACAAAGTACCTTCACTTTCTTCAAGTAAGCCTGCTTGTAGAAATCAGAGAAGAGATAGTAGAAGAGTACGGCATGCATTCCGATCCACCAAACGAACGCTCGAGGGTAGTCGCAATCAATGAACAGAAGTTGGAACGCGTGAAGGAACACCAGTACAAATTGGACCTGCGAAAATTTACAACTTTATTAATTTGTAATATAAACACCCATTTATATTACAACTAAGTTATTAAATATTAAAGCTAACCTTGCAAATAGCTAGTTATGGTTATAAACTTTTCTATGTCTATTCTTTTTCTATTGATCAAAAACGTAAACAAATATAGAATCGCCATGGTCACTGGACTGTTCTAAAAATGGGATTTGTACATTAGGCATTATCAAAGAGAGTTGACTCAGTGATTAACTCATTTAGAATTTGTTCGTATTGTTTGTTTAGTTCTTTATCTTGAATTGTTTGTTTACCTTTTTGATCAATGAAAAAGAATACATATTAAATATTTGTAGATTGTCAAATGTGAAATTTCGTATATTATGTAATTTAATCTGTCATCAGTAGAAAAGCTGCTTTTACAATGATCTCTTTTAAAAAATATGTAGTTTAATTAAAAACCAAAAATAAACACGTAAGCTTCATGAACAAAAAATTTTCATTCTTTCGCATTTTTAACGCCCGACGCAAAAACAGAATGAAAAGCCTTTTTCAATGATATTTGGGTATTTCTTTTAACTTGTCTAGATCTCAAAATTTAAGATTGGCTCTTATGACCAACGAATTAATTAATTAATTATCATGAAATAATGAATTAAGCAACACACAATCTGTGGTCCAACTGCATTTTTGACTTACCATTTGCATCGCAGTCAAATATTTCTTCCACCAGAGATACTTTTGCACTTTAGGTCCAAGGGCAGCCAACAAATAGTACGAATACATCACTATATGTACGAACGTATTCAACATGCCGAAGAAAGTGGAATGGCCACCTGCAAACAAATAAAAAAGAATGTAGTTCTTGAGTTTATATTCATTACAAAAATACAAATCTACTCTTGGTCACGTTTAACGACACGTTTGGTCTAGTGACTAGTATCTGTTACTCGTAATTAAACGGTCGCGGGTTCGAATCCCGCTAGGGGCAAATGTTTATGTGTTAATATTTTACCTTTGTACCTTAGTCATGGATGTTTTGTATTTTATTATGTATTTTTATATTTTTATATTTAATACAAAAAAAGTAAATCTATTTTGTATATCAACTGTCTGGTATCCATAATACAAGCATTAGTTGCCTACTGTGGAACTAGATGGTGCTGTGTGGAATGTGTGAAGATATTTATTTATTTATTATTATTGTCTATTATTTATTACTCTCTTTATAGTACGTATTAGTATAGATATAAATATATATTTTGTTTGTGGTTAATAGTTAAACAACAAACGGGAATTCTTCAACTTAAAAAAAGACGTGATTTATTTTTTATTATCAGTTTTCTTTTGGAGTTTTATAATTCCCCTAAATTGTCAAACACGTAAATGTTTCCTTAAACTTTTTATGAAGCTAATTCATATCTTAACGTATTTTAAAAGTTGTAATGTGTCTTTATTGAGAAGTTAAAAAAAGTTTAAGTGTTATATGAACCACGAGACAAGATGAAGTAGTAAGATGTTGTGTGTGGTAACTCCACTGACGTGTTCGATGAAAAAAAAAATCAGAGGAAAAAAAAATGTATAACTATATATCTGTGTATAAGATTTTCCTCATTAATTATGTAAAATTATCTATACCTACAATGTTGTAAAGAGATTGTCTGTTTATAATGAATAAACTCAAAAACTACTTGATCGATTTTAAAAATTCTTTCACTATAGATATTTAGCTACTATATCAGCGAGTAACATAGGTTATATTTTATGTATAAGGTTACGCGGGCGAAGTCGCGTGCAACAGCTAGTAAAATATATTTTACTGACATTAATTTACTTTTTAACTAGAAACAGCGCCATTTATGCTAAATCAATTTTTTTTTGTTGGAAAACTTAAGGTAGGTACAATATAACACATCAACAAATAACTAAATTAGTTAGAGGTACTCATATAAGTTTACGCTTATATCTACTTATATGAACTACAGATATATTATTATACAATCGAAGCACTTTGGGATTAACGTGGTACTATTAAGTACCTATTAAAAATACATCATGAGACTGTAGCTACCATACCAAGGTCATGGGTAAATAAAACACGTAACCACTAACGGTTTAAATATGGGAACATATAGCCCTGAGAAGAGCTGTTGTTATTAGAAATTAAAGCGTATTCTTTTTTCACATCATATTAAATATCACTCCACTGGATAAATCACTGGATCCACGACAGAGGACGCTTTAGTCGCAGTCGTCACTCACAGCCATCTTCATTCTTGAACGTGTCGTCGTCGAGTTGTTTCTTGCGCGGCGCCCAGCGAAGCAAAAAGACTGAGGGCAAATGCGCGGCTATTTTTATAGGCTCGGCACCCGAGAGTGGGGAGCACTCAACGTACTTGCGCGCGACACATGAGCGAGACAACAACATCAACCGCTTCTCTTACACACACACACATACAAGTGTAAAAACCATATATAAGTAGGGCAATTTTCTCAATAAAATTATTCCATCCTGAAATTTCAACGGAGTTATTATTGGAAACCAACAATCTCCAAAGTGGTGACCCCTACAGAAGAACCGCTGCCCTACAGAAGAACCGCTGCCCGACAGAAAAATCCGACGAGGAACCTCTGCTCGCCAGGAAAACTCGACAGATGAATCCGCCGATGAATCCCTGCCCGACGATGGACGAATCAAAACCGCAAGCACAAGAGGTGTCTACTATCTCCTCACCATCACAGACGAGATCTATCACAACACCAGCAGCTGACACACAGTTTCTAGTCAACGAGATTAAGAAACTGTCCCTAGAAATAGCGGAACTCAAAGCGGAACGATCTAGACCCAGCTATCGTTCTTCATCTCGTATAAGAAGACCGTCGCAGTCCCGTTTCCGCACGCGCAGTACCCCGTCACCATCGCCGTACTGCTATTACCATCGGCGTTTTGGGGCGAAGGCAAGACGCTGCACCGCGCCATGCACCTTTATCAAGTCGGACTCATCGGAAAACTAAATAGAACGCTGGCAGCGGCGGACACCGGCGTTCATGAACAATCTCACCGCCTATTCGTAAAAGACAAGAAGACCGGCTTATCCTTCTTGGTAGACACCGGCGCCAACATATCGGTCCTACCCAGAAAAAAAGGGTCTACGTCAACTCCATTGCCATTTCAACTGTACGCCGCTAATAACACCGTTATTAAAACCTACGGCGAGAAAACGCTCGAGTTGGACCTCAACCTACGGCGACCCTACAAATGGAAATTCATCGTTGCCGACGTTTCCAAACCAATACTGGGCGCCGATTTCCTCAATCATCACGAACTCATGGTGGATCTCAAAAACCGGAAGCTGATCGACGGCCGTACAAGCTTATCAGTCAAAGTTCCGATGTACGCGACAAATGTACCTACCGTCCGCAGTATCGATACGCAGCAACAGTATCACGACATACTAGCTCAATTTCCTGGCATCACTCGTCTGACTTCGATGAAACTCAACCCAGACCGAAGCGTTGAACACTACATCGAAACGTCCGGATCGCCAGTCTTCAGTCGCGCACGACCTCTACCTCCACACCGCTATCAAAAGGTCAAAGAAGAGTTCGAAAACATGATGCAACAAGGCCTATGCAGACCAAGCAAGTCGTCATGGTCGTCACCCCTTCATGTCGTCCCTAAGAAGAACGGCGACCTACGCGTACGTGGCGATTATCGAAGACTCAATTCGATAACAAAACCCGACCGCTATCCCGTGCCACGCATCAAAGACTTCACGCACATGCTGTCCGGCAAGAGGATATTTTCTACTCTCGATTTAAATCGTGCATACTCTCAGATAATGGTTCATGAAAAGGACATTGAGAAGACTGCCATCATCACACCATTCGGCTTGTTCGAATTCCCTCGTATGTGTCCTGGCCTCAAGAACGCAGGACAAACATTCCAACGATTTATTCACGAAGTATTGCGCGGACTCGACTACGTATTCCCATTCATCGACGACGTACTCTTAGCTTCTGCAGACGAAGTAGAACACAAACGACATCTTCACACAGTTCTAAAAAGGCTCGAAGAATATGGCATCACCATCAATCCTGCAAAATGCGTCCTAGGTCAACCGACAGTCAAGTTCCTAGGATACATTGTTTCGGAACACGGTATCAAGCCAACACAAGAAAAAACGGAAGCCATACTACTCTATAAGAAACCATCAACAGTCGAAGAACTTCGTCGTTTCCTCGGTATGCTAAACTTTTACCGTGACAACGTACGGAACGCGGCATCAATACAAGCACCACTGCATAAGTACCTACACCACGTCAAGAAAAAAGACAAAACAAAAATTGAATGGAACGAAGAATCGTCGAATGCTTTTGAGGTGTGTAAAGCGAGCATTCAAAATGCAGCTTTACTCGCTCATCCTATTCACCAAGCACCTATCGCATTATGTTGCGACGCATCTGACACCGCAGCTGGCGCAGCAATTCAACAGTACCACAACAATAAATGGCAACCCTTGGGATACTTCTCAAAGAAGTTTTCCGAAGCACAGAAGAAATACTCGACATTCGACAGAGAGCTTCTAGCAATTTACATGGCTGTTAAACACTTTAGAAGGACGTTTGAAGGTCGCGAATTAATCATCTTTACCGACCACAAACCGCTCGCCTACGTTCTGCAAAAATCGCCATCAGCCTCAGAAACTCCCAGAAGAACAAGACAACTACTTTTTATTGCCGAATTCACAACCGACATACGCCATATAAGCGGAAAAGACAACATTGTAGCAGACGCCTTAAGCCGCATCGAAACAATCACATGCCCGTCTACGCTCGACTACAACGAAATAGCTAAAGCGCAAGAAAAAGATAGATGCATCGCACAACTGCTCACGAATAGCAATTTATCGATGAAAAAAATTATCATACCTAACACTAATGCGAACATCTACTGCGAAACATCTACACCGCATATCCGGCCATACATTCCGGAAGAATACAGACGTACCGTTTTTGATAGCGTTCACAACATTAGTCATCCCGGAACACGAACAACGCGCAAGCTAATATCGCAGAAATTTTTTTGGCCCGCTATGAATCAAAACATCGGTACATGGGCGAAGAGTTGTATTCATTGTCAGAAGAGCAAAGTACAACGCCATACGTCAAGTAATCTTTCTCAGTTCCCGCCAAGCGACCGTTTCCAGCACATACATGTCGACATCGTAGGACCGCTACCTACTACAGCCGACGGAAATCGATACCTAATAACAATTATCGATCGTCTTACTCGATGGCCTGAAGCGATACCTACACACGACATATCCGCCGAAACAATTGCGAAACACATCTACGAGAAATGGATCACTCGTTTTGGATGCCCTGTTTCACTGACAAGCGACCAAGGTCGTCAGTTCGAGAGCGAGTTATTTTCAAACTTAATGAAAATATTGGGAATCAAAAAAACTCGTACAACGCCTTATCATCCACAAAGTAACGGCATAGTCGAACGCTGGCATCGCACACTAAAATCCGCATTAAGAGCCAAGCTATCCGAACATAGCACTACATGGACCGACGTGCTACCTACAACACTATTTGGCTTACGCGCTTCACTACGCACGGACACAGGTGTTAGTGCTGCCGAACTTACCTACGGATACAAACTAAAACTGCCTTGTGATTTTTTCAATGCGCAGTCGAATATTCCAGTTGGCGATTATACCTACGTAAACAAGCTACGTACAACTATCGACGCGCTCAGACCTACAAGTACAAAGTCGCACGGTACAAAAAAAATTTTTGTGCATCAAGACCTACACACATGCACACACGTATTTGTCAGAGTCGACGCAGTTCGGAAACCACTTCAAACACCTTACGAAGGACCTTACCGTGTATTGAACAGAACAGATAAAGTTTTCACCATTCAGTTATATAGCCGTCAAGCGAATATATCGATCGACCGATTGAAACCGGCATACTTACCTGAAGACTTAGATCCAGTTACCAACAAGAACCATACCTCAACAGTTACCAAGTTACCTTTAAACCATACCTCAACAGTTACCGAGTTACCTTTACCTACCAGTAGTAAAACGAGCGACAGAAAAAGCAAGCAATCACGATCTGGCCGTCTCATAAAACTACCGGTACGCTTCGCTTGAGGGGGAGTACTGTAGCTACCATACCAAGGTCATGGGTAAATAAAACACGTAACCACTAACGGTTTAAATATGGGAACATATAGCCCTGAGAAGAGCTGTTGTTATTAGAAATTAAAGCGTATTCTTTTTTCACATCATATTAAATATCACTCCACTGGATAAATCACTGGATCCACGACAGAGGACGCTTTAGTCGCAGTCGTCACTCACAGCCATCTTCATTCTTGAACGTGTCGTCGTCGAGTTGTTTCTTGCGCGGCGCCCAGCGAAGCAAAAAGACTGAGGGCAAATGCGCGGCTATTTTTATAGGCTCGGCACCCGAGAGTGGGGAGCACTCAACGTACTTGCGCGCGACACATGAGCGAGACAACAACATCAACCGCTTCTCTTACACACACACACATACAAGTGTAAAAACCATATATAAGTAGGGCAATTTTCTCAATAAAATTATTCCATCCTGAAATTTCAACGGAGTTATTATTGGAAACCAACAATCTCCAAAAGACCAAATATGTGATATACTCGTAAATCACAAAAAAAAAGTGAAGATAAAAAACTTGCAAGTAACGATGACTATCGAGTATCTACTAATAGAAGCAAGTTCATATAGATTTTATATACTGACCTGGCGTGAACTTAACTCCGAACCACACAGACATCGGCATGATTCCATGGTGTATCACATGTAGTTTGGACACATGATCGAACTTTTTGCGCATCACAAAAAATATCTGTAATTGAAAATAAAAAAAAATTGTATTTTAAAACAGAAAACAGGCTCATTGTCAACATGATAACAGATGGGGCTAGCAGCGTCACCAAGAAACACAAAACAAAACCAGTAAAGAGCGAAGTGTCGACCCTCGTGGGATAGGGCAATAGGAAGATCGACTCAGGAAGCCCTTATTCATTCATAGCATTTTTTTGGTCTTTTGTGAGGGGTTAAGAGGGAGGTTATTGTTGCTACATGCATTCAATAGTCACTTTCAGGAGATTTATCATAATATATAGGGTAAATCCATGTAACATGAGTGACCATTATTTAATTCTCTAAAAAAATGCGTGTTTCTAAAACCATTAATTTTGCTAATTATCTCATATGTAAGACATTTAATACAGACGGATTTGATTTTTAATATTCTTATTTAAACGGAACAGAATTTTTATTGGGTACATACATGGTACATACTACTAGCCTAAAAGCTAATGTCGCCAAAGGTAACGTGAGTTACCAACAATTTTTATTGAAACTAAAAAAAAAGTAAACCTAGAAAATTCAAAATAAAACGAGACCCACATTTTATGCTTTATAACAACGAATATGGTATGCTAGCTGTGTTAGTTTCAATAGGGAAGTAAAAATGTAACATGAGTTACCATGGAATTACCCTATAACATATTTAAAAAAAATAGATGTCATCAAATAAGATGTTCGTTCACGCTAATCTCCAAAACCTCTAAATTGCAATGACATTTCGTGACTATTAATTGGTTTTATCTTGAAATATATTAACATAATTTGAAAAGAAATAAAATAAAATATGTAAATAAATAAAATAAAGATATTCAGAAGAAACAGCGAGCAAAAGCTACTATTTATGCAATATATCCTGATGAAATATTAAATAAATAGAGCTTAATGAAAATTTTTTAATCAATTCCTCAAAGAAATTACTATTGAGTCAGCTAACATAGTTATGTTATGAAGTAGTTACTTCATATGTTTGTTTATAGCTATAACTACCGTTTCATCAATTACCATAACAATACCATAAACAATCACTTGACGAAAGAAGAAGACTATAAATCGTTACTATTATTTTAAAAACTTTCACCGCTTCATAAATATCTAAAACAATCCAAGAATTCATACTGGATTGAAAGCAATACACTGCAGAATAAAAAAACTAGGCGTGAACTCAACAGCACATGTGCTGTTTTGTGTTTCTTATTATGTCCTACATACATTCTAATCTTGTTTCTAATCTTTTAGGTAAAATATTTTTTTGCTAGTATTTTAATTTTATGACTGACGACAGCGTATACGATCCGATACGATCCACATGATATTGCACTTCTTTTATTTACATTCCACTACATTCACATTTTTTACGACAAACACGCATATAGATTACTATATGCGTGTTTGTCGTAAAAAAAATGTGACAAATGGTTCAGAAAAGATCAAAATAAATAGAAAAAGTTCAAGTGGATAGTCAAACATTTGGAGTAAGGGCTCTTCTAAAATGTTTGTTCAATGTGAACGATTCTGAGGCCTCTCTTATCTGCGTCTTAATAAGCATTTTTAACATTAATAGGCTTTAGTTAAGTAGCATATAGGTTTCGACAGTCTGATTAAAATAATTAGTTGTGCCTTTTTCTGAATACATTTAAACCTTAATAAACTCTGAAAGAGAATATCGCAATTAGTAGGTATGTACACCTTAGAATAGGCAAATATTGTAGAGTTTTTACACCTACAGGTTATGCCTACAAGGTATAAAGATACCTACTACATATTATTTATACAATATTTGACAATTACTTATTTATACGAATCCTAAATTATTGAAATATAAAAATTTAAATTTATTAATGTATTGTAGTTTAAAATTCCAAAATTGTCAAATCATATAAATACAATAATTAAATTTCATAGACGTTTTACTTGTATGTAGATAAAATTATTGAATATTATGTTTTCGTTCGGCTATGTTATTAAGTTTAGATTTAGTGTTTGAGTAAGGTATACAATAAAAATATATTATATTTTTAACTGATTTATAAGACGCAAGCAGCAATAGCATAAAATTATGAATAATTTTCTAAAACAATCTATCGACAAAACCATAAAAGAAAAATGCTCAATAATGTGTAACTTGTTAGTTACACATTATTGAGCATTTTTCTTTTATGGTTCGTCTGTTGACGACAGCTGTACTTACTCGTTTACGAACAAGAAATAGCATAGAACTTCCTAGAAACGTCTTGAGATGAATTAAACGAGTAATGAATCAACTTGGAGTGGACAAACATACGTGTCCAGTTAGATAGTTGTATGTAAATATGATAGGACGTGACCATGTCGCTTGCGGAAATAAACAAAGCCACTAAGATTATGTGAACCTTGAGGTTTACTAGAGCAATGCGTAAATCTGCACCATAAAAATATGATATATACAATTATTTCAAAGCATGTTACAATGTTGAGGTTGATTACATTAACGTCTCTGTCATTGTAATGTTCAAGGGGACACATTTCAGGTTAGGGCCAGCTCTTAGCAAAGTTCTATCCATAATCGCTGACTGATAGGCTTTATAATAGACACGTTAGTGGTAGTTTTAGACATTCACCTATTTATTTATTGGATGGATTGATTACATATCCGGGCATTGTTGTATTAGACATGCATGCTAGTGGTAGTTCATAGGCATTCACTTATGATTATATTTTTACGACAAACGGTTATTATATAAAAGAAATGCTTTTATTTATATGTTTTAATAAATGTATGGAACTATAGAAAAATTATATATAATAATTTATAACATATATAAAATCATTTTAACTTCCCTTACACACACCGTTTTTTAATTAATCGAACAATAAGATATGTCAATTCAATGAGAACCCTTCAACGGCAAGATCACTCTGTCAACGGCTCTTTTATAGGACAAGCAGACAAATAGACAAATTTCTAAAAACTATTTTCTTTTCACGTCGGTAACATAAATACAACTTGTACAATTTTTGAAGTGAAAACTTCTTTAGGCGCATTAGGCATTTTTGAGATGGGAAAAAATCATTGAACTCGCGACACTGTCATGTAATGTAATTTTGTGAAACTTATAGTTTTCAATTCTGACATGCAGTCCAACGACTGACATGGTTTTTTTTAGTATTTAATGTACACAACTGCTCGTTTACGATATTATCATATGTACAGGGTGCTAACTTCGTGTAAGATTTCATCAAAATGGTTACCTATGCCAATACAGGTCAAAGTTAATAATAAAGTTCTAAAAATTCAAACATTCGTAGGTACGAATGTTTGATAAGGTATCGAAGTGTGAACATACTAAAATAAGTAATTAGGAAAACGTGATTCGTCAAGGTCACGAATTGTGACGACTGGGTGTCAAAAATAAATAACAAATGTGAATTTTATTTTATCACAAGTATTATTTGTTAATAAAGGAATATTATAATGTGAAAATTAAATTTCAATGTAGATAATCAAATTAACATTAACATTACATTAAATTAACACTAGAGCTGCAGTAGAAGAAATAATATAATATTATAAATAAATAAATTGTTGTCGGTATACCTATAAATAAAATTACAATAAATTACATCGATATCTTTTAGACCAGGAAAGTTTACTAACAATTCAATACTTCAATACATTTTTGAAGTATCTAGAAGATAATTTAATATCGATGGCTGAAAGTAATTGTAGACCTGCAGAAGAGTCTGTTAATTTTAATTTTACTAAAAAAGATATAACCTTTTTTTTGGTATTTGTATGCAATTTTTTTTCTGATTTTTGTATAATTTGGGAAGAAACACTTATTTTTATTTTTGTCTACCCCAGCCCTTCTACACGTTAAAATCGAAAATTTCTTTTAGCCATCGACATTACATATCATGTAGAAACATATCAAAAATGCCCCTGAGGGACTCAAATTTTGATTGTGTACATGTAACTTAAAATATTGTTCTCAAAACAATATTTTATGTTACATATAAAAAAATGAACAAACAAAAATATCTAAAATAATTTAGATCTTAAACTCCATTTTTATTCTTGGTCTATGATTAATATGATTATATAAACACAACATAAAACAGGATCGTTTAATGTTGTGTTTATATAAATATGACAGTATTTTATTAAACTTACCGTGTCAAAAAACTCCGTGAACTTCGAAAAATAATACCACCAACATCCGCTTACCGTCTGTAAATAATAACAATTTACATTTATTATAATATCATAGAATAAATGTTATAAAATTAATATAATTGTGATTTTATATTTTTATGATTTTTATGTATTTCAGCCATGTACATTTATTTTTCGGCGACTTGGTTGCAATTTTTTCCTACTTAAATGAAAATTTAACTAGGTTTTTATTATATATCCTACCGTGAAAAATTATCTCACTGATGGTGATAACTGTATCAAAATCTTTTGGGTGACTTAAGAGCGGGCATAAAGAGAAATAGCCAATCTTAGATTTGAATTTTATCTAAGTAAACAAAGTCTAATTTAACTAATTTTTTTAAATAGATAAATACATTATAAATGAAAGTGTCGCCTGTAACAGAAAATATAATATAATGAAATTTTCTCGATAGAAAAAAATCACCAAGTGAGCTCTCATTTCCATCGATTTTAGTTTTATTTTCAAAATGACACACATTACAAAGCTAAAAGTGTATCAATAATTTCACTTCACATATTATCTAAGGCTGTATGTAACAATTTTTTATTTGACATTGCAGTTTACGAATAATTAATATTTAATACTTTTGGCACTTATAACATTTTTATTGAGCGAGATGCGCTCATGTTGTGCGTAGTTCTACGTATTTTGTGTCACTGTCATGTCCAAGGGGCCACGCGGGTGAAATACACCCAATTTTTACAAATTTTGTTTGCTTTATACCCATTCTTAAGAGGAGTTAGCAGTTATACAGGCAAACCAATGTTACGGGTCTGTCTGCCTAAAGCGACTTCAAATTATACTATGTAAACACGTAGTAAAATGTTAAAAATTCTAGGCACTTCTCCATTTATTCGAATGATATATAACTATAGAGTCAACTATAGGGTATAATGTAATCGCGCCGGAGAACATTAAAAAAAAAAAAAAAAATTTGAGATATAAATAGACTGTGAAGGTATAAGATAAAAATAAATTCACCAGTTAAACAGCAAATGCATATTTATAAAGCGGTAAAAGACATGCAAATGAAGCTTATTGACGTCATTCACTGTTTATTGTTATATATAATAAAATTTTACGCAAATTGGATTATTGTAGATCAATATTTAATTTTTTAGTTACATCAACAAAAATAATATATAATTTACATATTAGAATAACAGCTACGAACATCGCAACATTAACAAATGTAATCTAACCAGTTTATTACAAACGTTTTTATTATACGTATATACAGTTTATTATAAAAACGCAGTAGAAAAAATTAGAAGAGTAAAAAATTCATATTCATCATCTCAACCAAATCTAAAACCGAAGGACGTCCACTAATAGTCTAAGATCCGCCCGCAAGAATGCGTACCAATCGAGTAGTCAATAAATAAAAATCAATAAATATCATCATAAAAACAATGTGGGCATATTTTAATAGGCACCCTGAACAAAACATATTGCCCCTTTTATAATTGTACATAAAAAAATTATTTTTATTGACTACTCGATTGGTACGCATTCTTGCGGTCGGATCTCGTACTATAAATACTGGACATAGACCCCATAATTTTCCAAATGGGCCGATTTGGGTGAACGTCCTACCCTGTGCTTGCCGGTCCGTTTTAAACTGATTTTAAATGGAGAAATGTAAATGGTTAATTTTATTAACCGACGAGAAAAACGGAAGAGGTTCTCAAATCTCAATCTCAACCGTATATATGTTTTTTTATGTGTGTTCGCGGATAACTTCGTCGTTTATGAATCGATTTTGACGATTCTTTTTTTATTGGAAAGGGTTTACCCCGAGGGTGGTCCCATATAATTTTGGAAAATCAATTGCAACCCTAAGGTTAGGAAAACAGGGAATGATTGAATGTTCACTATCTGATTTTAGCGTATGACCACGCATAACTTTTTACAGAGTAGTTCGATTATGATAATTCTTTTTTTAATGGATAAGGTATACCTCGAAGTTGGTCTCATATAAATTTGGAAAAAAAATACCTACCCTAAGGCTGGGAAAATGGGGGTGATTTATTCTTTACTCACAGATTTTAATACTGAGTTGAGTATTACAATTAAAAAAAAGTAATCAAGATTATAGCCACAAAAAAATTATAAAATAAAAACTTTTTAACAAAAAATTAAACCGCCGAAAAAACTGAAAAGCAAAAAATAATTTTATTTAACTCTAATAACTAAAGTTCTTAACTAATGTAAGATACCTAAGTAATTTTGAGTCGACGTCAAACAAGCAAATCTAATTACGTAAAAGTGATGCGCGGCGGCGACTCAAAATTACTTAGGTATACTTAGTAATTTTGAGTTTTTTTCGACGATTTAATTTTTTTGTTAAAAAGTTTTTATGTTTAATCTATATCTATACAAATATTATAAAGCTGAAGTTTGTTTGGTTGAACGCGTTAATCTCAGGAACTACTAGTCCATTTATCGAGGAAGGCTTTAGCCTATATAACATTTTGAACACGGACGAAGTCGCGGGCACCAGCTAGTTACAATTATAAATATCTAAAGATAAAAAAAACCTTTTTATAAAAAAAAACACAAAAATTCAATGTTTTGGAGACACTAAGTAAAAATGTGACTTTTTTGTTGTTTACTTATTTGAGTATTACCCAATATAAATATTGCTTGCTGTCGATAAAAATATGTACATATAATGACAATTACCTATTCCAACAACCGGTAACTGTTTCTCTAGAGATGCACAGACAACATGCCTCACCGTATCACTTTAGAAAAGACTGGTTAAAGGAATTAAAAAAGTTTGCACAAGCTTTCTTGCTTTGTCGAATGCAAATTGCAATGCAAAAGGTCAATGAAAAACGCGGGCGTCGCACTCCGAAGTCCGATTCATGGGGAGGTGCAGACGAGCAAGACTATACCACAGTATTATATTATTGTTTTTTAGACTGTGTTATTCAAATAATAGATAAAAACTACTTTAAAAAAATGATTACTGTGATTATTAGATACATATTTTATGCGAATGTAAAATTAAAATGTTAAGAATTAGAATTACTGTGATCATTAGAAAAATAAATATTAGTTTTATTCTTGTTTTGGTTTCTCTGCTGTCTGTACAGAAAAAACGACTGTGGCAAAAGAACAACAATCCAAAATAAATTTATTAAATTTAACTCATAAAAATTGAACTGTGGCCAAACAACACATATTTTTTTCTGTGGCGATCCAACAAATGTGGCAAAACAAGAACAAGCCCTTCTTATTGTAATGATCTTAGGTTCTTACCCGCATAGCGTGAGGTGACCTTGAATAGTCGACGGGCTGGCATCGAAAGCTGTGAGTCGTGAACCATCCAGATGCAACCGCCTGAACAAAAAAAAATAACCACATATAATATACCAAGCTCAAGTTCTTGTGCTTCCCACGGGTTGGCTGCACTGCTAAATGACAATACGAGTTAAAAATATAAAACTAGCTTTACCCGCGGCTTCACTGCGTTGATTCGGTTTGTAACTATATATATAATAGTTAGTATTGCCAGAAAACACTTATGTGAATTTTTCTACACATTTGTCTTGAATAAATTACACTAAGTTTTATAAGCTATGTTCAATTGATGCGTGCAAAATGTGTATGCAAAATCATACACATTTTGCATACACATCAGCTATGAGTATCTAAATATATAGGATATAACGCTTAGCAAAGTATAATGTCAGGTGTCAGTTGTATTACAGTGTTAGGTATATTGCTTTACATACTTTGTCAAGCTTTATATATTTAATTTTCAACGTGGACAAAGGCCCCAGTTAGTTTTAAATAAATATGAAAATCCTACACTAAGTTTTATCTCCCATTTTGCTGCTATTTGTAATATCCATACATGTTTTGCATTTCTGCAAAGTTTTGCATAAATTACGAAATATACATAAGCATAATATATACTTTCTATTATAAAACAGAAAAATTACCTACCTCGGAGAAAAGCCAACAGCTGAAAATCACTTGAAATAGATTGTAAACTATTAGTACATTTTTCAGCTCATACGGTTTTCTGTTTTGCATTAATTTCGGGCCCAATATCTGAAAAAAAAATTTTTTGGATTAATTCAAGAAATCTAGTTTAAATTTTTTCGATATTTGTATATTGTTTAACGTTGGACTCAGTCCTAATCTTTTTTTTTGCTTCATCTACGATGTGAGTTGGGTGAAAGGTCTTCAATTCGCGAAATCATTATAAACTATGTCGGTTACTAACGTAAGACGAATAAGGATTCTCAATACGTCAATGAACCTCAGACAAAGTAAAATACTCTATATTAACAGTATTAACACTGCTTAATACTCGCAGTACTAATTATTTTTTATCAGTAAACTAGCTATCACTGCACGCAGTAACATATAATAATAATTTTATTTATCATAAACCACTACTTAGTACTACCCTCTTACATAAGTTCACAATGAAATAACGACTTGTGCTTTCATTGAGTTGTGAAAGGGCCTTTTTCTATTTGATAGTTGACATCCTATTACAAGGATGCTAACCTTTTATACTCGTATTATTATATATGCTTTTATCTGTCCAACAAAGTAGATGAACATTAAGTAACGGAATAGTTAGTAATTACAATATCTTAACGATAGAAACTTGAGAATGAAATATTCATTTTGGATTTATAAATATTTCCATTTATATAACAACTACTTATTGTATAAGTATAAGTAGGTTCTTACTTTTACTACGAAGACGTATGTGAGACATATAGCCATTGTAGGAAACGGTGAGGACATCAATGGCCAATCTTTGACCCTCTGGTCGCTTTTGTTGTCCATCAAGTCGTGGTAACCCGCCACCAACCTTTGTAGCACCTCCATTTTCACTGTAACAAAACAAATTCTCTTAAAATACATTTTATATTTATTATTCTCTTGAAATTTTCTTTCCTCGCTTCAAAATTTATAATTAGCTGCTGCCCGTGACTTCGCCCGCGCAATTTTGTAAATTATATATTAAAACCTTCCTCGAGAACCTCTCTATCCATTGGTGAAAACATCATGAAAATAGGTACAGTAGTTTTTAAGTTTATCGCGAACAGAGACAGACAGACACAGCGGAGGAGTTTGTTTTATACTCGTAAGAATTATGTAAGGAAGGATTCAAAGAGATCACTGTTTACTAGCGGCATAATATTTTTAACAATACATTTATATGTTAAAGAAAGACAAAATATATATGCCATTAAAACGCTCACATCCAACCAGAAATGAATGAAAATTTTTCACGACATTATTTCCAGGCCAGACAAAAGATTTTTCCTTGGAATATTACTCTAACCTATACACAAAACGTTTGCTAAACTTTAATAGGAATTAACAAGTTGGAATTAACCAAAAAGTGACACTTCTTTCATGACAACTATTTGATAACATCCACCATCATCCAGAAGAAATAAAAGGAGATTTCAAAGAGAAGTAAGTAGATATGTATGCAAACTGCACAAGAAAAAAGGTTATCAAATAAAAAATTATTTACAATCATATTTTATGTTGAGGGTGTTGTAAACTTATTAATTACTGTAATAACATGTTTAACAAGTTTAATAAATAGGTGATATTAAATGATGTTAACAGAAATAAAGCATGTTATCAGGCCGACGAATCACTGGGGAGAGCAGAGCATATTTACGGAATGAAAGTGTAATAAATATTATGTTTAGTACTCGCAAGTACGATATAATTGACATATTATATTCATTGGAAACTTGTTTTTTCTGCACTTTATGTCGGTTTTCATATAAAAAGTGTTTCTTTCTTTATTTATTTCAGATAATAAAACCACAAAAAAACATACAACCTTTTTTCTATTGTCGATATTCTTATTACTTTTTTAATTATTAATTAATTCTTTAAATTAACTACAGTAATTATAACTCATTAAAATAGCATTTGGGTTATATACGCACTAAAATTGTAACAAATAATTTTGCAGAAAGTGGTTTTATTTTAATTTCCAGATATTTAAATTTTTAGAAGGAGTCATGCTGGAATTTAATATTGCTTATTATACTTCCAGTAATTCAATAAATTGCCAAAATTTACGCGCATTTAATATGTGCAGTGTAGACGCGCCTTTAAGTTCATTCATTTTGAACTTAAAATGATCACACAAATTACATACTAGAATTTACAGCGTTAACGAAAACCGGCTTCGATTTTGAAATGAACTGTTTGACTGCATGTGGCTTTATGATGTTTACCTTCGTAAGCCAAGTTTAGCGAATGTCACGGCGAACGGGATGCAACTATCAATTCGCACATTACATTTTTGACATAGCGCTTACCGCGTGCATCCAATCAATCACTTTTTCACACTTTTTCAACAACCCATAATTTACTCAACGGATATAATTAATTTACTCTGTTTGTTTAAACAACAAACAAGACCTTAAGGAAGAAGGCGACATTTTTAAAGGAATAAACAATGTAATTGATATATATTTTTATTGCTATTTTAATTTTTGTTTAAGATTTTTTATGCATTTTTAATTTAATTTTAATTTTAACAGAAATAATATACATTATTTCCATAAGATTTAAGAAATTAATTATTGAAACTACAGCTAACATGTTAAGGTCAATTCATAAATTATTTTTAATTTTATAGCAAGGACCTAATATGTCTCGTCTCAAGTTTTATTTATTTGCTCACAAGCTAGCACACATCTATTCAGACTTTCTTGGTTTATTGACCGCCATTTTGTTTAGTTTTAAACATAAATACTGTTTATCTAGTACTCGTAGGGCACACTACGTTCTGCGCACAAAGTGGTTGCAATATTTAAATGGACTGTTAAATTATCCTACAGGTTTGCAGTCCACTAGTAGACACAAATGGATTTTTTTTGTTTCTTGGTGACGAAAACTAGGTATCATCAAGTGGACCGACATTGGTATTTATCGTTTGTTATTATTTTTTATTTTAAGGTCGCCAGACAGGCTAAATTCTTAGGCTTATTTCACAGTAGTTTTTTGTGAGATTTGAAAAATTAGGATTACCTTTGAAAATAGCAAGTATAGATAAGATTAAAATAGTGTTAGGTACTAATAACAGGATTACGTTGGTACAACATTGTATTACTCGTTTGACACAAGAAAGATCTCGAACAATCTTGATACTTGTTATCTCGTTCTAGTGATTTGCATAAAAAACGTGATGCAAAAAGGTTTAAGGGCATTTAACGCGTTTATGCAGAAACTATGCATAATACGACCTCAGCAACACAGGTATACTTAAATGGTGTTAAGGTACACCTGATAGTTACGCAACGCGAATGAATTAGTCGCGTGGGACTTGATCCTTGTGTCCTTGTGTATAATAATTCGCTTGACCGAGTTCCTTAAAACATCTAGGCTGTCTATCATTAAAAGCAACAAAATAAACTTAATATCCACGCGAGGACTGTGTCTGTAATCTGACCCCTCTTGTAATCCTTGCATACTTGAGGTTGACAATATTGTCCGTATGGACACAACTAAGCACATATTATGTAAAAGTAGGAATAACTTACTGTGACAATGAAATGATGGTTTGATGCCACTTAAGTAAAAACAAAATAGCACCAAGTGCAAAACTAACAAAATAATAATAAATGTTAACAAAATAAAGAAAATTCTGTACTTTTATAAGTAGGATTTTTACTTTTGAACGAAATGCAAAATAGAAACATTCGTCAAATGTAAAATAATTTTTTGTTTAGTAGCTCAGTATTTTTAATAAAAATAATTTTTAAAAAATTAGTTTTTTTTCTCTTCGTAGTCGATTTTTTTTATGTTAAGGTCGGAAGACAGGCTAACGGTCCAGCAAGCAACGCAAACAAGCAAAGCTACAGGTGCTGCAAGTGTGCTGCCGACTACAGTAGGATTAAGCAAAAGGGATTTGAAGGGATATGGAAAAATTGAAAATTAATTTCTAATTGTCACTGAATTTGTGACATTTTTGCAGGTTGAATTCTAGTAATTACTGACTAAAAGTCAATAATGTTTTTTCATAGAAACAACTGAACTATAATGTGCATATTTTACATTTAAAATTGTGTGTCAATAACTGTCTGTCTGTTCGCTATAAACTCAAAAACTACTGCACAAATTTTCCAGCTGTTTTCACCAATAGATAAAGTCGTTCTCGAAGAAGGTATAGGTTTGTATATAATTTACAAAGATACGCGGGCGAAGTCGCGGGCAGCAGCTAGTAGTATATAAATTGAGACAATAAATTTTCTCAAATACCTATTGCTAACCTTACTCGCTCGTACTTGACGCCCTTAAGTGAAGTATTAAGAAAATACTCAAAGGTTATTAAATTTATATGATTAACTACACTGAAAATTTTAATATAGGATTTGTTCCAATTTTTTCCGAGCCCTCGGTTTTATTTATTTTAAATAATATATATTCGTCTTACTTCCTTCCTTATTGTTACCGTGTAATTGTTTTTCTTGAACTTTTTGTTTATATATAAAATCATTTCTAACATATAAAAGCAATTATATAAGTAGATTCATCTATAGTAATATTATAAAGAGGAAATATTTGAATGTTTGTTTGTTTGTTTGCATTGAATAGTCTCCGAAATAACTGGACCGATTTGAAAAATTCTTTCACTGTTGGGAAGCTATATTATCAGCTAGTAACATAGGCTTAATGTTACGCGGACGAAGTCTGATAAGGGTCAGCGCGGACCGACGGAGTGGTGGCGAAGAGACTAATGAGATATCATTTGAAAATCGACTTTAGTTTCTTTAGCTGAAGATTCACCGAGCGCCGCTCGACCACGCTTGCCGACGTGAGAGTGTTTTTTTTTATAACACCACTTTCAATCACATACTGAAGTAATTAAAGTCTATTTTCAAATGATAGCTCATTAGTCTCTTCGCCGCCACTCCATCGGTCCGCGCTGACCCTAATACATTTTATTTTCCATATTATTATAAGTACATGTAACATTCTAAACTGCATACGACAAGCAATGTATAAATTGTTGATTGGCGATTTTTCTCCAACATTGAAATTTACTGCCGACCTTATTAACAAGTGCAAAAATTAAACAAGAATTGACTTTTACATTTTACAATAAATTTTAATTTACGATGCGTTTTTTTTTTTTTGAGTATACTAAATATAACATTGTTATATTTAGTTTTTGTTTACGTCTACATAAATGGAAAATTACTATATGGCAATCAAGCCCAATTTAAAACATAAGCTTACTCCGCGCATTTAAATAACTTTAAACCGGTTATAAATTTCCGCGTTTACTTCATAAATACGTGTATTTTTATCTTCTAAAAGACTTCGAAACTGTAACATACTATATTTGGGTTTAACCAAGATCCTGTGTTTTTAACCTTTGTTTGTTAATTTTTTACGCACATAAAAATAGAATTGCTTTGTTGTATTCTAGTAATACTGATTAATCATTGTTTTATTATATAAAAAATGTAAAGTAGGTATATAGTTACATTATCTATATAAATAAAAATGAATCCCTAAATGCGTTGCTAAGCGCAAAACTCGAGAACGGCAGGACCGATTTTGATTCTGTCTTCCCTCATGGATAGAGGGATAATCTGGGAAGGTTTTTACGTAACAAAAAATGCACCCCGGGCGAAGCCGGGAGCGGGTCGCTAGTAATAAATAAATAAAAATATTTGATGCTAGTAGTAGTACATAAAGGGAAATTAAGTGTATACCCTGCAAACTTTATTAACCCTTTTTTTGACGCTGGGAAACGCGATACGCATACACATACGGTCCACTTGATGGTAGATGGTTACCGTCGCCTATAACACAAGAAACGCCATAGGTGCTGCAAAAGCACTGTCGACCATAAAGGGGATGGAGTTGGGCTCTGGCATCCCTTACTCACTCAACGAAACACAACCGCTTACATGTTATTATTTCACGGTGGTCTTCTGTAAAAGGGTAGTTACTGCCCAAATGATTTTAAAACGCCTGCCACCATCAAAATAATATATCTTTACCTGCCATTAATAAAAAAAGTACTGTCTACAAAAGAAAGTACTGTTTTCGAGATACACGAACGAAGTTGGTAATAACATAAAACTTGAAATTGTTTTTAAGAAAATAAATGATATTCTGAAGGAGGAAGCAGATGAACGCATTTGATGGACAGCCGCTTCATAAAGAATGCTATTTGCAGGCAATTCGTATGATTCGTATCGTACGTACTTATATTACAAGGCTTCTGTTAATATTATTTTAATGTATGTACTGATTTAATTTTATGATTAAATAAAATGTACACTACTGTATTGTAGGTACATCAATATAAAAAGATTGGTTTAGTTTCAAAAAGTTTTTGGAGTTTACTCTTAAGAATCGATTTTTTTCATATATAGCCCAGGGGCTGAAAATTTATGCGTTACGTTCTATTTTCTAATATTTTAGAATATCTCTGAAATTTCAGTTTATTTATTCGTTCGTTCGTATTTATTTAATTATAATTTAAACTCTAGTAATGCGTCGGAGCTGACACACACACTTTTTTCATATACTTTTGATTTTATAAGCCTTATATTTTATATCTTCACAAGAGTTTTGTGTGATTATAGTTTTGATTAAGAAACTTATTAAACCCTAATTGACATCAAAAACTAGAAAACTAGTAAATGACAGTAACCACCTTCTCATTTTTCAAAAATCCTTTCTTGGTGGATGCTCACGTTACAAAATAAACCAATGTTCCAAACAGCTTTCTAGACTTAATAGTTTTGGAACAAACAATTGCGTTGATAATTAGTCAGGACAAAAAATTTTATAAGTAGGTTTCGGTGTTTGAACAAGGAATAAGAGAGACTATTCCCTTATTTTTGTTTTTATTTGATACGTCTATATACCAGTAAGTTACTTATCGAACATAAAAAAACAAAACATTTGTGTTCTACATCTTTTAACAGATGAAACCAATTTATTAAAAAAGAAAAAGTTTGTGATACGTTTTTCATGATTACTAACTGCAATTTTTGTTTAAAGTTACCTAATGTAAACTTACTAGAAAGAGTAAAATAAGTCTTATTAGTCACACAATAAAGTCTCAGTTTTGTTTTTAATCCAACAACGATAAGGAAGAGGAAGCTTGTAACTGAACAGGTATTGCAGTTGTGTCACTGGCCGAGTGACCATGAATATAATGCTTTTTGATGACTGATAATAACTGTTATGATTGATAAGAATGACAATTTCACTAGAATTGTGTGAATTTCTCTATTTTTTTTTATATAACGGTCGACAGGTAGGCAGACAGGCCATGATTTTTAATTCAAATTCATTTATATCAGGCAACTGGACCCATATATTAATAAAATTATTATGTCTAGAGAGTTCCGTATCAAAAAGTATAAGTAAAATAAAAGAAAAATATAAACTAGATGAGGATAGGGAAATCGACTGGCTTTTCTACCAGTGCCCCGAAATAAATTGAGCTTTTATTTTATATTGGTCTTCTAAAAAAGGGTGATTGTCGTTAATTAATTTAATTTCGTTTACCACGTCGGCAGAAATAAATTCAAAACGCTAAAATTGGTGATTGGAAAACGTAAAAGTTTCGATAAATTTCACTTAACTTTTGAAAAACTTTAGGAAAAGTTCAATTCATTGATTTAATTTCATTAAAATGTTATCGTGTAAATGACCCTCATGCCAAGTCAACAAGTCTAGTATCACATGGTAACCGGCGAACGTATAGGGCATTATGCCCTCGCTAACGAGTTATTCAACATACCAGTATGTAGTTCTGGTACAGTTGAGAACTAGCCTAGTGGTTAATATAAGCGTGTCTATTTATACTCCTCATTAAAAGGGTTTTTCTTATGCATATTGAAATTTGTCAAGCAAGCAATGAACTGCCTAGATACGTTTGTTTACCCATAATATAACAGTTATAAATTATTAAGTCTAAGGGCGGCCTCTTTCACGAACTACAAATAAAGTGTTGATTACTTTTAGAAATCATTCTCTGTTATATTGAATTATGCACTCGGTTTAATGCATCATTCGATAGCCGATTTTTTTTATTATTATTTTCTAATTAGTGTTTGGGACGTTTACCGTACAAACAAAGGTATATCGGCTAAATTATTCCCAGTTACCGGTGACTTTAAATGACAGTTTGGCCTAATTGACGTTTGTGAAACAGACGCTAACTAAACTAAAGACGTGACTTAGTTTTTTACTTATTTGTAATTTCTGAATAATTAACCAATCAACAAATTCTCTGAAAATATATTTACTACTAGTTAGGTACAGTCCAGTTAGGGATAGAGCCAACTTTGAGAGGGAGGTCAATCGTCGAATCCAGCTCGGATGGGCAGCGTTCGGGAAGCTCCAAGACATCTTCTCGTCCAAAATTCCTCAGTGTCTCAAGACCAAAGTTTTAGACCAATGTGTGTTGCCAGTGATGACATATGGCGCTGAAACGTGGTCTCTGACTATGGGCCTCGTGCGGAAGCTCAATGTCGCTCAACGAACTATGGAAAGGGCTATGCTCGGGGTTACATTACGAGATCGAATGAGAAATGAGGAGATCCGTAGATTTACGAAAGTTACCGACATAAGCCGACGGATCAGTAAGTTGAAGTGGCAGTGAGCAGGGCATATAGTACGGAGAGCCGACGGCCGCTGGGGCCGGAAGGTTCTCAAGTAGAGGCCACGGACCAACAAGCGCAGCCGACCTATCAAAGGCCGTGGGTCAACGGTGGATCCAGGCTGCTTCAGACCGGTCCAATTGGAAAATTTTGCGGAAGGCCTATGTCCAGCAGTGGACATCCTGCGGCTGAGATGATGAGGTACATCATCAAATATTTCAAGTACGAAATTAATAGATAAAATATGCGACTATGATTTATATATCTTTCTTATAATATATAAAATTCTAATATCACAGTGTAGTTGCCATACTCCTCCGAAGCGGCTTAACCGATTTTGATAAAATTTTATATGTACACTTGGTAGGTCTGAGAATAGGTTTTTATAGGTCGCGGGCAGCAGCTAGTTTTATTATATAATATAAAGTCTTTTTAGTTACGTCTGTATTTCCGAGCACATATAAACCAAATCTTTTCAAATTTCGAGTGAATTGCCATAAAAACCATCGAAATATTTATAACATTTATAACAAAAGAACGGCTTAATCAATTTTTATGATCATTTATTTGTTGAAATTTTCTCCGCCTCCGAACATCAGAATAACTATGTATTAAAACCATCGAAATAATATATGTATATCTGCGAGCAATAAGTATTGTTTTTGAATATATAGTGTAACAACAATTTTAGAATTTATACGTTGCTACAATAATTACAATAAATTGAATCAAAAATCATATATTCAATTTACAAAATCATGATTTTCAAAAAATATTTGATAATGACCTAACCGCGAGATGCCTTTTTTTGTTTTTTTTTTTTTTATTAACGTTGGGAAATCCTCTTGGATATCGCGAGATGCCTGCCAGACCGGTATGTTCTTAATTGACTGATAATAAAACATCAACAATAAAAAAAAATTAACTTTGTCCAAACGGGTTAGTCGGATGGTTCATTAGCTCATAGTCCATTTATAACTTTATAAGTATCGAGCACCGTCTTTTTAAAAAAAAATATATGAACATTATTGAGCAGGAACTATGAAAATTGATTTTAATAAGACACCAATACCAAAATATGGATTCTTTATCAAGTTGTATGAAGGTATGATGTGAGCGCCGCGTATGCCCATTGTTCGCGAGTTTATTGCGTATCGCCATGCGCGGGCGCAGCAGGTATCGCATACACATGACTTCGTTGAGACTACAGTCACTCGGCCGGCCCTGAGCGTTGGGCCTCGGCGACATCATCCCGCACTATAATTCTATAGGAGACCATGACATTACTCATTAATTACCCATCAATTTCACAAGAACGCGACATGTCAATATTTGCGTAATTTAATCTAGTTATACTCTACTTAAGCATTCGTTTATCGCATCTAAAAATCGATCGCAAATCGCTAATTTATTCATGAATTCTCATTATGTAATTAGTATGATAACAATTGATTCGTTATTCCAATTATGTACAAATTCTTATAACAATAGATTTTTTTTTCTTACTAGCTTTAGCCCGCGACGTCGACGGCATGTCTATATATAAACTATGTAGTTTACACTAGTAACGAAGTACGATAGTATAGTATTGACCTTAATTAATACGAGGATGATAAAATAACTTTTCTATTTTTTTATTAATACCACAATTTTTATTTTTTATTAGTACCACATTGTCAATAGCTACTAAACAAAAGGACAAAATCTGTTCATAAAGTTTGTAATCAAGTCATAAAAGTTTGATTTTTTTTCCTACTTTTACATGTAAATTTACAAATGTATGTATCGACTTAACTGTAGTAACGTAATGTTAGATATTAATCAATGTTTCTGAACTTTAGTTGTCAAAGTTGAACTTAACCAACAACGCAGTTTATAACGAGTTATGGCGCGGAATATAAAATGCTTTTAATATGCTTATCTTCTCCTTTTGAATTTTTTTGAAGACAACGCACTCTCTGATATCACAAGAGGTTCTTAGCCTCAAATTTTTTTCAAGACTGGTCAGAATATTTGAAGTCAAACTTTATTCTCTTGAAAACTTAAAATTTTACATTATCCTCGTATGTAACAAGTTCCGGAGTCTTTATTATTATGTTTTAATGTTTTTAATGATATGTTTAAAAAAACAACTCAAACTGTCGGAATTCCAACCTTTTTTATATTATCCTTGTGTTAAGAGGTTCTTAACACTTGGTAATATTTTTATTAGAAAATATTTTATTTAAGCCTCTATAACACTTAACTTTAACTTTGTTCTTTTCCTCGTGTAGTATAGGATGGCAAGTAAGTAATAATCTTGATAAAATTATTTCAAAATAACCGTTGACATTGTTTGAGTCATTAAAAAATTTACGTTTCTTTTGAAAATTTAAAATAGGAAAATCCTGAGCATTTTCCTATTTTAAATACAAGTAAAGTGTTCCACCAACTACAAGTAAAGTGTTTATTAGTTACTTTTAGAAATAATTTTATGTTTTATTAAATTATGCACTCGGTTTAGTGCATCCTTCGATAGGCGATTTTTTTTTATTATTTTCTTTTTAATGATTGGGACTTTTACCGTACAAACAAGGGTATATCAGCTCCATTATCCCCGGTTAGCGGTGACTTTAAAAGACAGTTAGCCTACTTGAAAGATGGTGAAAGAGGGCCTTACTGTTATATAACATATTTATACTATAGTCATTTGAAATACTTTAAAATATATTAATTTTGTGCGCCTGTTTTGTTTGTCGCCGATGAACTCCGATTTTGATAAAACTTCGCAACTATGTGTAACTTGGTCCAACTTAAAAGATAGGATAGTTTTTATTTTGAACTCGGGCGAAGCCAGGAGCGGGCCACTACTTTATTATGTAAAAACCTACCTCCTTTTTGAACTTCGTCTTATTCGAGTAAAAATAATTTGATACAGGTCTCACTGTCTATGGCTAAAAGGCACTTAGATTTCCCATTTAAACTAAACTACAACCGGTAAAACCATCAGACGCAATTTCCATGTTTTTTTTTACGCGCAATATCGATTACATGGGCCTTATTACACTTTATAATATGAAACAAGCATGAAAGTTTTCTTAACAATGGTCTCACAACTCACAATCCACAAGAGTGTCTCCTAGTGACAAACGCCCGTTGAAGGCTTGTCAAAGGTAAATTACAGGTAAAACACAACAAGGTTCTAGTGCGCCTGAAGCGATCGCACACTCGATATGACGCAGCCACCCACATGGTCGACTAGCGTTTTATTCTCACGTCTCATTAATGTTTGCACGTTTGCATACATACATTTTTAACCGTGTGAAGTTCGTATAAAAAAATCATCACAAGGTAACCAGTACAGTGCTACCGGCGCATGTTTCGAATTAATTCTATTGATTTGTTTTCGAATTAGTTCAATGAAGAAAAAAATTTTTTTTCTATTCAATTAGGTACTACTATTCGATTGGCCAAAGCAAATTGCGCGTCTAAGTCTATTGGATATTTTTTATCGTTACATTGGTAAAAACTGCAAATAAATTTAGTTAAAAAGTTTTAATTTTAAATTTAAGATGACACAAGTCGGCGGCTTGAACTCATCGGTGCGTGTAGCTAAAATTCATTCTGTCTCAACAGCACAATGCGCGGGAAGAGCAGTCGAGTGAGATGTACAATGATTCATATCAAAAATGAGCACAGAAAAAATCATAAACAGACCCTTGGGCATATACTCTTTTTGACAAAACTACTGCATATATCTATTTCGTGTAAAGTTATTTGAACTCTTGAATAACTAATAAATGTTTGTAGGCAAAGTATTTTGGAGTTTTTGTACACTAGAGTGACCTATTCACCCTCAAAGTTGCATTAAAACTTGTGTTAAAATATGGATTTTTCAAGGATCATACTTTTTCTTAAATTTGGGTGCCAAGGAACCTAGTTAACAACAAGAATAAGAATAAGAATAAGAATAAGAATAAGAATAAGAATAAGAATAAGAATAAGAATAAGAATAAGAATAAGAATAAGAATAAGAATAAGAATAAGAATAAGAATAAGAATAAGAATAAGAATAAGAATAAGAATAAGAATAAGAATAAGAATAAGAATAAGAATAAGAATAAGAATAAGAATAAGAATAAGAATAAGAATAAGAATAAGAATAAGAATAAGAATAAGAATAAGAATAAGAAATGTTTATTTCAGAAAAACAACTTAACAGTTATACATTTCTGTCCCCTACACTAGGCTCTGCCTGTCCTATGGGGGAAGTTAATATTAATATTAATTAACAATTAAATAAGATTATAAGTAAATTAAATACTATATATATTAGTTACAAATAAAAATTAAAACAATTATTATATGTACAAAATAAACAAACAAATGGTAGCATCATTTGGAAATAATTAAATATGATAAAGTAAATTAAAATTTGTGAGAACGAATTTTATGTATGTATGAAATTTATGTATATGAATGAGTTTGTGGTGTGTGCTTATGATAAATCGGTATCATAATTAAACATAAAACAGCGGAGTAATAATCATTCTACGTTTGTATGGAGGAAAGCTGACTTGTATCACCTTAAAACTCACTGGCTTAATGGCGGCAAAGCTGAGGGACTGATTTCTTGTTCATTTGGCTAGATGCAAAGCGTAGAGGACCATCATTCAGCATTGGAGAGACACAGACTGATGACGCTACTACTACTTAGACTACAATCAAAACTCTATCATATTGAGGAGAACCTATATGGTCCGCAATGAGATATATTATGTGTATGTGTAAAATATACTGATTTATTATATATGGTCGATGATCATGACAGTAACACCTCATGTTATGATCTCTATTAATGTTATTGCATCTCCAATTTCCTTGATGCAGTGACTGCCGCAGGCGATTTCCAGTTGCAACACTAGTTAATAAGGCGCTGCGGTTACAAGTGCGCACGAGTTGAGAGTGGCTTGCGCCATCGTTCCGGCGACACTTGACACAACACTTCTTGCCATTTCATCAAAACAAACACGTACCAAGTTCAATGTCACAGATTTTATGCTTTTGAACATACCATGCTCTGCAACATGACTTGATATTAATGGAACTTTGAAATATATCAAACGAAACTATATACGATATAAACGAAACTATACGGGTTTTTGGGTTGGGTAATTCTTGAACAAAATTATTAAAATTGAACAAATCATTAAAAATAAAAGCCAAGCTGTATTGTTTTAAGAATATTAATCCGCTTATATCATTACGAACTAAATTCTAGTATTTGTTTCAATTTCATGTCGTCGTTGTCAAACCAAAATCTCATATGTGATTTTTGCACATATGAGATTTTGGTTTGACATAGTTATCTCAAAAGTTTGAGATAGTGAAAAAAGTTTTACTGGAATATATTTTTAAGTAATAAAATTATCTGATTTAACATAACAAATATTTTTATATATATTTAAAAAAATGTGAAACATTTAATAATAAAACAATAATATTTTGTAATATAATGAAGTTTCTAGATCACTCATTAATAACAAAACAAATTCAACTACACAAAGCAAGTAATAATCACAACCTTATTTATGGAAAAATATTTTTCCAGTGTTTCCGTTACCTGTACTCACTATAATTATGTATCTAAAGAATTGTTATAAGTACTCAGTCTTTGCAATGGTGTTAGCAAACATTTAATCTTAGCCTAACTGATTCATGCGGAAATTTATAAATAAAAACTTGTTTTGTGACAAGAGATATATACAAGCAATAAATGTAATCATTTAATGTACCAGAAACTTAACTTAATCACACTCATATAACTTACAATACGACATGATTAGAAGTTGAAGATTGAAAATAAAGTTAAAAATTGTTTTGTATTGTGATCGCAACAATATAGTGATTGTCAAACGAATATGACAGTTTAAGATTTAATAACATTGATGTTAGGATAGACTTGATCAGACTGCTTTGGACTTTACGGGCCCGTTTTGGAAAACTCAAAGCAAAAATTGCGGACTTGACTGACAATAGTCTCGGGATCTGTTACTTTTGATTATAATTTGAATTTTGCCTTTTTAATTTTAAAAACGCTATTTTAAATTGCTATTTCGGAGAAGGCAAAATCATCAGAGGAGATCTGATGGAGCCAAGACATCAAAACAGAAGAAGAAGGAGATGCTAAGATAGATTATTAATTTTAATTGTAACGATTTAATTAAACGTGAAATGAAGTTTGCACTAACTAATATACTTTTCGAGAGTTATTAGCTAGAGTTAAACAGCTAATAATTCACACACAGCTACACAGTTTTACAGACAGGCGATACACTGATGGTTGATTGCTACAATTAATACAAGCAATAATGCCATAGGGATACATTAAATTAGCTGCCGACCTTGATAGGTTGAGGGATAAATGGGAGATAGAAAATAGGCTCTGGCATTTCTTACACTCTCATCGCACACTACAGAACAATAAATAAATCTCAGGTTGAATATTTGATTTTTTTCAACTTTTCCACTATTCTTGCCATTTTTCTATTAATCTGATTTCAAAACCACAGAAAAGTTAACGATACACTATACCTAATACAAGTGAAGGGCAAAATTTAAAGGACGCATTTATCGCTAACTTAACCATCAGTTTTCTATTTACAAACAAGTGCATAGAAAAGTGTTGCAATATATAGTCAATAAGTATAAGATTGGAAGTTATTTTATGCTTTGTGAAGAATTGCAATAGAAATGCGTGTTATTTAAGTATACTTCTTTGGAAAAAATCTTTATTTAAGAAATCTAAGAAATCTAAATCTAAGTTTCTCTATAATATCGAACCAACGTCTAAAACAAAAACAAAAGTAAGATTTTAAGTTATTTAGTTAATTTTAGTTAATTTAATTTTAAGTTTTAATTTTAGTTTTTTATTTTATTTCAGACTAGCTGGCGCCCGCGACTTCGTCCGCGTTGAAAAAGAAAAAATAACCTATCCTGTGTCCTGTACTTCTAAATGTTTATCTATCAAGTTTCATGAAAATCAGTTAGAGTTATGGAGGAGCATACATACATACAATACCTACACTTAGATTTATTATTAGTATTGATTGATGATTGATACTTTGAAAGTACAAATTTTAATCTTGCTATGTATTTGTGCTAACAGTTTCAAGAGTTAAGTATGAGTCCATTCAAAACCGAGTTAGGTCTTATTTTAAATATTAAGTAACTTGCAAAATTTGATGAAACAATAAACTTTACATAAATTGAAATAACTCTAGGAAAAAATACCCAAAGCCTATAGAAATCATTGAATGAACACCCAAATATGAATGGTATTAGTATTACTCAGTACTTAAGAGAATTCGTGTCGCATAGCGATGAATTTCTCCTAACTAGCTTTTCCATTTACATTCCGCAATATTTTTAATTTATATGCCAATTAGCGCCTATTTCACAAACGTCAATTAGGCCAAACTGTCATTTAAAGACACCTGTAACCGGGAATAATTTAGCTGATATAGCTTTGTTTGTACGGTAAACGTCCCAAACATTAAATAGAAAATAATAATAAAAATTCGCCTATCGAATGATGCAGTAAACCGAGTGCATAATTCAATAAAACAGAAAATGATTTCTAAAAGTAAGTAATCAACACTTTACATGTAGTTTGTGAAAGAAGCTCTTATTCTAATTAAATTGTTCATTGTGAGATATTTTCCTATGAAAATTTAAAAGTTTATTAATTTTTGAATTAAATATGACTACTTTTTAAAGACCATTAACAAACCTTAATGACGATTAAGTTATCACTAATTGAGATTTGTTGTAATATGTGTGGTATGTAACGAAGGAAGAAAGTGGACACATTAGAACAAAAGTTGATCCATTAAAAATTAATTACACATTCAAGGTTGATAAACTATTATGATTTCTTGCAGTGTGGAAATAAGAGCCTTTTCTATAGCTTGCATCCTTATTAATCTGTTGAGGTTCAGGTGAGGTCTAATACAATCAAATACTTATATAATATCCAACGAAATTTTGTTAAATTATATATCGAATTAAATGCACTACCGTAGCTAATAAATTTAGTTTTTGCTAATTTTTAACTACTTATTGCATACAAACTACATACTTATATATTTTTGTAAATACTTTATATCTATTTTATGAATTACGGGTAACTTAATATTACCCGTTATTCATAAAATAGATATAAAATTAAATACAAAGTAATTACAAAGTTAACTATATTAATACTTTTAAAAGAAAATCGTTGTTGGAAGCTAGACCTCCGTGAATTAAGTCCGACCCACATATAATGTTCACTGTATATTAATGAGTTATGCTAGGAAGATGGCAGCACTTATTTCCGGTAACGAAAATTAACCGTTATAAAAATATTTTGGTTTGTAACGGATTTTGAATAACATTAACATTTAAAACACCGATATTTTGTTTCATAATCGCAAAAATCATTTTATATTACAATACTTGCAATATCCTTGATGCCGTTCAAAACGCATTTTAAAATCCAACCTAACGTGAATTCTTTTATTTAATGACGACATAAACGAACCGGTGTGGTGTAAAATCTTCTGGAAATTTTAGGAGTAATGCAAATGAATACAGGATTTTATAGTGACAACCGCGTTGGATACTTCCAATATTTTTACCAAATTTTTGAGCCTAATAAAGGAGAATGCCCATCAGCCATTAAATAAATGCCTGAATCTTAAAATCAAAAATATAATGCTATGGTCACACTACAAAAAGCCACGCTTAGTGCTAAGAGCCAAGCTACTCGTTTAGTGAATAGATGTATTGCATACTATCGTTTTGGCCGCATTGCAAGCGACGTGCCAAGATAGTTGCCTAGTTAGTCACTAAGCGAGTTGCGTAGCGAAATAACGTATTGGTAAAGTCGCCTTGTGACTCTCTAAGTGACTGATCCTAGTAAACAGACGTACTGCATACTACGGCATTGGCCACACTGCAAGCGATCACGTGTAAAGATAAGTGCCTAGTTAGTCACCAAGCCTTTTAAAAACACATAAATCTATTAAACAGCATTTATGTTTAAGGTTGTAACGAAATATAATAAATTTAACACAAACATAGTTCGTTCGAATCAGTTTACAATCTTACAGTTTAATCATACACTGTCTACTAATAAATAATATTAAGCAATAACTAGTAAATAACTAAATTTTCTAAACGTATTAAAGTCAATTAAATACGAAATAATGTATCTGAAATTAGATAGCATTTAAGTATTTATATTTTAGTTAAATATTTTTAGAGTTATTTGTGAATTTAGGCATATTATTAAGGCTTTGCAAATGGCCATAAACTCGGGTTAAAATAAAGCTTATCTCATCTTGAAGGTGCGTCCTGAAAGTATCTACCTATTTAAGTTTAAATCTACATATAATATGAAGATATCAAAATGTCTTTATTGTAAAAAAGCGTCAGAAAAAATTTGTTATTATAGTTTTGTTCTAATTCTAAAATCCTGTTGAATTAAAATAACAGTAACTATACGAGTATAAGTAAATCTAAAAAACATAAATAGAAAAAAACAAAACAGTACCACTTTCTCTTTTTTTGTTGTTATCTAATTTTCTTTTTTTTTAACTTTAGACAAGCTTTAATGTTATGAACGTTAAAACATTGAAATGCATACTCTCCTTAACTTTAAAATAATATTAAAGCTATGACTGACTAGTCCACTAATACTAAGAAATAAAGTAACTGTTACCATTTATGTTCAAACTTATTCTTTATATGTTTTTTTTAATCAATGCTTAAATTTTGTTTAACTTCTACATTATTAATAACATAAATAATAATATAATTCTATATGACTTACCGGCACAATTATATTTCAAACACAAATTCACTATTCACTTCTGCAATAATAAATTATGCGTGCTTGCAAATAAATAGTGCAAAATCCGCGGTGGAACTGCAAGGCGCGTTTGATAGTGCGCGGGACAATAACTATGTAAGTAATGCGGCGCGCGCGCTGCGGCCACCCGTATATATCATACCGTTTTTGACGTCATATGCAAACGCTATCCGACACTACGTTTACACTATCAACAAAGTGATTAATAAAAAAATACTATAAGTAGTATAGACCGAACCAAACTTTATGGCGGCTCGGAAGTTAGCTGCGAGCGCTGTTGTGCGCAGGTATAGCCCCTGTACACCCCCGCGGATATCTAATATTGCGTTCTGCGCACCATGTTGATCTATGTTCAGAGCCGCCATAAAGTTTGGTTCTAATCCAGTTACCTTAAGGCGATTCTGTACGAAGTTCTATTCAAGAGGCCCAACCTCTGGCCAATTTTTTTATAGGTTGTTTGCACCTACAAGAATATAGTCCTAAGTTTTCGGACATTTCCGTGGTATATTTTAGCAATTAAAAATTAATGAAAATTAAAAAATTGATATTTTTGAGATAATTATTTTGGAACGCGTCCTATCGAAAAAAGTTTCAAATAAAATTTGTTCATCATAACGTCCTCTGTAAAAAAGGTCCTGGGGGAAAAAAGTGCTAACATTGTTAATTAAGCAGTTAATGTGACAAATGAAAATGAAAATTCTACATTTCGTTTTTGCAACTGCATTCGGGTGTTTATCAACATATCGGTTTGAAACTCGTATAATTATGGTGTAAAGGATTTTTAGCACCAATCTGCGATTATCGAAAACTCTTTGGCCTTCAATAGAATTTTCCGACGAAGGCCTACAGGGTCGAAAAAAATTGAGGAGCTTCGTATCATCATGCACAAGCGATTTGAAAAATAAAAAAATAGTTTTGTTAAAAATAGATACTGTTTTTCGGATTGGAACAATTTTATTTGAAACTTTTTTCAATAGGACGCGTTCTAAAAAAATTATCTCAAAAATATCAAATTTTTAATTTTCAATAATTTTTAATTGCTAAAATATACCACGGAAATGTCCGAAAACTCAGAACTATATTCTTGTAAGTAGGTCCAAACAACCTATAAAAAAATTGGCCCGAGGGTGGGCCTCTTGAATAGATCTTTTGCTTAGGTGACTGGTTTATTCGGACTATAATAAATATCTGCTCGCCAAAATATATTATTGAAAACTAGCTGATCCGGCGAACTTCGTAAAGCTTAAGAATAAAAAAACTCGTTCCATACATAAGAAAAAAATAGCTATATGTATATAATTTTTTTTAACATGACTATTTCATATTTTTAATAGTTATTTTGCTTTTCGATGTGGATGGAAACGTAAACAACAAATCAAAGATCATAAAAATTGGTCCAGCAGTTCTAGAATTATAAAGGGTGTGACTAACACGATTTTCGTCTGTATTTAAAATAACTTATTTTTATTAAAATTTAATTAAAATTTATATGAAGGATACTTATATTTAAGATTCTATGTATGTTCGCTTAGATCTTTTAAACAACGCAACGCAACGGTTTTCACTAATGGAAAGCGTTAAAGGAGGAAGGTTTATTAATATATAACTTGCAAAAAAAAAACCGTGCGAAGCCGGTTAAATTATTTTTAAAATATTTAAAAGTAATTATTAAAATCATTTTAAAACATTTTAAAATTATAAAACCTACTTAAATATTTAATACCTATGTAAATATTTGTTAACCCAAAATAATACATAAACACAAAAAGGTAAGTAAGTATAGCTATTATAAAAAGTAAAGATATGGGCAAAAATATAAATATGATTTGAAATTAGTAAACAGACTCACCTTCAAAAAATATATGTGTGTGAACTCTGTAATAATTTACGGAATGTGACATGTCGATCTGATCAAATGCCGTGAAAGAACTAAGTAAAAAACGAACTGGTTACTTGCGATTAGACGTTAAGAACCGATGAGGTAATGCCTCTATCTTAAATAAATCTTCACTTATCAGACACGAATTGACTAGTCTTATCTTTTATAAAACGTATATGATGTAACTACTACACATATGTTTTGTGACACAACAAATTTACGTTTTTTTTACTCTATGTTAAGGTCAGCAGACAGGCTGACGGTCCACTTGTTGATAGGTGGCTACCGTCGTCTATAGCGCAAGCAACGCCACAGGTATATCTATGTAGATTCGTGTAGAAGGATTTGCATCTATAAACAAAGTTAGAAGAACCTACAATATGTCATACAAATATTTTTTGACGCTTTGAGTGGAATCTTCATTTTTTGTGATATATGTATTTACTATTTGTGATAAAGTTAAAAAAACTGTGTGGGAAGTTGTAGTTACTCTACAATAGATTCGCACAAATACGTGCACAAATTTTTACATATAAAAAAATTTTACATATAAATATATTGGACATTACCATAATGGTATGCAAAAAAGGGATAATAATTTAAGAAAGTTTAAAATTGAATTGAATTTTTATTTGCTGTTATTTATAGTACATATTTGGTCTGTGATAACATTTTGGGCCGTGATAATTAGCATTGGACATAGCCTCAGCCAACTCACATACCATTATGTAATGCGAAACAATTAGCACATGAATTGTTGTTTCAAACAATTAGAACAGGATTTGTTGGTTGTAATGTGCTCAGGTTGTGTTACAGGCGACGGTAGCTACCTTTTTAACATTGGGACGCTGTATAGGGGGGTTAAAACCCAACGACTTCTTAGCGCGGCCGTAGATGGACGAAGTCGCGGGGACTTTATGACACGATACTAACCAGCGCGGGGAGAGCTACGCTCCATGTTGGAACCTCGACGTACCCGAACGTGGAGGTATGCCGGCCATCTCAGGGGGTGACGGTAGCTACCTACCATCAAATGGACCGTCAGCCTGTTTTAACATAAAAAAACTACGACTATTAGACTGTTATGACTTTAAATAATATATGTTTTTTTTTATTCCTATTGCTAATGCAATAATTCATGCTAATAATTCAGTACTGTGTGGAACTGTACTATTTTTGACTAGTGACTTGCTTGTGATAAAAATTGCTTATCACAAGCAATTTTTATATATACAAACCTACCCCATTTATCCCCCTTTCATCACAATCAAAATCAGTTAAGCGGTTTAGGATTCCTTAGATGAGGGACATACTTACCTTGATGTTTATGTATGTATATTACATAATATGTAAGATATATAATAAGTTACATGATTACAGCGAAGAACAAGCTTGTTAAAATATTAGCCAGTCAGTACTTTCATTCAGATAACTGACCTTGCTATAAAAAAGCATTTGATTTAGGAATTCAATGCAAAACTGTTCAAATTGAGAAACACTTTAATGAATCGAGTAATTAATGTGAAATATTTGAATTGAGGTATTAGTACAGAGTAATGATGAAATAATATTTTGATTGTACTTTTATATGAAACGTCAAACAGTAATGGGCTTTCAACACGTTTAGGGATATTACCACATACGATCAAAATCGAGAAACGATTTCGTAAATTAATCATTGCTAAACTTTTATTCCTACTTTTTGACTAATTAAAGCTCACTTATACCTAATTTGATAATAATAAAAATAAAATAAAACTCAGTTTTTTTTTTCTATTAACTAATATATGTATAAATGGTTTTATTTTTATTTTTTTAGTCATGTATCATAAATTGGGAGCTATCTACATTAAAGCACGATATGATGCAGAGAATCAAGTTCTACATTGTTTAAATATCTTAAATAACTTATTCTAACTTCATGGTTAGACTAGAAAAGATAACTAAAGCCCTCAAGAAAAGCCCTTGAGTAATTTCTAGTATCCTAAAAATTTGTGAGAGCAATACTCCATGCCAGTTCGGACTTCCGCTTCATACAAAGAGAGGAGCTGTCCAGATGTGAAACCAATTTTGTGAAGGTTCGGTTCAATGCTTTGATAAAGGACACACTAGATTCTTGGTTGATTCCATCGATGTATATGGATGGGCCCTTTTAACCAAAAATCACTCCCTCAAAACTAATATAATTCGCAAAATAATATTAGCTTTTGTAAGTACGGCCCAATCTAGTGACTCGTTGGTGGGTCGTATTGCTCGGCGGGGTTAACGAAATTAGTAGAGTCGGTCCACGGATCCTTTGTTCTAGCTTCGTGTAAGTGGACACCACTGTGGTTTCGAATAGAATGAAACCATGTACTCAATTACACGTGTAATTTTGCGGATTCAGAACAATCCGCAGTGTTATTTGTATGGAAAGGGCCCATCCATATACATCGATGGTTGATTCACTAAAAGTGGCATAGTAGAATATCACCGCACTCACAGCTTGGGGTGATACTTCAAATTAGTTGCACCAAGTTGTCCTTAAGGTGAACACGTGTTACGACATAAACCATTATTACTAACTGTTAAGGTTCAAATCAGTCATGCAACATTAACATTATTCATCTTTTTATCAGAAATTAACTAGAGAAAGTGATAGCATGTATAAAAAAATCCAGTGGACACTTATTCGCAGTGATTTTGTATGAGACCCTGAATCTAGTGTATCTTTTATCAAAGGTTCATTGTGTATTATGCTTTAATGTTTATTCTGTTAAAGTCAGCAAAACAATTATTTATTTGTGCTACTTTTATATACTATGTTTTATAGATATAGGTATTGAAATGTATTTTTTTATTAACTTGCCTCATATTAAAAGGCTTCTTGTAAGAAAGCAAATAATATAAAAAGACGTACATAATCAGTTTTATTATGTCAATGAAACGCTTACTTGCCATCGCATAATGACACAATGCAATCAAATAATTGCAAATTACGCAACAAAATCACTTGACGTATTTAGAGGTCATCGAACGTACTTGAAAATCATATTCATCTAAATAATTAAAACATCTATCTATTGAATGCAAAACATACCTTATTGTAAATTTTAAATTTGTGATATATCAAGTTCTGAAAAAACCCAGTCGAGTCATCATCAATGATCAATCAATCATCATCAATACTAATAATAAATCTGTAAGTATTGTATGTATGTATGTTCCTCCATAACTCTTAAACGAATTAACTGATTTTCATGAAACTTGGTAGATAAACATTTAGACGTACAGGACACAGGATAGCCTACTTTTTTCTTTTTCAGCGCGGACGAAGTCGCGGGCGCCAGCTAGTTCGATATATATTTAATTTTAAAGTCACTTCTTCGCACAATTCGTGAGAAACAAAATCGTGCTAAACCTCTACTAAACCGAATAAATTCCTCCATTAGAAATTTTTACTTCAGTTTATTTTATATATTTTATTAGTGTTTTTGCCCGCGACTTCGTCAGAGTCCGATCGCTTCACAGGAAACTTCACAGGAACACCCGCTGCACTAATCTGAAAACTGAAAGTTTCATCAAAATAGATTCAGCGGTTTTGGAGTCTATAGGAGACATACGGGGACATACATACACACATCGCCCTTTATATATAAGAATATCAATGCTTACATAAATCTTTATTTTAAAATCGTTACAAGTTTACCCCTTCTTCATCCAAAATATGGCATAATATGACACTTTAAAACCGGCTTAAGTCAAATTTAAAACTTTTCAATTTTGATCTAAGTAAACCTGCTAGATTGAATACCTATAGTATAAAATATGTATGTGCTTATGAATATTCATTCACGGATTACACGGATACATTCAGATATGACAGAGAAAAAAATCTATAATAAGATAGACAGATAATTATACAAAAACATATAGATTGTGTGAATGCGATCAATAAACTGCGTATTTCCACTATCCACGTGGACTACTTTACGTTGTACATAATTGCTTCAAAATGAGATATAATTGGAGCGAATGAAACGTACGAACAGTATTTTTCCATAAATCTTAAAATTAACCTGCCGTCCATTATCATTTAAATATAACCTTTATTTTAAATTGTATGTAACTTGTTTACTTACATCTTATGTAAGGGACAATAAAAACAACCAGAGAAGTAATAAGCCCCGTAACTTTTAAAATAGGTATAACTTACAGGGACTATACCGTCAGTGAAAATGGCAGGGGACCACAAAGACCTAGTCATAGTACACTGTCTTATGACTAAGTTATACTTAGTCATTACGTAAAGATATAATATCAAACTTTGTTAATCCACAATTATTGGCAAAATCTAAACTGTTTCAATACTGCCAATCAAAAACTGCCAAGGTATCTGAGACATTGTGTATTTATTAAGAAGTCAACCTTAAAATTCAACCTCTAATGGGAAAAAATGGGTAGTGTATGTTTTAAATTGGTAGAAAGCGGGTAGTGTGGGGGATAAATTATACAATACTTTCTGCTGTGTCACTCAAGTCGTCGATCAAACGATCAAGTCCGTTTTTTTAATGTTAAGGTCGGCAGATAGGCTGACGGTCCACTTGATGGTGGGTGGCTACCGTCGCCTATAACATAAGCAACGCCACAGGTGCTGCAAGTGCGCTGCCGACTACCTACAGTATGATTAAGGATAAGGATAAAGGATTGGGAAAGGTTAGGGAAAATGGACTCTGACATCCTTTACTCACTGACCGATACATAACAGCTCGTCTTTACGGTGTAAGGGGGTGTTTAGTACCACCAGACGGGCTGCCCAAATGACTGCGAAACGCAGTGTGCCCTGCCTCTACTTACTGGTTAGTAACTTAGTTTAAAAGTAAGGGGATTAAGAGGATTGCAAAATTCAAATTTAAATAAAATATTTAAATACTACTTTGTTGAAAAACTATTTAAATCAATTTAAAAACATAATATATCGTAGCCTCATTTTATATTCTAAATTTATTGTGTCATTTACTTTTATATGTACCTATTTATTATTAATTTAGTGTATATTTAGTAATTTATAATTTGTTATTATTAAAATTAATATTTTTATTTTTATTTTATTTTTTGATATTTATTTTAAATATCAAAAAATAAATTTTAACTAATTCATGAAGCACATGATACAGGCTTGCATGCCTAGTGTGTGTTTTCATAGCTAATTAACTGAAATATATGTTATTGTAAATAAATTAAAATAAAAATAAATAAAAAAGGAGTACAAAAATTGCAAGCTACAAGCCCATATTTAGGACGAACGAAACCGCGGAGCACAGCTATTAATTTATCTTCAATACATATAAAAAGAGTTGAGTCCACAATCATTATAATAAGTAAGCATATATCAAGTGCAAGTATGACATATTTATTTAATTTGGCATGCGCATGTGAAACTTATATTTACACTAATATACATACCTACTTCAAACTGTTATAGAAGTATTGAACTTTGAACATAAATTCATAATAACGCTCTGGGTACGAGTATGTCCACGTGTTGTGTTTGGAATATCTGCGTAAGTATATTTTAAATCTTTGCGTATCACGATGAAAACGGCCATCGAGAACCGTGTTTGAAATGAAATAGGTTTTTCCGCTAAACTAGTTCCATGTTATTATTATTTAGGTTTTTTTGTTATTTTATGTTAAAAAATTCAACAAATTTAAATTCCATTATACAATAATTTGCTATCCGAAGTCTAAAGTCTAAAGTACGATATCATTATAAACAATAATGTTCCACCCAAAGTCTAAAGTACAAAGGCTAAAATAAAAAATATTTATAATGAAACTCTTATTTTCCTAATCGGAAAAGTTAATTAGGAAGAAATACTGAATTATTCTCAACCGCCGGCGCCCGACGCAAAATGGGGTGTTATAAGTTTGACGTCTGTGTATGTGTATATAGGTGTATGTGTTCATGGGTGTATTTGTGTTTGTCTATGAGTCGTAGCTCCCATACGGATGGACCGATTCAGATTCGGTTTTTTTTATAGCTATACATATAGTTTATGAACATCTGTTAAGGAATAAATTTCTCTAACTTCCACAGGGTTCGGATGATGTGAAATTTGGTGTACTGTTACTTCGGTTACTTCCATGACATGGTAACCTTGATCTGATGCTGCAGCATTAAAGTAGGCTGCGGTACACCCAACTTCTCAGCTACTTAGTTTTTTACTTATTTATTTTATTTTATTTACAGTTATAATATTACATAATAAACCAATTAATAAACAATTTAATCAGATTAACATACATCTAATAAAAAATCACATATTACTGTAGGTAGCGTAGGCAGTGCCGGATTAGCTATGTAGCAAAAGTAGCAATTGCTACGGGCCCCGCATATTGGGGCAGCAAAAATACTTTTACGCACCTATCTTACATGAAAAAATGTTGTTCAACCTTAAGGAAACACAACCTTACAATTAAAAGAAACCAGATCTCAAAATATTTTCAATATTTTGAACATTTCAGAAAATATTGTTCAAATGTTAGGTACTCTTTTATGTACCTACTTACTGTTTTATGTACGTTTAAATAAAATTATCATCATATTATATTATATTAAAAAAAATAGAGAAGATACACTTCATTTTAACATTTAAAATCCATGTAATCCCTTGTGGTAGGGGAGCCCAAGAGGGGATTTTTGGATTTACTCGAGCGCGTCAGATATTGCCAATGTATATACCCCACGTGTCTCCGATAACGGATATGTATTATTCTGACGGTTTGGTTGGTGGGGTTGGCGGGGGTGGGGGTAAAATTTTAATTACAACTCGAGTGCGTCAGATTTTCAGAGGGGATGTTAAGTAACCTTAAACTAAGCTCCCATTTAAAATTCAGACGATTCGGATGTAACGCAAGCTCGTGGCAGCTTTTTGAAAATGCAAAAAATATTTTTGACGATTCTCATTTTGTAATACTCGAGCGCGTCAGATTTTCATACAGACGGTTCAGCCTAAAGTCCTGATCGTGCTGATTCTTAATCTGACGATTATATGGATAAAATACAGCGCCTACAAAATTTTAAACGCCTGTAGACGCTCACCCCACCGCTGAAATGAAAAACTTCATATAACCTTTTTTTCTTCTTACCATCCAATCTTCAAAGTCCAATAGGTCCCCACGACGCTCGAGTGACTACACATTTAGCATCGTGGGCTCCCTAACCATTGACACTTTAAACTGAAGATCCTAATACAAACAAAGGGCCTCTTGATAGAATTTGCTACGGGCCCCGCGGCATCTTAATGCGGCACAGTGTTTAGGTTCAATATTTAATCTCAAGTACAATTGACGATTGTGCAACTTTAATGTGATATGCTTATATTTTAATAAATTGACTATCAAATTTTCAACGTAGCAGTAAGTAAGGTACGTGGTGATACGATATAGGATAAGTTAAAAATCGAACGTGTTTTATCTACCCTTACGTAAATTAAATATATACCTGTGATTGGGTAATGTAAATGTGAAACTGAGATTTCTTTTGCAGTTAGACTCTAAAGACTCTGTCAAGGTCAATTTTGAAATCACGTAAAAAGTAGAAGAGATTAGAAGTAGTGAAATCCCTTCATCAAATAGGAAATGTGCTTATGAATGAGCCCATCTCGATCACGTCAGATTTCAAAGAAAAAAAAAACTAATCAAAATCGGGCCATCTGTTATAACAGCCCTCTTTTGCGTCGTGCGTCGGGGGTTAAAATTATGTCTTTAAAGGTGGTTGTTTAAGGTAGGCAATGCACCAGCACCCCTGTGGTGTTTCTGGTGTTCTAAGGCGACGGTAACCACCTACCATATAAATTATATACGTATAGTATAAGTATGCGTAGTACAGTCGGCCGCATAAGTCAATTAAATAATATTTACTTACACACCACATTTATTTACGTAGACTAAGCGCCTATTTCACAAACGTCAATTAGGCCAAACTGTCATTTAAAGTCACCGGTAACCGGGAATAATTTAGCTGATATACCTTTGTTTGTACGGTAAACGTCCCAAACATTAAATAGAAAAAAAATAAAAAAAATCGCCTATCGAGGTGAAAGAGGCCCTAAAGTAAAGTGTTGATTAGTTACTTTTAGAAATCATTTTCTGTTATATTGAATTATGCAATCGGTTTACTGCATCATTCGATATTCGATTTTTTTATTATTTTTTATTTAATGTTTGGGACGTTTACCGTACAAACAAAGGTATCAGTTCCATTATTCCCAGTTACCGGTGACTTTAAATGACAGTTTGGCCTACTTGACGTTTGAGAAACAGGCGCTTAATAAAACAAATTTAAATTTTGTTTTCTTAAATATGCTTACCTATACTAAACGGGTAGTCGCTACATTACAGCCATTTAGTTTCATAGCAGATACCTCTTAATTAATTTTACTAGCTACCGTAAAATTTCATAACGATAAATTGTTTGGTCACGATACCTATCTGAGAGTCAATTGATTTGAAAGTGGAATGTGTCTGAGGATACCTACTGTGCTTACATTATTTAGTAATAAAATTATTAGTAACTTGTATTGCCTTATCTTTATATTTAAAAATCAATCGCCTTGGGTTAGTCTCGCAAAAACTTATGTAACTTGTACAGAACAAAATTTTTATTGTCATCTTTATTAGTATACAAAATTATAAAAATATATCTATAGTTATTTCATACTGGAATCTCTACAGTCATTTAAAAGTTAGTGCATCGCGTCTAAAAACATGAGAGCTCTGAGAGCTTTTTTGTTTCTTTTGTAAAATAATCTTACCCTCAACAAAATTTGATAATACTTAGGCCCATTTAGGGCAACCTACGCCACTGCGTGAAAATGAGTTAAATTTCAATAATAAGTAAGTGTAAGTACCTAATTCAAAATATAATAACATTCCAGGAGATATTAAATATGAGAGATATTAAAATGAACGTAACCGTTGAGAACTTTGTCGATCACATCTCAGACTGGTTCAATAAACGAGGTTCCACTTCCATGATCCTTTTGCGAATTTTTGTGAGTTTTATAAATTTATGTTTATTTGTTTCATTTTATAGCATTTGCACCAGAGGGTCGTTGTACTTCAAGCAATATAGTAACGTAAGAGAATTTTGTTTTTATTCATTATATAAAATCCACGTGTTGTTACTGTTACTTGTAGTAAACATTAAATTCACGAACCCAGCAAAGGGAAAAACCCACCAGTTTAACAAAAAAGTGCCCGAGGTCATTCCTGAGGTGAAAAGAAGATAGATGAACTATTCATTTAATTGTAACTAAAAAATCAAAACAGTATTATACACAAGCCTTCTCCGTTTATCCCTTTGAAAACAGAAATATTATCGGTTGAACAGTTTTGGAGTCCATAGAGGACAAACATACATTGATTTGATTTTTATAAATATTTTAAAATCCAGTTAGGATCCAGACTAGGTAAAATCCAGTTCGATAGGTAATACAAATTCTAAGGAAGAAAATTTAAGGGCATCCTTTTTTTATGCATTCTAACATTTAGGTATTATTAGCGCTTTGTTATATTTTATTGTATACTAGCTGATGCCCGCGACTTTGTCCGCGTTCTCTATAGTCTATCTCTATAGCCTTCCTCGATAAATCAACACATAACAATTTTTCAATTCGAACCAATAGTTCCTGAGATTAGCGCGTACAACCAAACAAACAAACAAACTCTTTAGCTTTATATACCTATTAGTAATATAGATAATAAAACGCTAATTTCTTTACCAACAACAATTTTAACAACTTAATTTTAATTTTAATTTTAATTTTAATTTTAATTTTAACAATTTTAATTTTAACGCTGTTAATTTTAACAGTAATGTACCGCCATCTATTAGAGAATAGGTATTGAAAGTTTTTATTTTATTTACACCTACTTCCCAACAGATGCCGCAACAATACACATTTAAAATAATCTATTGAAACTATGTACTAATTTTATATAAGTCAATATCTATAAGATGGGGCCCAAGTGAAATTAAAATTGAATAAACTTGAAAACTATATGCCGTACTTTACCTTTCAGAATATACGATCTTTTGCATTTTGTCTATAAAACTCTATATTGATCTGTTTCTTTAAAACGAATCTTTTTTTTTTTCAAAATTTTAAAAAGGATTCTTATTGCCCTATAATATTGTAAGATGGTCTGTGAGAATACTCTATACTCTGTAACAACTGACATGGACATTTCAATTTTGACAAGAGTTACAGACTACAGGCAGAGGGAGGGGTGTAAAAATTGGAGTAGGTAGATAGATTTGTCAATTTTTTTTAATTTCCCTTTCATTGTATTATATTGTAAATTAATTAAATTAATTTTGAACATGCTTTATGTGTTATCAAAAGATGAAGACGTTTAATATATAATGGAATTTATCTAAATAGCAGCTATTTTTATAACCTAAATTAGCCATTGAATGAAAAAATAGATGGAGAGGTAACAAGCGGTGAAATATTGAAGTTGGTGTTCAGTTTCTACAGGGAACGTCGTGTTAGTGCAACTGAATACAGTCCAAGTTCAAGTAGGTATGTATTAAATTCATTTATTTGTTGTTTGGACTCCTAATTAAATATCCAAAAAATATTGTACACGCCCACTGTCACAATGTAACTTTCGCGTTGATTTTTACCTGTATTTCATTTAAATCTTTTTTCTATAATAGCTATTATAAATATTTAATATTATTTTAATTTATAAAATTATTTGAAAAATACTTGAAGCATTCATAAAACATACCTTAGTGTTTTTCTGAATACCAATATTAACTTGGCTTGGCATTAAACAATCCCCGCCCTTTTTGAGCCGTAGTTTTTTTTTAGTAATATTGCTCATAAAAATTTTAAACTGTTTATGATTGAATAGCTTGAAATTTTTTTAATAACGTATGAATTTTTAGAGTTTGAATATATTCTCTAGAACTTAAAGTATGATTTCGTATGACACATATTCTGATTGATTTTTAAAATAGGCACAGTCAAGTGTAGAAAATTGTATATATAACCATTGCAATAACATGTATATGTACTAAAGGAATCATGAAGTATACCTACAAGTAATATTATTCTCATAATTTATGTTATGTTATTGCAAAACTATGCTAATAATACATATAAATCTGAAGAGTTTGTTTGTTTGGTTGTACGCACTAATCTCGGGAACTACTGGTTCAAATTGAAAAATTATTTTTGTGTTGGATAGTCCATTTATCGAGGAAGGCTATAGAGAACGCGGATGAAGTCACGGGCACCAGCTAGTATAAGGCGATACAGGTTACTAAATAATTCTATTTATTTTTTATATTATGTATGTATTTACAAAAAAGTAATCTATGTAGTATATCAACTGTGGTCACCAGTAAGTTTTCAATAATTTTATTACCTACCACACAAGGAATAATATGTGCCAAAATCTTTTGAATAAGTTTTGAATAGCAAATGTACTAACATTTGCTAATAATAGTTTTAATGATACAATACTTTTAATTTTAATTGAATGAGGACAAAGTGTATTAATTTTCTATACTGCAAATAATGCCATTATCTATCTTAAATATAATTTTAAAAAATGCTCATTTACATATGCATGTTCTTTTTATCCTGTCTGTCATACCCAAAATTACTTAATGATTGTAAAATAATGATGACACTAAATTTGTGAGGATGTATGGATATTTGTTACTAGTATATGCCTGCAACTTGTCCACGTCCAATCGCTACCAAACTTCACTGGATTACCCGCAGAACTAATCTGAAGATTGTCTTAAAGTTTCATTAAATCGGTTCAGTGGTTTGCCAGTCTATGTGTCATTTATAAGATGTACTTCGGAGAGTGTGCTCAGGAGCTGCATTAGCTCATACCGCCTTCCCCTTTCTTCCATCGGACATACAGACGTACGGCTGGTTACCATCCTCATCCTGTCGAAATCCCTCCTTTTCGGACCAAGCGTTTTGAAACATCCTTTATAATGCACACTTCCAAGGTTTGGAACTCCCTGCCGGTGTCTGTATTTCCGAGCTCATATAACCCTAATCTTTTCAAAGTTCGAGCGAATAGGCATCTTCTGGGTGAGCTCGCTCCATCATAGGCCTCATCCTTGCTACTCAGCTAGTTGTTGGCCAAGAACAAACCCATCTCTAATAAAAAAAAATGTTTTTTGAAAAGGCTTACCAACTAAAGACATAATATTTAATCAAAGTTGATAAGTATACAACCCTTAGAGAAAGAAACATTACAAGTATGAATTTAAATTATAGGAAAACATTGCTAGAAATTAGTTAAATGAATCAACAAATTGCTATGAGATCAAAAATACAAATATCTAAAACCATGTTTATGCTACAAATCAATAAAAAAGAGAGAACAAGAATAAGTGGTACATTTTTCATTTTCAACGTTTACGAAGTGGCTGGCACCAGTTAGTATTCTAGAATAATTATCTAGAACTTTTCACTAATACAATGCTATAAATAGTCAAATAAAAAGTATTCCTTTTTTAATATCACAAAGCACTGTAATATTAACTTTTATGTTTTAAGGAAAATTAAGAATTTTTTTTTAATAGTTCAGGGTTAAAGTAATTAACACTGCTATTAAACCATATTATTACGTATCTGTACACAGTCATGGACACACACATACCATACATGTGCATAAACACACACATCTAACCCTATGAATATAATAGACCAACAGATAAGAAATATTATAGTCGCAAATGTGCTGTTACACTAGGCTGTCCTGATTTATTGGTTTGTTGTTAGGATAGAATTCAAAAACTATATAAATTATGACCTTTACTAATATATGAATAAAACCCAATTTCAAAATAGTTACCTTTGCATAATGCTCCCAAAAATTTTAAATGTTTGGATGTTGTTTTGTTTTTAACTTGGCAACTTCTAAAAGCAGTCATGTAAAATGTGTATCCACATCCACAGATGTTGAATATTTTGCATCCGCAACAACCCATATGATGCACAATCATAATAATAAAAATATCATTCTGTTTTGAAGTTGCGGTTTTATTATAATTTTTCCTAGTACTTATTTCCTTATTTTAAAATTTTCTTTATCGTTCCTTAAAAACATAATAAACATAATATAATATTCTAAGGTTGTTCTTTGTCGTTACAAGTTCATAATACGCCTTTGTAAACGAAGCAATTTATAGTGGAGCAACAAGTATTGTAGGACAAGTTAATTGTTTGTATAATATCACGTGTTGATCTCGACTGGTTAAGTATACAAGGGGCGAGGACACGGGACACCGGACGATGCTTAAACTCACCTACGTTAGTGCAGTTCGCGGAAAGAAAAACCTGTTAACACAAACAGCAAATAGGTATCATAATAAATGTGTAGACTAAACAGTAGTGTTGCGCCTTGAAACTTTGTGCCTCGCCTCAAAACTCGAAATAAACGTTTACTTTGATTACTTACTTAGCAAAAAAAACTGAATCATTTCGATTATTTATTGAATCAAAAGTAACATAGGTACTGGTGTCACTCATCAGTTTAGATAAAGTTTTATGCCAAAGGAATTCGCTAAGCTCTTTACTTCGAAAGGTTACACATCTCTATCTCGTACCTCTCTGTGACTCGTATTGACTCTGTACTCTGCTCCTGAAACGCTCATTACCAAAGAGTGTTTTGAAATACTAGAATCTTGACATAGAATTGTCGAACATCACTATTAATAGCTGCTGTTCTATAATCCGACAAATAATAAGTTTAACATGTTTCCGGGAAACTACACAATAACTTATTTCGCACAATTTTCACCTTGCCGTTTGTAGGAAGTATTTAAGATTTACTCATATTTTTGTATATTTAGTTACTGAATGACGACCATATTTACATAAAGTATTTGTATTCCATCGCAATGATTTCATAACTTGAATGTCAAAGTCCAAAGTCCGCGCGGCATAACATCTGCGAAGTAGATTTTAAACACGACCTTTGGACCCGTGTTAAGTTTTTCAAAGATACTTAAATACTGAATGACGACTATATTTGCAGTAAGTGTTTGTTCTCATTTAGATACGATTGATTTTATAACTTGAATGTCTTAGTCCAAAGTTTGCGTAAATGTCTATAACTAAGGCCGTTTACACATTATCAGACACGAACATTAGACAAGAAAAATGTCTTGTCTGGTGTATCGTACACATTCATGCAAGACGTCTTGTTCTCAGTCTGTAGCCACAATTTACGGAGAATTTTGGAAGGGTATAATACTAAAAGATATATAATTTAGGTAAATATTTCCAAATAATCTAAATTTTATGTCTTTTATTTCGATGTAAGTAAAGAAACAAAAAATATATCTTCGAAAAATCTCAAAACTTGTCACAAAGTATCCCCAGTTTACGTAATATAAAATATGATAGTTACCTTTTTCATTTTTTTCCACTATAGGCAAATCTTTGAAATTTTCTATAAATATGGAACATATTTCATCCCAGGCGGCATTAAATTCCTAAATTTGTATTCCTCACAAAGTTTTGTCCCAAATTACAGCTCTTTCTTGTACTAGAGCTATTAAATGTTCAATGTTTACTTTTATGGTACTTATGTTGATAAAAGTTTTAAATTTAAATGAAAGTGTGGACACTACACGTGTTTTCGCTAACGCAGCGCGCAATGTGCACGCACATACTTCTTTACATAGTCTAGTCTAGTGGATGTCTTATCTAAACAAGACGTCTTGTGTAGGCACGACATCGAACGCATGTTCGCAAGACACTGCGTGTGTCTTATCCGACATAAGAAAAAATATCTTGTCATATGTATATATAGTCTTATATAACAATCAATGCGACTGAATTTCTTATAAGACATTTCTCATAAGACACAAGAAATTTTCTTATAATATGCAAAAGGCCTAATGGTGCGACCATATTATCGGGATTCGGCGAATGTTCGACTTGTCGCGACATGTATAGCCACCAACTTACCGTACGGTAAGCATACCATAATACAATGTAAATTTTAAACACGACCTTTGGACCCGTGTGTATTTAAACTTAGGTAACTACAATACATATTTTCGGATTCGATCTCGCGCTATAGATGACTTTTTATGTATTAGTTGGCTGATTACAGGATGTAAAAGTGCCCACCGATTTATATCATATTAACAAACAAAGGTTCACATAAGATCTCTTATAAATAAATAAATAAAATTAGTAGCCTTTATTCATTGACATTACATATTATGTACACTTTTTACATTAATTTTAAATCGGCAATCTGTAAGTCAGGCTGTCCCTTAACATAGGCCGCCTCCAGGCTCTTCCATATCTCTCTATCCCGAAGAGCTCTCCTTCAGTCCCTGGGCAAACCATCCAATCGTCCATCCATCCAACCAAATCGACTTTTAAAATTATTGCTTCATAGAAAGCGAAATGACAATTTATCAGCGCCCCTAACTAGACATACATTGTATTCACATACATCGTATTCGAATACTTTTATAATAAGAAAAGCAGCAGGCATAACACGGGGCCCAATAAATACGACTATAATATGATAAAACAAGACATGGCAAATTTTTCAACAGAAAGATCTTATTTTAAATGCAAGACTTTTTATTCATAATATTATCCCATTTTACTAGGTAAGCGTGGTCCACCTTCAGATGAGATTGTGGTCAAGCGTTGCCTCTGTAATTTCGTGGCTTAGATATACATTTAAAAATTGAGTTAATTATGTACTGAACATTTAAGTGAATCATTTAACGTGTAGTTCACTTAAAATATTTCTCATTTCTTGATTATTTATGTGTGTAAATAATAGAAAGTCGCGCATCTGCAACTAATTATGCTAACACTCCTTAATTTGGCAAATTTAGCTATCTCGGTTTCTCGTTAGATAATGATTACAAAATATATCACGAATACTTGTACCGTGACAAACTCGACTATAATATGTCTGCCACCAGTAGGTTAGATTTTTTTTTTGTAATTATAAGTTAGCTACTTAATTATACATGATCATAGGTTTGTATCTTTAAAATAACATAATAATTTATCTATTGTTGTTTTTCATTCCCTTGGCTGTTTTGTATTAGGTAGTATTATTATTATTTGAATACCATGTTATATGTTTTTACACCGGTTTTTCTTAGTCATTAATTTTAATAAACTCAAATAATAAAAGGTGACGGAAAAATGTTGCGGAAATGTATTCAATGTCCTTTAAATCGTAACCGGATTATAAAATTTATTCCCAATGGACAAGAATTTAAGGTTCACGAAAGATCGTTATATAAAAGTAGTTTTTCGATGTGTGTTACGTGTCATTAGAGCCTATCCCTGTCGTGGATATGTAGGTACACCATTCCTGATTCTCTTTAAATAGTTTGAAAATTTTCTTAAAAAACATAAAAGGGATCAATTGATCATTTTAGAACTTCTGCGCGCGTACCTCCATCAACGGAAGATGGGAGACTCAATGAAGTCTTCCAATGATTCAATATTGTCTGGTCTAGCTAGTGCATTCGCCGATTGTCCATTTTGGTATATAGACAATAAATAAGTATGTATTTATGCCATAATTTATTTACGTCAACGCGAGACGCGAACATACATTATGTTGGGGCTCAATAGAAAATCGGGGGTTAGTTTCTAATTTTAACTATAGCTTATTTGAAGATGGTCTTCTGTAGGGGGTTTTTACTGCCATATTTACCGTCACTGCCTTAATTGCAACAGTTACTGCCTGTCTGTGACTGCGCAAATCTTTATAACATTTGTGCATTATAAACACAGGCATTCGTAAGCTATCCAATGTGGCTAAATAGGCTGAACAATTTATTAAACTTTAATGAGCCCTATTCAAAGTAAATAAAATTGAAACAATCTGTATACTTAGTTTGTAGCATTACGTATGCCGGCGATGGTTTGCGCCAGATTCAAAAAGGAAATATAACATAATATACAAAAAGGCATTAATATAACATATGTAGACAAAACATAGGCATAGGCGCACTCAGTGCTGTGCTAGCGGAGACGTACAGTGACTTATGTGATTATGTTTATGCATCAATGAAGCTTTTAATAGGTTATGTTAGGTTAATTATGTTTATGTTAATTAGTTTAGGGGATGATGGGGCTGGCATATCTTTCTAAGGTGAAAGCCCCAAAATGCATAAAGATAATAAAAATTAAAAAAAACATGGGGGGGTTTTAGTGGGTATTCCCGGTGATAAGGCACTTCACCGGGCGAGTCCCACATACTCAGTAAATGTGTTTTGCCCTCCTAAAAAAAGGCATTGAAATTATACACCAAAATATTTATCATAAACAACTAATGGAAAATATCGATGGCGGATGACGACGGAAGGAATCTTTTAAAATTAACAATAACATCAATTAATCTGTCGAATACCGAAATAACCTAAAAAAATCATTAAGTGTATAAACGCATAGAATCGTTGTTTGTCTGGTGCGTTTGTGCACGCTAATCTCAGAAACGCCAACAGATTTGAATGCGATTTTTTACTGATTTATTGTAGCACGCTTCCCGTAACATTTAGTGTTTGATTCATTCCAATCGGTTTACAAACAAAAAAGTTATTTGACATTCCGCGGATACCACGCGTACGAAGTCGCGGGCTCAGCTAGTAAAATAATATTAAAAAAAAAAACACTTGTCTATAAAGAGTTTTTTTTCACTTGATACGAGTTTATTGTAAATTATTACAATATGGGTTGAACAATATGTACACATTGAAAACAAAATTTATATATATCTAAACGTTACCTGCACTACAAACCATATCGTCGAAGTGCGTCAGCAAATAGTTTTGTTTGTTGACGTTGTGATGTGTTAGGATTAGCATAATATATAATACATATGCATCTTAGCTTTCAATTGCATTCCTGACTGAGTAAATTATACTACTTAATTAAAAAGTCCAATGTGTTGGATAGTAAGTTGGCATAATTTACTATTGTTTGTTTGTTTGGGACACATAAAGTGAGCGTATTTTTTTATTGTCCGCGCTAATAACTTAATCTATATATGTAATAATATATAAAAGGCCATGTGTGTATGTATGTATGTTCCCTATGGACTCCAAATTTTCAGACAATCTTCAGATTAGTACAGGGGGTGATCCTGTGAAGTTTGGTAGCTATAGGACGCGGACGAAGTCGCGGGCAAAACCTAGTATAATATAAAATATTATTTGATATTAAAATAATACCATTTGATACTACCTGCCATTTTTTATTTATGTATGTACGTACTAGCTTTTGCCCGCGATTTCGTCTAATTTTCTCGGGAACATTATTTTCTGAGGAAAATCACAGAATGAGATGATTCACCGACTGCTATGAAACGGTCAGCGGTGAACTGTCTTAGGCCCGCCCTATCGACAATACTTTAACTCTAACATGTACGCAAAATGTCATCATGGTCAGTCGAGTATAGGATGTAGATTGGGCTCTAATCCATTGTAAGGCATGTGATAATAAATCCTACTTGTATCTGGTTTCAAACTGGTTTCGGAAGACCCAACTTAAACCACATCGAATTATTTATTTAATGAGAATAATAATGTTTTTTTTTAATGAAATTGTTCTCAAGTCGCTTGCTTTAATGTGATGTTTTGACGCACGAATATAAATGATATTGAAATATATAAATATAAAAACCGATCATTTGGTTTTCGAGATTAGTGTCGCTTTTATTACTCATCCAGTCACTACCCTGTGATAAATAACCCAAAATTAATTAAATATTGTGGTGTTTAAAAAAGTGCTAAGTAATAATATAACATGCGGTTGTAGCGTACGTAGTAAAGATAAATATATACCTTTAGTAGTTATGTGCAAATATTGGGTTGGCGAAGGCTCCGAGATCGAGGTCTACTTGAGTCGTCCGTGTTTTATTATCTCATAAACCCAGTCAGTTTCCAGTGAGCCAGTTGCAGTTCAAGTAAATTAGGTTTTTCCTAGAATATACGAGACATTTAAAAGTTTTCTATGAACGGGAATTAGTTACGAATAGAATAGTACGAAAGCTCGTCGTATAAGAATTCACTTATATTTAACAAAAAATAAATATTATTTACTTTACAGTTTAATTTGTAAGTTCAAAATTCACTCACATCAGCGAAAATTGGATTTTTCGCGTTCCAGTGTTAAAGTAAGTAGTTACTAGTATCAGTAATAATTATTGTCGTGAATCGTTAAAAGAGTGTGTGTTTAAAAGTGGTTAAAAGTTTACTAGTGGTTTTAAAATTAGCTTTTTGAAAGTGATTTATTTTATACACTACCAAGATTTTTGTCAGCACGTTTTATTACAAAATTATTAGTGAATCACTACCACATTATATAACAAAGTCTTCCGCCGCGCCTGTCTGTCTGTCTGTCTGTTCGCGATAAACTCAAGCACCTATTTTCATGCTGTTTTCACCAATGGATAGAGTGGTTCTTGGGGAAGGTATATAATTTACAAAGTTACGCGGGCGAAATCGCGGACACCAGCTAGTTATTACTATAAAATAAATAAAGTGAAAATTGTAAACATACATATCTGGCGTTGTTGCATAAATGTTGCGAATTGTGTGCGAATGAGCCTTAATATGCCTTGTTTAAATTTGGCTGTAAACTAACTGAAATTCCGAGCTGATTACAACCCCCAATAGTACTCTAGTGACATCGTTAGGGTAAACAAGCGCATCGGTGACGTCTCTGTGACGCAGAGGATACGCGGTCTGTGGGCCCATCGACATCGGCAGCGCGGGCGCTTGTCATGTCATTCACAGTCAGTCGTCGCCCGATACGCAGCTAGTAAAACACCTGCGCGCGCTCAACAAACCGCGAAAGTTATATCGCACACTATTTTGTATTCTGTGCGTGCCCTAAACGGGCACGTTCCTTACAAAACACCGACTCGTCCTTTTACGATAGTGGCCGCACCCTCAATCGCTGTGAGTAACGGTTATTATATAAATCATTGTCGTATCAATATGTGATACAATAATTATCTTCTTTGCAATTTTAATTAAAAAATAATAATTCTTTAACACAAAATCTCGCGAATATTAGTTAGGCACTTAAATGCTGTTTTATTGCATTTTATTAAGCCATTAAAAAGATAAGTTTTCAGGTTTTTTTTTCGTTTATTAATCATTCAAAGTTGCGCGTACTTGTGGTTTTGGTAAATTGGTTAAGTGAAACTGTGGTTTCTGAAGATTGTACCAATTTTCTAAGTAACCAACTTTCATATTTCATTTATGGGTTATATGGGTCAAGTTAAAAAAATTATATGGGGTCAAATGAATTACGTTACTTAATTATACACGACTCCCGTCTTCGCCTAGTGTGCAATTTTTATATATAAAAATCTTCCCCTTTTATCCCTCTTAAAATCGGTCTACTCATTCTCGAGTTTGTGAAGCGTAGACAAACTAACTTAACATTTTTATGTATAAAAAAATATTAAGAGATTTGTCTCTTTTTATGTAAAATTGTAAAGAATAAGTCAATTAATAATTCAATATGGTCGCAGAAACAAGAGTTGACATTTTATAATTTAATTTATTTAAATTTAACTCAATCGCGATTAAATACGTAATTATAATAAGTTCAGGATTATAGAGGTAGATCACACTATGTGCAGATTATAATATATTTAAAGTACATTTTTACTGTTTCACGTTATATTTTATAGCAAATATCTGATAACTTAAACACAATGCGCTAAATTCGAATCGTTTTTGTTGCGTCAAAATTTCTTTCTATTCTCCGTTCACGTGATTCGCAACAATAACAACAAACGAAGTTTACTGAAACTGTCAATCTTTAAAGTGATTTAACTCGGAGTTTCTAAATTAATTGAGGTCGACGCGAATCAATTGTCCATCTTCCGTTACATAAGAGGCCTATCCATAGTACCAGCACCAGGCCGATGTTCAATTTGATCATCGCTGCATGTCGATGATGTTGCAAAACTGTTTCGACGCGAAACTCTCAAGTTAGAACCTCAAATTTAAAATTATAATCAAATATTTGCGATAAGTACATTATAGGGTCGTTTGGTACAACAAATATACGTATTAATATTCATTAGGAAGTCGCGCTTTTTATGCTAATAAACAGCTTTTTGTTGAAAACTTGGTTTTTGTGGTGTCCCTTTAAATTACTCAAAGTTTGGCATAAAAAATAATTTGAAAACATTTTTTTTTGTTCTAGCTAAACTTGTATCTATTAAACGGAAATTATTGCTTGTTAACGTTCATAAAATTTCTTTATAAACTACAAAATTTATTCTACTCTACGTGATATTGGCGGGTTTAATTAAAACTATTGTAGCGTCTAACAAGTTTTGGTAACAGTTTCCGTGTTTTTTTACACGCGTATGATTTTCAATATATTTTTTTAGATATATGGCTCAACGTGCAAATGGTTTTGATGAAACTTTACAGTAAATATAACTACATAATAGACTTAACTTAGATCACAATTGGGACAGATACGCGGACGAAGTCACAGGCCTAAGCCACTTGTAGATAAAAACAAATGCAGGACGTATAAGTACGCTAGCTAGCGTTGTTAGAGAACATTCTACGGGAGACCGATGGATGTCGGGTAGTAGGTCAGTAATTCCGCAGGCTGCGCGGGCGTCGCCTCTCTGGCGCAACACCCTTACGTAAAGCGTGCGGACCACTGCGCCGGAGAAAGTTGTGAATGCTCAGACAACACTCAAGACGGACCCGATGCCACCTGTCCCCTTATCACGCAAACATTATTGTCCTTGTGCCTCCATCGCTGACTCTAGCTATTGCTGCGTCCTAGATACGAATTACGTAGTCCAGACCAGACTTGTTCATTATGTAATCGAAGAATTTTGTTACGTAACGACCTCGAATAAATTTTGCCTCTAAATTAAATGTGCCAATGAGGAAAAAAAACCGTTTCATTTTTTTTTGTACGTTCACGCGACTATTTGCGAGATTTTTATGAATTAATAAGCTTAGCTGGTGCGCGCGACTTCGTCCGCGCTTAAAAATTGCAAATTATAACACCTGAGAAAATATGTGACATATTTATCGCTGTGACGACAGCGCCGCCACGGCGACAGTGGTGCCCATTTTTTGTATTTTTAGGCGATCCCTCGGGAACCTAACTTTTTTTTTTCAGGATAAATAGTATCCTATATATTAAATCCAGGTAATAAACTATCTGTGTGCCAAGTTTCATTCAAATCTGTTGCGTCGTTTTCGCGTTTAAAGAGGAAAAGAGGAGGATTTTATACTTTAAGTGTATCTGACACGTGACCTTTAGTCTTAAAAACTCGACACAAACTGTCATCAATAGAGTGTCGAGAATTAATGTCTAAAACGCCTACTTAATATACATGTGGGTATTTGTACGTATATATTTGGACTTAAATGAGTTTATAAGTGCAATTCACCGCGAAGAGCAGGTCAAGGTTGCGCACAATAGACGGTTGCGCAAGAGTCGGTCCACTCAGCATTGTTCAGTGTCATCTCGGATCTTTTCAGTTACTACCGCGTCAAGTGTGTGACGCCAACAACAAACAAACAAACACGGGCTATATTAATGCTATTTACCTTTTTAATCATTATACACTTTACGTACTGGCCAATGTAAACGAACTATTACTCTGTATTATTAAAACACGTCTGATATTGATGATACAACATCCGCTTGCTCGGTGTATTGACATTTTGCACTTCAGGTTACCAATTTGTTTGCTATACTTTGAATTGTCGTGCTTCGTGGAAACGTTTAAATAGTTTCGTAGCATCGATTATAATGAATTAGATAATACCATCTACGTTTTGCTCCTATATCACTAGATTTTACTTTTTATTTGGTTTAAAGTTACCCTATGTCCTTTTCTGTACGCCTGACAACATGTATGCAAAATTTCATGATGATCGGTTGAGTAGTAGTATTGGAACCAATTGGTTGCCTATTAGTACAGATTTTATTGTTATTTCATCCACGACGCGGTCTCTAAATACGATCGAATCGAAAATATTTCGCCGTACGTGAGAAAATGTGTTAATGTTTCCATAGCTTTACGTGAGTTTTCGCAACAGACGTGCCGGTATGACTTCCGATATCATTGGCAATTTGTTGATCTAACATCTACAACACTTTTGTGTAATGTTTTTATACTAATTAGTAATTTTTGGTTACTACTATATAAGGTTGGGTTGGGTATGCGTTTCGTTTGGATTGGACGTCCTCCCTTTCTCTCGGTCGGAGTATGCGTCACATGACGCAACGAGTGAGAAATTCGCTTCTGTACGAAAAGTCTACAAACAAACGTAGAGTTTTTAAGGACATCGCTGCAATGAGATAAAGTTATTCTTCCGCCGTGCGAGATGAGATTCGCTCGAGCGGATTGTGAAACAAACCAAACGTAATAAGTTATACATCACATATCGCGAGATCAACATTACATTTCCCTGTTCCGCGTCCGTCAATATTTTTTTGTAGTTGCCGACATTAGAACACTAGTGACAAACTAGATTTCGTTCTGAATATATAGATTTAGAACGAAACCTACTTCGTCACAAATGTTTTACATATTATATGTATATAGCTAATTCGGGAGTAGGTATTAAGCAGAATATCTGCCTAACCTTGTGAGATGGATTAAAACGGAAATATAATCTCCTGCAAGATAAAAAATCAGATTTCGTTTTAAATATTTTTATGCGAAAATGCCACATGCTGCAAATGCGCTTCCGACCTTAGTGGGATAAACGGTAGGGGGTAGGAGAGTATAGCGAATTGGGCTCTACACTTGCTCTACATTACTAAATATCTGTATGTTTGTTTGTGAAACCGTTTTTGTTTGATTGAAAGCTGGTGTGATCGGGGTCGGTCTTAGCTATAATTTATGAATCTCAACTCATAATGTCTGATAAATGCCTTAAAACAAAAGTAATTGAAATTAGAAATTAAATCACAACTTCATATCCTACTTAATATTATGATGCGAACGTTTGTGAGGATGAAAGGACTGATGTTGTTACTCTTTCACGAAAAAACGGCTGAAGGGATTTGAATGAAGTTTTGGTACGACATATAGTTTTTTACCTGAATTAACATTCTTTTCATCCTGAAAAATGTTAGACTCCCAGGGATCGTTTAAAAATATAAAAAATAGACGCCACTGACTCCGTGGCGGATCACTATTCGTCACAGCGATTAGGATGTTAGGCCGTTATATTAGGTACTCTTGTAATTTCTTTTTCAACACAGATATATAAGTGTAGTGACATAGTATAAAACAAAGTCGCTTCCCGCTGTCTGTCTGTCCCTATGTATGCTTAGATCTTTAAAACTAAGCAACGGATTTTGATGCGGTTTTTTTTAATAGATAGAGTGATTCAAGTGGAAGGTTTTTAGTAAGTATATAATTTTCAAAAATAAAGATACAACCCCTGAAAATTTTATAACAGCAAAGATGTCAGGCGTTATATTGCTTTACACATTTAGTCAGGCGCTACACATCCCTTATAAACATCGCAAAACTTGATGGGCTCTGACCTTGAGCGGGTATCTTTCGCTTGCTCGTGTAGAATTGCGAACAATACGGCGGACCTGCTTTCTCTCGTACAAAATGTTATCATTGCGTCTCGCTCATTCCCTGGCACTCCCATCCCCGCGTCGCTATACCTCACAAACAGTCCCAAAATCGGTTACTGCCATATTTGACACGTGACATCGCCAGAGACATACTTTTAACGCGGGCGAAGTCGTTATAAATAAAAATGAATCCCTAAATGTGTTGCTAAGCGCAAAACTCGAGAACGGCTGGACCGATTTTAATTCAGTCTTCACTCATGGATGGAGGGATAATCAAGGAAGGTTCTTACGTAAAAAAAATGCAACCGGGCGAGGCCGGGAGCAGGTCGCTAGTTTATCATATACTACTATCTTCTAGAATATACTAACTATAGTGCAGAAGAAGAACAAACGAGCTAAGAGTATTTACGTAATTAGGTACATATAGCTTGCTCTTATAAAGTTCATGTCAGCCGTTAAACCCAATAAATAACCTCGAAACAATAAAACGGTTAACGATAAACAACTTATTAAATATTACTTGATATCATTATAATAAATGTTCTGCGGCTGTTTTATTGTTTTAAATATATTCTCTCTGTATGTGTGTTCTAAATATAATAATCATATTTTACGTTTGAAATAATCTCATTTAGATATTTCTTACACTTGTTATAATACGCTAACTTTAATAGAATATCTTCTTAAAACCCTCGAGTTTATATATATTTCAATACTATAAAATAAAAACGATTGGCACAAGATTTTTTTTATGTCATTTTAAAGATATATATACAGTTTTATGTTACAGTTATATATATTTCACATAAATATGTAATATTTGCATAAATATGGTTAACCCAATTCTCATTAATAGAAATTATAACTGTCCCAGTCACGAAAACTGGGAGTCCCGCTTGCCGCGCCTCGCTATTACTGCAATAACAACCAGGCTGTGTTGCTATCATAACTACTCGTACTTACCCGTACAAAATAACTAAACATAAAACACTGAATTATGTTGAAACGTTATTTTTTTGTTTCAGATTTATTAGTTAATAAAATTGAATCCAAAGATGGCAAGCATATACGACTGGTATCGGGACCTCATGGACAACAGGAGTGGTAAGTTTTATTTTTGTAACAACCAAGAGATTTTAAAATATTTAATAAAATAATATACATAACTATACGAGCTATAAACATAAACGAGCCGTGGAGAGGGCTCGGGGTGACACTGTGTTATCGAATCAGAATTGAGGAGATTCGTAGACGAACGAAAGTTACCGACATAACCCTGTTGGTTTAGTAAGTTGAAGTGGCAGTGGGCAGGACACATAGTACGGAGAGCTGACGGCCGCTGCGGCCGGAAGGTTCTCGAGTTGAGGCCACAGATCAGCAAGCGCAGCGTAGGATGGCTACCTGATAAGGGCCGCGGGTCGTCGACATACATACATACATACATACATACATACATACATACATACATACATACATACATACATACATACATACATACATACATACATACATACATACATACATACATACATACATACATACACACATACACACATACACACATACACACATACACACATACACACATACATACATACATACATACATACATACATACATACATACATACATACATACATACATACATACATACATACATACATACATACATACATACATACATACATACATACATACATACATACATACTTACATACATACATACATACATACATACATACATACATACATACATACATACATACATACATACATACATACATACATACATACATACATACATACATACATACATACATACATACATACATACACACATACACACATACACACATACACACATACACACATACACACATACATACATACATACATACATACATACATACATACATACATACGCATATAAGTATAATGCTTGCATTGCATATGAATGTAAGTGGCCCAGAAAAAAACATTTAGGACAAATTAGACAAGAAAATAAACATAGGTGAAACAGCCTGTATACATACAGACGAACGAAATGAAACCAATCGAACAGGCATTTATATGTCCAAGTCATGACAGTGCAGTTTAAGGAGCTTACTCATTCGTGACACATTACGAAGGCTGCGCCGATCTCGCGACGGACCTTGAGTTTAGCTAGCAATAATGGACCAATCTAATCGGGAACTTATTTCATTCGAGTTAATCGTAACAGTGACGCTCGAGGTTTACATTAAAAACAAGTAACAAGCATAATTATTTAAACTTACAAATGATAGTTGTAAATTAAAGCATTTATATTAATGGTTTTATATAAATATTGTGTAACTAGTGACCCGACCCCGGTTTGTTCGATGCATCTTTTTTTCCAGTTTTTCTCTTTATAAGAACCTTCCTCGGACTTTAAAGAATATTTAAAAAAAAAGATGAATTAATCCAGCCGTTCTTGAGTTTTACGCTCAGCGACATATTTAGTGAATAACTCTTTTTTATATATTACATTTCGCCAACAACCTTCTATCGAAAATTTTGTTTTAGTTATTTTAAGAGGTAAATTATGAGGACAATTCGATGAAGAATATTGTTTATATGTATTTCCATATTGTATTTTTTAGAACGTATTATTTTACTGTTTATCTAAACATCGGCTTAATATTACTGATTTGCCTCCAATATAGCCCTTAAACATTATCTAGAAAATGTTTGTAAGTAAGACCTGCCCGAGCAGTTGCAAATGAAAAAGTAAAATCCCTGGTTTTTTTTTTTTACTCGCAATCATCCAAAATGGAGTGAGCGGTCGGCCTCTGAGCAACGACGCCACAAGAGTTTGCTCAACATTAATTACATAAGACATAGAATGTTCTGTAGTTGTTTCGGTGTAGCTTCGCTTCGCTGTAACGCGCTACTTATTAAATCAACGTAATCCTCTATCACCGTGTTACTCGCGATCGCGACCCCATAACATCAAACAATAGGACAATATAAAAGTGACATAACATCTCTAACAATGTTTAATGCTCAATTAAAATCGAAACATTACAGTAATATTAACATTAGGGAGACGTCACACGTCATAAAGAAAAACAAAAGGTAATATGTAATTGAATGAGTGTTTCGTTTACGTAAAATGAAATATATTTTTTACCAGCTGGCGCCCGCGACTTCGTCCGCCTTGTGTATCCTGTGTATATCCTATCCTATCCTGTGTCCTGTACGTCAAAATGTTTATCTACCAAGTTTCATGAAAATCAGTTAATTCATTAAGAGTTATGGAGGAACATACATACATACAGAAAAAAATTCTAAAAATGGTCAATTTAGTTTCAGTATCATGTATAGAGCCTATAAACACGATATCTCTGAAAACAAAGTAAATTACTCCATGACCAACCCTTACAGATTTAATATTAGTATTGATTCTCTATATGCTTTAAATCAGTAATGTCCTAATATTTAAAACGCTTAAAAAATTTTCAATATCTCGGTTTGTACTTGAATATATGCTCGAACACATAAGTCAACCTTAACTAGTTAATAAGGTTAAAGTTACTCCTATTATAATGAGTTAAAAAACTTCTTATTTTTAAAAGCGTTAAGTATTCGCCACTTAAGTACGGTAAAATTTGGATTATGTATAATGATAGAACTAATTTCTAATGTAAGAACATCTTTAAAGATGCATATTTATCGAAATTAGAGGTCGCCCATGTTTATGGTCGAAATTTGACCATGAAACTTGGTAGATAAACATTTAGACGTCCAGGACACAGGATAGGCTACTATTTTCACGCGGGCGAAGTCGCGGGCGCCAGCTAGTACTAATAATAAATCTGTAAGTGTAGGTATTGTGTGTATGTATGTTCCTCCATGTTTATGGTCGAAATTTGACCATAAACAAAAGAATATATTACATTACGTAGTGTCAAACACGCGGGCATAGTGTTTGTTTTAATTAATTTAATATGTATTCCTATTTCCTATATGCATATTAGATAAAAATATTTTCTTTTGCCAGTCCTTCTCCCAAATAAAATTTCACAGTGCTCCGTCTCTTAAAAAGGGATACAAAGTTTTCACTTCACGCATTTATAAACAGAATCGGTACTACTATACATATAATAAGAAATCCATATTGCGGAATGTTTATTGCATCTATTGCATATAACTTCTTTCTGGATTTACCTTTAGTTGTATACAACCTGTACTTCCAGTAATGAGTTAAGAAGTCCTAACTGCAGAAGTCAAAGTTTTGTTTGGTCAAGCTAAAACAGGTTCTTTGCAAGCAGAACGGGATTTAGAATTTATTGATACTTCCACCGTGAATTGCACTTCAAAGCGTTTACTCGTACACTCAAAAAGCAGTTTTAGCCCACCGCAATGGAGAACACCAGCACATCCAAATATTACTATAAAACTTACTGGATTTCATGCGCCTACTCGTGCAAATAATAATAGTTTTTGTTTCATCGAAATCGGGCCAGGATTTCCAGAGTTATAGCGTTGTAAAGTTTCACCGCTTTTAAAATTTTCGTTCATACGCGCGCTACTGCTATGACGTCACAACGCAACAATCTCTGTCCGATTGCGAGTAATGCGGAGTGTTTACCTTCATAAAATTTGATTGTTGTGGTTTGCAGTTATTATTTTAAGTATTTGTGTTAGCGATTACTTTAAATATTATTGTTATTAAATAAACATAGCGATGGAAGAGAGTTTTGTAAAAGGACAGTCGGATAAACTACCAAAATGCCAATTTTTATGGTTGCGCGATATCTTAGAATGGTGATTTTGTAGCCGCAGAATAGAGAGAAATAAAACTGAATAAGTAAATAACATAAAGTAAGTAAGATTTTCGATCAAGTTTTATTAAGGGTTTTTTAAAAACCTTTTTTCAATAAAAAATAATAAAAAGGATTTTTAAAGTTTTTTGTTTTATTAAAAGGTTTATTTTTGTTGAGTTTTAAATGGCAGGGGTGACAAATATTTTTAATTTCATTTTTAAATATGTATCTATTGATTTTTTTATTTGGTACAAAACAAAAAGTTCATTTCATCCTTCATAACAAATAAACTGAGTGATATGACTTGATCGTCATAAAACATCACTCAGATAAAAAGGGATGTATGCTCTGTAAAATTTCATATTACTCCGACGCATCTGGAACGAACGAACGAATGAATAAACGTACGAATGAACGAACGAACGAATGAATGAATGAATCAATGTACCAACGATAAAATGGATGAATGAACGAACGAATGAATGATAGAGTGAATGAAATGAATGAATAAATAAATAAATAAATGAATGAATGGATAATAAATATCTTCACACATTCCACACAGCACCATCCAGTTCCACATTAAGCAACTAATGCTTGTATTATGGATATCAGACAGTTGATATACTATGATTACTTTTTTTTACGAACATATTATTATTATTATTATAACTACAAAACGTCCATGACTCAGGTACAAAGGTAAATGTTAACACATAAACATATGCCCCTAGCGGGATTCGAACCCGAGCGAGATCATTAGGTTAACAGATAGATGCTAGATAGGATAGCTAGCTAGCTATATGTAAGTATGTAACAAAGAAAAAAAAATAGTATTTTTGAAGTATTCAACAAATTTCAGATTTATGAAATTCTTTACTGTGATGAAGTATTTCCAAAGATTACCTTTTGGGAGAGGTGCATATACAAAAAAAAAATTATCAATCCTGAGACACAATAAAACTCGATCGGTTCTTTACTATTTCATTATTTTGTACCTACTAATAGACTTACTTTTAACATGTTATGTTTATAAATAAAAATAAATAGATATTACGTATGCTAACTTTATAAATTTTAACCACTTTTTCCAAATATTATTACCGCGTGGTACAGAAAAAAAACTATTTTTGGATTGTTTTTTCACTGGAGTTGGTACACATAGGCACAATACAATATTTGTTAACAATTTTAGTGATGCACTATAAGAAAAACAATTAAATTTATAGCGAGACCGCGAGCGCAACGAGCGAAAGTATGTAGATACGCAGAACCGTGTTACGTTATGACGTCACACGTTAGCGCGATCACTCAAGATCACTAGTCGCGGAAGCCGTACTTTAACGTTTAATATCTCAGTCATTTTTGAAGATAGGAAAAAAATAAAAACAGATTATTTTTTCTCGAGTTACCTATTTTGCAGATTTGCTGAAAAAAAAAATCATTTTGGTTCTCCATTGCCCAAAGCGATTAAGGTTTAGCCAGCGCAAGCCGATGTAATCGTGCATTAATAGTTTATTTTGACAACTTGATTACAAAACATCAGCTTCAATACTGTTATTGATGAATTTACACACCCGTATGTATTACGTTTCATAAAAATTTTCATGCACGCCGTCCCCTTGAAATGTAGTACGAGTAAATTCCGAAATTACTTTTGTTATAGCAATCCGGTTCTTATTACTTAGTAACTCCGCAGTCATCAACTGGGCAGATTGAGTCTAACACAATTAGATGACCATGAAATAACATCACATAATATGATGGTTAGTCTTGGTTCAACAGGGATCCCAGAGCCCATTTCCCTATCCCCACCTTGTCCGTTATCATATCAATACTAATAATAAATCTGTAAGTGTAGGTATTGTATGTATATATGTTTGTTTGTTCCTCCATAACTCTTAAACGAATTAACCGATTTTCATGAAACTTGGTAGATAAACATTTAGACGTCCAGGACACAGGATAGGCTACTTTTTTCACGCGGGCGAAGTCGCGGGCGCCAGCTAGTACTAATAATAAATCTGTAAGTGTAGGTATTGTATGTACGAGTATGTATGTTCCTCCATAACTCCTAAACGAATTAACTGATTTTCATGAAACTTGGTAGATAAACATTTAGACGTACAGGAGACATGATAAGCTACTTTTTTAAGTAGATATAGCGTAAAAATTATCTTGCATATATCACGCAGTACTTTTATTTTATTTATTTTATATATATATATATATATATATATATATATATATATATATATATATATATATATATATATATATATATATATATATATATATATATATATATATATATATATATATATATATATATATGATGTGTACCATCATATATATATATATATATATATATATATATATATATATATGATGTGTACCAGGTGGATTCTTTTTAAGTAGGTAGTATATGAGTAATATTATTGAACGTGAATTGCAAGACAGCAAGACACTTTTTGTTTGGTTTCTAGGTCATGTTATATTTTTTTAAATATGTTTATTTATTTTATGAAAAACTTGCTTAAACGTGCATACAACCTAACTCACTTTAATTTAAAATTCGTTTACAAAATCTTTATTTTACGTAAAATGAGTGTTAATTAAGAAACACACAATCCACCTTTTAGAAGTATAGTATAATAATGCTAAGTAGAAACACCATGCTAATGCTAAATCTAGAAATAGTATGATAATGTAAATAAATGTGTCCAGTATTTTTAAACAAATAATTACTAACACAGATTATGAACATTATATCCATCGTAACGTAACTTAAATGGTTTTTTTATCTATATTTATTAACAAGTCGAGTGCTCATATTGATTTGTAGCTGTGCCAACACTAGCAGGAAGTTTCATTGCGAAAAGTCCTTACGAAAGGCTAACATCTTTTTCGCACTTTAACCTTGAAAAGTTCATAATTTAAAATAAATAAATAATCGCTTTCCAAGGCGAACATTCTCCTATCTACATAAATTATATCAGCTTTTTAAAATTTCAAAAGGTTGTTATCGTTGTTTAATAACTTCTCCAAAATGTCCAAAACATATAAATATATTTTTCTTTTATGTAGTGTAGTGTGCAGAAAAAATTATCGCATATCTATATGTAAATGGTCGACATACGAGTATCATGCAACGATAACATAACAGTTACGTGTGTTGTGCTCGATAACATGTCACACATTATAGATGGAAAGAAATAAGGCACTATATCAATCCTCTTCTACTTTTTCGCAACATCTTTTCATAAACAGGTACAGATGATGTTTATGCAGAATTCTATCTGAGTTTAGTCTTAAGGGAATGTGAATTTTAATAATGAACATCACAAATGTACTGAGTCTCTTTAGAATTGCTAATGTAAGGCACGAATATAATTTTGAAATTTAGTTTTTTATCATTTAATATTGAAATCCTATTATAAATTATAAATCCTAATTTGGATTTGGTTTTGAATGGAATTTGGCACACATTTAGCTTATTACCTGGGTTGACATAATATAAGATACTTTTTATCCTAAAAAAATTTTGGTTCCCGAGTGATCATTTAAAATAAAAAATGGCGCAACTGTCGCCGTGGATGGTGGCGTCACCGTCCTCACAACGATAAAGATTTCAGACCTTATATTACTCATATTTTTAACGCGGACGAAGCCACGGGCTCAAGCTAGTATACAAATAAAAATCGCCATCAAAGCCCGACTGCTAGCTCAGTTCTTCGAAATTACTCGATCTATTTTGCTGTTGTTTTCACAATATTTTGAGATTTACTCACGAGAAAGGTTCGTTTGCCCCCAAAGAATGTCTTGTATTGAAGATATCAATAATGAGAAATTTGTTTGTAGATCCACGTGTCAAAGACTGGGCCATGATGGACTCACCGTTGCCAACGCTAGCAATATGCCTTTGCTACGCCGTAACCGCGAAACACATCGGACCCAGACTGATGGCCAACCGCAAGCCCTTCGAACTGAGAAGTGTGCTAGTACTGTACAACCTTGCACAAACACTCTTCAGTGCCTGGATATTCTACGAGGTATGTATTTTGACGTGAAGATGTCTTTAAATTTGGTTCCATATTTGGTGGAAATTCACAAAAGTGATCATAACAAAATCGGGGATACAGTTGGATGCTGTAGCTAAATATATATCATCTACATCCAAAATTTAATTACGCCACTCAATAGCTAAAGGATCAAATTATCGTTTGGTATATTCAAATTCGTATAACATAAAATATAAAACACACGGCCGTGTACACGACACAGCCACACCCCATTTCTATTTAAAGCAATACCTACATAATACCTATTACAATTTTGCATGACACATTTCGTTTCGCTATTACAAATTTGACAATCCGTCCGGCGACAGTATAACCACACCCTCACAGAAATCCACCGTGAATAAACAGCACGTGTGCTGCTGTGTTTCGGTGGGAGAGTAAGCGATGCTAGAACCCATTTCTCTATCCCTTCTATACTTCTATAAGACCTTATAAGGTCGGCAGCGCATTTACAGCATTTATGACGTAGCAACAATAGCCACCTACCATCAAGTGGACAACTTTTTACCTATATTTAAAAAATGCATAAATTATATTCAACAAAAATTCACTAATAAGCTCAATTACCATATCGCTGAATGTAACATGACATTGTTAGTGGCCTGATGTTAATGAATGTTTGCTGATTGATGATAATTTAACATAATTTAATGGGATCAATATGCGAAAAATAATAAATTTTATGTGTAAATTATTGGAACTACCAGTCTGTACTAAAAAATAAAAACTGACAATAAGTATTTTAGTTGAATCACCTAAAGTCATATCTACTATCTTAGTGATAGCGTAAATAATACAGTTAATCGTCTAAATAAATAAAAAATCGATAAAAATTGCGATAATGGGCAGTGAGTGAGTCAGTCGAGTGATTTACTCTTCAGAGTGAGTCACTACACTAATCTAAAGTGAATAATGCAACTGATAGAAAAATTTTATTACTCGCCGTTATCGACCCAGATTCTTTACCTGACAAACATGATATCAATTATATAACTAATCACAATCGATCATAATTCTCAGTGAAGTGACTCCAGGCGCAACGGTAATCTTTATCTGATAAAATCTTTATTAAACCAAGATTTTATTAGTATACTTGTTGCTACGTATCGTTAATACTCGTACATAGCAACATAACACATAGCATTTGTCCCCATTTTTTCAACCGACTTCCAAAAAAAGAGGAGGTTCTCAATTCGACTGTATTTTTTTTAATGTTTGTTACCTCATAACTTTCGACTGGGATAACCGATTTTGAAGATTCTTTTTTTTTTATTTGAAAGCTGGTGCTTCCTGTGTGGTCCCATTTCAATTTGGTCCAATTCTGACAATGGCATCCACGAGAAAACTGTTTGAAGTCGGTTTTTTTTTTTGTTAAAAAGAGTTATTAGTAGCACTAAATGTCTAGGAACCCATATTCTTGTATAGTATAATAAAATGTTGATTAGATTCAAAGCGAACATTTTGTGTTGTAAGCAGTGTACACAATAAATAAAAGCGACCTACAGTTTACACCATAACAAAAAAAAATCTCATTGTTTTCAAGTATTATTTTTTATATATGATAAGTAAAATTTAAAAAAAAAATTGTTGGTTTGGAGTCAAGTGTCCAATAGTATTTCTTTTTCCCGATATTTTTTTTTATTGTTTGTTGTTTGTTCTATCCCGCTTACTGTGTTAAGCGCTTACCGCTTAAGTTACTGCGAAATATATAAATAATAGACAATAAAATTCATGGAATTTTAAACGACTCCATGCGTGAATACGGACTCAGTATTAGCATGTAATTATCCACTTTGAATAAATCCAACCTAGAGGAGATAAGTCGCAGTATTAGTCACAAACATTAAAATCAGTAAACAATGCAAAACTATACTTAAATAACCTTCATGAAATTTTCCATTATTTTGCGAAATTAGAAAGATCAAAAGGCAATTGACAATTGGTAATTATATGAACATCATAGAAACTAAAAAATAATATTATAAAAACACAAAGCGGTTTCTTATTATTGTTCTTTATTATCTTTGTCAACTTTTTCACCTTTACTATTTTTTCAACATGTCTTAGCACAATGATAATAACTAAAAGTATGTTTTCTCTAACAATTAAGGAAACAAAATAAAAACGTTAGAATAGAATAGAATAATTTATTTGTTGATAATATGTACATATAGGTATATCAATTTACATTTGATCTATATGACCTACCATACCTACACAAAAACTTGTATACCTGGTTATCTTAATTTATCTTAATTCTAATTCCCACATTGTGATAACTATTTAGTTTATATACTTAATATTATATACTTAATACTTATAACTTAATAGTTATAGTGATGTGCCGGATATCCGAGGGAAAAGAAAGATCCGTATCCATATCCGTTACTTTTGGGCGGATCTTTTTCCTTATTAATTTTTAATTCATAGATGAAATTCTCTATATAGATGATTAGGTAGCAATGGAAAAGTATTAAATTCCATTCAGATAATTTTTTATTTCTTAAAAATTCAACATTTTCGACCTTTATAATGTAAGTGGCGGGCGTCAACTATTGCTTCAAGGTCACGCGCACCGACACCGATTGACTAAGAAAGTTAAGATCCGTATCCGCGGATCTCTATTTTTAACTATTCGGCACATCGCTAATAGTTATCACACAATGTATTATGATATTAAATTTAATGTCAAGTATGAATTATCCAATGTCAAGTATAATTTTTCCATGGTGTAGTACACCTTATCGACCAACACTGTCTTTAGATTATTTTATCAATACTAATAACAAATCTGTAAGTGTAGGTATTGTATGTATGTATGTTCCTCCATAATTCCTAAACGAATTAACTGATTTTCATGAAACTTGGTAGATAAACATTTAAACATACAGGACACATGATAGGCCACTTTTTTCTTTTTCAACGCAGACGAAGTCGCGGGCGCCAGCTAGTATGTAATAATATGTTAATAATAATATGTACAATATTCTTTAATTAACATGTTCATTTTTTTTTTAACTTTGCAGTACCTGATGAGCGGTTGGTGGGGCGACTACAAATTCACTTGTCAACTGGTCGATTATTCTAGAAGCCCGAAGGCAATGAGGGTAAATATTTCCATTAAATTAACAATGTTCTAACATTAACAATTAACATTCTAGTCTCTGTAGATCGGTTATTAGTCATGTGATCGGTCTAATGTGACTTTTTTGTCACAGTATTTCGGTAGCAAGAATCAATCAGACTGCTGAGCCGTCAGACAATCATACTTCTCCTGCTAAAAGAAGTGACATAATATGATATACCATATAGCATAATTATGCTGTGTATTATATGGCGGCAGTAACAGACCCCCTTACAGATGACCATAAGCGTACCAGCACGTCTACAGGTGTTACTCGTGTCCTTAGGCGACGGTAACCACCTACCATCAAGTGGACCGTCAACCTGTCTGCCAACCTTTATAATATAAACACCGCGAAATAATAGCATATATAGTGTTTCAGTGGGTGAGTAAGGTCTGGCATAGCTTGCGTTGATAGGCGACGGTGGCCACCTACCATCAAGTGGACCGTCAGCTTAAAAAATGTTGACTTGATTTGTTTGCTTCTTCATTTCTTATACACTTCCAAAAAATATGTGCATAGCTTTTTTTGTACATTCTAAAATTCTTTTCTTAAAAATATTTGTGTCACATAAGTATTGTGTTATACCAGGGGCCCTAGCCAAGAGCAAACCAATGCAAACGGGAGCGTTGCGTATTTACGAAACAATAGAAAATAAAGCACGGTGATTGGTTGTTGTAACGCCCACATAAAATTTTGACCAATCACCGGGCTTTAAATATCGTTTCGTAAATACGCAACGCTCCCGTTTGCATTGGTTTGCTCTTGGCTAGAGTGGTGCCATCTACTTGCCATTCATTGCAAAACTTTTGTGTACGATAATAATACTTATCCATATCTATACTATAATATTATAAATGCGAAAGTAACTCTCTTTGTCTGTATGTCTGTATATCTGCTACCTTTTCACGCCTTAACTACTCAACCGATCATCATGAAATTTTGCATACACGTTGCCAGGGATACAAGAAAGGACATAGGGTACCTTTCATCGAGAAAAAACGTACTGTTCCCGAGTGATCGTTTAAAAATATAAAGAACTAGCTGCTGCCCGCGACTTCGCCTGCGTAACTTTGTAAATTATATACTAAAACCTTTCTCGAGAACTACTCTATCCATTGGTGAAAACAGCATAAAAATCGGTGAAGTAGTTTTTGAGTTTATCGCGAAAAGACAGACAAACAGACGCGGCTGAAAATATGAAGTGATTGGGTGCCACTGTCGCGTGGCGGCGCCACCGTCGTCACAGCAAAACGATGTCAGGCGTTATTACTCATATATTTTCTTTTTCAACGCGAACACCAGCTAGTGTGTTATAAAATAATGGAGCCTAATGGAGACTTAGCACGTTATCGGCATAAAGTTCTGCATATTCGACCCGTATTCTCCTTATCTGTGGTTTGTAGTACTGTGGTGAAATCTCGGTATAGGCAAGACATTAATTAAAACAACTCGTAAGAGAAACTCACCATTGTACAGCCAGTAGAACTCACAGAGAGATGCTACATTTCATATTCTTTGGTGGTGGTCATCTTTTATTATATTTTGTAACATAAAAGTCTAAGTTACAATGATTTCAATACATTTATTTATTATTTAAGGATGAAAATACAAATAAAATCGTGTATAGATGGCGCACACTTGTTGGTGGTACTACTTCAGCAAGTTCACGGAGTTCGCGGACACTTTGTTCTTCGTGTTGCGCAAGAAGAACGAACACGTGTCTACACTTCACGTCATACATCACGGCATCATGCCCTTCTCGGTGTGGATGGGAGTCAAATTTGCCCCTGGTGAGTGATATTTGTTTTTCCCCTTAAATACCGTCTCTTAAAGTGCTTTAACCCTCGATCAAAATACTGAAAGATGCACCTTTCCATACAAATTTGAGCCCAAACACCCGTATGCTAGATCAAATACTCTGAAAGATGCACCTTTTCATACAAATTTAAGCCCAAATAAAGTCAAATATCAAACAAGAAAATTTGGTATTGATGTCATAAAAAAAATCTTCGTCGAATCAGCATCGTGTATTGGACGAAAGAAACCAAAACAATGCATAATGCCTATTTAAGCCTAGACCACAAACTTTTTTGTGAGAACTCATAGTGATTGAAGGCTTTTTCAACTTATAAAAATTTAACTCAAACATTGAATATTTGTAAATATCTTATATAAGTATTTCCATTTTCCGGAAGTATTTTTTATTAATTTATATAATTAATTATAGCTTAGTACATAAATAATTATAAGTTAACTATTTTAAGTGGTTATTTCTTATTCCCGTACTAGCTCCGCCCACAATAGCGCCATCTATGATTCGTATATACAACTAAGGTACTTTAAAATCTCTGCAGATGGCGACACAAATATCATTCCTTATTTATCACAACCATTGAGAAATGCTTTGCCACAATTTAAATAAACAACAATAAGAACATAAATAGATTTTCCTACTAATTTGTCATCGTATTTCATTCTAATACTACTTAATTACGATTTGTTTTGATAACTTCTGAGATATCAATACAATTAACTGATACACACTATTTAATTACACTTTTATCGTTTAATTTCTTGTTTATAAACATTTTAATTACCGATCATTGATTTAGATCACTTTACATGTTTCGATTTAATCTATATGCAATTAAAAGGCATTAAAATGGATAAGTAATTTTGATTAATCATTTTAGAAGGCAAAAAAGGTTTAAACAATTATTTTTATGTAATATAAAAAACAAAATTATAATAAAATACATGCTCCAAATATAAATAAAGTCATGTGACTTATTATTAAATCTCAGACATGAATGGTTTAGCTTGTATCACAATAAATAGAATGTCTTCAATAGACAGACCAGTACAACTCACAAATAAAGGTTTAGGGGGTAATAATAAGAATAGGTACATTTTTGAAATAAACAATATTAAATAAATTATTGACGAGTAGTACTTATAGTTGAAGTAAAGCAAAAATAATTTTATTCATGTGTCACGTCAACAGCTCATATTTATTGCTTATTAGTACACACCATAAGTATTATTATTATTCGTAAAACATAGTGTATGTTACACTTAATATCTTTTCTTTTAATTTTTTCTAAATTATTTCAACCCTCTTTATAGTCACAAGTTTCTTAACACATGTTTGTTACAACCCGGCTCTTTAATTTATTGTTTGTTATACTAAAATATATCAATGTATGTTGCATTATCGATTTGTGTTCATTTAGAGTTTCTGCGTAATAAAGGTATCAGGAAATATGAGGTACCTTGAACTTGTTATTTATTAATACTCAATGAGGATAAATAAAATCGTAATAGTACACACGAAAACATTACATTTTTTTTATTAAACTTTAGCAGGTATACAAGATTAGAGCCGAGTGAGGTTTTTTAGGCTGGTTTTACAGTGACGCTTACCGTCCGCGCGGGCGTTATAAGCGCGGCCCGTAAGCGCGCGGATGACCCGCTCGACGAGTTTAGGCTGGTTTTACAGTGACGCTTACCGTCAGCGCGGGCCACCAGCGCGTGTTAGTTAAACTATGTAACGATCCAAGAGACGCAAAGCTCGTGGCCTGCGACGCTTACCAACCGCGCTGGCGAAAGCGTCACTGTATAACCAGCCTTAATCGCACCACACGCGGATTCAATGCGAACGTGTAAATGGATTGTAAACATTAAAAATAGAGCCTCTAACATACAGTATCTAGTTTCTGTTGATGAATTCAATTATCCCCAATTTTAACTTATCGATGACGCTTCCATTGACCCGAAGACTAATTTTCTATGTCCGCGTTATTTCCGCAATATCGAGATTGGCATTGAATTTTAATAAGTAACGATAAATTATTAAAAACATTCGCGCGACTCCGTCAAATGGAAAATATAATTTAGCCAGTCATGGTGAACGTATTTTGTGCAAATTCCTACACGAATTGTTAATTAATGAAGATTTATTAATAGCTAGTTCTTTTATTGTTAAATTTAGATTTAATTATAAATAATATTGTGACTTTATCATCTCATGTATGTATAAAATACAAATAGTTTTGATAATGACTTTTAAAATCTATAGAGAAGCCTCAGAATTGTCCTTGGCTGGCATTGACTCAAAAATCACTGATTATATATTGTAAATAGGTATATAACTATCAATGATTTCTTTGATTGTCCTTTAATGCTCTTTGATTTGTAGTAAGTAATTAAAATATTATTATCTTACATGTTTGTATAAAGTCTCATAGGTGATTTGTTTTTTTGTTTTTATAAAATGGACCACTTGATGGTATGTGGCAACTGTTACATAATGATAAAGCAATACGAGGATGAATGCATGCGCCTATCTCTAGAGATTTTATCATAATATTTACAGCTCTAAAGCTTTTTTCGAGTAGGATGATAAATCTAATCCCACTAAAATAACAGAAAAGTAATCTTTTTTTTTTAATTTGTCACAGGTGGTCACAGCACGTTCTTCGCGCTACTGAACACGTTCGTGCACATTGTGATGTACTTCTATTACATGGTAGCAGCCATGGGTCCCAAGTATCAGAAGTACATCTGGTGGAAGAAATACCTCACCGCCTTCCAAATGGTGAGCACCTTGAATATATTATACTCAAACAATTCTTTTTAAGATCCACTTGAAGGTAGGTGGCTACCGTCGCCAATAAGCAACGCCACAGGTGTTGCAAGTGTGTACCATAACGGAATTGGCACCCCTTACTAACTTACCGAAGCTCAACTCAAAACCGAACAGCACACATGCTGTTGTTTCCCGGTTGACGTCTTTAAAGAGGTGGCTACTGCTTCCAAACGGGATGCCCAAATGCAAAGCGCCTTGTGCCCTGCCACTATTCAAATCGAGACTAATATTAGCCAGGTGGAGTTAGTCCGTTACTTTTATATACCAAAATGTAATAAAAATCCTTACTAATATTATAAATGTGAATGTGAGTTTGTTTGTTTATTACGCTTTTACGCAAAAACTACTGAACCGATCACCATGAAATTTTGTATACACGTTGTCTCGGACACCAGAAAGGACATAGGGTACCTTTCATCGTTCAACGCGGACGAAGTCGCGGGCACCAGCTAGTATTACTCATAAGGAGTCTCATAATATTTCTTCCGTGTCGTGTTGCTGTTTTTTTTTTAATGTTTTTTTGCTTATAAATAAATAAGAGAGCGGCTCTTCGGAAATTTTACGGCGATCGTACGCAAATCGCTTTTTTATCAGGACGCATTTGACGTCACCGCGGTCGATATGAGAACCCGTTGTTTGAATCGCCAAAGGCCAAATAAAAACACGAATTGACCGGGCGCGTAAAAACCCCCGGTCAAATGTGACGTCAATACCACGGGGCCAGTTCGTTGGCTTTGAGTTCTTTAAGAGAGCTATATTTAAAACATTAAAAAATTCCATAAATAAATAACACGCCATGGCATGCGGATTAAAATTATTATGTTCACCTGATGACGTCCGAATTGATTTTTTGGTCTTTTTATTGAACCAATTACTAAATCGCAAGAGGGTTTTGTTTGGAACATGTTATTTTTGGAACGGAATAAATATAAATTATGCTAAAATAGTGGCTTTGTTATGATAACACATCATATATATCACCCAATTTGTAATGATATACCTACACTACAACCCTCAGAGTAAATTGTAATTTATGACTGTGCCCACATATATTTTAAATGAATACAAATATTTGAAATATTATTGCAATACTAGGCTAAATTGATGTTATTTAACATAATCATTAATGACCAGTAAGTCCATGAAACTATTTATAGATATAATGCGACCACAAAGTCGATAAATAATTGTGCATTGGATAAATTAACTCGCCAAAACTTGGTCAATTAAGTTATTTTTTGAAAATTAACATATTGTGGTTTTCAAGATAATTTCACGAATTCATGCGGTCAATCTTTATTTTACTTAAAAAAAACTGACGATTGGCTCATGACGAATCGCGATGATTATTATAATACTTGATTTATTTTTTGTTAACAGTTTTTTTCTATGTATCTCAAACTAAATTGTTAAAAAATAAGACGCACACCAAACAAATAATCATAAACATATATATCCCATTGGTCTCATTGTTGGAATGGTTAAGAAAATGAATTTTTCAAAGTTAGGTCTGGTCTTAGTGTTTTGATGGCAGGAGGATACTACGTTTCGCAGTTACAAATTAGGCAACCGGTATTGTGGCAGTAGCCAAACCACCCCCTTTAAGAAGACAACCTTGAATTAACAGCATGTGTGCTGTGTTTTTCGGCGAGTGAGTGATCATATTTCCCTATTCCCTCCTAATCCTTTATCCTACTAAGATCGGCAGTGCACATACACTGTGGCGTTACTTTGTTTTAATAGGCGACTGTAGCCACCTACCTCGAAGTGGACCAGTCAGCCTGTAAACAATCAGGTTTATTTCCCCACGATAAAAAAATATATTCAAAAACGCTTATTTGTAAAAATACACGGCTGCGATCTAAATGTATTACTCGTATATTTAGTTTGCAGTTACATCCTTAAATGTTGTTACAATTTAGATATTAGTGGGTGCCATTTTTTCAATAAATTTTTTTTACATACAAATCATTCCTGATTATCCCTCTATCCTAAGTGAAGGCAGAATTAAAATCGGTCCAGCCGTTTAGGAGGAGTTCAGTAACATACACACGTACAGAAGAAATATATATATAAAGATTATGAAGGCGGGGAATTTTCTTTTTTACGATATAAGGTTGCAAGCAGGCCGAGGCTAAAAGTCGGCTAAAAACACCAGAATGATTCCTGGTATTGTTGTAAACATCGTGGTCGGTGCAGGTACAATTCGTGTTGATCTTCACGCATCAGCTTCAAGTGCTGTTCCGTCCGTCGTGCCAGTACCCGCACGTGTTCGTCTACTGGATCGCCATGCACGGCTTCCTCTTCTTGTTCCTATTCAGCGACTTCTACAAGGCACGCTACACAAAGCACGACAAGAAGAAGGTCTTTTCAAACGGACTCTGCATGGTGAGTTCACATTTGCTCTGACAGTATTACTTTATATATTATGTTTCCCCGCAGACCATATTTATCCTTACTTGTCCTATTTTATCCCATTTAGAACAAATTTAATAGACATTTGCAAAGTTTCATATCAATCTTAACTGCTATAAGTAAATTCATATTGTAATCTAGCATTTGTTCATTGGCGTACATAATTAAAGTTGCAAAGGCTCATAATATGAAACTCATTGACAGATATTTCACTCAAGTCCAATTCACCCCCAAGTGTGCCTCTTCAGAGGAGAATGATGTACATGTTTGATGGTATCTTATGTCTACAGGCCGTCACGGATGAGAGCAACCCGCTGAGTGGTAAGAATGGATACAAGCACGAAGGTTCAGAAGTGCCCAACTCATACGCGTCCTCGGCCGCGGACGCGTTTGTGCGTCGTCGGCCGATCTCGTAGTGACATCCGACTGAATCTGTTCGTTAAAGACGATTTCAGCCTTCAGTGCATCGCAATAAAAACTGAATTTGTATGTTCATTAAAACTCCTCTTATTTATATTTAAATTTTGCAAACAAGTTTCGTGAAGTCATTCTAACAGTACAGTCAGTAGGTAAATTAATACATAATGATATTCCTTAATTGTTACTCAGCACACAAGTGATTCAAGTATAACGATTTATAAATCTTAAAATGTCTCAAGCTAACCGCGTTTTACTATAAAGACACAAATCTTATAAGCACAAGTTATTTTCACCACAAATGCTAACAATGATAACTGCATTTTGTCATGTTACTTATACCACTTGTGTAGGTACTAAGATATCCAAATACAGATTTGATTTGTTATATTGCCTATGGTGGTCAAGTTCTCCACCAGAAAAAAATAAAATAAAATCTAATCCCAGTCATACACGAGCAATCCGATACAACATCGTATAGGCCTTGTCGTGTGTGACTGGCATAAAGGGAGCGACTCAACTGTGCATACGATATTCTGTCAATCGAGTTGATCGCCTTTTTTTCTAGTCCTAAACAATCCGATATCAATTTTATTGTGATGCATTAAAAGTTAATGCGTCCGAATACTTTTTGAAAAAGTTCTCAACAAAATCAGAATAGTCAAAAGTTTCATCTGAATTTTAAACTAATAGAAGGTCGATTAATTTCTTCCAAATATAAAGTTATTTACAGTTACTGTTACTCGATGGAACCTCTGACTAGTGTCTAACTAACTGGTGTAACCGAGTTGTTCTAAATTTTATTTAGAACGAAATATTGTTAGTTTTAGTCCGATAGCTAGGGGATTTTTAACCGCCAACAGTTAGTTCTGCGCTTGTATACTAGAAACCTCTAGACAAGATAAAAACTAAAAGAGAATATTGACCTCTGCGGACGGCAGAGTGGAGCCGGTTAAACTACGTCACGTCCGTCAGTGGAATATTACTAGGGAAAATGCCGAATTGCGCAGTGAATCGATGTAAAAAACCAGTCTTCAATAAATAAAAAGTAGTACGGAATCACATTTCACACGTAAATTAACTTGGAAACCAATATTTTTCAAGTAAAATAAATAAAAATTATTTTTTTTATGGCAACACCGACCTTCGCACTACGTGTTTATAAGACTGGCTTCACAATGTTGTTCGTGAAATTCTGTATTTAGTTTTTATTTGAGTCTGAGCTAGCGAAACGTTCAATTCAGTGTTAGTATATTTCTGACAAATGATGTACTAACTAATCTAGATTTTTGAGATTTTGAAAAAAAAAGTATAGGATCGAGTCTTTGTTTTGTCGCTTTTTTTGGAATCGCCTACCGCTGTTCTGAAAGCTGTTTTTAGCCAATATTTATTCTGGAAACTTCCGCGTCTACAATAAGACTGATGTTTCTAATACTTATATACAAAAGTACGCGATTCGTTCGATGTTTGTTTTTAAAATGTGTTTGCTGTTGAAACCACGCGCTTGATTATACGGGATTTCGATAAGTAATATTGGATTTTTTGCAATTCGCTTCCTAAGTAATGTTACATACTACTGTTTGTTAGCTTTAATGTGAATATCAAAGAGATGTCTTGACGATTTGTTAATTTTAATTAATTTTCTCTTGTGTACTTATCGTACTTATCGAGGCGAGATTTACTCAATCTTCTCATTTTTAAGTCACATTTTCCAAAATGAGTGTAATAAGTAAGTTATAAAAATGAACTTTAATGCGTGCTAGAGGTTAAGATCATGTATGCGTAATATGGTAACGGGAGTTGACGATTTTACTTGAAATTATTGATAAAGAAAGTAAATTTTGTTTTAATTTTTAAGTGTGTAAATTTATAGATTTTTAATCAAGTCCTCGGATAGATTCCTGGCAAGATTGTAACACGTTATCACATTGTGGAAACATTTCGTAAAAAGCCTTTTTCTGGGTGTGTTTGGTTACAGACATACAGTTGGTGTAAATTTTCTAGCAATTGTTATTAATTATTAATATATAAAATAGTAACTTGAAAAATGAATTTAGTAATATGTTTTTTTTTTTTTTTTAAAAAAACAGTTTCTTTGAAAGCCAATGAGTGTACCTATCTCTGCTTTTCTAAAGTTTCAAAGAACATAATATCGATTATAACAATCGACAAATACTCGTATAAAAAATCAATGTAATCTTTTGAATTCTAAATCTTATATTTGTTTTATAATTGATTTGTGAAATTTGTATTTAAAAAAAAAACCTTTTTCGAAAAAAATCTATTATATTTCGTCGACTCCCGACTGAAAAAAAATTGTCAGCCATATTGTTGTAAACGGTTATAGTATGTAAGCACAAGCGGATCATGGATCGTCGAATGCCTTGTAATTTGTTATAAGTACAAAATATTTTCAAAATATGAAATGTATATGAGCCGTCGCGAGGTCTTGTTCCATTTGAAAATCGATGTGTCCAGTTTGTTGATCGCGTTGAAGCGATTAAAAAAATTAAAAAAAAAAAAACATTTAAAAAGTAATATAAAAAATTATATTTGTGAGAGTGTGTCAAGCGAGATGTAACAATAATTTATGTAGAAGGAAAAAGAGAGATGGGCATTGTATTGTGTAAATATTTTATAGGTAACAGTTTTAGATATTAAAAATAAAATATTCGGTTAGGGAGTAAAAAATACGGAAGGGCGAAATGTAAGTAGTTTTCATTTTTTTTTTTTTTTGTATAATTGTAAATATAATTTTACGAAAAATGTGTTACCAGAACAATCGAGTATTTAATACGTCCAGTGACGTCTCACTGACAATTTAAACAGCATTTCTATATAATTATTGTCTATATACAAATATATTTGCATTAGCGCATTGCCTGATGCATAAGGGAGGCCGCACATTGGCGACTATCGCTTAAGCGATAATCGCTCACTTTCGATTGCTGAAGCGACTATTTTGTCGCTAGAGCGATTTTTTCCCTCATAAAATAATAATTACAATTATTTGTTGTTTGTAATTGTACATTTAAAAGTGATAGTATGTATTTGTATTAACAATTGATCTAAATGACATATTATGGCTTACAAAACCTTCATTTCATTATTATAATCAATTATTTAATGTCAAGTACATATAACATTCCCAGCGCAAAATTTTTTTATAAAATAAATAATGAATGATGTAGTAAAGTCTTAAAATTATTTCTAGTTTCCTATTTTTTAGGTTCCTTAATTCTACTGATGATTATGTATTTTGGACGCCATACCCAATATGCCTTTTCGTAGAAGAACTGTTTTTATCCAGATACATCTATAAATATTTTTTAACCGCACGCTTCTTGATCTCAGTTTTTGCTTTGAAAGAGAGTAGGTTTTAGTGTACAAATGTTGCAACTTCAAAGATACATAGACTACTAGGGGGTGTTAGTATTTCGTGTTCTTTAAATAGGGTACTAAAGCAACAAGAAGGATCGCACACGCATTGTTTTGTTGTCGCAAGCGACAATATGGTGGCCGAAGCTAGACGAAACGCGATTAGTAGCCAGTGTGTGACCTCCCTAAGCATTTGTTTTTTTTTTATACTGTCTCCGTGTTTTGTACGAGTCATTTAATAGTAAGATAAACAAATCGAAGTGGTACAACATGTTTGCACTATGAGTATTTTAATTTTTTCCACAGTATTCTAATTATTGCTTCAAATCTTATTACAAAATGGCACATCATGAGGCAACACATCAAAATGGCAAATCAGGACTATTTTAAAATACATATAAATGTTGATTGTATCTTGTCTTTCTGTTAATTCCGATTTATTGAATAGACTAATACAAATTGTAACTGAATTTAAATTCAAAACGTATTTATTAATATTTATTATTTTCGCACTGTCAAATCGCCTATTAAAAAATTGAAGAAGTATTCGATACAAAAAAAACATCCCCTTTTCTTCTTTTAATGTTCATTAATTTTATTACCTATATTGCCATTTCATCGGCATTTTCGCATTTTTTTATTTTTTATTAATACTTTAAGAAATTAGATTCTTCTGGAAACTATACTACTTAAGTATGTATGCAAGCAATCACACTTGCGACATCTACCGAGTCTCGATAGCTTGTACTCTAACAAAATGTTAATGGCCGTCTTTTACATCACTAGACGGTTGAATTCAAACTGGCATTATTGATTCAAATTAAAAAAATACACTATAATCAATAGGGCGGCAGTATTTAAACGTGTAAAAGTCTGATTGTACAAGGGTTAAATTGTTTCAACGTCAAAATGTTTTCACGGCCTCTCGTCTGGTATGGGCGCAGATCTGCGTCAAGTGACAGTCTGTCGTTTCACTCGATTTTAAATATTATGGGTATATAAAGAGGGTTTAAAATTGAACAAACATAATGCCAAATAAATAATCTAGAAATGCAACAAATAAGGAGTGATCACATATGCCAGAATACTGTAACGCCAAAATGTGCAATCGCCTTAGTGAATTTTGATTTCATCTGTCATGTCAATTTGTTATTAGCTCTTCATAGAAGAGTTACTCATTAAACCAGTTGTACTGTTTGTCACATATACAATTGGTATGGTTGCCTTGGGTGTGTTGCCTCTAGAGTCTAGAGTATCATTACATGTCGGCTACAATGTAACCAAATGTTAGTTCAGTGATCAAATCAACGAGTATTGAATATGTCCGATGACATTTAGTCTTTACAAGTTAACGGTGTAAATGCGAACCGGTAGCAAGTGTGTCGAGATGTAATGAGAGTCTCCGTCGCCACTATGTAATGCTAAGTATTATTTGGTTTGTGTCACATTTGGTGTTTTGACGCTTTAAGTGTTGTGCAACGCGAGCGGGCTCAATACTTACCGCATATTCACTATTTTGCAAATTTATTTATTATTTTAATAAAGGATTTTTTATCAATAACATTGTCTAATTTATTTGTGTATCCCATACTTACTTTACTCGAAATTAAAACAATAAAAAAGACATGTCAGTCGTTGGACTGCACGTCAGAAGTGAAAACTAAGCTTTACAAAATTATTGATCGCAAGAAATACAAGAATATATATATATCAGGGGTATACAATCAAAGTTGGTAAAGTCCACAAAATTTTAAAAGTGCGATTTAAATTACAACATATTTATTTCCGTATCTATATTTACCCCGTAGAATAATTTTATACAAATTCTAGAAATCTCGACTGTTATTTCAAATTGAAAATTGACTTTACAAACAAACCTAGCAAAGTCCAAGTGAGTTGAGTTTCAATTCAATATTAAAATAATCGTTTTTATCGTTTACTGAACATTTTGGCAATGTGGACTTTACCAACTTTGATTGTATACCCCTCATATAAGACTGACATACAATGACAATAATAAATTCATAATAGCAGACCGTTAAAAAGGGTTTGATGTTGATATGAAACTATTTTATTGGTCAGAGGTATAAACCATATTGATCCTTGTTATCATATCTAGTAAATTTACTTTCATATGCAGTTGTCTGCTTAGTACTTTTATACAGAGCTGTCAATTTTGGTAACGTAACATGAGTTCAATGATTTTACCCCATCACAAAAATGCCCAACGTGCCTAAAGAAGTTGTCACTTCAAACATCTTTATTTGCCATGATCATGGTCATGCATGGGTATGGACTGGTGAGTACCTACTAGTTGACAGCGAGTTGGAAATAACTTAGATATTATTCGTTACTGATAATAGTTAGATCACCTCAAGTAATTTCACAGTCAAGAAATGTAATAGGTATACTGTATTCTTTTTTCATTGATCAAAAAGATAAACAAAAAATTCACGATATAGAACTAAAAAAACAATACGAACAAATTCTAAATCACTGAGTCAATTTCAGAATCACTGAGTCAACTCTCTGATAATGCCTAAAATCCCATCTTTAAAACAGTCCAGTGACCATGGCGACGCTATATTTGTTTACGTTTTTGATCAATAGAAAAAGAATAGATTATACGTATTTATATTTCTAAGCTTATAGACATGTTTTCCTTATTCTTTTATTATTAAGAGGTAGGTAAGCAGGCTGACGATAGATAGGTAAGTAACTATAGGGGTTTCGATTATACCTATAAGGAGGATCTAGATAGGCTTTGGCATTCCTTACAAAATGGTTTTCTGCGATGGAAAGGACAGACGGGCTGTCCAACATGACTGCGAACCTCACTACAACAAAAATTGCAAAGGTTACGTAACTGCATAAATATTGCAGCATGCCTGAGCAATTTTAAATATTTATTTACGGTCTCTAGACTTTAACTTGGAATTGTTTTAATGAATGCATACATTAGCCGCTTCACCACTTTGTTCTCATAGCAATGAAAACGTATCGAGCTACCTAAGTCCTAAGTATTTCAAATGAGAAATGTGTACATTACTGACGTCATTCGTCGTTCAAATAATTATATTCAGTCATCCGTAAATGACGTTAAGTGTATATATACTTGCTTTATGCTTTATTTGCCTTTAATAAGCAGCTAGTGAGGTCTTCGCACGGCAATATTCATTACCTATTAATGTAATGATCTATTTGAGTAGCTACTGTCGCTGAAAACTTATATTTGTTTGTGTGCCACTCCCTGGGTCAAAGTCAAAGTTTTAAGTTTAAACCGCATCTTGTATAGTAGGTATGTGGTTTAAGCCGTTTACTTATGACATTTTGAAATTGTTGTTCATCTAGTAATAAAATGTTGTATTGTTTTATAACAACAATAATTCTTAAAAGATGGACATAGAGTTGTAGTACCTAAATTTAGTGAAGTTTTGTACCTTAGCTCAAAATCTTTCGATCTAGTAAAAAAGTAATAAGGCATAGGAGTTGTTTTAACAATTTAATTTACCGGTAAAACGCAAGTAAATTTAGTTTTAAGTACTGTTTTAACTATGTGTAAAATTAAAATTAAAAATGTTATGTATGTATATAGACTAGCATGGTTTTAGTCTTTTAGTCAACGTCTTTCCTAGTTCAAATAATAAAGTCCATATTAATATGTGTGAAGTTAGGAGATTTTATTTGCGAAGGCGGTTTAAAAATTCAATCTTGAATTGCTTTTGGTCTAAGAGCACTTCATTTCTGTCAGTCTTTTAGTTTGTCTAAGCAAAAGTATAGAAGTGTTGATTACATTAGGTGCCGTACATAAAATTAATTATAGGCGACTATGAAACTGTGCCTATGTTTAGGGCTTCAACGAAATCAGCATAGACATTGCTAATAGCTGGCCAGTTGAGAAACACTTTCCGTTTACTTAGCTATTCTATGTCCTTGGTCACCTTGATTATAGCTATTTTACATTTAGATAGTTGCCTCATGTAACCCACCTTTGAATATTTGCAAACGTCCTTTAAAGTTCTTCTCCTAAAAATACATCCAGTCTAACATGTAAGTATCTTATAAATCATGGAATACTGGTTAAAAATCTGCCTAATGGTTTCAGTCCTAAAAGTCGACAGGTAGGGTGATTTACTTGATGGTAAATCCCATCGCCTTCAAGTGTCAAGCCACATACCATCAAGTGAACCGTTAATTTGTTAGAAAATCTGTTTACCTCGCGCGAGTTAATCCGCTAGTTTAAACCTCACTGTATTCTACCAGCAGTCTACTGAACTCTTGAGCGGTTGCGTGTCAAGTGTGATTACCACCACAATAGGAACCAGAGCCTATTTCCTAGTCCACAGGAGTCTTGGTAATAATCGCTAATGGTTAAATCTACTCATACGAAGCAATAATAGGTCGAAAAACTAATTCTAAAGAATTAGTTTAATCTAATCCACTTCCCTGGATAGGCCCTGAACCAGGTGTTTTTTAATCGACGCCACCACAGTAATAAATAATAAGCAAAAAGGGCGCGGACGAAGTCGCGGGCAATAACTAGTAACCAAATAAATGAACTACGTCGCTAATTAATGGTTTAAGAAAAAAAATTAAGTTATGCATAAGTCAGAAAGATTGTAAATGTAAAAATGATATATTTTATAAGCAATATTCAAATATTCAATGAAACTGTAACATCAATGTTACAGTTTCCTTATGAGCTGTGTATAATAATAATAAAGCTTTTTAATTTCCATAGCCTATAACTAGTAAATTACAATTACAATATATACATTTCCTTTTTTTTTTTTTTTAAACCATGGACCCCTTCTGGGTAAAAGCCTCCTCCAGCCCTCTCCATTTCTCTCTGTCTTTAGCCAAATGCATCCAGTCACTTCCAGCGAATGCAACAATGTCATCCTTCCACCGTTTTCTTGGTCTGCCTCTAAGTCGATTTCCTGTCGGGCCTGGCCATTTTGTTGCTTGCAATGTCAACCTTCGGTCCTGGTATCGCGAAATATGGCCTGTCCATTGCCATTTAAGACTTAAAGACTGTTTCAGAGCGTCTATTATATTAGTCTTATTTCTAATAACCTTGCTGTTTATTTTCTGTATCTTTCGTAGTTTTAGTATGCTTCTCTCCATAGCACGTTGGCAGGTTTTAACTTTATTTCTTACTTTATTAGTGAAAGTCCATGTTTGGCTAGCATATGTAAGGCCTGGCAGAATACATGTGTCCATTACTATTTTTTTAATAGTTGGACTGAAGTTTCCTTTTAATATTTCTTTCTGCGACCAAAATTTCTTCCAAGCCTGTGTGATCCTTCTGTCAACTTCATCTTCATTCTTGCTATCGTTAAAGGACACTTGTTTTCCGAGGTAAATGTAATCATTCACGTACTCGATTTCATTGCCTGCCACATGGATTAACCTTCTTCTACCGTTTGTAATTATTTTAGTTTTACTTGGATTCATGTAAAGTCCAACTTTTTTGCTCTCAGTGTCTAAATTTTTGATCATTTGTTCCAATTCAATCGCCGACTCTGCGAAAAGTACGATATCGTCTGCGAATCTCAGATGTGTTAGGCGACGACCAAGCAGTGAAATTCCTTTATTTTTCCAGTTTAATTTTCGAAAAACCTCTTCCAATACCGCTATGAACAACTTTGGTGACAAAGGATCACCCTGTCTAACGCCTTTTTCTATTTTTATCTCCTCTCCTCTATGCTCCAATTTGACTCTGCTGACACTATTGTGGTAGATATTTTTTAGTAGATTTACATAATAAATAAATAAATAAAATAAAAAAGCCTTTTATTCCTTGCATAATTTTTACAATTTTAACTTATTTCTAATATGTATCTTAGTTTCAGCGGGTTAGTTTTCTTATACCTAATGATTTATTTTATTTGTTTGTAGATTGTTGTAGATTGTATTGTTGTTAATTAATGTTTATCTTTTTTTTTTTTTAGTTATCCTCTGCAAGGACCTCGAGTTGAGTAAAGGCCTCCTCCCAAAGATGCCCATGTGTCTTTATTTTTTGCTATGTGGCAATTTTAGATAATTTTTTTTCCTTTCTTTTTTTTTATTTTTGTATTTTTTAGATATTATTTTTTGTTACTGTTTTTATCTTAGGAGGGTTATGGTCATACTCTTCCACGGTGACCAGCCGGGTTGGAAGATGTAACTTTCTTACTTTCGTTTAGTTAAACTGTATATGTATATGATATGAGGGGGGGAGTAATTGCTTATTTATTTATTTTTGTTACTATTTAATTTTTTTGTATTATTATCAACCAGGAAGTTTAGTATTCCTGGTTTTATGACTCCTTCTGATATGCTGTTCGACCTTTTGACCAATGCGTCAGACTGTCGGATTTTGTTTTTTTTAGGTATTTGTGCAGTTCTCTCTTCATTTTGTGTAGTGATAAATTCAGGTGACGTAGGCAGCTTTCGTTTAGTGTTTTTGGATATTATCAATTTGTCATACTTTAATATGGCTGTATTTCCTTTCTCTTTTTCCCGTTTTAGCTGCTCTTGTAGTTCCTTCCTCTTCTCAAGGACGTACTTCGGATAATCTTCTTTCACGTAATAATCTGTATCTTTTAGCGCATCTTTTTGTTTCAGAATTTTAATTTTAGTGCCTAGAGTTGACAAAGTTACTATCAATGGGCGTGGTCTTCCTCCTTTTTTACCAATTCTTCTAACTTCTTGTAAATCGCTATAAGTCAGCTTAATTGAGAAGAATTGTTCCAACCAATGGATAACATTATTTTCAAGGCAGCTGTACGATTTTTCATTTTCCTCAATGCCGAAAAACACCAAGTTTCTTATTCTTGCTTGTTTCTCCAAGAAGTAAATTCTTTTTTCTTGATTTTCTACTATTTCTTTCATTTTCTGGTGTCTTTCTTCCCATTCCAAAAATTTCTCTTCGAAAATATTACTTATATTTTGTGTGACTTGTTCGGTAACATTTTTACCCATTTCTCGGATTTCACGTCTTTGTTCGTCTAGCTCTTTTTTTATTGTTATTAGTGCATTCATAATTTCTTCCATGATTTATTTTGTCAATTGGTTGTTTTGGTACAGATTATGCCCTCTATCGGTGCTCGTTTGTATTATGACGTTGTAATGCGCTTCGGTTGTAACAGATGGCGATACGTGTATGATGCAACGTCTTGCGATTTTAATGATTTGTAATAAACAATAGTTATTTTTTAATAAGATTTATTTGTTTTACACTATGTTTTCACTTTTGTTTACTCGAAAATAGTCCGACTTGGAAAAATATCTTGAAAAAAATTAATTTTTGAAAAATTGTTCGTGGAATTAAAAAGAATGTAGGTAGATAATGATTTATATGACGTTGTTATTGATTTTTACGACTTTAATTGTTATTTTTCAATGTCTTTTTAACATCACCAATTCACTAAGCACTTTGTTTTTGTACACATAAAAAGTCACGCGCCGAAAGTCACTTTTTAGATTTTTAATTTTTAATTTAACGGAGCCGATGTTTAGCGTGCCACTGTGGCGCCCCTCCCCATTAGATTGTAGATTTACATATGTTTTATTTATTCTGCACGTTTTTAGAGCTTTCCAGATTGACGAATGTGTTATACTGTCGAAAGCTTTTGTGTAATCAATGAAAACTACATAGAGAGGTAGGTTAAATTCTTTGTATTTCTCAAGAACTTGGTCTAGAGTATGTATATGGTCTATGGTCGAAAAACCCGACCGAAAACCGGCCTGTTCAATGGGTTGGTTATTATCAATTTTCTTTGCTATACGGTTTTGAAGTATGGATGTAAATAGTTTGTAAAGACTGGATAGCAAGCTAATTGGCCTGTAATTGCTAATATCTAGTGGGTCTCCTTTTTTATATAATAGAATTATATCCGAACTACACCATTGTTTGGGGACTTCTTCGGTTTCTAATATCATGTTAAACAGTTCCACCAGAAAGGGAGTCAAGACCGGAGCTCCTATTTTTATTATTTCATTGCTGATGTTATCTGGACCAGGACTTTTTTCGGGTTTTAATTTTTTAATATGGCTTATTATTTCGAGCTGGTCAATAAGTTCTACTTTTTGCTGATCATACTCTTCATCTGAATCCGTTTCGTCTCTCTCTTCAAAAGGTTTTTTGTACAAATTTTCATAAAATTCTGTAGCAAAGTTAATAACATCTTTTCTACTGTTTGTTTTGGCTTGTCCCTTTAGTTTTTGTATCCAATCCTTGTGCGTATTTAGTTCTTTATATGCCCTTTTCGTACTTCTATATATGTTTAGATTTTTTTCAATGATTTTATTTCTATGATTTGCGTAGTCTTCTCTAATAGCTTTCTTACACTTTTTAAAAAGTTGTTTTAGTTCTTCTTTTTCATCTCTTGATTTGTTCTTGCTTGCCATCAGTTCCTTGCGTTTATTTATAAGATTTATCGTTTCTGTACTAAATATTTCTGTTTTATTCCTCTTCCTTTTTTGTATATTTTGGGCTTTTAGACTGTCTATAATAATATTTTCTAATATGTCATAATATATTTGTACGTCATATGTTTCTCGTAAAGTTTCAAGATTTTTATTAAGATTTTCTTTTAAATTTTGAGTATATAACAAAATATCGCTATCCGTTTTCGGTGATTTAGGCAGTGATCTAAAAGTTTTTCTGCTCATTTTAGTCAAATTCGTAAGAAATGATGATCTCAGCATACGATGATCTGATGGAAAGTTCATGTTTCCTACGATTTCCACATTTGTTATATTATTCGGTTTGTTGCACATTATGTAATCGATTTCGTTTTTAGTTCTTTGGTTGGGTGATATCCAAGTCCATCTTCGACTTTGTTTTTTTTTGAAAAAAGTGTTCATTATAGAAAGTTTTTGCTCATGTGCATACTGGATTAATCTCGAACCTCTCTCATTTCGCTTTCCATATCCAAATTTTCCCATTACTAAGTTTTCGTATTTTTTTGGTTGTCCTATCTTCGCATTAAAATCTCCCATAACTATGACTACTTTGTCTTGTATTTCGTGAGCCTTTCTTAAGTCGTCATAAAATGCAATAATCTCTTCTTCGCTACTATTTTCAGTGGGAGCGTAAGTTTGTATAAGTGAAACCGAATTATCGCCAAATTTTAATTTTAGTATAGCTACTCTTTCTGAGATTCCAATGAAATCTATTATATTATACTTGTACGTTTTCTTGATTAGGAAACCGACTCCATGCTGACCAGCAGTTTCTCCTATGTAGCATAGTATGTAATCATCATATTCTTCCATTTTATGTCCAAGTTTTCTCACTTCAGCAAGGCCTATTATATCCCAATTTATTTTTTTAAGGGAATGCAGTAGTTCTATTAATCTTTCTGGTGACGATAAAGATCGTACATTATAAGTGCAAATTTTTAATGTTTGTTTTGTTTCTATGGAGGATGAAGGGTAATGGTCTTTATCCCCACGGGGACCAGCCGGATTGGGGATTTGCTTTCTCCGTCTTTTTCCTTTGTTAATATGTTTTGTTTTGTCGTTAGATTTGTTAGATTCCGGCTGCACTGAATTTGTACTCAGTTTTTTGATGTAGATTGCATGTCGTTATTTGAAGTACTATTTCTTATGAAATCAAAGGCGTTCTTTCTTGTATTTTTTCTTGAATGTTGTGTATATTGTTGTTCTAGATTAAAATCAGTAGTCGTAGGCATTAAAAGTTCGCGTTTATTTTTTCTCTTCTGGATATTTTCTTTTCAAATTCAAATTCAAATTCAAATCATTTATTTACAAGTGACATGGGTTAATGTGAACCAGTTCTTATTGGCTTTAATATGCCACCTCATGCACTGCCACGTCTGGCGTGTAAAATAGTAATTTACATATGAATAATATAAAATATGTCGGTCAATTTTAAAATTTAATTAAATGTCAAAATAATCTTTAATATTATAAAAACATTGGTCCAACAGCCACTTGGTCAATCTTCGTCTAAACATATTTCCCGGCAATTCCCTGAGTGCAGTGGGTAATTTATTATATATCTTAATACAGGAATAATAGGAATTGCGTCTACAAGTTTCCAATTTCATTCTCGGAACAATCAAAAAATTATGCCGCCTTGCTCTCTGTGGTAGAACTTCTGCACTGTGCATGAAATAAGATTCATGTTTCTTAACAAACACACATATCTCTCTTATATACAAAGAAGGCAGTGGAAGAATTCTTAATTCTTTAAATAATGGTCGACAGCTGTCCATAAACCATGCACCACAAATTGCACGTACACATTTCTTCTGTAATTTAAAAGCCTTGTCAAATGCGGTTGAGTTTCCCCATAGTAAAATGCCATAAGATAGGACGGAAGATACATAGCCGTGGTATGCACTGAGGGCAGCTTCTCTGGATACTGTCAATCGTAGCCTTTTAATAGCATATACGAAACGATTTAATTTAGCACAAACTGAATCAATATGCGGTTTCCAATGACAGTTTTCATCCACTATAAAACCTAGATATTTTATAGTCTTGACTGTCTCAACTTGATTATTAGCGAACCTAACATCCAAATGTATATTCTTCGCCCTCATTGTTTTAAAATGAACAACCTTTGTTTTGTTAATGTTAATTAATAGGTTGTTAACTTTTAACCAGTTAGCAACATCAGCTAAGGATTTATTTAAATTATTTTCGAGTGAGCCTCCATCTTTACATTTAACAATTATAGCTGTATCATCAGCAAAAAGAATAGAGCGATAATGAGATGCATTGGGGAGATCATTGATGTATATTAAAAATAAAAATGGGCCTAAAATACTTCCTTGTGGGACGCCACATCTGTTATATTTATAATTGGATCTATAAGTAATTTTATTACCATTTATTATTTTCGACACTTCAGTACATTGCTGACGGTCATTTAAGTAGCTTTCCAGCCATTCATATGCGTTTCCCCTTATTCCATACAAATCTATTTTCTTAAGAAGAATACTGTGATTAACATAGTCAAAAGCTTTACTCATATCTTTAATTATCAATTTATCATAATCTATTACTGCAAAATTTCCCTTTCGTCTTTCATCTAACATTTGTTTCTGCAGAGATTTCCTCTTAATGATTACATCCTTGGGGTAGTCTTCCTGTAAAAAAATATCCTTGTATTTTTTCTTATTTTTCATTAGTTCGTCTTTTTTCCAATAGTTCAGAAAGGAAACAACGATTGGCCGTGGTCTTTTGTTTGTGTTATGTTTTTTCCCCACTCTGTATACTGCATTTATGTCATTTACATTGATTGGTACTTCCGTGCTGCTTCCGATTTTGTGAGTTACTGTCTCCAATAAGATTTTTCCTGTTTCGTTATCTTTTTCAGTTACTCCAAATAAAATTACATTATTTTTTCGTTCCCTTCGTTGTAAAGTTTCCAGTTTTTCACGTAATTTCTCGTTTTCTGATTTTAGACGTCTCATTTCTGTTATTAGTGGATCCAGTTTTTCATTAATTGTCGCCAATATTTCTTTATTTTGTTCTTGCATGTAGATTTTCATTTTGTTAAAAAAATCTAGAAACTGTTCGTTCATATTTGCGTGTAACGGAACGTTTTATTTATTAAATTTTGCAACTGGCAACACTGTAGTTCTATATCGTCTGTGGGACGGGTAAATATGAAACTTGATGAAATATTTATTTACTAATTGTCACTCATTAAAATGCCTAAACTGAGGTGAAATTATAGTGATATGCAATTGTTAATTTTAGTTATATTACACTGTTTATTATGTTTTTTAAGGTACACTATCACTTATTTTTCGATTTCCGTGAACTTATTGGTAATTATATTCGATATTTTAATATTTTTGTATAAAAACAACGGAGCAAAGATTCAAGCGACTTGTCACTTTGACAACCGGAACCGGAAAAAATTTTCTTGTGTATGATTACATTAAATATTTTCTTGTATTCCATCCACCAATATTATATTAACATGAAACGCCTTGGTGGTTAAGAAACCCAATAAAATTAGTCATGATAATGACACGTAACATTTAAATATTCAGTAGTGGAAAAGCATACTGTGTTCCGCAGTCATAACTAGTTAGGAAATCCTCATGGATGCCTGGCAGCTTAGGAGATACGCTGCGAGGTTATAACCTCGGGCTCCTATCGGCTAAAACCTAACGACTTTCTATCGCGGCCGTAGGTGACGCTGTCCAGCGCAGGTAGAACTACGCTCTCTGTCGGAACCACGGCGTATCCGAAAGTGGAGGTAAGTCGGCCATCTTGGGGGATACGTAGACCATCCCTGACATTACCGCACGTGTCCCTTTGTGTTTTAATGAGTTAGGGATATCAGTACTCATTTCCCCATCCCCACCTAGTCCAGTCCTTTATCACATTTGTGCACGTTCAATGTATTTTTAGGTTGCCTAGCGACTGTTACATAGTAGACGATTTCCATCGAGGTAGTACAGGGCTTCTGCCGACCCTAATATATCAGGTTTCATAGTATTCCAATTCTTATAATTTTGTTTCAGACAATTTAAATAATTTACTCAAAGCCCCTCAGAGGTCCTTGATCGAGTGGTTAAGGAAGGAGTGAAATCCCGGGTGCGATTCCTGGAATGGCCAATTATGAAAATTAAGTTTTCATAGTTGGCTCTAGTCTGGATTTAACAAGTTTTGGCAGGGCACACTGCGTTTCACAGTCATTTGGGCAGGCCGTCTAGCGGCAGTATAACCACCCCCTTACAGAAGACCGGTTACAGTTTCGGTGTGCGAGTAAGGGATGCCTAATTCTCCTTCCTTATCCCTTATCCTTAATCTTATTATCATAGGCAGCGCACTAACATTAAGTATGATAGTAATTGATGGTAGTAGCCATGTCGGTACCATAAAGTTAGACCCTAAGCCCGTCTGATGACCTTAATATTAAAAACATTTTTTTTCGCATTGTTGAATCCAACCTATAAACAAAATATCTGTATGCTTTATGTAGTCCACATTGTTAACAATTGCAAAATTTTGGTCAAGCTATTATAAATATAATAGCTTCAATTTGATATTTTGACTCATTATATTTTTTTTTTCTTGTTACATAATCAGTTTTCTAAAATTATTTGATTGATCACGAATCGACTGTAGGAACTATACTGTCGATAATCATCGGTTCATTGGTTACGTTCGCTTTGTGTATTACCATGTTTACAAAGTTTATTAGAATTTAAAGACGTAGCCATGTTGACGTTGAAGATGGACTATGAATTCATCTCGACTCAGGATAAATATTTAAACTAAATCACATATACAAACATTATTGCGATTTACGCGTAATTCTGACGTCCCCATTGAAACTATTCTCGAAAATTCTCATTATTATTGTGCTCAAACACTTATAGGTTCAATTTAGTTTTGAAAGGAAGCTGTTTGACTAACATTTTAAACAGGTACATTTGAATACCTATTGAATACCATTTTAAATAGGTACAAAGGTAAATGTTAAACACATAAACCCTAGCGGGATTCGAACCCGCGACCGTTGGGTTACAGCTAGGGTTAGATACTAGCCACTAGACCACACGTGTTACGAGTAAATAGGAGAGTTGATGGCAAATTAACTCTTATGAAACTTTTTACTTAGTTAATAAATGCAGAGTCGTGTTGATAACTTGATATGTGATAAATTCGATGGATAAATTGCATTAAAAGGTAATAAATAATAAGTGTAAATTAAAATACATGTTTGTTTTAATTGTAATGCTAATGGAGATTTAACTATTTGTATTGATGATTTATTGAAACAGTGTATTAGGTGCCAATTATATTACCACATAAGTGTCAGGGGTCAGCGCCATTTTAGTACCTTACTGTGATAAAAATGACAAAAAAAAAATTAAAAACACGGTAACTAGATAGACAGTAAGTAACAGTAATAAAATTTGCAAGTTTTATGGGTCACAAGAAGCTAAGTACGTAAACATACATTAAAAACCACGCAAAAATAAAGGACGATAAATGAATATTTTACTCTCACCAAAGTATTTGCCGTACATATTTTAACCAAAGACTTTATAAGTATATTTGATTTTAACACGATAGATGAATGCTAAATAATTTCAGGGCCTCTTTCACCAACTACAAGTAAAGTGTTGATTAGTACAAGTAACGCTAATTGGCGAGTAAATGTTACGAGTATCTTGTTTCAATTTCATTGAAATTACCTTTGAGTAATGCTACTCGAAGGTGGTGAAACTCGTACGCTTTCTTACCGGTGACTTTAAATGACGGTTAGCCTACTTGACACTTTAATTAGAGATGGTGAAAAAGGCCCTAAGTGTACTAAGGAGTAGGTTTTTACTTTTCCTGGGGTATTAGCTTTACCGGGACTTCCCCTACATTATATTAACAACCAATATATATCATTGATTGATTTTCTTAAGCAAAAATGATTCAATAGCTGTAGGAAATGTATTTAATTTATTACTAATATTATAAACAGGTAAATTTTTTATGTTTGTTTCTATGAAGGAAGTAATCATCGAAACTAGGTACTCAACTCATCCGATTTAAAAAAATCGAAGGCACCAACTACAAGTTAAGTGTTGATTAGTTACTTTCAGAAATAATTTTGTGTTTTATTAAACTATGCACTCGGTTTACTGCGTCCTTCGATAGGCAATTTTTTTAATTGTTTTCTTTTTAATGTTTGAGACTTTTACCGTACAAACAAAGGTATATCAGCTCCAATTATCCCAGGTGAACGCTGACTTAAAATGACGGTTAGCCTACTTTACAGATGGTGAAAGAAGCCCTTATACTAATAGTTTAATAGAATTTCAGGATGGACATAGGCTAATTATTCTACGCGGGCGAAGATCATGATAAAAATCCATCACCTGGTAATCAAAATATTGCAAATTTTTTTTTCAATTGTTCGTTTTTCAAAAACGCGTTACATCTAACCATCGTTGGACCATCGTCCAAGAATTTTTTAGATATCTTTGCAACTTTGGTCAGAATTGTTATTTGTTTATAAGCAAAAATCTAAAATCGCCGAAAAAAGGTATCTATTTTTGACAAAACTTTTTTTTTTTTTCAAGTCGCTTGTGCATGATGATACGAAGCTCCTCAATTTTTTTCCACCCTGTGGGCCTTCGTCGGAAAATTCTATTGAAGGCCAAAGATTTATCGATGATCGCAGATTGTTGCTAAACTATATCTCACAGTTCGATAAATCTTGCATGATTCTCTTGAGGTTTGGCTCCTTTACATCATGTACGAGTTTCAATCGTTAAGTAGAGTCAGGGGTTATTATTTTTCAACGCGGACGAAGTCACGGGCTAGTTTATTATAAAAATAATAGGCACCTATATTCTTTTAGCATATTATTTTTATAAAGCAAATAATGATATGGTGAAATAAGTGATTCCTTCATTTTGTGGTTTTTATTGAAAAATACATACTTAATTTTTAATGTTGAGATCTGTCAATTGTAACTCAAACACTCTCATCGTAATTGCGTCATCTTTCTAAATAATGTAGGTAATAACACTTGTGATTTATAATAAACACCTCATAATACGACTTTGTGTATGGAATTACCTATTTAGATGTATAAGAATTATAATATAGCTACACTAGCTGGTGCCTGTAACTTCGTACGCGCTGTAGTTCGTTTTTTGAAAATACCACAGGAATCTAACATTTTTCCAAGATAAAAAGTATTCTATAATTTAATCCAGATAATCATCAATACGTCATTGAAAACCACATTCAAATCGTTTAGGCCGTTTCTGAGACAGACACATACAGACAGACAAAATTTCTAAAAACAATTTTTTGACGTTACTATATTTTAAAAAAAAAAATTATGTACAGACAAGGTTCGTTTACCATTTTATTAAACAACTAGCTGGCGCCCGCGACTTCGTACGCGTTAAAAAAAAAGTAGCCTATCATGTGTCCTGTACGTCTAAGGCCGGTTTCAGTGCTCTCCTGACGGTCAGTCCTGACGATACGCACGACCGACCGTGCGACCGACGCGCTTGTCATTTGTATGAAAATTCACAAGTCGTTACAGAGCTCGCCTGACCGTACGTACGCGTATTGCTACCGCGGTCGTATCGTCAGGACTGACCGTCAGTAGAGCACTGAACCGGCCCATCTACCAAGTTTCATGAAAATCAGTTAATTCGTTTAAGAGTTATGGAGGAAGGTACATACAATATACATACAATAGCTATACTTACCTACAGATTTATTATTAGTACTAGCTGGCGCCCGCGACTTCGCCCGCGTGAAAAAAGTAGCCTATCCTGTGTCCCGGACGTCCACATGTTTATCTACCAAGTTTCATGAAAATCGGTTAATTCGTTTAAGAGTTATGGAGGAACATACACACATACATACAATACCTACACTTACAGATTTATTATTAGTATTGATTGATGATTGATGATGCTACGAACCATATTACATGTTTGCTTGAAATGTATTTGTATATTTTCTTATAGGTAATTTAGTGCCATTTTACATTTATTGATTTAATTTTTCACTGGTAGGTACTGTCAGGTGATACCGGATAGTATACTGTCTCAAGAATATTGCAGATCCCTAAACCTCAGCATTTAACATCCAAAAAGATACAATTTTTCACGTGCTATGTACTCAATTCATATAACAGTATAATTGCTCAAATTGACAAAGATTGAATGATAATCAAAAGTAAATAAATGGAACCCATTTGAGGTAACTATCGTGAAATTTATTATAGAAAAGGGTCGTTGAACTTCGTAACTAACCGTTCCGTTCTGTTATATTAATTATTATCTGGGCCAATATAAAACACTTTTCCCGTTACGTTTGAATTATGTACTTCTTATGCATGAATAAATAAATGTTTTAAGCGCCTTCACATAAAAAATCACAGTAAAAAGTAGGTAATCTACAGAAATCTACAAAATCTATATAGAAAAAATATAACAATCCAAAAACAATGTTTACAAGTATGTGTAGCTAAGAAGTTTTCACTTCCTACGTTCCTACGACCAAAGTACGAGTATATGTACAATTTTCTGTGCCTACGACTGACATTTTTTTATCTGTTTTTGAGATTCGACTACAAAGCGTTCCGCAATCATAAACTGGCCACAATAATGAAATGCCTGTGCTTTTGTGTCTATAATTAAGTAAGAAATGCCAGAAGATTCTCATCCATTATTCTATCAAGGTACACAACCGCCATGGTACTGCTTCTGTTATTAGGCGATGATGGCACCAGCTACGACCCACGAGTGCCATCATGTAAACGGTCTATGTGTCTACCAACTTATAACTTAAAAACAAAATTATGTCAAGTTAGTAATAAAAACAGCTTTTTTGCATATGAAAACCCAAATTATTGTTAAAAACCATTTTGGAAACATTTGAATTCTGAAATAATACCTAAAGAGTCACATTGATCAACAGAAGAATTTATTAACGAGAAATTTTAAAGGTGACAAGTTTTTAAGGTCAAAGTCTGTATTAATATTCAGTTATAGTAGGATTAATATTTGGAAGTTTACTTTGTTCTTGACGAGTATATTAGCACATATTGTTCTGTGTACCTGTGTAAACGTAAAACAGAAGTAAAGAAGGATTGTTTATTATTAAATTAAATTTCATAAAATTTCACAATAAAAATTGTCATTCATTAAAATAGAAATCATTGTCAGGTTAGGTTAAACATATCATTGCAAATTTAAATTGAGTACATTTTTTTAAATTGACGAGATACATCGTCAATTTAAAAAATCAAACTGAATTGAAATGAAGAAAGAAAGGCGAAAAGAGAAAAATTTATTTGAAAAGTGATTAGCTACATTGCTACGACTAGTTTGAAAGCCATTACTTATTTACTTAATGTGAATTTATTTATTTATTTTTATTATTTTTCAGATAATGTGATCTTTTAGGAATAACATCTCGATGATAAGGGTAGGGGACACAGAAGTCCTGGGCCCCTAGCCAAGAGCAACCAATGCAAACGGTAGCGTTGTGTATTTACGAAACGATAGAAAATAAAGCCCGGTGATTGGTTGTTGTAACGCCCACATAAAATTTTGACCAATCACTGGGCTTTATTTTCTATCGTTTCGTAAATACACAACGCTCCCGTTTGCATTGGTTGCTCTTGGCTAGGGGCCCTGGGGCCCTAGACAAGTTGCATTCGCTCCGTAGCGATTCGATTCGCTAAAAATAAAATGTATGGGATTGACATATGCCTTCGCTAAATCACGTGATACTTCCCATACATTTACGTCTGTCTGTGGTTTACGTAAACTCCTGAACATCTGTGAGAGGTATGCGTGTAGGCATGGACTGAAATATAATGTCACGAAAAGTCAGTTCATGATATTTGAGACGGCAATTGTTAAAAGCCCTAATAGCGTGCCACCTGTGCGTCTAAATGGCATTTCCCTTGACAAGGTGGACCGTTTTAAGTATTTAGGGCACATAGTCACGGCTGACTTAAAAGACAATGCCGATATTGATAGGGAACGAAGGGCTCTGTCCATAAGGACTAATATGCTAGCTCGTAGATTTGCGCGATGTACAACAAATGTAAAGCTAACATTATTTAAAGCATATTGTACATCGCTGTATACGTGTGCTTTGTGGGCGAATTACACACAAAAAAGTTACAGCTCCCTTCGTGTCCAATTTAACAATGCATTTAGGGCGATGTTAGGGCTACCCCGCTTCTGTAGTGCTTCAGGGATGTTTGCAATAATGAGCACTGATTGTTTCTATGCTAATATGCGTAAAAACTGTGCATCACTTGTTAGGCGAGTGCGGGACAGCTCTAACAAAGTCATATCAATGATAGCTAATAGGCTAGACTGTATATATATTCGAAATTGTTGTGATAGACATGTTGGTTGTAGTTTTTAGGTATTTTCTTATTATTATTATTTTCTATTATTATTTTCTTTTCCTTATTATTATTTTCTTTTCCTTTCTTTCATGTTGTATATCTTATTACTGTTAGTTATAGTTATATATATATATTATAATTAAATGTATAAATAAAAATGTAAAAATATGGGTCTAGTTGCCTGTAAATAAATGAATTTGAATTTGAATTTGAATTTGAATTTATAACTATCGAACTTCGTTATCGTTATCGTTATGGCACTTTGTCTAGGACCCCTGATGGGGCAGTGCATGAAGGACCTTGGCCTCACTCTGGATCCGAAGTGGGGCTTCGAAGAACATTTCGAGCACCTTGTCCCCCTAATTCGGGGGTAGCTGGTGCATTACACAGACTGCTGCCCAATCTCGGCGGACCACGGGAGGAAGTCCGCTGTCTCTACATGGGCGTCGTGCGATCTATGGCCCTCTACGGGGCGCCCGTCTGGTCAAAATACCTGGCGGGCTCTTCCCGTTGCAGAGCTCTCTTGAACAGTCTGTAGCAGTTTATGGCTATCAGGATCGCACGGATTTCTCTTGATTTCTCTGTTTCAGATTGTCTGTGAATTAGTGTGTGAACATTTGTAATTAGATGTGTTTGATTGGCTCTGTGTGCTTATTTTTTGGACCCCGAATTATGACGCAAAACATATCGGTGTCAGGATATATCCATATCAACATCACAAAAAATTGTTTGTAACCTTTTTCATCGGCATGCGAATTCACGTCATGAATTATTTTAATTTAAACTGACCATTAACTGGCCACGCAAAAAATGTTTGACGTCAAAAATTATAAGTGGTCTATTAACTTAGTACCTCTTTTTTACGTTGTGTTATTTACGTGAATAATGTAATTTAGAGATGCGCCGAATGTTCTGCCATTTTTTTCTTGTTTATATTCGGCCGAATATTCAGTAATTTACCGAATATTGAAACAGTATTTTTTTAATTATTTTTATGTTTACTAGGGCTGAAAGAAACACTGCTTCATGTAACAATAATTTATTAGTAAAATTAGAAATAATCAGAAGTACATTATGTTTAAAATCAACATTAATCAAACAAAAGGTGAATATTCTTGCGAGAGAATAGGATAGGCGAACACCACCGACTTTTAATATTCGTTTTGTTGACGGAGGTTTCGAAGGTTGACCTTCGATTTTGAATTTTTATATTTTGACCTTCGATATGAACTTCATTCAATGTGGACGTTTCGCTACATAAACGTTGTCAGTGGACAATTTGGAATGTGGGCCTTATGAAATTAAGGAAGTCGGTTGAAAAAGAAAAACGGTGCCTCGAAATGACTAACACAATTGACATTGGAAAAAATAAAAAACCTAATAAATTACTTTTAATTAATTTTCTGTCTAATTTTCAAGCCTTATTTTCATGTTAGACACTAAAAAGTTCTATTTTTAGTTCCGTAAGTAGTTTATTGTTAACTAAGTATAACTACTACTGGTCGTTCTGTACGTAATGTGGTTAGTGCACGATAAAACAAGAAGGTTTGGACAAAATTAAATACTCTGCGTCTAGTACAATGAAATTTTTCATTTCAAAATATTTTTGCAAAATTTTGAAGTATCTCTTCCTGATTGATCAGGGATTTGGTATTTTGTAGGTATACAATCTTGCATTGTACCTACTGAATACCTATTAAATAAATAAATGTAAAGAAAATAAATATAAATGTTTTTAAATATAATGTATTAATTTAATAATTTATACCGCGTAGGGAAAATATTAAATTAATTATATTTATTTTCTTTACAAAAATATATTTCTAAATTCCTAGTCAATTAATATACCTATCTGCAATGAAAAATTGCAGTTGTCTTTTATAAGTTGTTGGCATATTAAAAAAATCAAGGACAAATCAAGGAAGTCATTTAAAATGGGTGTAAAAAAGAAAATATACATTTCTATATCTTCAAAAAACACGGAAGCGTCATATTAAATACATCATTGTTCGTTTGTGTGATCAATTTTTTGTAATATTTTGTTCTCCTATTAGGAATTTAACGAATCAATTTTAAAAAACTTTTTTCATTAATTTATCAACGCTATTTATCTGTACAATATTTGCTATTTTGTAAAAATTCTAACCAAGTTGTTGCCTTGTTATAAATATGTTTTTAATCTTATCCATATTTTTATTGCATACAGTGATAACATAATTTATTAAGATTGATAGCCACAGCAATAAATCCAATTAAGCAGAAATATTGGCACCGTACGTTTAACTAGATGAATAAATTAGGTATTTATAATTGTTATTATTATGACCTAGACACATTAAATGCAAAATTAGGCGACTTCGTCCCCGCCGGGGACAATCTTTTGGGGGACGAAGTGGAATAATCCGTGTTAAACCTACGTCATTCAACCTTAACCCATAAGTGCTATAAGAACTCATTATCAAACTAATGGATGTGGTTTTTTTTTTGTGGAAACTTGATATTGATTCACGCGTGTGAATAAAGTCAAAGGTTTCCATCTACACCTGCTAGATAGACGTAGAACTGCCTATTTAATATATGACAGTAATTAAAAAAAATAATAGTACAAGTTTTCTGGCGCAAAATATTATTTATTGAACACATCCAACAATGAATTTTATAGGATGATTTTTTGTTTTTTTTTATTTGCGATTGATCAATCTCACCTAATGGTAAATAAATAAAAATAATTAAAAAAATCTTTGTTTTTTAACAGGGTTTTTAAATTATATACATCAGTTACTATTATTAAGTCAACAATCAAAATAAATATCTCAGGCATTGCAGAGGTGGGTGTGACAAACATACAGACAACATGAATAACGATTTTGTTATGACTCGATATTATGTTTGCCTATGAATCATATCTCATGTGCAGAGTAAGAAAATGTCTATTTTATAATAAAACACAGATATATTACATTAAATTTTAATGCGCATCTTAAGTTATTGTTATTATTGTTAGTAACAAATAAAGTTTATTATTATATTATTAAGTTGGACAAAACATATTAATACAATGAAATATTGTCAGTTGCAGTTTCTCACGGCTGGACTGGTTTTTAATATATTTAATTTGATCAAAAGGTTTCAGCTCCGAATAGCAAAATAACTATTACAGCATCGGAAATATTCACTAAGAAAAAATTATAAGGAAAATTCATTTCCTTAGGTAATCATTTTGTATGGAATGGCTTTTTGATAAAATTTTTTCATCCTCTCGGCCTCAAAAAGTTTCCTCACGTATTGGAAAAGTAAGACTTCCTTTAATTCAAATTACAGTGCATTGAAGTTTGCTGGTCTCGATGGAGAACGCCTGGATTGTCTTAGTGACAAAGTGAAATTGCTATTATTATCTCCGCCACCTGAATGGCATTCATCTCGTCCTTGAGAAATTTCCTTTCGCAATGGAAAAGTAAGAAAAACAAACATAATCCAGGTACAACGACCTATTAACTTATTGATTCTGAGGCGGTACAAAGATCGCCGGGTCAGCTTGCTAATAATATAATGAAATATCTTTAGAACTAACTACATACTTATTTACTAACATAAACATAAATGAGAAACTAATATAAAATGTTCGATTCAAAATGTCTATTCTACAAGGTTGTAAATAATTAAGTATCCTAGTAGTGCTCTCTTTATCCATACACATGTATATTTTCAAGAATATTCCCAACTCTTTAAAAAAGAATTGATGAACGGCGAGACAAGCCTAAAAACGCCCTAAAGGTCTTACTAAACTGGGCTCGAAGAGCATTGAGAGCTTTTTAAGTGCAGTTAACCCACAAGATGCGATATCAGACACAGTATGTCTTAAACAGAAGTTATATATAGATTTTAATGCGCATTTTTGGCACTCATTTATCACTTCATTTTTATAAGATTTTTTAAAGAATATTTTAGAGTACATTAGCAGACATTAAATGAGATATAATTTCTATACTAATATTATAGAAATAAAGTTTCTATGTTTGCTTGATTCACCAAAAGAAGAACGAAAATGCTTTCAACAAGAATGAAAATTCTTTTACCAGTAGTTAGAATAGAATTTCAGTTTAGACAATATGGCCATAATTTAAATATTTCACGTGGGCGATATGGAAACAATTTAAATATTTCACGTGGGCGGAGCCGCGGGCGCCAGCTTGTAGGCTATTTTAGGCGTTATATCTTTTATTTTTCAACGCGGACGAAATCGCGTACATCAGCACAAGAAAATGAGATAAAGATTAAGGGCTTATAGCAACACGACCTATAGTTTCATGGACTACTTACCCGTAGCACACCTGAGTTCACTTGGGTGTACCTACTACGGGCAATTGTTTGAACATACTAAGGATTAGTATGCCTTTGTTGCGTGGGAAAATCTGCGAACCAGATCCTTACCGACCATAGGGCTTCTACCCACTAAAAACCCACGGTGTTTCCTCGCGCCGTCTATGGGCCGGGGTTAGGGTACGTTAAGACACGCTACCTTCTCCCCCAGCCAGATTCTTGGTACATCTTATGCACCCCTATAAATCTTATTATTCATGGTTCACTCAAGAGGTGGTCTATTTATAGTTTGGAAAATGTTATGACTATTTGATGTTATTGCTTCATGATAGTATTCTATACTTATATATGAGAATTTTACTACTCAGTAAGACTGAGGAATACTTTTTTTTTTACTAGATCGAGGCAGCGCTTGGCCGCGATCTCACTTGATGTTAGGTGCAGATGCGGCCAAAGATGCCAAAGAAGATGGATAGGTAAGCGTGCCTAGTAAGTGCCCAACCCTAGACTTGAAGACCCCGAGGTTGTAATTTACGTATATAATACCATTTAAACTATATACTATATATATAATTTAGCTATATGTAATACCATTTATCCGAATGTAAATAAACCTTATTAATATAATATGTATAATTAAATACCTTAAGAAATTACTCATCGGCTAAACCCCTCAAAATCAGGAAGCACATAAGCAAGCCATGTACAACTATAGGATGATCTGACGAGGACATACACAAATTAAAAACAAATAGTCCCAAAGTATTTCCAAATATCGTAATTTCATTGCTAACATGTAAATTTTGCTAAAACCTTATAAGACAATTTAAAAAGTTATACACCGGAAATATAAACGCATTTGCATTTAACCATGACTTTGGTCCCAACGCGACATTCCATCACATATTAAACAAATATGGAACACACACTCAAAACTCAAACCTACTGGCAATGACAACCGGTGACCTTTGCAAGCAAATAGTGGTCGGTCAATATTTGCTATACTATTTCATGTGACTTCACAAACGCGGACGCGTCGATTCCGGTAAACTTATTATTTTATACATTAAAGCAAACAAACTTTTTAAGTGTACAATATCTTCACCTATACATAATAATATCTCAATCTTATTATCTTAATCTTAGTAATAATCTTAACCTTAATAATATATAATAATATTTTTTTTAATAATTTAGGTATAATATCTTTATAGGACAATGTATAGGACATTTGAAAGAACTTAAGAATGTTTTGTTTTGGGTTTAATCATTGGACATGCACCTCAGTCTATTCTTCTGTATTTTATATGAGTTTTTATGTGAAAATTGGCAGGCAGGTTGACGGTAATTAAACAAACTATAATTAAAAATTATAAAATAACCCCGACGTTCTATTGAACCCAAACGCCAAGTTGCCGAGGACTTGTGTTCATTAACTAGAAAATGGGCTGATGATGTTCAGATCTTCATAAGTTATAGTTATAAACTATCTCGATAACGTTTGCTTACAAACAAAAAAATCAGGATCAAAGTCGATTTATCCATTTAGGACTTACGATGCCACAAACAGACACAGAGATACAGAGAAGGGTCAAACTTACATTTATAACACCCCTCCTTGGCGTTGGGCATTGAAAATAGGAGTTTCAACCTACGTCTATCGCGTCTTCAGTCAAGCATAAGATCACTGAACTATCATTATTTGAGATAAAGTAAACATTACGAAAAGACAATCGAACGTGAATTTTAATATATTATTATATTTAATCTTCGTATTTAATGTTGTTCATTCTATTTTCTGTTTATGTGCCTATTAGTATATCCTCGACACGAACTTTGGCTCGCCTCGATCACAAGGTAACCATAGTGCTTCGTAGCCAAAAATTAAACCGATTTACATTAGTGTCAACGCCCCCAAGGGTGACATTGAGCATTATATTTACACAATGGTCTCGGTAAATAAAGCACCCACCCACTCCTAATAAGGTCGACTATATACGCAATTAACAAATACTTATTTAAAATTAATTAATAAAGTCCACACTCTAGAAGGTTTCAGTATAGTAGTATTGTAATCAATACTAATAATAAATATGTAAGTTTAGGTATTGTATGTCCTATGTATGGTCCTCCATAACTCTTAAACGAATTAACTGATTTTCATAAAACTTGGTAGATAAACATTTAGACGTACAGGACACAGGATAGGCTACTTTTTTCTTTTTCAACGCGGACGAAATCGCGGGCGCCAGCTAGTGGTAGTCATAAATTGGGTAGTTCCTTTGGCGTCAGAGACTACTCTGAAGTGCGCTGTTGTGTTTCGGGATGTCAGAGCTCATTTCTTTATCCCCGACGCCCGACGCAAAAGAGAGGTGTTATAAGTTAAACCTGTGTGTCTGTGTCTGTCTGTAACATCGTACCTCCCAAATGGATGGACTAATTGTGATCTAATTTTCTTTTGTTTAAAAACTGACGTGATGGAGATGGTTTTTAGCTATAATTTATGAAGTTCTTTTAAGGCGTTTGAAGATTCGGATGATACTTGACACACAAATAGTTTATTACCTGGATTTACATCTATACTAATATATAAAGCTGAATTGAAAAATTCTTTTTGTGTTGGATAGTCTATTTATCGAGGAAGGCTATAGAGAACGCGGACGAAGTCGCGAGCTCCAGCTAGTATAGGATATTTTTATCATTGCAAAATATAAGGTTCGTGTGGGACTTTTAAAAAAAGGAACTACAGAGCGTACGAAGTCGCGGGCACAGCTAGTACACAATGAAAACAAATGCAATTTTCTAGTCCATAAAAATATGGTTGTATGTAGTTGTGCTGACCGAAGGCAGACTTTAATTCTTTCTCAATTACCTGCTCATATTTAATCAGATTTATAATTATTGGGAGTATATACATGTAAATTCTTATTTTTACACTTCGCACGACTTCGTGTCAAATTACAGCTATATCCGCGATCTTCACTACAAATAACAACAATGTAAAAACACAATTACAATCATTATTACAACAATCATGAAACATGAAAATAACGCTACAATAATAAATAATTAACATAGTTTAATTAATTGGTGTCCTTTTTTACTAGACTGATATACTAGACTGATCCACAAGCTTCGCTCGTATGCAATAGGGGAAAATAGTACAGTATATATAGAGTCTATGCCTATCAGGAATAATGCACTGGTTAATGCATTAAAAACAATTAATATCATTCTGAAAATTAAGAACAAAAGATGAAATACGTCCTCATATAAGTTAATTATACATTTAATAACTTCAAAAGTTACTTATTTAAAAATGATTGTAACGTGTGTAAAATGAAAATATATATATATAGATAAATAAGTACCTATACTTGAAACGCGTGCGTGCTCCTAAGGTGATAGAATGCAGTGCATTTGATTTCTTTATCGTTCGTGTCGACTAGAAACAATTTTATCTTGATTTCATTTGATTATAAATTTCCAGTAACTGAGAAGCTTGAGTCTTTTAATATTTTATTTTATGATAAATCAAGGTTATTTTTAACATTTAGAATTTACGGTAAGGTCCGATTACCTATATAATTTCTTACGAATCAAATTGAGTCAGAGAAACTTATAGTCTAAATATATAATGGATATTCAAGTTTAAAAACCCATTGTTATTTCATTGCTTAATTTTTTTAAATTAATGGATTTATGCATTTGTTGATCACATATTAATTGGCAATTAATGTTAATATGAATTTATTTAACAGTATTTTTTAATGATAGTCAGATATTAAAATTTACTGACATTATACATTTTGTTTTGTAGAGACAAGGAAACACTCAGTTCCGAAATCAAACTGGGAAAATCACCTGGCAGCAATAACCGAGACCACATTAAAATAATAGCACATGGGCAGTTATGTTTCTGGGCGCAGGTAAGGGATACCAGAGCACATTACATATCCCTACTTTTACCCAGCTTACGAATATAAAGGTTAGCGTCAAGTTTGGTAGCGCACTTGCACCCTCAATCATCTGCCAGCCCTTTATTTAAAAAAAAATTAAGTATATTGTGAAAGTAAAACTATTTTCGTTTCTTTACTTTTATTTATTTAGCAAGACGAGGAAGTAAAGGGTCAGTCACATCAGTCGGAGAGCGGATAACCGATAGAGTGGAAAAGTTCTCGAATGGAGGCCACGAATTCGAAGCGCAGCGTGGGGCGCCCTTTATTTTTTAAAGTTGGGAAATCCTCATGGATACACTGCGGGGTTATGCCGGATTCGTACCGGCTAAAACCCAACCGGCTAAAACTAAACTAGAAAGTTCTAGCGCGGCCGTAGATGGGCGGGGTCGCGGGGACACGACATCGGTGCCCCGCCACGGCTATCCACGGCTGTCAGAACCTCGGCGTATCCGAAAGTGGCGATACGCCGGCCAGCGTGGGACGCCCTGCGGCCAGGTGGACCCACGACCTGAAAGGTTTCGCAGGAAGCGGCTGGATGCGAAGTACAGAAGTCCGTGCGTGGTGGCGAGCTTTGGGAAGATGCCTCCATCCATGGAGTGATAGATGATTTATTTACAAACAAAATTCTTAATTGGAAATCGTTATTTACCTGATTCATTCAAGCTTTCATTCATAAATATTAACACAAAAGAAAAACCATACTTACTTAAGTAGTCAGGTGCCATTGAATCCATTATCACTTTTGAAGCTTGTTTTCATGATCAAATCAAGGCATGAGGTAAAATGTCTTATTTTATCGAGTACTTAGTTAGTGTAAACACAACGAATTCGGAGATCTTTTCACACTTGAAAATCCGGTTGTGTTTCTAGTGTACCTTATTAATGTTTATCTTAGTCGCAACTGTCGTATTTTGATCATATTTTGACTGATTTTAAATCTGTGAACAATAGATGAATCTTTCAAATTCTACAAAAGGTAGTGAGGGATCTGAAAAGAGGTCGTCCTTTACCCATCTGTTTACCACATGAAAAGTATATTTTAAATCTGGATTGTGTTCCCTATTAAAATATGCTCATGGATATCAATAATTGAAAAAAATTGCTTATATATTTTTTTTTTCATATATAAAAAAGGAATATAATATGGACTCTATCTTTGCTTACTCCGATATTCATATTTCAAAGCCTTGCAAGTGATAACGAAAAGGTTGGACATTTTTTGGCACCTCGGGTAAAATAAGGGATGAAATTAAAATATGAGAATAAGTTGATTCACTTCCAATTGTTCCAATTCCAAATTGTTTCTTTATCAATACTAATAATAAATCTGTAAGGATTGGTCATGGAGTAAGTTACTTTGTTTTCAGAGATATCGTGTTAATAGGCTCTATACATGATACTGAAACTAAATTGACCATATTTAGATTTTTTTCTGTATGTATGTATGTATGTTCCTCCATAACTCTTAAAAAAATTAACTGATTTTTAGGAAACTTGGTAGATAAACATTTAGACTTACGGGACACAGGATAGACTACTTTTTTGTTTTTCAACGCGGACGAATTTCCGATAAGAATGATTATGATTCAATGCCGATTTAAACACGGGTAAACCCGTGGACGCAGCTATAGGCATTTGTAATGACACAGAATAAGATAATAGAGATATACGGATATATAATACACAAAAGATATAGATATACAGAAATAAGAAATCGACTCAAGAGCAATTAATTAGCATTGACAAGTCAACGTTAAAGTACTCGTAGTAATGTTTTTATTGATGCCATTATCTACAAATGTTTGACAAAAAAATTAATGTTAATTAGTTTTTTCTCAAACGTAGTGTATGTTATGTAACACGTCTCTAACATTTTTATGTGTATAATAAAAAAACGAATGAGTTTTTTGTCGTAATTATTGCCATTCAAATGCAAAATACTGTTACATTCTGTGAACTTAGATTTTCAATTTGTATTTTATTTCTGCTCAGAAAATTTTCATAATAATAATATTTGCTTATCTCTTATCGTCTTATCGCTAACCTTTTTTTTTTTCATTTAACGAACACATAAAAGACTAAGTATTCTCAACACACATGAACTATTTCACTACTAGTTTTACATATCGAACTTCCTACGTACAATTATCGTAACTAAGTAATCGTAAAAAGTAATTTTTGACTTTTGACGCAAATAGGTCTTTAAATTTGCTTCCATAGTGGGGGGCAAATCAGAAAAGTGATAACAAAATTGGGGAATACAGCTTGATGATGCTGTAGCTACATATCTACGTATATACATCCAAAATTTAATTACACCACTCGATATCTAAAGGATCTAAAAAAAAATTCGGTATATATAGTATATTCGAATTCATTATGGTATATACATAAAACCAATAATCTTCACGGTGGTCACGTGACTATGTAAAACCATAGAGTAAATACTATTATTTACTCTATTATTTACAATGGTAAAACACAGCCACAACGCATTAAGTTACCTTTTCATATAAACTACTAGCTGTTGCCCGCGACTTCGTCCGAGTTCAAAATATTATATAGCCTAAAGTCGATAAATTGACTATCAAACACAAAAGGTTTTTTTTTTAATTCGAACCAGTAGTTCCTGAGATTAACGCATTCAACCAAACAAACTTCAGCTTTATAATATTAGTATATAGACTAGCTGGCGCCCGCGACTTCGTCCGCGTTGAAAAAGAAAAAAAGTAGCCTCTCCTGCGTCCTGTACGTCTAAATGTTTATCTACCAAGTTTCATGAAAATCAGTTGATTCGTTTAAGAGTTATGGAGGAACATACATACATACATACATACATACATACATACATACATACATACATACATACATACATACCTACAATACCTACACTTATAGATTTATTATTAGTATTGAGTATTGAAAACATTAACTATTCTAATTTCCATTATTTACAACAACAAAAAAATGTAAATAATGAAGCTATTACCTAACTAGCTACCATTTAAATTTAACCATATAAAATTCAAAATGTCAAGATTTCCACACCGAATAATTTTATCGGTAAGATCGGTAAAACTAAATGTCATCTCTGGTAAATAGTTATACCCATGGCACGGAATACCATAATAGTACAAGCCATGGTCATCGCAAATAAATTTTTATTATTACACTTAGCGCCTGTTTCACAAACGTCAAGTAGGCTAACCGTCATTTAAAGTCACCGGTAACCGGGGATAATGGAGCTGATATACCTTTGTTTGTACGGTAAAAGTCCCAAACATTAAATAGAAAATAATAATAAAAAATTGCCTATCGAAGGATGCAATAAACCGAGTGCATAAAAATTATTTCTAAAAGTAACTAATGAACACTTTACTTGTAGTTGGTGAAAGAGGCCCTAAGTATTTATTTTGTGTTTTAATTTTAAGTTTTTTTATCTTAAAATATCAGGAACTCCGTAAAAAATAGCCGTCATATTGCACCACGATAATGCCAGATCTTACACGGCTAGACAGACAAACGAATATTTGAAAGAATTTTGCTACAAAAAATAAGAATCATTTAAGCGATCAATAACGATTTTAATCACCAGAAGAGGCTGTTGGAGAGTATGAAATACGTGTTTCCGAGGTCACCACGGAGAAGTGGCATAAAATGTTTTCTAAACGGAGAATATTTTGAGAAACAATAAATTCATTTTTGCCCATCTTGTTTTATCTTATTCATTTCGGGTACTTTTAGTTCACAAACATTCAAGGTCACCTTGCTTTACCCATTTAACCAGGACTTAATTGAAAGAGCACTTTTCACGATCAGAAAACAAGTAATAAGCTGAAAAGCTAGAAGAAAGATATAAACTTCCAATGCGCTTTACAGTGAACCACTTTGCCACATGAGTCATGGGCAATGTTAAAATGTTGCAAATTGTGTAGGCTCAATGTTAAAATCTTTAAATATTCCTTCGAACAGGAAAGGAAGATAATTAAAATATTACTTAGGTAGTGTTTCCTCATATTTAGATTGATCGGTAATGAATTAATATAATAAACAATTTGCCAGAAAGCTTGCGACCTTAATGTCACGGTACAATGTCCAAGCTTCAACAACCGCTCTGGTCGAATTCAATTACAATCACACGAGTCACAAATGTTTGGAAGCGCTCGAAGCCAGAGATCAAGGTTGGCTAGAACCAGATTTCTTTTGACGCATCTAAATTTAAGCAAACGCACAAATTTATTGACATATATTGTAAAACCGGTGTAAAATCTGCGAGACAATTAGGAAGAGGTGCTTGTTTATTGATGTGGTACTGCCAAATAATTTTTTTGTCTGGCTAATCAAAATGAAAAACAAACTATAGATAAAAATTATAAAATAACACCCGACCTTCTATTGAGCCCAAACACCCTCTATCTGCTGTAAGTTGCTGAGAAGTTGGGTATCCCGCAGACTACTTGATGCTGCAGTAGAGGTCAAGGTTACCATGTCACGGAAATACCAAAGTATACCAAATTTCGCACCAATCGAACAAGTGGAAATTAGTGAGACCCCTTCATCAACTAGGAAATTGGTCTGATAATCTTCAAACGCCTGAAAAGATCTTCATAAATTAAGTATGAAATCACGTATGACAATCTAGATCACGTCAGCTTTTAACAAAATCGGTCCATGCGTTTGAGTGCCACGATTCCGCAGACAGATACACAGACACATAGGTCAAACTTATAATACCTAGCAGTAGAACCGTTTGGACATGCTCCATTAAAATTATTCGGGTCCAATCTGTCATAATCTGCAGTAGAACTACATTTTTGTCCAATTTCTTATATCGTAGAACAAAATTTGTATAGTAAAAATTGTTCTAGCCCCTTTTGAGTCGGAAGTAGCCGACTCAAAAGGGGCTTGACTCGGAAGGAGCTGGAAAGAGCCTTGCTCGCATTTGCCGAGATTATTGTTCTCGTTTGACATCATATTATTTTATAATCTAAGTTATTGCTTTTTTTTTTCATATAAACGGGGTTAATTTTTTATTACGTTTTGTGCGACCTTTGTACTAGCGACCCGACCACGGCATCGAATGCAGTTGAATTTTTCGAAAATCCTTTCTTAGTCGATGCTTACCTAATAAAATAAACCAATAATTCTAAATTACAAATTTCTACAGTTTTGGACAGGCGATTTTATAAGTTGCTAGAAGTTTGTGTGTCCTAAATGATCCTTAACGACCCTCAATCTTAACGATCCTATAGATGACGCGGGAAAACACCGTGAGTTTTTAGTGGGTAAAAGTCTTATATATTTTTACCCACTAAAATGGGAAATGATAGGTGATGAGGGAGACCATGGGGAGATCGATGCAGATTTTTCCACGCAAAGCATTCACAGCACCAATGGGGGGTTGCTAGTTTTATAGGCGAAGGTATACACCTACTATCAGGTGAACCGTCAGCTTGTATGACGACTTCCTTTAAAAAATTAACGATTATATTATATATACGTCATATGTTATACTACGTTAAAATATACAAAATATATTTGGACATTTTTAGCGCTGTTAAAATAAATGAAAAACATTTATCTTAAATTATTACCTACTTATAAGATTATTTTTAAAAAAGTCGATTCATTATTAACAAACTACATTCGAATCTTTAATATAGCATAATGAATAAACCTCTGGTCACCGTCATCATTGACGTAAATTGAAAAACTTGCCTCGAAAACCGGTAAGTTGGTTATTAGCCACGAGATTGTAAACAAAAAACCGCAAGGGAAATTTCTATCTATTAAGTCAAGAAAAAAAAAAATTTTTATGAAGATTACACCAGGTTTAGCTGACTGGGTAGCGATTCCAGACTTTGTGGGCCTTATCCCCCAGTTTCAAGCGCTGCTTGCAAATACGAGCAGGTATCGGCAACCTTATTATGTAAAAACACACGACCAGTGCCGGATTAAGATGCGCGGAGCCCGTAGCAAATTCTATCAAGAGGCCCTTGGTTTGTATTTGGATCTTCAGTTTAAGGTGTTAATAGATTACGTGGGTTTTAAAATAACGCGTATTTTCTCCAATTTTTTTTTTTTTTCAATAAGGAAAAATATGTATTTTTGCTGAAAAAATTATTGCGGGGCCCCAATTGCTACTTTTGCTACGTAGAGAGCAAATCAGCACACGACCCACCGCTGTCGCGAGCTGTCATAATTTTTACATAAAACCAAATTTCGGAAACTATACAAATGTGCGTCAGTGAGTATGCGTATGTGCCTCATAGAGAAATTATGCACTGTATTTCGGTTTTCGTCAAACTTTTTGGGTCGGTGCTAATAAAAGTCTCTCTAGCTGTTGTGGCTGCCTGTTGTTTGTGTAGTCATGTGTTTTACATGATAAGGCTGCCGGTAGACATATTGGCACAGCACAGGAAAATGATAGTGACACAAACGCTTAAAACTGATTAATTGTTATTTTATTTTTTTAATGAATTTGAAATTAATGTTATCCCGGATTTTAATTTATTATAAATCATACAATCCATTAAAGTAAAGTTAACCGTCAGATATATGAGGAGGTTAATAGTCAGTCACTGACCCAGTCTTAACAGGTGTATCCATTTGCTATAGTGAACTAAAATAATAAAAAAACATCGTCTGACTATGAACTATTACATAAATGGTCATAAAATTTATATCAAAATTTCAATCAGACTAAAATTAATTTTAAGATAAGTTAACAATAATCATTACAACCCCTTCAAAATAAACCTAAAGATCACTTACTACACAGATATCATCAGCCAACTACCACTTTTGGATTGAAGCATTTTTCATTAACCCCATTATAGAGATATTCACCCATTTCTACTTCAGCGCACTAGTTCCTTGGGCTGTCTCGGCTGGCATTTTATTTTTCCAACATATCTACGTATTTCACATATCTTTCAGAATGACGAGCATTGCCCTCTCCATGGCTCGCTGAGTGACTTGCAATTGTGGACCAGACATTTCGTCAGTTCACGTTTCAGAACCGTATGTCCAAATTAAATGATCTGCAGAAGAGATAAACCAGTTTTAAGTTATGAAAATCTCATATTTGTGTCGTAATTTTTTGTAGTCTTGGCATCTCCTGACAGTTACTTGAAGAAATGAGTGTTTCTTCCTTATCGAATCTCTTTATTATTTATCTCTTATTTAATCACGGTAAGATAAAAGTAGGCAATGAAAAAATAAAGATATACTAACGATAGTATAAAAATACTAGCGACCAACTTTTTCTTTTTCTGCAAATTATACACGCAAAAATTTTCTGGTTTATCGCTTTTATCCGTATCAAAATCCATTGAATGATAGAAGAAGTAAGGCGTGAAACAGTAATATTTATTGAAAAACAAATTTAAAGGTTTAATAATAGAATTTCGAAAATAGCTATAAAGCGGAAATAAGATTTCAATTGGCTTATGGAATATTTGTATGTGATAGCTAAAATAATGAAATAGACGGTCCAACTGGTGCTGGCAGTATGATAATCTACTGTAGACTCGATACATAGAAGAATCACAGGATTATAAATACTATCGAAGAACTATTATTACTTAGGTACTAATATCTGAAGCATCTATAATAATATTAACATTACTTGATTTTATAATGTTTAAATATTTATACCTATAAATGCATAAAAGAGAATAATTTAATTCGAACTATCATAGATATACATTCCTATCGGTATGGAAATCCTTTTGATGCAATTATTTTTGAATATATTATGAATCCATGCTCATTGCAATAACATGTTTTGCGGTATCACCTACCAATGTTCAGTGTAATGATGTTTGTTATATCTCAAACAAACATCATTACACTAACTGGAACCATAAAACTAGTGAAGATATAAATCAGTCTTGTACTTATGTACAGTAGGTAAGTTCTGACTTCATCGACCCTAATTTGCGAAATGTTACATATAAATCATAGTAATTACATCTTTTCGCATTATTATTGTGTTATTACTTCAATAAACATGAACGTTGACTGACTGACTTGACTTCAAGGTCAATATCATGAAAAGTGAGCAGGGTTGACGAGAATTAGCTACCTACTAATATGAATTTGAGGACAAACGAAAAAGAGGAAGACAGAATCGAAGATGGGAAGATTATATAAGGAAGGTAGCAGGAGCAACATGGATGAGAAAGGCACAGGACAGAAAACGATGGAAGAACTTAGAGGAGGCCTATGTCATGTGACAGGCGAGGAAGAATAATAAAAGGGATTTTTTTTTAAATTTTTAACATGTTATTTTTTTCTGTATTAGGATTCTTCGCAATTAAAGGCTATCTTTATCTTTATCTTTTAATATGAATTTGCATCCAGTGCCTTGGCGAAATTAAATCCTATTTTAACCCCCGACGTTCGACGCAAAAGAGGCTTTTTTTATGTTCGGAAAACCTCTCGGATTTTGGCGTTTTTCTTCGCCTTCGCCAGGCAACGAAGTTGAGTAGGTATTAGAACTATTAGAAGTATGAATTTTTTTGTTTGTGTTTAATCCTGTAGATAGAGTATACAAATACATATAAACACTATTAGTGTTTATATGTATTTGTGTATTTACACGTGTGTTATATGTTCTAGTGTATTTACACTAAAATAAAAAATTCCAAATTTTAAGACTCACAGAGTAAACATGAAATTAGTAGTATCATGGCAACACAAACTTCTAATTCGAATATTTATCTATATTTATATGTGAAATTGTTTTTGTGTAATAGCTATTAAAAAGCTATTAAATATTATTATTAGTGACAAATAATAAAAATATTTTGTTAACACAAATGTTATTAGTTATTATCTATATATTTTTTTGGAAACACTTTTTTTTTCCTCCTTCGCAATGATTATTTTTAATTTCGTCCAGTGAGCATGAGCAAGAGTAATATTCTTATTTAATGTTTCATTTTTATTCTAAGTTTATGTTACCTAATAATTATTGTACCTATGCCATAGAAATAACTTGACCGGTTATGACCTCGTACTCGTATGCCTTGAAGTCATATAAAATATGTATTATGTTGCCTGTGGTAAGACTATTGAGATTGTTAACATTTATCTATAAAGAGATGATAATTATATTTTTTTTACTATTTTTAACTGATTTTACTTTCACTCGTGTGAAAAGATTTTGACAAAATGTTTTGTATTGTTTCGAGGAGTCACAAAACATATTTTTATATACATCTTTTTAATACGGCATTTCTGTAATATTCCTAATAAACCTTTATACATTGTTATTGTCACTTTTATTTAATACCAACTTGTGCTCGCGACTTCGTCTGTTATAACCTCTTGTTGCTATAACAATTTGGCCAGGTGTTGGTTTTTTATTTTATTTTAAGTAATCCTTTGGGAACAATTCTTTATTTCTGGATGAAAGGTCCTTTCTTGTTTTGTGTATACAAAATTTCAAGATGATCGAAAGGTAACAGACATACAGTTACTTTCACATTTATAATAGGTATTGGTATGGATATGGATTAATATTTCTGCAATTTAAAACTTTTATATATATAGTGCACTTTCACAGTAAATTTATTCAATTGTATTATTAAATTTTCATTTGTTAAAATAAACTTTAAACTCTTTAAACATACTTTTAAAAATCATTTTCTGTTTTATTGAATTATGCACTCGGTTTACTGCATCATTCGATAGCCGATTTTTTATTATTATTTTCTATTTAATATTTGGGACGTTTACCGTGCAAACAAGGGTATATCAGCTAAATTATTCCCGGTGACAGGTGACTTTAAGTGACGGTTTAGCCTACTTGATGTTCGTGAAATAGGCGCTTAGTCGATAAAGGTGTTATCTAACAAAATTAAAAAATTCTACATTATTGCATGAAAGATGCGAATTTTTAATCTCTACAAAATTACATTAGCAAAGGTGTTAACTGCCAATGATATGCTCTAACTGATGTTTGCAATTACAGTTGCTACTAAATATTAAAAATAATATTTTTAACATACCTACTCCATAAAGTAATCGCATTTTTAAGTAATGACACAAAAACTGTATTTCAAAACTTTTTATTTATTTATTTTTTCGCTTTAATCTCTAGTTTTATTTCAATACTAGCCGGCGCCCGCGACTTCGCCCGCGTGAAAAAAGTAGCCTATCCTGTGTCCCGGACGTCTAAATGTTTATCTATCAAGTTTCATGAAAATCGGTTAATTCGTTCAAGAGTTATGGAGGAACATACATACATACATACAATACCTACACTTACAGATTTATTATTAGTATTGATGATTTATATTTTCAAATGCTCATTACTAGTTTCGAAACTACTGTTAGTCAACATTTGTCCACTTAACCCTTCAATTGATAATTTTAAGAAACAGTAAATACTTATCTAGCCAAGAAGGTATCTACAAGTGTAGAAGTAGAAAATAAAAATGACGCAAAACAATCGCTCATTAAGTGCACTGAACGGTGATCACAATGAGAACTTATTCATTGTTTTGTTCGCATTTAGAATATCCACAATCGCTGTCGTTTTATTTCCTTGCCAAGATTAATATTAAAAAAAATGCATAAATTGATATCCAACAATGTTTTTATAGCACGACAGATTGAATAGCTTAAAGAATAGTTAGTATAGCTAATTATTTTAAAGAATTTATTTAAATTTTTGAACTAAAAATAAATAATAAATAAATAAATAAATTTTTAAACTGAGACTTTTTAATAGATTTTTGTTGATTAATAAAATCAAAAAGAATTAAATATTAAAAAGGTCAAAAAATTTATTTATTTATTTATTTATTTATTTTATTGTAGGGAAATTTACAGGTGTAATTTCATAGTAACATGGGTGAGTAAATAACTTAAACCTAATAAAAAGACATTTAGACGTCCGGGACACAGGATAGGCTACTTAGCGACACTAAATTTTTTTTTTATTTCATTTTTATTTAATAAAAATTAAATTACAATTTAGCAAATATACAAAGTACTTATTTCAACAGAACTACATAAAATGTATAAACATATAAAAATCATAAAAAAGTGAAGATTTATTCAGATTTATTACTGAATCGAAACTTCACTTCGAAAGACTGAAAATTATTCCTTGATTGTTTAATTAAAATAACATAATGAAGTAGCAAAATTAATTTTAATTAAAATTTAATTAAATAACCGTCATCAACGATAAAATATTATTCATTTAAAACTCTTATTAAAAACTAAACAGATCGATTAAAGTGTGGAAATAATCAAGATAGCGTTTACTTTATCTTTCTTATCTGACGTGACGTGTAGTTCTATAGCGAGAACTACAAGTCTATGCCACTTCTAAGTACAGTATAGAATGCGTAACATGTACTTACTTATGCATACATATGCAAGATAGATTCATAAACACAAAAGGAATAATACTTGTTTAAAATGCGACTTATTGTTTGGAATAGTTTGCAAAAAAAAACCTTGAAATTGCTTATGTTTGTAGACGCAAAAAAACTTTTCTGCAATTTTCTTTTGTGAACTTTGAACTTTTTTGTTTAGACATTTTTTTTCAACATCTCTACAGTTTGGTTAGATTAAACACATGGTTCTTGATTGGAATAAACAAAGTACCTACTTAGGTTAAAATATTATATCTTCTTTACAATAATTTGTTTATTATAATTTGAAGTCGCTTTCCGCGTTTGTCTCTCAATGTAACCGCTAACTCCGCTTTGATGCGGTTTACATCATCATTTTTTCACGAAAGGTTTATATATATTTAGTCAAACCTAGTTAAGTTTTTATTTAAATAGGATAAAAACAATATTTTTTCAACTTATGGAAAGAGGTATAAACGAGGAAGGCTTGTGTATATAAAAATAGTTTTATGTGTAAAAGAAACTTAATTTTACCTGGTTCTATATTGGTATGTTAAAACGTATTTATCAAAAAGACAGTTAAATCTGGTCAAGTGTTTGGATTGTCTAACAATTTAAACTGTCTAGACTTAATATTGATGGACTTAATGGGAAATTAATGAATTAATGCATACCTAGACTGTTTTATTGACAACTGACAGGGCATACTGAATACCGCTGTCATGATCACCTGTTTACTAAAGATACACTTTATACTTTACTTTACTTTACTGTTTACTATAAGAAACTGAATGACAGCTTATATGCTGTGTTTTTTTGTCGTCTTCTTACATTCTATCTAATAGCTTCCTGCAACTAACTCAACGATCTGGATTAACATAGATCCAGTGTTTTACCGGACCCATGTTTTAATCCAGACACTTTTCCAGACATAACTGCATCCTAATCCTAATAATTTTATAAATGCGAAATTTGTATGTTTTTAAATCAATCACGCAAAAACGATAGAACATATTTTGATGAAATTTGGCACACATAGTTTATTACCTGGATTAACATATAGAATACCTATTATCCTGAAAAAATGTTGTGTTCCAGCGAGAACGAAGTCGCAGGCAAAGGTAGTGTTTAATAATAATTAACATGCAGATGGAAATTGAAAATATTGGAAATTAATTTAGTTAAAATTTGAATATAATTTATTTACGAACAATATATGCTTAACATACAAGTACAAAGTAATATTTTTAATAATCCAAAACCGGATCTAAATAATCTAATTAATCTATAATCTAATCTAGACTTATCTTCCTTAATTTTGACTATGAAAATCGAATAATGATTAAGACAAATGTGAAAAACTCAATGGGTTTATTAATTTGTAAATTGCCTTATGTTGTGAATATGATGGCGAAAAACTGTGTTTACTTTTTTTCAGATGATGTTAAGTTTTTCTGCATTTGTATTTTAACCAAACGAGTCAAGTTGAAGGCGCGTGGAGTGCGATGTGATATAAGTGTGCGGAGACAGCGCGCGCTACCAGTATCTAACAGACCTGCACATCGAACGCAGGCGCCGGCGTCTCTTAAATCACTCGCGAATTTCTCACCGCGAACCCAAACACTACTTGTCCAAGTGTCTTCTATAGACTTCTATATAAAATTCAACAGTGAATGTGCGATAATAACAAGCATACATCCGGAAAGGAAGCCGGCGATCAGCGTTAGCAACCAGGTGAGGATCTATTTAAGTTTGTTCACGTTATAGACTATCGATCATGTGATAAATTTTACTGAAATATTCATTTCTAAACCGCATCTACTTCAAATCGCTGGGTGCCTTAATAAAATTTATTGCTGTGACTGTACTTGTCTTGCATTAACTATTGATAATTCTTAATCAGTAAATAACTAATGTTAGATTTTAATCTTGTCGACCAATATTGATTATGGTGGAACTGACGTTTAAGTTTTGTGTAACTGGTTTGGGAACTACGAAACTGAAATGTTCAATTTCCTTGTGACGACATGACATACAATTATTGTACTAACTACAAGGTTAAAACTGTCAACACCATTCTGTTAAAGTTTCCGTAATGATGGCTTGTCCATTGCACACGTAATTTTCGAGGTGTAAAACAAGCCAGCAATGTACACTTTACCTTACTGGCCTCGATGATCCAATTTTCCGACTCAGACGCTAATGAACGACATAGCATGAGAGATGAAAGATGGGTACTGATCAAAGGTCACGCTATACAGAGATCAAACGAAGTTAATTTACGTTTAACTGAAGCAGTAAAAACAAATATTTAACATTAAATCGCAATAGTAGAGTCTGTCACACGAGAGGCTAATCGTTCATCCAAACATTGCAACACAAATGATGTTCTATTATCAGTCTCTTAATGCAACTTTTATATGAAAATTTAGTGTGAATTGTAGTAGAAACACATTGTAGTAAACGCAATAGATTGCTATGAAAGGAGTTCGGTTTTGAAGCCAAGGATCCACCAAGGCGTTCTGTGGGCTTTAGTATTCCCATCGCGTGTGCAGCGCAAAGTACTGTATGACGTAAGGTCGCCTCGGCTGGCCAGTGACATGACACGAGATTAACGCGCCTATCGAAGCACTATTAAAATAACTACTAACCGAACACAGAAAGTTACATTATCAGCAGATTGCGGTCGTACGTCACCGTCACCGAGAAATCTTTTAAAACTTACAACAAAAATAATGTTTTTATGCAAATGAACTTGACATTTTTTTGACATACAAAAGTCACCCTAGTAATTTGCTTTTGCGTTTTGTTCTACTTCAGCGAACAAGGGATGTTTTTAGAATACAAGCCATGCCGAAGTTAAAAAATAATTAAAATTACAATATTTTTAAATACAGTAGAAACCGGTTATAACGACTTCAATTATAAAACAACAAATCGGTCACAATGGCAATGGCAAGGTCCCTAATGGCACCTAATGGCAAGGTCCCTGCCAAATTCCTATAACGAAATTAATATTGCATATAATGACTGTTTATTTCGACCAATTTTTGTGGTCCCTTGAAGGACGCTATAACCGATTTTCACTGTATATCTAACTACAATATTGTATACATAAATTATGATTATATGAATATAGAATAACTGGAATGTAAAAACATGGTAAAATATTAACTTGCACACAATATCTAGTATATAAATCTGACAATTGGAATATTTTTGGTTAATACAATAAATAATAACAAAAAAATATATATATAAGTACCTACTCTAATCATGCAATGAAATGCTGTTTAGTAAAAAAAAGTAAGTCACTAAAAAATTAGCAATGCAGTAATTTTTACTGCGTTTGCAGTAAAACTCATACGTCAGTAAGTTTAAAATATTTTTAAAAACAAATTTAAAACAAAATAAGACACTAATTGAGTTTTATTATTACCAAGCTATTCTAATTATATAACGATGATAAAAAATCCCGCACATATATTTACCGACAAATTAAAGTTACGTTACGCCATATATTAAACTTGAGGTTAATAAAAAACTTTGATATGGAAAATACCGCTGATTTTTTACAAGTTTAAAAATAAATAAGGAAAGCTTAATTCATGGTCGGTAGTTAAACAGGTTTATAACCAAAAATAAGTTCCGCAAATTATGTTGTCTTGTAATTAGTATGGCACTTGTAAAAACATGGCAAGTAGGTTTTGCCCTCACAAACAAAACTATGAATATGTAATCATCGATTAACTATTAGATATGTCAATTAATAAGTATATGAAACGTTCAAGTTTTTTTTGCACGATACTGAGAGCTCATAAATATACATAAGTATTTTTCAAAGATTTATTTGCATGGTTTTTAATTTAAATATTTTAGTTCAATTCAAAATATAACGATAATGGACGATGGACGCCATTTTGTCGATTAAGTGTCTGTTGACAAATGTCATATTTTTCTCGTATATTCGTCACATTGTCTCCGTTTAGATTGAAACTTAGTTTACTTAATTTACTCTTATATTATAAAGAGGATAAATTAGTATTTTTTTATAATTGTTTGTGATGGATAAACTCAAAATTTACTAAATTCATTTTAAAAATTCTTTCACAAATATAAAACTACATTAAATCTCAGCGAGTAACATAACATATAGTTTATTTTATTTTTAAATAGATTCCAACGAAATTTACAGTAATGTAATTTGATCAATAAATTAATTACGCAAACAATTATTGATGTATTACATGTTTATAGTAGAATCTCATCATTACAATAAGCGCCTCTTTCACTAATTGTCAAGTAGGCTATCTGTCATTTAAAGTCATCGGTAACCGGGAATAATGCAGCTGATATACCTTTGTTTGTACAGTAAAAGTCCCAAACAATAAAAAAAAATAATAAAAAAAAAAACCTATCGAATGATGCAGTAAACCGAGTGCATCATTCAATAAAACAGGAAATAATTTGTAAAAGTAACTAATCTACACGTTACTTGTAGTTGGTGAAAGAGGCCCTTAGTCACAATAACCCCTTTTTGTAATATCAGTTAATCAAAACATGGGTAAAATGGTACAATGATGACATTCGTATCATGATATTATTAATCCTTAAGGATCCAAACAACAGCAAGTAATTAAGAAGAAGAAGCAAGTAATACATAATTCAATCTGCTAATTCCTGTCCTTAAGAATGGGTATAAAGCAAACAAAATTTGTAATTTCACCCGCGTGGCCCCTTGGACTTGACAGTGACACAAAATACGTAGAACTACGCACAACATGCGACGGAAGATAGCGCAACTCGCTCAATAAAAATGTTATAAGTGCCAAAAGTATTAAATATTAATTATTCGTAAACTACAATGTCAAATGAAAAATTGTTACATACAGCCTTAGATAATATGTGAAGTGAAATTACTGATACACTTTTAGCTTTGTAATGTGTGTCATTTTGAAAATAAAACTAAAATCGATGGAAATGAGAGCACACTTGGTGATTTTTTTCTATCGAGAAAATTTCATTTATTATGTTTTCTGTTACAGACGTCACTTTCATTTATAATGTATTTATCTATTTAAAAAAAATAATTAAATTAGACATTGTTTACATAGATAAAATTCAAATCTAGGATTGGCTATTTCTCTTTATGCCCGCTCTTAATGAAAGACGGACGCGAAAAGTCAAACCAACCTTCGGTTAAGCGTGTTTAGAGTATTGTATGCCCTCGGCACGTAAAAACAATCACACATTCTCTATTCTATTTATTTTATGGAAACAAGGTTATCAAAATTTCATTACCCTTGACAGTAAATGTTCTAATAAATTAATTAATTTAAAAAATTAAATGCAATCAAACCAACTATAATTTTTTTATAAATTAATGAGTTATTTTTTTTATGAAGATATTAAAATTTACTTTTCCGGAGAAAATGCTGTGGTTGTTTATGAATTATTAAAAAAATATTTAATACTAGCTGCTGCCCGCGACTTCGCCCGCGTAACTTTGTAAATTTTAAATACTAAATGCTATTACAAAAATAAATCAATATTTTGCTAGATTATTTATGAAAAATATACTACGTTGTAACACCTTTTGGATTTGGAGAGAATTTAAAAAAAATCTCAAACGAATTCATATTGATAGCATGCCTACTTATATATACATAAAGAAATTATACTTGCGTTTTACGCATAAATCAATTATTTTATTTGTCCACTAAAATATACTGCGCCAATATCGTAATAGGTACTTACAGTCTTATTCAGTAAGTACACCCAAAAGTACTTAAGGCATATTAAATAAGTTAGAGATAAGTCGGAATTTGTCTTAAGTGTCGGAATTATTAAACGATTATTAGTTCCTTATTATATTGTTTTTCTCAAATTCTGTTTAGCATTTTAAAAGCATTATTTGCTAGATACGTACTATGGAAACCATTTTGGCTAATCAATTCAATAAATTGATAGTGATAATGTATTTAAAACATTCATTCTTGCTTGTTTGCTATAAAGGAGTGTCTTTAATAAATATTCAGTGATTATTGTAGGTAAATACGTAAATAAAGTCGCAATAACGTATAAACTAGTTGTATAATATATAATGACTATACTATGATATTTTTCGCATATATTAAGACTAACTAATCAGTAGTTACAAGACCACTGATCCCTTGTCTAATTGTAAGTCGCTCTAGAAATCAAAAATCCAATAATTCTTTCTTAAAAGTCTACATGCATCGAGAGAAAAATACTCTTGAATTGAAAAAAATTTAAAAAATTCAAATTTAAATACTATTGAAAAAAAAGTCAAATAATAAATTATTAGACAAATAAAAAAAGCATGTAAATTATGCATTCATCATTGTAACTTCATAAAAACAGTGGTGAAAAAGAAAACAATACAAGAAACTTTCAACCATAAGTTATTAGACAAGCAAAAAAAGTATCAAAATTATTCATTGATTATTGTAAATTAATTATCATTGGTTAAAAGTCTGAAACTTTAACGGAGTTTCTCGTTAAAGATTGTGCAGCTATAACTTTATACTTGAGTATTCCGAAAAACATTTTATAATTACTTCAATTGGATCTTGTTTTTAGCCCTGACACGCTATGTACGAAAGGCAAAATTGTAACTCCATAAGTTACTTACTTGCTGCCAATAATTATCTTTAGAGCTAAAAACGCTTAAGTCAAAATAATAAATGTGTCAAAATAAAAAATAAATTAAATCTATACCAATATATAAAGTTAGGAGTTTGTTTGTTTGTTTGGTTGTAATCTCAGGAACTACTGGGTGGAATTGAAAAATTATTTTTGTATTGGATAGTCCATTTATCGAGGAAGGCTATACGTTATAGAGAACGCGGACGAAGTCGCGGGCACCAACTAGTATTAGATAAAATGTCGTTAAACTATTACATGATTGAAAAGAAAATAGGCTAGTTAAAACATAGTAAACTGTGATTCAAAGCCATGTATTTATCTGTCAAATTAACTTGACAGCTCGCCTTGATGACGCAAACTCTGCACGCTCCAATCAGAGAATCCAGAGGACGAAGGCGGAGGGGTGAGCGGGAAAGTGGGGAGGGTTTCGCATTCCAATAAGGTTTCGAGATAACTTTACCAAGTATTGCATATCTAACTACTAAGGAACGTGAACTACGTTACATGTTTTATAGGGCCTTATTACTTCATTTAATTGTTTTCTTTTTAATTTAAGTGCATCTCTATATGTTATTTTTCGGATATAAGTTTATTAAAAGTTTCTGAACCTAGAAAATGTGATAATATAACGTATAAAAATCATTTGATATGAGTACAATTCACGTTTATTCGCGCACACGTAATAAAAACATCACACATTAACGTGAAAATTGGAAAAATAAACTTCATGTTCATAATACTTGTGAACAACTTAATGGTAACAAGAAGACATCTAGACATGTACACGAATCATTTCTTACAAATATTTACATAATGTTAATTTAAATAGGAATATGTCCCTGGTGTCACTAGGAAGCGTGCGCGCCGAAGTAGATTGAACACTAGGATTCAACTCGTAATTGATGTAATGGAGTGGCGAGGCAAAATGCATCCTGCAATCATAAACTGCACAGTCGATCTGGCAACAGTCAACACTAGATACCTTACAGAAGAACAGTTGCATATGCTCGCCTTAGTTTCATTTCCTTCTATCTCTCTATGTGCCTCTTCAGTCCTGAAGGTTAGCTGTTTACTTCCTGAACCAGTCCCTGTCAAGAGCCAATTGGAATAGCTGCTTGACTGAGACAATCCCAGTCCACTCTCGGATATTTCTGAGCCACGAGTTTCTCCTTGCCTAGCGCGTCTTTTCCCTTCCACCTTACCCATCATAAATTAATTAGAGCAGACATCTAGCTTGTCTAAGCACGTGGCCAAGATATTCACTCTTGCCTTTTTTGATGGTTTCCATTATCTTTCGGGGAACTTTAACGCGTTGGTGAACTGTTTCATTTTTGACCTTCATATCCAGCTAATAAGAACCATATGGCGCGGACGGTAGCACCACATTTTGAATGCCCGCAGGCGTCCTGGGCTTTTCTTCTTGAGAGTCCATGTTTCGCAGCCGTACATTAGTTCATTTCCTTACCCTAGTTTAATTGTTTTCCTCCGTATTTTCTCCAAATTGTATACCTACACAAACTTCCTAAATCCGATGGGTAGATTAGAAAAAGTTAGGAAAAGATACGGCTTTCATAAATGTAATGAAGAATAAACCAACCATAACCAATATAGGAAAACCGAATTAAAATCGTTGTAGCCATTCTTGAGTTTTTATGAGTACTTTATTTTTATATATAAAGACTAGCGGACTCGCTCCCGGCTTCACACGTGTGCAATTTTTTCTAAAAATTATATACACAAACCTTTCTCGTTTATTGATATTTCCATAAGTAGGTATAAACCGAATCAAAATCGTTTGAGCAGTTTTGGAGCCCATGGGGAACATACATACACATATATACAATGACAACTAAACGGCCCAATTGATGTATCATAAACACAAATAGAAGTAGTATTTAGGTATAAGAAAGAATTTGTAAACGTTTAACAAGGATAGTGAATTAATAGTATATGTTGTGAGGGCTCACGTCCGCTACGGCCTCGTGTGTTCGACCTGCGCCTGCAAATGTTTACATTTGTGCCGGTGACAGCGGCCACACTACCATACAGCCAGGCGTCCAGTGATTAGTTGCAAAATGATCGCGGCCGAATTGAGTTCAGGGTCGATCGTGCTGCCTCCGGGTCTGACGCAACGCCACGTCATAAAACCATTTTGTTCACAATTATATAGATATAGAAACATAGAAACATAGAGTACTATCGTACTCTATGTTTCTACCACCTAAGCCTCACTATTATTTGCTTTGCTTGAAATTGATCACTCTCTAGAAACAGAGAGAAAACAATAGTGCAACCAATACCTATACGAGTATCTATTTCTCTCTCTCTCTCTCCTTACTGTAGATTCTGTAGTCTCTCTTTTCTGTAGTAACTTCGAGGACCAATCAAAATTGTAGAAAAGGACAACTAATGGCCGCACAATCGCTTCGTCTCTCTCATACTTTTCTGTCCGTATTTACTTTAAGGATAGGGAACGCTCAGTCCATTCTTTCTATGTCTATGGCTTGAAGCGTTTTAAAAAAAGGGGTGTGGCTGAACCGTATCGAGTGGTGTAATTAAATTTTGAATGTAGATGATAGATAAAATATGTTACTACCACATGAAACTGTATCCCCCGATTTTGTTATCATCACTTTTTTTTTAATTGACTTACTATGGTAGCAAGCTTAAAGACATATCACATCAATAAAGGCAATGCACAAAAATGTCCAAAAAGCCTTTAGTATCTGTAAAACGCATTAAAGTATCAATATCAGATGATATAAATAGGATAGAGCACTCCATGTTTCTTAACGCCTAAGCCTCGCTATTATTTGCTTTGCTTGAAGCGTGTCAAAAAAAAGACAATGAACGAAAATGTCCAACAAGTGTAGCAATGTAGCAATCAGTGAAACCACATTAAAATCGCAATATCACAGATGATGCATCGACATTTTAGTCTGAGCAAAATGATGAACACAATAAGTAATATTCTATGGCAAAATATCTTGATGCAATATCTGTGTAACATAGCCGTGGATTATAAAGGACTGATTCGCTCAATGCTCCACTTTCCGAGAGCCAGTTACGTTACACATACACACATAAGCGGCCTTTCCACATTTACTTAGCTATTACAATTTTATATTGTACCTACGTATGCTGCACATTTTCGACGTGTTTCACACGATCACGAAATCTTTCGACAGTGTGCAACTACACACAAAAATATGTAGGTGTCTCAAACAAATGCCCAAATAAATTTACGAGTGTGAAGAAAATACAAGAACGTAAGCTTTTAATGATGTAATTTTATGTATGTGAGCGCACAGAAGCACAGATTTCCTCATTATGGTGTAAATATTATAAAACGAAACGTGTAATAATTGCATGGAATAATAATATTCAATTAATACTATTAATACTATTAATCTACCCACATCGTGAGCACACAAATACGATCTTACGCACATGCTAGAACGTTTCATGATTTCCTTTAGCTATACTTTTTATATACCTACATACATTTTTATTATATACTAGCTGGTGCCCGCGACTTCGTCCGCGTTCCCTATGGCCTTCCTCGATAAATGGACTACCCAACACAAAAATAATTTTTCATTCGAACCAGTAGGTACTCAGTTAGATTCAACGTTCTAAAAAATACGATTTATAATATAAGTAAGTTTGTATGTTAATAAAATGTTAAAAAAAAGTTTCCTACATAAAAACAATTTGACTAATAAACAAATTTAGTCAACATTTAATGCCTAAAGTTAATAGATCGGAATTATTTTTTACCAATTTTTTACAGACAAACTTTAATAAACACATTTATCTTTCGTTAATTTGGACAAATTTCTTTAAAAAAACAAAAAGTTTCATATTATAAATACTTCATTAAAAATTTTGACTATCGTATCTTTCTATTGAACGTTAATTCAATTTATTGACTTGTTTAATATTTTGCATAGAAATAGTTATAATCAAGTATCTTTACACACCTAGGTCTAAATCTAGACTATCATCTGACTAGCTGGCGGGAGCCCGACGCGTTATTAGGATTTTGTCATTATTCAATCTATTGAATATAAGAGCGTTGACACAGGTAGTCAGTCATTAACTTATTTTCGAACGACCAACTATTTAACTCGACCCAAATTCCAATAGTTAATTCTAATGCACTTAAAATGTAATAATAGTGCGTGTAAAAATAGACGAAATCACGCAGACATACCTAAACTTGACAAATATTTTAAGACACGTAAATGAAGTCGATTTGTATAGTAATTTTAAAAATCGTTAGCACTTCAAGGTGAAAAATTATTATTATAATTCACTAGTGACTCGAGTCTGGCTTAGCACGCATGCAATTTTCCTGCAATATATATGCAACAAACCTTCCTCGTTTATTAAAATCCGTTGGCTCGTTTAGAAGTAGTTAGCGAAGACGCGGACAGTAATTCAATTTATATTATATACTCGTATGTAGAGATTAAAGTTTAGAGATTAAAAATGAAACAAATGGTTAGACCACTGTGAGTCAACCGTAACAGGTAGTGATATATATCATCGCGGAGTTTTCTTCAAGATTTTATAATAGAACTACTATTCTCTAGTATATCATTTTATGCATCTCTAAGATTTAGCTTACGTAAACCAGGTAAATTTATTTTTCGCCGACTTGGTTTCAAATTATTGTGTTTTTTCTACTTACAAACAGAATGCTCCATCAAAATTATCCGAGTCCAATCTGTCATACTCTGCAGTAGAACTACTTACTTGGAGTTTTTTTAGATTTCTATCGTAGAAGTAAAACTTCTACTTTTACTTAGAACTTTTACTTGGACTAACCCTTTTATAATGTATATAAACCTTCCATAAAAATTATCTATATGATGATGATATCTAAATTTTTATACTTCTATGAAAAATTATCTAACTGATGATAAAAATTGCATCAAAATCCGATGCGTGGTTTAGGAGTTAGCGTTCGTTCTGATAACATATTAGATATAAATGTTATCTACGATAATATTATTATATTTACTTCAAAGTTAAAATTATTATATACACAGCGATCGGTAATGATAAATGGCGTGATAAACGTTGAATAGTTGTTGGTTATACTTTCACAGACGACCAGTAAACCGCGCTCAGCGGCAGAATGCTTCATTGAAAGTGATTTTCAATTACAAAACGGAATTTTCGACGTTGCTTGGCGTGCAAGCACGCGCCAGTGTCAATGCCGATGATTACAGCAATGCTACTAACATACGATGCGACCACGTACTCTTATCTATAGCTATACGGTTCTATGCATTATCTTCGATGCTTTATATAATAGCCTTATTATAAATATAATACCTGATTAACGCCTGACACCCCGATCGCTGTGACGACCATGGCGCCGCCACTGATGACGACAGAGGCATCCAATTTTTTATATTTTTAGACGACCTTAAACTTAACATTATTCAAGTACGCTAATCCAGGTAATAAACTATTTGTGTGTCAAATTATAACCAAATTCGTTAAGCCATTTTTGCGTAAAAGAGTAACAAACATCCATCGTCACAAACTTTCATATTTGGAATATTAGTAGATGTGCCCGCAAATTTGCCCCAGTATTTTATTTTTCAGTGTTTCTCGAAAAACAATAACGATCCATTTTGTGGTAGCTAGCTGCCTTCGCCTTTATCACTATATGTGCTGCAAGTATGCTGCCTTCCTTAGTGGAATTAAGGATAAGATTTTAGGAAGAGGCTCTGGAAAAACAACAACTTACATATTATTCTCACTGAGGGCTACCCAAATTTGCCACTATTTAATTAGGTTCTATTTGTTAAACAATAAATTAAAATACCGCCGCTTTATTATCGATTATGACATTCAAATTTATGATTTTCATTAATTTTATTTTGATATTTTTTTAACAAAAGAAACTATCAAAAGACTTCGCAATACTCGTAGCTAAATCGCCCAATAAAATGTGACAATATTATCAATCAAATGGATGTATAATAAGTAGATAGGTATAGGTATGTGTTATGTTGAGGTATTATTATTTTTATTACAAAATTCTTTATCTGGTTGCATAAGACATCCAACCTCGATCTAATGGCCAATAAGTTGGAATACTGTTGCGGTAGTGGTGGCGACTAACAGATGTAGTCATGAAATTATAGGTCTCTATAATTGCAATACTATGCAATAATAATTAAAAAATTCCATTCTTATTCTACTACTCAAAATTAAACTTAAACATTCAAAAATTATGAGAAAGTTAAATATGCAGTAAAAGTAGAGTATCAATAAACTTATACGAATATATTTTTACTTTGAAATTTGCAAACATTGATTGACATTCTTCTTGGTACAAAATAATATATCGTTTGAATGTTTTTTTCGAAACTCATGACAATATGTACAATGTACATACAAATAAAAATGGAGTGTCTGTTAGACCCTTATCTGCTTAAAATAATTAATTCACTTTATCAGTATATTGGCACTCACTTGATCTAAATTGTCTTTACCTACCAATACTTTCAGGTTTTTTTCAATGTAAAGAAATGCTTACTTGTGAATATTTTTTTTATAATTAAAAATGATATATTATGTTACCTACCTTTACCTGTTTATACCTTTAATATAATATACTATATATATATATCTACAAAGTAGTAGATACAAGCCAATTAATCATTTTATGAATACGAATTAGTTACTAAATATGAATTACGGAAACAATTTATGACATTGTAAAACCTGTAGATAATAATTGACATGGATATAAAAAAATTCCAAGAACATAATACTCAATACCTGTTCTTTATATTGAGCTTACGCAGCATTATCCAAAACAAAATGCTGACGTAACATTGATATGACTATATCAAGCCGGTTTCAATATCGAAGATACTATTTTTTGTCCCTGACCTTACATCGTTATTATATAATTAGCCAAACATTAACATAACCGTTTGACACGCGGAAATACGTAGACTAGACTACCTGCATTAAGTTAACCTAGATTTGAGATTGATGCGTTTTTTGTGCATTCTTCCTGTATCCCACACATAAGCTATACACGAAAGTCTATCAAGCCAATCGTATTTTTAAATTATTTTAAGAAAACCTTACAAAACACCTTACAACCCGGAATGCAATTTTTATACACACTTTTCGAGTCCATAGAGGACAAACATGATTTTTATTTCTATAGAATAGATACTGCAAGAACTATAATATAATTTTATATTTAACTACTCGTATATAGTTTTTGAGCTATAATCGCGATAATAGGTTTTTGAAAAATAATTTAAAAAAAAAACATTATTTAGTGGTTAGGATATTAAACCGTAAATTTTATAGCCACTAACGTTGTAGTCATATTCAAAATAAAAAAATATTATTATAAATAATATTTATTTAAAATAAAATATCACGAGTTTCCTCGCGTTAATATATCTCCATTAGAATAACCTTTGCAATTAGAAATATATATTCTCAGACAAAATTAGCCTCACCTACACATGCTCATAAATAGGTGTGGGCCATCGTCGCTAAAGAGAATTTCAAGGTACATTGTAAAAGAATCCGTGTCTTGTGTGTGCGTTTAAACGTATAGAGATCGCGAGTGGATAATTTTTCTTTGTTCTGCGTTTAATATGCCGTTTGGTCTTAATATTTTATTTACATATGCTGGTACCACGGCGGTACGCACCCAGGGACGACAACTGAATGCGTAATATTAAGCGGGCTTCCCCCACACTTAATATTACCATTTTTGCTGTACTGTGACTCAAGGAGTCTGATAACAAAAGATGAACTATCAAGTAATTCAATGACCTTAAAATGTAAGCGTCCCCTAAACTCAAGAAGCGTTTGAAGTGTTATTGCGTGAATTCTAAATTCAATGTTATCAAGCTAGTTTTCCTTGTGTCTTCGTCGATTAATACGTTTAAGTAACGACATCTTTTTCTTGTGACTGAGTGCGCATGAACAAACTACATTAACGCGAATTACAAGTGAGGAATACAAATATTTTATAATTCTACTAGATGGCGGCCTAGAACAAAGACATGCAGACGCTATTAGCAGTTTTTTAGACTACAGTATAAAAAAAAAACTATACATTTTACGAAGTAAGATAAACAAAACAAAAATTGGGAAAATTTCCTACTTTACTGCCATTTTATTGTTAAATAGGTACCATACTTTTCATAAAGTTTGTGAAGATTATAAAGGGAAAAGGTTTATATTTTTGTTTGTAATGAATAAACTCAAAAACTACTGGACCGATTCTAAAAATTCTTGACGTTTGCGATTTTATTATATGTATAGATATAGATAGATTTATAATGAAGGTCAATTCTGATCGTAGTTGCACAAACGCTTAAGTACAGTAAGTACAGTCGGCCGCATAAGTCGATTAACACATTCAAAAGTGCAAAACAACGTAACACTCAACGCGCCATAAAGGGGCCTGTAAACGGGCTACATAAATTGCATCTTGTTGCCTATTTTTGTTGACCAATATAGCTCAGTATATTTGCAACTATACCCTTGCTGCAATTTCATTGTGCAATACATTGCCGAGTGTAAACCAGCAAGATTCTGCAACTGAATTGCAGAGTAATTTTGTGTTTACACACGAAGCAATATTGAGCCTAGATCCCAGTAGTTATGATCGCAGAGCACGTGGTGAATAGTGCGGGAGGCGGTGTGACGAGGCGGAGGAGGCGAGCGAGGGAAAAGAGATGCACCTATACATCAGAGCAAAGACGATATATGGCGATATTGCAGTAAAGTCAAAACCTGGTAAATCATTTGCAATCTAGACGGCTAGACATTGAATACTTGCGACTACTCTGAAATATCTTGGCAATATAGCTGGGCTACACTGCAAGATTGCAGCAATTATTGCACTGTGTTGAGCGATATAAACGGCAACTTGGCGGCTCTACAATTGCAGCAAGAAATTGTCAATAAACTAGCCCGTTTACAGGCCCCATTAGTCGTTGTCACGACTAGAGAACAAAATAAACTTCACATACAAACGATCGTAAAAGCTTCAGTAAGTAAGTAAGTTGAGTGTTCAGTTGTTTTGCACTTTCGAATGTGTTAATCGACTTATGCGGCCGACTGTACCTACTGACTGAAGTATTCCCACGTGATGAACGCAACGCGAGGACGATGTCTCTTTTATACCCATCTTACGTGTGGGCAACAATTACCTACTCTAAAATAAAATGTCTATCTATACACCTGTCAATTAAATATAAACAGACTTGAGGTGCAAAGGTTAATAAATGAAATTTAAAAAAATCTTTATTAATTTAATAACCTTTCCTTATTATTTCTTATAATTTATTCCTTATAACTTCTAATAGAAAAAAAAAACATTGTACTACACGCATCAAACTACTACAACATGGAACCCGCGTGCCATACAAAACACTACGAATTTTATGGAACATTTAAAAGTGACATATGCGTAGAGCATGAACTCTCATTTAAAACAAAACAAACATAATAATAAGTACGTAATTTAAAGAAAATGTGACTTTACGTCAACCCATTAGAGTTTAAAATGAAATAGTAGAAGTTGATCGTTACTACCTTTTACCATTGACGCGTGAAGGCAAGAGTCCGCCATGATTCTGTCAAAGGCGTTCTTTTTATGTGCCGCTTTGACATTTGTGACGCAAATTCCAATGTAGTATTTCGATGACTACACGCAAAACGCCTTCACTTTTGACAAGTAGCCTCTGGTCAAAACTGAATTGCTATCTCATCGTTAGTTGCACAACGTATCTGACCTTATCTATAAAAAGTTACAAAGTCAATTCCACAACTGTTATCCAAAACTGGTTTCAAGTTTATTTTTTAATTCGCAAAGTTGTCCATGAAGTGCTTCGGCATATTTTATGTCGGTTGCGATAACGTATCCATATTTATCCATACGGAAATCCTCATTTATTTTAAATCCATGCGTTAGTAATACGAGTATTTTGAAGAGGCATATAATGTATATCAATTCAATACTAATATTGTAAGGGTTGGTCATGGAGTAAGTTACTTTGTTTTCAGAGATATCGTGTTTATAGGCTCTATACATGATACTGAAACTAAATTGACCATTTTTAGAATTTTTTTCTGTATGTATGTATGTATGTATGTATGTATGTATGTATGTATGTATGTATGTATGTATGTATGTATGTATGTATGTATGTATGTATGTATGTATGTATGTATGTATGTATGTATGTATGTATGTATGTATGTATGTATGTATGTATGTATGTATGTATGTATGTATGTATGTATGTATGTATGTATGTATGTATGTATGTATGTATGTATGTATGTATGTATGTATGTATGTATGTATGTATGTATGTATGTATGTATGTATGTATGTATGTATGTATGTATGTATGTATGTATGTATGTATGTATGTATGTATGTATGTATGTATGTATGTATGTATGTATGTATGTATGTATGTATGTATGTATGTATGTATGTATGTATGTATGTATGTATGTATGTATGTATGTATGTATGTATGTATGTATGTATGTATGTATGTATGTATGTATGTATGTATGTATGTATGTATGTATGTATGTATGTATGTATGTATGTATGTATGTATGTATGTATGTATGTATGTATGTATGTATGTATGTATGTATGTATGTATGTATGTATGTATGTATGTATGTATGTATGTATGTATGTATGTATGTATGTATGTATGTATGTATGTATGTATGTATGTATGTATGTATGTATGTATGTATGTATGTATGTATGTATGTATGTATGTATGTATGTATGTATGTATGTATGTATGTATGTATGTATGTATGTATGTATGTATGTATGTATGTATGTATGTATGTATGTATGTATGTATGTATGTATGTATGTATGTATGTATGTATGTATGTATGTATGTATGTATGTATGTATGTATGTATGTATGTATGTATGTATGTATGTATGTATGTATGTATGTATGTATGTATGTATGTATGTATGTATGTATGTATGTATGTATGTATGTATGTATGTATGTATGTATGTATGTATGTATGTATGTATGTATGTATGTATGTATGTATGTATGTATGTATGTATGTATGTATGTATGTATGTATGTATGTATGTATGTATGTATGTATGTATGTATGTATGTATGTATGTATGTATGTATGTATGTATGTATGTATGTATGTATGTATGTATGTATGTATGTATGTATGTATGTATGTATGTATGTATGTATGTATGTATGTATGTATGTATGTATGTATGTATGTATGTATGTATGTATGTATGTATGTATGTATGTATGTATGTATGTATGTATGTATGTATGTATGTATGTATGTATGTATGTATGTATGTATGTATGTATGTATGTATGTATGTATGTATGTATGTATGTATGTATGTATGTATGTATGTATGTAAGTATGTATGTTCCTCCATAACTCTTAAACGAATCAACTGATTTTCATGAAACTTCGTAGATAAACATTTAGACGTACGGGACACAGGATAGGCTACTTTTTTCTTTGTCAACGCGGATGAAGTCGCGGGCACCAGCTAGCTATTTTTAAAAACAAGAATTTATAATTTACCTAACTATTGACACTGATTTGCAATATAAAAGAGTTGCTGACTTATTTTTTATATATGACTAGCTGGTGCCCGCGACTTCGTTCGCGTTGAAAAATGAAAATAAAACCTGTACCTGAAACAGACAGTATTCCATTGACATGACTATAGATGAATCCTACCTAAATGTCTATCTTAGTCGTAGATAGTTTTGCTTCGATCTACGATCTTAGTTTACAAACTTTTTATTATTGAAAATGATGTGCTTTGCAATTTTCGTTTATTGCAACAGTTTAGTAAAGGGCTGACTTTGATATTGTATCTGATAACAAGGAGCGGCTGTCTCAGTAGGTATCTGTACAGTTTGCTTTCATCTTATCTAATCATTCTAAGTGTAAATTATTTATTACTTCACTATGACCTACTTTAAAGATATTATACATACATACTATATGGAAATGGATTCAAAACCGCAAATATTATTTAGAACCAAAGATTTAAATCTTTGTTTAGAACATATAAAACCTATGCACTTCTGTCTATGATACACAAAAAGTTTGTCTATGCCTGGATCGCGTAGGTAAAAAAATATATTTGTGATAACAAATTATTTCTGGTCTTCCATAATCTAAGTTTGATAAGCAAATAAGTACAATATACGCAATAGATAAATAGAAATATTACATTTTTTTATCTAAATTTTTTTTTTTTTTGAGTAGTACGTACCTACTCATTGTAAATATCTTCATACATAAATGTTAAATCTGGCTGTTAATTTTAACTTGCTAGATTATCTACTCTATGTATTAAGGTGTAACTTGTAAGGTATATAAATATACTTACTTACAAGTTACTACGTCACAAAGTTCAACAGTTCCATAGCCTACTATAACTATACTATACTATAACTTAAGTATATTGTAATCACACACTGTTATGAATTACGATATTATCTTATTATTAGACTAGCTGGCGCCCGCGACTTCGTCCGCGTTGAAAAAGAAAAAGTAGCCTATCTTGTGTCCAGTACGTTTAAATGTTTATCTACCGAGTTTCATGAAAAAAACTTTCATGAGGAGCATACATACATACAGAAAAAAATTCTAAAAATGGTCAATTTAGTTTCAGTATCATGTATAGAGCCTATAAACACGATATCTCTGAAGACAAAGTAACTTACTCCATGACCAACCCTTACAGATTTTTTATTAGTATTGATTGACTTGTAATCCTTTAACTATAAGTGGGAATTTTTTATTAGGTGTAATCTATCTATTCAAACTGTTATCATGTTAATACCTGTAAATTTCACTAAAATAAAATAAATAAATAAAGAGATAGTACATTTTTTATGTAAAAGCGTTATTTTCGTCGCCCAGTTTGACTTCTTTATAGTAAAATCACAAGTTAGATAAAAATACAGTGCATAATAGACTACATATATGGAAAAAGTTTGAATCGGGCAGATTTATAAAAAAAATCCATTTTCTGAGAAAAAAAAATAGTAAAATATGTACTGCTAAAAAAATATCTTACTGTTTACAGTAATAAAATTTTCCGTGACAACTAATTTTGTTTTTAGGCTTATTAATTAACTTACATTCTACACTAAAGTTTGGATCAGCTACTTTTATTTCTTTTTTCATATTTTACACAATATTTAAGAAAAACCTTCCAATTTTAAATCTCTTCGGTTATCTCCGAAGAGCTACAAAAATTTGTTGCGCAATATTGCACTTTAATGCATAGGATATTAGGTTGCGGTCATTTTGGTGAAAATTGTGTTCGGTCCGAGGTTAGTCCTTGTCTGGTCGACAGACAGAATGACGGTCCAAGAGGTCCACCGTCGCCTATAAGACAAGCAACCCTACAGTAGGTGCCATAGTAGGATTGAATTAAGGATAAGGGATTGAGAAGGTATAGGGAAATGGACTCTAGCATCCCTTACTCACTCACAGAGACACAACAGCCATGCCTACTGTTATTTCACTGTGTTTTTTTGTAAAGGGGTGGTTAACTGCAGCCAGGCGAGCTGCTCCAATAACTGCAAATTGCAGTATAGTAAAACAAACTAGTAATAATAATAATAAAAATTGGTAAATAAAGACCATAATTAAGTTAGGGGTACTGGACCACCCCCTTTTTTAATCCACCCCAGTAATTTGTCGAGATTAACTTTATCAAACTTATTATAGCAATAACATAGATTAATGTACATAATATAATATAATAGTATATTATGTTAGCAATAATATCATAATGTTAAATTGTTAATAATTGTTTTAAAATAAATGGCCCACGAGGGTGGTGTGACCCCGGGGGGGAAATATATAAAAAAAAATCGCAGTAAATACAGTTTATTAGAATGTTAAGAAATGTAAAATTTTAAAAATACTTTAACAAAGAATAGTGATAACTGTCGATGAATTTTTTGTTAAAAGAAAATACTCGTAATGTAGTGATTCTTGTGTCTTCAATTCCCTTATCTGTTTACAATACGTAAAACAATGTTAATTAAAATCGTCGCTGCATATATAATACATTTAGTTAATTGAAACAAATAGAATTGTAAAGATATAAAGCAATAAATTACTTACTTACGCATTGCTTGAATAGCAATTAAGCAGAATATGCAATTACAAAATCAAAAAGTCGCACTTTATACATTTTTATTGATGATCTGCTACTTTTAAACTTACGGCTTACGTAAATGCAATTATTATTTATTACCTTAAGTCAACATTTCAATAAAATATTATTAGGCATATTTATATGTACACTAGCTAGTGCCCGCGACTTTGGTTACGTTGAAAAAGAAAATATATGAGTTGGTAATACACCTGACAACTTTATCGCCGTGACAACGGTGGCACCACTACGGCGACAGTAGTGCTGTTTTTATATTTTTAGACGATCCCTCGGAAACCTAACATTTTTGCATATATCCTATATGTTAATCCAGATAATAAACTATATGTGTGCCAAATTTCATCTAAATCTGTTCAGTAGTTTTTATAGAATAACAAATACTCATACACAATGTTTCGCATTTATAATAATTGATTTACTAGAAGTTTTATGAAAGGACTTAGGGCCTTTATTAGACTAGTTATCTGAAAATAGGAACTAACTTTTATCCTCTATCTATACCACTATATATAAAGATGAAGAGTTTGTTTGTTTGTTTGGTTGTACGCGCTAATCTCAGGAACTACTGGTTCGAATTGAAAGTTCATTTTGTGTTGGATAGTCCATTTATCGAGGAAGGCTAAGGCTATAGAGATTGCAGACGAAGTAGTAGATAGTACAATATATGGGAAATTTAATATCAATGTTTACAAATACCTACGTGCGTGTCTAAAAGATCTTTATCCTAATTTTATCTTCTTATAATTCAATACGCGTGTAATCTATATGTAGTCTGAATTCGTGTCAATCGTAAAAAACGTGAAGAAAGAAAGAATGTAAACATTTTACCGATAGCTCTGATAACATGATGGTAAGAAAACCACGTACTCACCAGTTAGCTACATTTATATGAAAAAATAGGTATGTATAGGCCATTCTTAGTATTACACTACCCTTAATTTTACTTTACGATTTTATAGGAGCGATCAAAGGGAGCGAATTAAACTTTTTGTCTGCCTCTTTGGTGGCATTGACTACTTCCTTATAGAGTACTAGCTGGTACCCGCGACTTTGACCGCGTTGAAAATTAAAATAATATAATTATGTATAACGCCTGACATGACACTTTTGCCAAGCGTAGCTGGTGTCTGCGTACTTCGCCCGCGTGGAAATATTTAGCCTACATATCGCTGCTACATAATAACTAAAGGGCCATAAACAAAATGATCCAAAACTACTTTTATTTAAGAAATGGGACACAAATCGCCCTTATTTTCATATAACACAAAGACACCGAAATCGGCCTTTAAATCACAAATTTACGCATACGACCTTTTGGCATTTTCATCACGCATCGGTGGCCAAGTTCAGAGCAAAGCAGTCATCTTTTTAGTTGCTATCAAATTTTGATTTGTGGCGCTTTAGTTTTAAAGCAGCGATATGTCTATTGGTAAAAGTTTTTTTTAAATTGGATGTGTTAGGTAGTTTCCAAGTTCACACCCTTCAGTAAACAAATATACATTACATACGTAATATTATATAAACAACCTTTACTTCTGTGTAATATTATTACCTCTTTATTTGGTAGAAATAAAATAATATAGCATCAGCTATTGTCAAAATCTGTCAGATTATACCCCAGTCTATACCTATCAAAATTTGTTAACTAAAATAATATATACCATAATTTTGTTATACTTTGTTCTTTTCGTTATGTATGTACTTACCAAAATTTACTAAATAAAAACATTATAGTCACTGAACATTTTCATTGTTCAGTAAAATTAACAATAATCATACATATCGCTCTTTAAAAACTAAAGGGCCACAAATCAAAATTACACTTTTTACAGGAGAGCTAATCGAAAAAAAAAAAGTTTTTTTCGTTTATTTTTTTCTTATTAGATATATATCAAATATATGCATATTATACTTCGTTAGAAGCGTAGCATTAAATGTTTTATGTGCTTTTATAATAAACTGAATACTAGAAGAGATATAAGCATATAAGATACTTTTCAATATATAAAAAATGATCAAAATATACTAAATATGAAATAAAACAACCACAAGTCTTTTTGCAACATACAATATGAAGGATTGTGATTGTATTTTTGCAATAAAAACATTTTTGTATTTTTTTGTTTTATGCCCCTTTAGTTTTGAAGCAGCGAATATATTAGATAATATAATAATCTACATGTCTTACAACACAATCAGACCCTTTCTGTAAAATCTTATATTGTAGGTATATCGTCATTAAACAAATAATTTCGCAAGGTCTTTTCAGACAAGTCTAAATATAATGTTATCAGCCCCAGATATTTAATTAAAGATTTTTTGTAGACAGATTTATTAATAGGCAGGTGTCTATTTACCTATATTCAATTACATACCTACATACTTTCAGTAAGTGTGACGTTCGTATTTTATCTTTAAAATATCTAGGGCTTTTCTTAGAACATTATGCAAGCTATTTAAAAAATAGTTTTCGTAAGAATAATTGCCTGTCGCCGCCTACATTTCATTCTTATGTAATCACATTTGTTACTATCACATTGTTTACTATCACATTTTATAATAGATATAACTTATTACAGAATTCATTGAACCAAATCACAAGAAATACGTGTAATTCGTTTTGTATAAGTAAGTAGGTACTTGACTCATTTTGTAAACAAACTTGTTACAAAATAAGTAAAACACAAAAATGTAGTACGAGAATTATTAGAAATTGTATCATTTATATTGTTTACTAGCTGTGCCCGCGACTTCGTACGCGCTGTAGTTCGTTTTTTGAAAATCCCACAGGAACCTAACATTTATAACGTAAGAAATAGGATAAAAAGTAATACTATTTGTTAATCCAGATAATAAACTATTTTTACGCCAAATTTCATCAAAATCCGTACAGCCGCTGTTGCGTGATTAAGTCTAACAAAAATCCTAACATGTATGTTTTTTTTATAATATACTAGCTGGTGCCCGCGACCTCGTCCGCGTTGAAAAAGAAAAAAGTAGCCTATCCTGCATCCCGCACGTCTAAATGTTTATCTACCAAGTTTCATGAAAATCAGTTAATTCGTAGTTATGAGATACATACATACATACATACAGCATGAAAATCGGTGCAATATAATATTTGAGTTTATCGCGAACAGATAGACAGACAGACGCGACGGAGGACTTTGTTTTATAATATGTAAGGATAATTATCAACCTATTCCGCCTTGTATAGGCTAGGAATGATATTTTCAAATCAGACGGTCCAATAGATGGCGCCGAATTAATTTCAACGATACTTTTTGAGTTCATAAAGAAAATGTACACGTAAGAATATAATTTTATACTATTAGCAATTATATTATCGTTAAATTGTTTCTGTTTTAACTGCCACGCGTAATATAATAATTATTAAGACTACTTGCAACTGACTGCATATTAAACCTGTTGATTAAACTTTTATCTCATATTAATAAAAGTAAACAAGGTTATCTCGAACAGTCGCCACCAGACACAATAAAATTAATTGTGTGACATTGACCATCGAGATTCCTTCAAACGATGATTTATAATAACGTCATCTTTTTCAAAGCGATGACTGATTCTGTTGCGAAATTCCCAGCGTAGCAAGGTCGTCATAAACAGTGTAAGTTATTAATTTACATCTCATTGTCAAAGAAAACCATTTACGAAGTTATAAGTCCACAGTGGTATTACTCGCGCTCGAGATTTTCCTTAACAAGTTTAAGGAAATACCAAATCTCATCCGGTATTTGTAATAGTAGTAACGCAATAGCGCAATAGTACCTAAGTATATATACAACAGCTACATTCAGTCGCTGAACGCGATGAATGGATCCCGGATTTTCATTGATAAATTACGTCATTCTACTATTTGCCTGCCTTACTACGCCCCCCCCCCCCCCCTCGCCAGGGTCGATAATGCTCGCTTCACGCGGGAGATCTTAATACATACCTACCTATATTATATTACCTATATTATATGCCCATTTCATTTCTAGGTACGTTTTTTATTGTTATTACCAACATAATAGGTTTGATAAGTATCAACATTTCTTATAGGCATTTTTATCGATTTACTATAATTTTTTTTTTTTTTCAGATACTGGGAGCACGTACAAAATTGAAAATTGCCTCGTAGTATTTAAGGTAATTATTAGAAATGGAAGAGCCATCTTTTATTATCATTGAACGTTTTCTTGTGGTTTTTCGTCTCTGTTTCTCTACTCTGTTCTACCTGTCACTGTCACCCAAGACTATCCTGTCATTGATCCTGTCCCGTCTGTCACCTAGTCAAAATACCGCTCATTCAATCCACTCCCTGTCCTTCGTATATAGCAGATCCTTCATTCGATAATATGAAAATATTTCATTCATTCTTCTATTTCCGTTTACTGGGATGTAGTCACTTTCCCGTAACCTATTTTTACTTTTTTAATATTTTCGTAAATTAAATCCCTTAAAAAATTTTAACTATCTATAAAACCATTTCCTACAAGTGCACAAAATGAGTTAATATTCACGATTTAGATAATCCGCCAGCGATTGTCGGCTTTATAAGCTGGTACTAAAATTCTACACCTTCCATATTTCTACTATTTGCAATTAGACTTTTCTTTCAATTGTTTTAGTTAATTTTATTTTACTTTTCAGAATATATCGCGATGGCGCTAATATTAGAATATTTAAATGACATGCACCTATTTATGGACAAGTATGGAGGTGAGTGAATTATGTATTAATATAAGCCATCTCATATTATGAAATATATTTTAATAATCAAGTGACTAGTCGATTATTCTGAATTAAAAAAATAGTACTACGTATCTCAAATTACTACTTTATTTTAGAAAAATTCTAATTTTCTTTTTAGGTACCTATCTAATAAATGAATATTTATTTTACATAACAACTTTACATAATTATCTGATCATTTGTGGGTAGGTCATTTTTTAGAAATCTTATTTAAAAGTTTACACGTAAAATATACAGTATGGAAGTTATGTTATTTATTAAAATCTAAACGGTCTCAAATTACTTTTCCATAGATATCTACCTACTTCTAAATTGTTATACTTAATATAGACTAGCTGCTGCCCGCGACTTCGCCCGCGTAACTGTAAATTATATAGTAAAACCTTCCTCGAAAACCACTCTTTTCATTGGTGAAAACAGCATTAAAATCGGTGCAGTAGTTTTTGAGTTTATCGAGAACATACAGAAAGGCGCGGCGGGACAATTTATTTTATTTTATAATATGTAGTGATATATTGTAATATTTTTTACTAAACTTAAGTGGAAAATAATTTCATACATAAGTCACTATGAAATAAAATGAAGAGTAATTGCAAATTTTGAACATTTCAGATCCCAGAACTAACCAATGGTTCCTGATGAGTTCACCATTACCGACGTTAATATTATGTCTAAGTTATGTGTATCTAGTCAAGGTAACTATAAAGTTTTTTCTTATTTATATTTTCCTATGGGTTTAAAAAAAAAATCCCTCCTACAAACCTTGTCTTGACTATTATGATATTTTATCATACGCATGCCAATTGATTTTTATTTAATATAAATTAAAATTTATATTATTCATATAAAAACATTTCAGATAACATTCTTACTGTACCCATATGGCTTGTTTCCTAACAAATGAACTGTTCCTTTCAGGTTTTAGGGCCACGGTTTATGGAGAACAGAAAACCATATGATTTAAAAAATTTATTGGTAGTATATAACTTTTTACAAGTAGTGTTCAGCGCGTGGCTGTTCTATGAGGTAAGGAAATGCTGCATTTGTTAGTACTAATGTTACATAACTTAATTGGAATAGAGTGAAATACTGTTCCCATATTGAATGAGTTAATTGTCACTTGCTCAATCCTATTGTTATGTTACACATAACTACTGCATCTAGTAAATTGTTGTTTTTTCATAATAATACAGCGATCCTTGTCATGACGAATGTGTACTTGTGTGGTAAAAAAAATGCCCCTAAAAGTTTTATTTTTAAAAAACATTCAGATTTTAATGCACAGGGTGTACTAATTTTGATTGATACTTTTGATTCTTATCATTTGAATTATGCTATTTTTTGATGACATGTTTGATCTAGTGGCTAGTAAACCTAGCTGTTAAACAAACAGTCGCGGGTTCGAAATTCCCGCTAAGGGAAAAAATTTATGTGTTAACATTTTACCTTTGTACCTGAGTCATGGATGTTTTGTATTTATAAGTATATATTTACAAAAAAATAGTAATCTATGTTGTATATCAACTGTCTGGTATCCATAATACAAGCATTAGTTGCTTACTGTGGAACTTGATGGTGCTGTGTGAAATGTGTGAAGATATTATTATATTTATTTATTTATTTATGTATATTACAACTGACACTAACAAAATCATCAGAGAAGATCTGATGTAGGTAGTTAAAATATTTGTAGCAAGTTATAATTAAAAATTAAAACTAAGCCCAAACGCAGTTAGATCTGCTGTAAACTGCTGAGGAGTTGGTTAACCCGCAGACTACTTGATGCTGCAGTATGAGGTCAAGGTTACCGTGTCATGTATATACAACCAAAGTTCAAATCAATCGAAAGTGTGGAAGTTAATGAGATCTCTTCGTCATTATCGTCATATCTTCACAAATTAAAGCTAAGAACCATCTCGATCACTTTCAAACAAAAAAAACCTGATCAAAATTGGTCCATCCGTTTGGAAGCTATGATACCACAGACAGATACACCCATACACAGATACACAGGTAATCCTCTTTTGCCAGGTTTAAAAAGGAAGAAACGAAGAACTTTTTTTGTAAAAGGTTGCATATACATACAAACCAGTAATAATTTTGTGTCATCTATTTGTTTAATAAGAGTTGCAATCTTTTAGTGTTCAAATGAAGTGTGGCTGCTTAGTAATAAACTTTAATTACTTTTTTTTTTCTTCGGCACATTTATTTTGTCTTCACAAAAATCTACTATATCTACTAGATTTTGTAAAAATATCTATATTTGTAAACACTCTTTTTACTAATATATTGCTGGAATGAATTTGAAATAATGATCCCCTGCAGTAATCTAAATTCCTTTTGAATTAAAATTTAGAATAAAATAATTTGTTCCTACTCAAATGTTAACATCCATTGATTTAATGATTTCAAATAGCATGGTTTGTATTTAGTATTAAGCATGAATACATTTGTTTTTTAAATGCCCCTCCTAGTGCTTGATGGGGGGTTGGCTGCAATATTACAGCTTAAGATGCCAACCGGTGGACCACTCAGACAATCCCATAGCGACAAGAGTAAGTGGAGACTCGGCCTTATAAGGGATGCTCCAAACTTTAAAACTAACCCCGATCATTGTAAATATACATTGTGTATGCAATCATTGTGTTACAGGACGGCTATATATAATATAGTATAGTATATTTGTAAGACATGTCTATCTATCTATAGCTACCTACCTTTGCATAAATTAATAAATTGTGCATTTAGGAAGCTATAATCCCAGTGCAAGGCTATTTAACAGTAGCTTGTGGAGTTTTTCTTCAAAAGTAGTGTATGAATTGATATTTTAAGCGTTTTTAAATAGACTTGCCACATGGTTAACACATGACAGATCTCAAATTTTAAATTGTCATTGTTGAATTGATATTAAATCATTCATAATACTTATATTAATTATTACTATAAAAATAATATTAATTTTTAGTAATCAATTGGAATAATTAAGGTATCTCAATTGATGAGATATCGTCATATTTGATTATGTGGCAAGTGGAGGCTACCAAAACTAACCCACGTGACGAAGGTCACTCCCGCGTAGTGATTAACCCTTAGGCTGCGTCGCGTGCGCATGCTCTGTATATATCCGAGTGACAGGGGATGGTGTCGGTGTGTTGTTTCAGATCGGATCCTCGGGCTGGTTCACAGGCAGGTATAACTTTCACTGTCAGCCGGTGGACTACTCGAAACATCCACAAACAATGAGGGTGAATTATTCATGATTAAGTTACTCTGAATGTTCTCTGATTTTGTGTCTCTTAACATTGAATGGTCACAGACTTGTGTTTAACGCATAGACTTGTAAACGATAGCAGACTCGACACACGTTTCCATCCATTTCGGATATCTATCTATGAAATGTACATTACTATCTTGCTCTGACATATTCGCATAGCGATAATCCGGGAACATCAACTGTGGGGTGTGTTATAACACTTTCAAAATGTACAAAACAACTTTTTAATTATTATTTTTTTTAATGAAATCTTTAGATGCGTTGGGCACTTTTAGTATGAAAAAAAAATTAAACTCGCTCTGTGAAGGCCACCCTCAGTGACGTTTAATTGTATGAAGTAAGCGCCACCTACCCGAATTAGTCCATACCTCTAAGTTCATAATAAGCTTAACTTCGCCAATAGTTTGTTAAGACGTTAACAGAAGTGTTCGAAAGTTATAACGGTAATGAATATTCCATAGTTTTCACTTCTGACGTGCAGTCCTATGGCTGACACCTTTTTCTTATTTTATGAATATGTACGATAAATATGTAGGTCTTTTTGAATGATTTTTTTTTCTCTAGAAAGTGTTGTAATACACCCCGTAGTTATTGTTTTACAACATACGATTATGTAAAGAAATAACGTGATTTAATGAAACATTTTATCCCCTATGATAATACATCATCTCATATAGTTCCCAAATTACATTCACAAATATTTTTTGTATACATAAAAGTCAGAATCTCGCCGCCCTCAGATTTGTCTGCTATTGTGAGTCTGTAAACATCACAAATGAATACACTGTCAATAAATGATTTTCCGGTTTTTTAAAACCAGATGGTTTTTTTTATTTTATTTTATACAAGTGCACGGACTGACATTTTGCGTGAATAATTTAACAAATGTAGAATTTCATCTTTCACTAGAAGTTCATTGCATCATCATTGTAATATATTTCGATCTCAAATGCACATTACTTGAAAATTATACAATATTTTAAAATTGAATGGTGAAACCAGATATGGTCATCGCACTCTCATTTCACTTCATAGTCATTAATTAACTACATATTAGTTTCATTATTGCTTCGAAATCGAATGCTTTTTGTAGGCTTATTAAAATATTAAATTATAAGAGATCTTTTAAGAAAAGTTCTTGATGTCTTACAAGGAAATGTTATTCATAAAATGTTTCTTTAACAGATCTCACACGTGTCTTATAAGTACCATTACTAGTACTATAATGTTGTAGGCGAGAACTCGCTTCAATTGTGCATTTATGTATAGGCTATGTAATTGTATATATAAGTACAAAGAATCAACATTAGTTTGTAACATTTGAACTCACGTGTTCATAAAAATAACTTATAAACATAATTTGTTTGCTATAAAATTTTAAGTTTTAAGTAAACTGAAGTTACTCATGATGAGGCTCTAGCTAGGCCCTAGCCAGAAGACCTTACTCGCTAGCTAGCGTCCGCGACTTCGTCCGCGTTGAAAAAGAAAAAAGTAGCCTATCCTGTGTCCTGTACGTCTAAATGTTTATCTACCAAGTTTCATAAAAATCAGTTAATTCGTTTAGGAGTTATGGAGGAACATACATACATACAATACCTACACTTACAGATTTATTAGTAGTATTGATTATAGTCACAAAAATCCAATATTTCTTGAGTGTACATACAGGCTACGTCTTATCTTAACTATGTCATGGATCTTTCTTTAAAATTGATCATGTACTTAATCGTGAAATGGTTTTATTTTATTTTTTTCTGATAGAATATAACTATGTACAATATATTACCGTCAAAAATAATATGTATTATCTAACTAAGAGGATCTATAGAAAGTTTTATGAATAACAAATACCATTTAGAATCTTGTGTTCTACCAAATTTACTATACCACTTTATTAACGTGTTGCAAGATTCTATAATATATTATAACATATTAACATTTCAGATGGTACATGCTTGCTGGTGGTACTATTTCTCAAAGTTCACTGAATTCTTTGATACGGTAAGCCAATTTTTTTCTCCTATGTACGATTTAACCAATCCTATTTTGTTAAAGATACCAAACCTAATACAAAAGACCATTATTTAATCAGACCTTAAAAATATCACACAAAAAATGCCTTTTTAAATTAATGAAATTACAAATTATGTAATCATCTATCAAAGTAAGCAATGGGGAAATGGGCTTTGGCATCCCTTACTCACTCACCGAAACTCAAAATCACTCATGCTATTATTTTCACGGTGGTCTTCTGTAAGGTTACTGCCGCCAGGCAGGCTGCCCAAAATAACTCTACTATAGTTACTAAGAATAGCAGTTATGGTGACTAATTAATTTATTCGGTTCTAGATCTTCTTCGTTCTCCGCAAGAAGTTTGACCACGTGTCGACCCTCCACGTGATCCACCACGGAGTGATGCCCATGTCTGTGTGGTTCGGGGTCAAGTTCACTCCGGGTGGACACTCCACCTTCTTCGGACTCCTCAACACCTTCGTCCACATCATCATGTACACCTACTACATGATGGCGGCCATGGGACCAGGGATGAGGAAGTACCTCTGGTGGAAGAGGTACCTCACCACTTTACAAATGGTGAGTTCATTTCATGTGTCACATAATATACATATATAAGTATAGCGCCAATCGACTTATAGTAATCAAGTTATGTATGTCTATGTAATCAATGATTACAAAAGTCATCAAAAATTGCAAGATTACATTCACAGTTGCAGGTGCTATCATTTTAGGAGTCTTCAGTATAGGCGTAACATTAGTGACATTTGCTATTTGATGAAAATTGCAAAAAAATGGTTCATCTGAACTATTATCCAAAACTATATTCAAATGTCTCTCATACTCATTTGAGAAATCGCTCTTCGCTGCATATAGCTCTTAGTAAGACAAATTATAGGAGAAATACATTCATGTCTCGTTCATGTGTAGACTTTTTAATGAAATTTTATTAGAGGATACAGATGTCGACCTGTTCCACAGTTCCATAGTTAAAACTAAAAATATTATAGTCGATAAATTCTTCAATGGCCTACTATAACACTCTTACTAATTTTCATCGTTGTTATTAGACTGGTTTGTAATCTATAAGTGGACATTTTCTATTAGGTGTAAGCTATTTATTCAAACTGTTTCCCTAAAATAAAATAAATAAATAACACCAAGGGTTCGCAGTGCTGACGTAATCCAAATAGGTAAAAAAAATAGTCCAATTCATTGAGAGTCATCGATCACTATTAAAACCATATCAATTATTATTATCAATGAGATTATCGCAATTATTGAAAGCAATAAAACTCAAACAAAGACACAGTGATGTTATCTTGAAGTCTATAAATCTCTCTTATTCCAGTGTTACCATAAACAGAATGAAACACAAATTTAAATTAAGAATGGTCCACACTATTCTTAATTTAAATTAAATTAAATTTTGTAGTACTAAACTTAAACTAACCTGTCAGTACTTTTTAAGCAGTAACAGTAATTTTGAACTTATCAAAAGTCAACACTTTCAAATAGTAATGTGTGGATATTTTCAGGTGCAATTCGTAGGCATAATGGTGCACGCGTTCCAACTGTTGTTCATTGACTGCAACTACCCGCGCGCCTTCGTCTGGTGGATCGGAATGCACGCTGTCATGTTCTTCTTCTTGTTCAAAGACTTCTACAACCAGTCCTACTCCAAGCCTAAGGTAACTTCGTTATCCAAATGTACATACAAACGTTTCGCTCTTAATCGAGAACTCTGCAAAATGCAATAGATTTTATGTGTTGGAAGCAAAACCTTTACAGGAATCGAACCATATACGGAAAACTACCGTGAAACCGTAGCTGCTGTGTTTCGGTGAGTGAGTAAAGGATGCCAAACTGATGCCAAAGCCCATTACCCTATTCCTTCCTAATGCCTTATCCTTAATCCAATCGTACTATGGGTCGGCAGCGCACTTGCAACACCTGTGGCATTGCTTGTCTTATAGGCGACAGTTGCTACCTACCATAAAGTGACCGACAGTCTTTCTAACCTTGACATAAAAAAAAACTGTCAGAGGTAGGATTGCACGTCAGAAGTAAAAGCTTTGCGGACTACACACGTTCAGTTTTAACTGACAGTTCAGTTGGACTGTACAGTTATAACTGACAACCCTAGTGTCTACACACGTTCAGGTTATTCAATTGTAATCTCTTTTCGCTTGAAGTAACACGTTCACGGAATCAAAATGACTTCATCCACAGACTAACGTTTTAACTGTACAGTTTTATCTAATGAAAATTTGATTAGATCGTTAGTTCAACTGCACAGTTCTCAGTTTTGCCTACATACACAAAACGATTTAACTGTACAGTCCAACTGAACAGTTAAAACTGAACGTGTGTAGCCCGCATTAGCTTCACAAATATGTACTGCTAGTTGAGTGCTTTTTCCCCATGCCAAAAGTGCCAAACGAGCCTAAAGTAGTATTACTTACTCGTAGCCCTCAAGTAATCAATGATAATTTGTAATAGGTTCGTGCGAGGTCTCCGCAACCAGCCAGCACTGAGCTGGAAGAGAAGGTGATATACAAGAACGGGTCGCTCAAGAACGGGTACAGCAATGGACACGCCGCGATGGGCATGGGCATGGGCGCGGACAAGGGCACGGTGCGGGCGAGGCCGCGCGCTGTCCTTCCCGCGGGCAACTGACGGGCGCCCGCGCCGCGTCGCCCCGACCATTCCGTACTCTGTGATTCATAGCGCCGCGACCGACACTTACTGTTCAATGTGATTTAATCTAGTGTACAGTTACAGTTAGGCGGTATCGAAATGGTGTACATTTTATTTTATTCGGTATAAAAGTATAGCTAGATTGTGATCGCATAGCGTTTTGTACTTTTATTAGGTATAGTGTGATGTCGCTTTTAGAGTGAACGGATCAGTCATAAAACAGTTTAATGTAATGTATTGTATTTGTATTATATATTAGTATAATTGTAAAGGTGCTTTAAATTATGTTCCGAAACGTTGTACTTTGTTAACTTGTTATGGAATTGAGTACCTTGCCACAATAACTAGTTTGAAAGGCTGTTCGCTCGCACGTCCACTTTCAGCTGCGATTTATTTCACGCGACTAATCGCGTATCACATAAATAAATGCACTCCATGTACTTAGTTGCGTGAGTGAATATAGAAATTCTGGTTTCCTCTGTATAAGTGTAATAAAAAAATCAATATTTTTGAATAAGACGAACATTAAAAACAATACTAAAGAGCACAGGGGATTAGAAAACTTAAAAATATAATATGATATTTAGATGGGTAATGTGATCTTTGTTTGTATATTTCCCCTTTTCCTTTTATAAATTTAATAATGCTCGAATCAACTTTGTGTTTTGTCCTATTTTTTTTTTCCTATTTAAAAAGTCTGTATTATCATGGACTTAATACTATTATTCATTTTCTTTTTGTATTGTATCCAAGGGAACTAACGAATTCTAATTCTTTTCTATTTAAATTAGTACCCTTCTGAAGTACAGAATTTTTGCAAATGTGTTTTCCTCAATAAACAATTTATTTTGCATTAAATTGATTATTCACATACACAAACTTAATTAAAGTCGACGCGTGTACGAGCAGCTTAAACGTTGAGAGGTAATTATTTCAAATGAAATGTTACATGGCCACAGTTTGAGTACAATATTACACACGCCATGGATCGACTCATTTGAATTATTTTGTATAATAACTAGATATTATGTATTTAATTACCAATGCAAATTCATCGATTAAGAATATTTTATTAGTTATGACATCGCACAGCTATTTTTTATTATTGTTTATAACGTTAGTACAATATTCAAATTCCATTATAGACAATTCCGAACAGTTTTTAGTAATTATTGCGACACTAAAGTGTTTGTGTTGATTTATTTATTGTTTTGTTAATTTATCTTTTATTTATATCAAATTTTATATGTATATTTGTGTGGGGACCTATGCTCAGCAGAATCAAATAGTTTTTACGGTTTATTTTATGTAGCGGTAGTTAGCCTTCCAAGATCTTCCTTTTTTTAAGTACCCTCCGTTACATTACTTAAAAATAAGGTTGGTTATTGAAAATTAATTCGAGATATTATGTGTGCGTGTGAGGTTATTGGTAATTATAGATAATGAAATTTATTTTATAGTTTAAATTAATGTTAATTGTTGTTTTTTTATTTTTACAAAATCATCTTGGATTGTCACTCTAGAAACTAATAAATTAACGGAGGGTAGTTTTTAGTCTTCCGTTTATTTGTACTTACTGAACCTTATAAGGTGCTTTCAAACTTCGAACAATGTTTCGCTTTAATTTAGCACTCAGCTGAAAGTCGCCATTTTTAGATAGACAATTTTATTTGAACAAAAATCCTAATGAAATCCGTTCGTGTACATTCAATGGAATTTTTTTATACAAAATATGCAAATAAAGTATAATTATAATTTTTTTGTGCTTTTTTTTGTATTTTGTTTAAGGATTCCTTTATTTAAAAAAATCTTGTTACGGTTAAATGATAAAAATAATAAAAAGAGATGTTTATGTAGTAAACTTGTTTTTATTAAGTATCATAAACCACAACACGAGAACACAATATCACATGTCACCGTGACTTTCATACAACAAAAGAGATACTGCTTAAAAAGTAAGTCAAAGCCATAGACTGACCATAGCTGCATGAAATTGACTACTCTCTAGAAAGAGAGAAAGCGATCCTCTGACCCTCTCTATGTCTATGGTCTGTAATAACTTCGAGGACCAATCAAAATTCTAGAAAAAGACAACTAATGGCCGCACGATCGCTTCGTCTCTCTCACACTTTTCTGTCTTTACAGGTGAATAGAGAATCCTCAGTCCATACTCAATGTCTATAGTCAAAACAAACCGAATTTATTATTAAAATTAGACTTACCAATAATCCACTTTATTTTATTCAGAATTCAATGTGACAGTGTATCAAAACTTGGTATTATAGTTAAATAACGATTTTATTTTAGTAAAATAAACACAATACAAAATTCATAACAATACTTTGGCCTGTTGTATTTTATTAAAGTTTGATAAAAAAAATTGAGTCAGTCTTCGAAACAATCTGTTTGATAGTTTATGTAGTTTTTACAGTTTATATTTTTTGTATACCTAATACATACTTTTATTTCTAATTTACTTAATTTCTCATTAAAATACGTATACATTTATACATCAATCTTATTTACTGATCGTATTAATAGGTTTGGAATTTGGAAGACATATTAAGCTTTTACGTACACGTTGATATTGTCATGAAAATATCGTGCATTTAAAATTCTTAATCTTAAATTAACGGTAGATAGCATAATGAGGATTTTTAAGTACTATAGAATACCCTCATGTCCAATATATAATAGTAACAATAAAAGCAACAATAACAAACAAAAAAAGCTAAATTAAGTAAGTATATGATTAACATAAATTATTTAAAAAAAATTATGACTGGATCGCAACAGTATTTTTTGATCGTATTGTCATAAATTCAAAGTTATATTCAAAAAAGATTTCTTTCCCATTATTTTTATAATTTTTTTGTGTCATCTCTGTATGATTTGTATCTGAGAAACAATCACATACTAATATTGTAAAATTGACACCTGTCTGTCTGTCTGTTGTTTACATCAATTAGCCACTGCACTGAATTTGATTGTGATAAAATTTAATATTGAGATAGCTTCAATGAAGGAATGTCTTTAGACTTTAGCTTTTTATGTGGACAAAAGCTTGTACAATATTAAAATTAAATTTCAATAAACATTTTTTAGTTAATATATTTTTAAGTAAATAATGCAAATACGAGTCGCGGGCCACAGACAGACAAATTTCAGTCGCCATGCACGATAGACTTACAATTAATATAACATTTTACGCTGTTTTAGCACAACGAAAACCCAAATTACCTGCTGAACTGTCTTCAGTGTTGTGAGAACGCGCCGAACATCTGTACCTGTAGCAGTACGAACGGTGACATAAGTAGGAACCACCCTTTTTCACTTTCTCTTTACTCTGAAATTAAACACAATCATCAATGTTTTCAACAAAAAAATGGGTTTTTTTTTTAAATAATATCCTACTAATGTTATAAATGCGAAAGTTTCTGAGGATGTATGAATGTTTGTTAATCTTCCACGCAAAAATTTGGATCATATTTGGCACACAGGTAGTTTATTACCTTGATTATCTTTTTCTTGGAAAATGTTAGGTTCCCGAGGGATCGTCTAAAAATACAAAAAATTGGGCACCACCGTCGTCACAGAAATAAAATTACGAGTATATTACTCAAATATTTTCTCATTTTCAAAGGATTAAAGGATAAAGGATCAAAGGATATGGTGTTTACTCTGCCAGCTATACAAAAACTCTGATCTGTGTCAGAGGAACCCTAGCCTTTGAAACAAAAAAAAAATGTTTTCTTCCTAGTATTTTGTCCAAAACAAAACCAGGTATAACTAAGTAAAATATTCTTACATTATCTGACCAAGAATCTTCCGTCCACTCCCATACATTGCCGGCCATATTGTGCAACCCAAAGTCGTTTTGTGAGAACAGGTGCACTGGATTGGTGCCAATGTATCCGTCTTTTGCTGAATTATAGTTGGGGAATGTACCTTGCCAAATATTTGCCCTGAAAGCAACACTTACAAATTTTAATATTAATACTTAAATATTGTCACACAAAATGAAGTCAAGGTAATTCTCAAACCATCACAAAGTTGGCAACTAGAGAAGTTATGAAAACCACATGTACAGAGAAAATAAGCTAAAAATTATAAAGAAGTATGATTGTTGAGCCCATTGAGTAATTAAGGTGCTTGCCTCAGGGGCCCGAGTTCGAGTCCTAGCAGAACTGAAAATAATTAACTTTTCAAACTTTGCTCTGGTCTGGATTTGCACAGACATTTCGGCAGACCTTACAGAAGATCATCAAAAAATAACAGCATCTGTGCTGTTGTGTTTCTGTGAGTGAGTAAAGCATGCCAGAGCCCATTTCCCTATGAAAGTTCATAAGATCCTTATGAAAGTTAATATTTCAATTTATTTGAATACCATCTATTTAGGTGTCCCACAAAAGCATTGTTTTATACAATGAGATGTTTTTAGTTAATCCAGAATAACGTACATATGTTTTCTGTTAGGGAATAATTTGTTGCCCCATGGATAATTGGAGTCCTGTTGGCCTCCACGACAGGCTGCCTCCCATTCGGCCTCCATTGGCAATCGAGCACCTCGCCACGCGCAATACGCCCGTGCATCACGCCATGACACGTGTATTACAGGGTGATCCATTAAATCTAAAAGAAAACCACTCTTTTTGTCTTCAGTCTATTTCCGCATAGGAGAGGTAATATACCGTCCTAACACCATTAAAAAAAATACTTTAAGACGCTATTGCAATAGTAAGTATTTTACGCTCTATTTACTGGTATACTCTTTTATGTCATATCAAAAAAAAAAAACAAAAAAGTTTCATTTTTGTTTATATATGTTACAAGTCCAACTCGTATCTAGTTAAAAAGACGAAAACCTTCTGTCATTAGAATAAGATTAAAAATTGAGTTTATTTTTGGTGATAGTATGACCATTTATTGACAACTCTTCACTACATATTATAAAACAAAGTGTCTCTGTTCGTGATAAACTCAAAAACTACTGCACCGAATTTCATGCTGTTTTCACCAATGGATAGAGTGGTTCTCGAGGAGGTTTTAGTATATAATTTACAAAGTTTGATACAGCAGCTAGTTTATAAATATATTTTATAGGGATTCAGCAGTGTCCTTGCTTAGTCTTTTCATATTCGATTTTTAATGTAATTACTTACTATACTAAATTTAGTTGCTATACTAAGACTGTACTTAGTTCAAGTTACATTTACCATTAATGTTTGACTCAGGTCCATAAGGATGTTTCCAATTAGCGCCCGACACTTTGTACCACCACGGTGCTTGTACTACTCGGAAGTCCTCCAAAGATTTTCTTACCGTATCATTTAGAAATAGTGTAAACACAAAACTGTCTCCAAAATCTTCCGCTTCAGTCTTATAATTTGTATCTTCAATAAAATTGAGAAAATCTCTATTTGAAACTTCATATTTATCTAAATGAAAACTTTCAAGATGTACAATTCTTTTTGGTCCTTCCTTATCACTTTCGATGACAATATCGTCGGTACCAAACTGATACTTTCCGCCGGGTATTAAAACCATAATATCAGACGAAAAAGTTTTGATATTAGATGTCCAATGATTTTCTTTCCTTACAGTGCATTGGTCCTCATTATAAAAACGATTATTCGAATTGCGGTCAACGTTACATCCACAGTTACTTTCTTTATTGTAAATCAGTCTAATTTGCAAAATACAAATAAATATTATCCTTAGTAACATGATTACCTATGATACTTTAAAAACACATTATGAACGTCGTATGCTTTTCCACTGGATGAATTATAATATAAAATTAAGAACCGAGGTCATATTTAAAATTTTAGTTTAAAGCACAATAAAATAAATAAAACATTTTATTTACTTTGCCCAATTATGGTATAAATAAGTACGAAGTTATAAAAATGTCATTGTCAATGACAACATATGGTTAGTATGCATGGATCATCGCAATTACACGTGATATGTTAACTTTTTTTTATTGTATTGTATCAGAAGTGTTGAATTTAAGAAGTGGCAATACTGTAGTGTTGTCTCTTTCTTATCAACTATATGGTTAGATGGTTAGAACGGGACAACACTACAGTATTGCCACTATTTACTTTCAACACTTAGCTGACTGTACATTTTATGTATTCATTGTATATTTTATTTTATTAATTTTTTTATGAACAAAATCAAACAAAACAAACTGGAACTACTTGCGGATTGACTTATTTATTTACAATACAAGTGATAAATAGCGGGAGGGAAGGAGTCACTATGTACAGACTCAAACGATCTCCTAGTCCAGTGGTACTCAAACAAAACATTGGTCGATACTCGATATCTATCGAATCTTTCAATTTACACAATTCTTGGTGTAATAATAATATACCTTTTTACATCAAATAACTTATTTTACTACAAATAAACGTGAAAAATTGAGTTAAATTTATTATTGAACAATTATTGAACTAATCATTGAACAAACATAACAATTATATATGGGAAAAAATAAATAATATAAGAAAAACAATTTTTAATTTTTCATTTAGTATAGATTATTTGTAAATATATATAACTTAATTTGAGATATAGATTAGTTTTTCTTATATTATTTATTTTTTACCATTTATAATAATAATATATATAATTAGATATTATTATAATAATATTATTAGATAGTACACTTGACATTTGTGAATGGAAATTCTTGATGATTACATTATCATTTATGATGATTGACAGTTCAGGCAGAATAAACCCATTATTATTTTTTATATCGGAATAAGCCCTTGCTAGAGGCGAAAGGCGGCTTTATCATATCATTGAAACGCGCGAGTCGCGATATTGTCGCGGCGCACGAAGATTTTTTGATTCCCGCCGATTCTGCTGGAAACATCTGGCCTGTAACCTTCACCAATGACCTGGAAGTCACAACCAAGTTCTGTTCTTTAGGTACCTACTTAATTAGCAGTACCTAAAGAAAACAACTTGATTATTGTTCCTTTGCGGGTTGTATTTATGAATTATGTCATTATGACTGCCTTAGATACGGTGAATGTAAAATATGAATGTAGATATGGAATAAAATAAATATTCATCTTTCTGTTGTAAATATGTGTATTATTTATTTATTTTACAATAATATTAACATTCATTTTCCAAATAAAAGCCTGTACAACAAACAGAAACTTAAAAAGTAAAATGTGAATCTTGCTACAGTTCTAGTTATCACTCTGGAGTAATGTTCTGGCGGAACTCTGAAACAGAAATAGAAATTAGTATTACCTAATTAATTAAAATGTCTGAGGACCTACTTAATTTTTTCTACATCTTACTATATTTGGTACTGTATGAATTAAATCTACAAATAAGTTTTTAAAACTAGGTAATAGGTACCAATGATTAAAAACTTCACAATATGCGACTTCCGTCAAAAATAGCATAGGTTAGGTAGGTACTTTTAGACGAGAATATAGTATAATATAGCATAATAATATGCTAGAATAAAATATTATTTTATCCATAGGTATCCATAGGTATTCAACGTATTCAACGTTCGCAGAAAATAAATTATTAAAATAATAAATCTAAGTACCTACCTACCTATACAAAACACTTTTATTAAATAAATTATTAATCAAATTGCTGAAAGGAAACTAACATACCTATTCATTGTTTAATAAGCTTGGATTCACTTCAAAAATCATCTGTGGCTTTGTTTGTATCAATTTAAAATCAACTCGATCCAGTAGGCGTTCTGTATAAAAATCAGTATATTTTAGTATCTAAATAAATTCGACGAAATCAATACGTACTTAAGAGCGGGTATAAAGAGAAATAGCCAATCCTAGATTTGAATTTTATCTAAGTAAACAAAGTCTAATTTAATTAATTTTTTTAAATAGATAAATACATTATAAATGAAAGTGACGACTGTAACAGAAAACATAATATAATAAAATTTTCTCGATAGTAAAAAATCACAAAGTGAGCTCTCATTTCCATCGATTTTAGTTTTATTTTCAAAATGACACACATTACAAAGCTAAAAGTGTATCAGTAATTTCACTTGACATATTATCTAAGGCTGTATGTAGCAATTTTTCATTTGACATTGTAGTTTACGAATAATTAATATTTAATACTTTTGGCACTTATAACATGTTTATTGAGCGAGATGCGCTATCTTCCGTCGCATGTTGTGCGTAGTTCTACGTATTTCGTGTCACTGTCATGTCCATGGAGCCACGCGGGTGAAATTACAAATTTTGTTTGCTTTATACGCACTCTTAAACTAACTTAAATATATAAGTACCTAAGTATTGTATTAATATTGAGGTCAGATTCTCAGACGGAACCCGCAAGTTGTGTTAGTTTTATTGATACGAGTATACCCTGTCTACAATAAGTACAAACTTCAAGAGATTTTAAAAGGTGTATTTAAAAATGAAAGTCTACTAACATTAACAAAGGTACAATGTCTTCCTGAGTCATTTTTCCATAATATTTGCTAATTCCATCAACATGACCCATTCCCACGACACCAAGGACACGTACGTTGGTTTTAACTGGAAGATAAAATAGTTATTACGTATTAAACTGAAATCATTCGATTCTAAATAGTTATTGAAGATAGGTATGTGATCAAATTATTAGATACTTACTCAGAGGAAGTAGGTACCTCTTCTATACCTAGTTAAAATTGTCAACTCTCGTCAAACTACTTGTCAACGGTTCTCGTTAAAAATATCAATCCTCAAAATACCTATATGTAGAAGACCAGAAACCAAGAACCCTCATTCAACTTGACACAAATTGTTTTAATGAAATAAATCTATGTAATTATATGTATAAAAGGCAATGTGTATATTTTGATGAAATTTTCAGACAATCTTCAGATTAGTCCAGCGGGTGATCCTGTGAAGTTTGGTAGCGATCGGACGCGGACGAAGTCGCGGGCAAAACCTAGTATACCTATTATAAACTCACCGGTACGGACACACTCCTGTAGCGAATAAGCCAAGCACTTGTCTCGCTCGTCTACGAACACATGAAAAATTTTTTTAAACGCCGGCACATCTTTGGTGATTTCCTGGAATTGCGCTTGCACAAAATCCTTATTTTTATAATTTTCTAATTGCAGTGTGCTGTAAAAACGTAGAACATAATAAAATAAACAAAATCCGTAATTTAAAAAATGGCGCTCACTTTGTTCGAATGGGTATTAGATGCTGCTTGGGCTTGCCTTAATAGCGCTCTGACTCAGGCAAAGACTTCCATTTATATCTACTACTAAAAGTCCCGGTTTGGTCCCGGTTCGATTCCCGACAGGCCAACTTTGGAGATGTACTTTTCAAAATTGGCTCTATTCTGGGCTATTTTAGTAACTGCACACTGTGTTTCACATGGTGTTCTGTTGTTTCTCGGTGAGTGAATAAGGGATGTCGGAGCCGATCTTTTTGTCCTTTCCTAACCTTAACCCCACTTGAACTTGCACGAACTTGCAGCATCTGTAGCGTTGCATGTGTAAATAGGCGACGGTAACCACATACCGTCAAGTAGACCGTCAGCCTGTCTATTATTTATTTATTTATTAATTTATTATACAAGGCCCCCAAAGAGGCAGACATCTAACTTTAACACATTGTTCAAAATAATTAGCACAAGGCGGATGCCGCCGCAATTATAGGAAGCTCAACATGCACCAATAAAAGCTCCAAGCAACATCCTATGTACTACCTAAATCTAATTTAATGTAATCTATCTATTAATTATTATTATTATTATAACTACTTATAATAGAAACCACACACACATAAAAGTAAACCTTGAAAGTTATTTTCCATAACTAACATTTCCGGGACCCGAAACCGATATATCTACTGCTTAATAATTGTTCAATCTACATAGTGAAAACATTCCAAAAAAATATTATTACATTTAGGGCCTCTTTCACCAACTAAAAGTAAAGTGTAGATTAGTTACGTTTAGAAATAATTTTATATTTTATTAAATTATGCACTCGGTTTATTGCATCCTTCGATAGGCGATTTTTTATTATTATTTTCTTTTTAATGTTTGGGACTTTTACCGTACAAACAAAGGTATATCAGCTCCATTATCCCCGGTTACCGGTGACTTTAAATGACGGTTAGCCTACTTGACAGATGGTGAAAGAGGCCCTTGCATTACAATATACTAACTATAACTCGTATAATATACAAACAGTCATACTCTATTGGTTTTTGATTGGTCGTAGTAAGATGGAAGAGCACTTGACCCAACTCGTACACGCTGAGCGATTGAAAAGCTCTTGCGATTGTTATTTGTATCGGCCGATCACCGAGGAATAGTTTGCAGCCTGGAATTTTTTTCATCTGAAATAATGTGTGTAAGTACTAAGTATATAGGTATATCACAAATTTAATTTTGCTAAATATAGACAGGCAAATGGTCCACTTAATGAGAGGTTGGTACCGTCATCTAATACACAAACAAAGACATAGTTGTTACAAGTGTTCTGCCTACCTTAGTGGGCATTAAGAAGAAAATAGAAATAAGGAAAATCATCATCACTTACTCACTGAAACTCAATTATTCACGGTGGGCATAGGTTATGGTTAAGAATGACTCAGTATTGGGTGCCGGCAATCGAACCCGGGAACCCTTAAACAGAACGCTAATGCAAGCATGGGCTCATCAGTCAATGCAAAAATTTTATGCAAAAATATGTATTTTTTTAGTTTTGACTTGAATTTAAAATATGTAGTTCTCTAGAGTACTCCAGTACATAAATACACTGAAGCTATTTCATGTGGCGGTAGTAACCACTCCTTACACAGAAAACCGCTTAAAATATTTTTTTTTGAATTTCGCTGTGTCTACAGAATAAGTAAGCCTTCCTAGGGCACATTTCCCCGGTCCGTTATTCTATATATCAGGGTCTGTAACGCCAAGCATCTCCCGAGTTCTGAAGTTACTTATGTATTTAGGCGACTGTAACCAGCACCTACCACCAATCACCAATGACGATCATCAGCCTGCCTTTCATCCTAAATCTATACCAAATTGTCAATGATATGTAGAAAAATTATTACAGGTAGTTCTTTATTTATTGCAAGGTCAGAAACGCATCCCAATGGAGTTGGCCTCTTTACTCCTTAGGCGAAGGTAGCCTTATCAACTGCCAACGACCATCAGCCTGCCTACGACCCATAATAATATTTAAAAAAAATTTGTACTACTTTAATAATATTATGCACAAAGTAGGTACGTGTTTTTCCAATTCAACATTCGAGAAAACGCACCTCATGATAGGCTCTACGGAACTCCCCGCCCGGCGCGACTCCCAACTCTTTTGCAAGATCTGCATACGTCTTCAGCAGTATGGCGTGTAACACTCCAGACACGAAGTTCTGACCTTTCACAGCGTGTCTGTTAAATTTGTTAGTGTGAAACTTTGCAGTGGGGTATTTAAATTCCATTGTTGAATGGCTCTAAAAAATACTCACTGCATTTTTTTTGCGTCAAAATTTTTTGCATCCTCTAAAAATTTCTTCTCATCCAGTTCTAAAAGCGATACTCTTTGACGACACAGTTCTATTAGAATCCCATTGGGCTTTAAGACATTTACTATCTGTAGGAAGCAAATGGATTAAAATGATTAATCTTCATAATATGTTTGATGCGTAACATCTTACCGCTCGGTTTCGTGGGAGTAAAATCGTGCAAATGCAACGGAAACGTGTTACAAGAAGCCGGAATATATACTCAGAAAGCGCGCCATTTTGATTTGACCAATAAGCGCGCATATACGTCCACCACAGTGTTACAGAAGTGAAATATTAAAAATCAGTATCAGTATCAGTATTATCAAAATTTTTGAATTTTTGTAAAAATCATAAAAACATTGGAACATAGAGGAGCCATAACAACGACTTATTACCGAGGTAAGATGTCAGATGTTACATATCATATGCTGTAGGTAAGTAAGGCTTGCTTACTTTTTTTTTATTGAAATTAGAATAACATTCTTACATTAGACACATCTTCTATGGATTGCTTACTGAAGTGCACTGTACCGAGAAGGACAACAGTAGCTTGATTATCATTTTGTAGAAACGTAGCTGAAGGAGGGAGGGGTATATCCGAACAAATACTTCTTCGAAACTTTGGTTGAACGGCTGCAAAGTGTCAAATTAATTAATATTTTAGGCCTGCGCAGATGAGACCTCAGGATACTTCCTTATATATTATAAAACAAAGTACCCAAGCCGCGTCTTTTGTATTTCTGTATGTATGTCCGCGATGATCTCAAAAACTACTGAAAAGATTTTCATATATTGTTATATATGAAAATCTTCTGCCCGCGACTTCGCCCGCCTAACTTTGTAAATTATATACTTACTAAAAACCTCTATCCATTGATGAAAACAGCATGAAAGTTGGTGCAGTAGTTTTTGAGTTTATCGCGAACAGACGGACAGACGCGGCGGAGGACTTTGTTTTATAATAGGTAAGGATTTGCATAAAACAATTGCAGCCAAGCGAAGCCGGGAGCGGATTGCTAGTTGAACTGCAATCCATAGATTATATCTATGAACCCCCGAGGTCTTATAATGGATTTTACTAGTGGATTAGAATGGAATAAAGCTGATAATGACAACCAAAGTTTTGCAGTATGTAACTGACTGGGAGTCATGCTGACAGACATGCTGGAATTATAATTATGCTCTTAATCATAATACCTTGGAGTTTGATGAGTGCTTCTTATTATCACCACAGACTAAATAGTTATTACTTACAATTTTTACTTAGGAGGGTTCGCGCAAGTATCGGTACATTACGTTCTTGACTGTGCAAAAGCTGTCTAGCGAAGGCAACGCAGTGTTTCATGGTAGTTCATTATTTTACCAATAATTTTGTAATACTAAAATTTATATTAATTTGCTGAAATTAATTTTATTTAACTTGTAAAAGTGTTCATCTTGTTGTTGTCCATTTTTAATGTCAGATTTTTGTGTCAAAGAATGATTGAAGTAATCAAAATTATTTACAGTTTTTTTTTTTCTCTTGTTTACAAATTATAGGCCAGACTCCAATTATAAAGGTGTTTCATTATGACCTATCCGGGATGTGGGTTTTCTTGCATAGAATTCAGATATTTTTACATAGATATAATAAATCTATGTATTTTTGCGTTAAATCAAAATCAGATTTAAAAAATGGGGTGTGACCGTGCGTTTTACGTGTCCGTAAGAGTAATATTTCCTTTGAGCGTATAACATGTATATATCCAACGAATTCGAATATACCATATATACCAAAAAAATTCTTTTACCTTTAGCTATCTTGTGGTTTCATTAAATTTTCAATGTAGCTGACAGATAATGTAACTACAGCATCAAACTGTATCTCCCGATTTTATTATCAGTTTCCTGACTTGCCTTCTACTATGGAAGCGATTCACCTAAATTTTTAGCTCTTTAACAAAACGGTTTTCGAGATTTTCAAAAGAAAAACCTGTTTTTTTTTAATTTTATTTTTATTATTATAGTAAAATTTAAAAATAATTAATGATGATTTTTTTCCTAATTCTTAGGACATGAAAAAATAATATGATCATGATTATTAAACGAAAAGCCAATTTTTGGCGGAGAAAAGAAAATTAAAATCTATTTTTTTAATTTTCTTTTCTCCGCCAAAAATTTGCTTTTCGTTTAAAAATCATTATTATTTTTCCTGTCTTAGACTCCTAAGGCCGGTTTCCGTGCTCTCCTGACGGTCAGTACTGACGATACGCACGACCGCGGTAGCAATACGCGTGCGGTACGGTCAGGCGAGCTCTGTAACGACTTGTGAATTTTCATACAAATGGCGGCGACGCGTCGGTCGCGCGTATCGTCAGTATAATGACCGTCAGGAGAGCACTGAAACCGGCCTAAGAGTCAGGAGAAAAATCAACATTAATTAATTTTGAATTTTACTATAAAAATAAAATAAATAAATAAACAGATTTTTTTGAAAATTTCGAAAACCGTTAGAGATCTTCAGTACTGACCGTCAGGAGAGCACTGAAGCCGGCCTTAGGAAAAATATCATCATTAATTAATTTTGAATTTTACTATAAAAATAATTTTGATTTTATATCAATAAAACGGGTTTTTTTGAAAATTTAGAAAACCGTTAAAGTTAGAGCTAAAAATTTAGGTGAATTATTTTTATTTGACACCAAATGGTCGAAAAAGCCGCGGGGGCAGATTTCCCATATTAATTCGGCTATACTATACCATTTAAAGAAGTTCACGTGTATTTGAAATAACAAAACTGTAATATTTATATTTCTTTATTCTCTTTATGTGTACACAAACAATAAATTCATTAAAAAAACAAACACAATTGGAACATAGCTTCACACTTCAGACCCACTTGAGATTATAACTAGTTATAAAGTACCTACTTCTATGTATTATAGAATTTTTATATTCACCCACAAATCAAATTTGAAATAATAAATATATATTTTTTTTTATAATAAAGAGGTTTATATTTTTTTATAATTTAAAATTTTTATCTCTTAGATATCTACCTTCTCTTTATTTATAATACATATTAAGTTCATTTTTTTTCTTTTTAATTCTTACTAGGTATAAAACAAAACATTTCAAATTAAGAACTAAAATTAAGTTAAACTTTAATAGAATTCTATAATTACAGCACATATGAATTATATTCATTCAAGATTTACTTCTCTCTACTTAGTTTTACTTAATTTACACTATAAATTGTATTAATTTATAGCTATGTATATTAGTGTTTTTGATAAAGGTCCTCTTTATCAAAAATTAAATTCTGTTTTGGAATGACTTAAAGAGATCCAAATAAACAATCAGTAAGAAAGAGAGAAGTCTTTCTTTGTCATTCTAGTCTCGAGAAAACTTGACATATTATCTGTTATGTATTTTGTAATTATGTATTTCATTATTATTTATTAACTTAATAAAATTATTATGAATGAGATAAAATTAAAACCAAATATTATTATGAATAGTATTATTATTTTGGAAATTTCATTTATTATAGAGTGTACTATAAAATTATAGTAAATTAAATTAGGCCCATAAAACTACAAACATAACTGCCATATATATATATATATATATACATATACAAAACAATCCTTTTTCTTTCTATTATGAAAATTTAGTCCGATGTCAATGATTCGTATTAAGAAAAAAGGCGGACTGCAAAGAAAAATTTCGATGGAGTCAATTTTTTATGTTAATCTGTCACAGACAGTCAAACATCTAATTAGATGAAATCTATCAAATCGCAATTGTGAATCATGCAATACAGATGTATGAAAAAAAATTAAACACAAAGTAGCACATGTGCTTTTAACAATGTGTTTGACGATACTAAGTCCGCCTCTTATTATAATTATGTACATTTTATTATAATTCCAATTATTATGCATGAATGATTCGCATACATTCGATTTATTAATGCTTAATATTTTATTTTATTATTTATTTTATTTATGGTGTGGATAGAGCTTTGAATACCTTTAAATATTTTATATACATTAATTTTATATAATAATTTATGAGTTATCACATTTTTTTTCACTACTTGAGCAACCTCGTGTAAGTCTCAAACATCTATTTTCTATACAAAATTAAAGAAATAAAAAAAACAATTCTTTTAATATTTCACACTAGGCTGTTTAGTTTGCACCGAAATAGTACTGTATTTTATATTTTTATTAAAAACTAGCGACGCGGTCCCGGCTTCACCCGGGGTGCATTTTTTCCTGATTATCCCTCTATCCATGAGTGAAGACAGAATTAAAATCAGTCCAGCCGTTCTCGAGTTCAACACATTTAGGAATTCATTTTTATTTATAAAGATGAACCAATTTAATATAATAAAATAAAATGATTTAAAATGTAGATAAAATTAAATATAATAAGTAACATTGCTGGCTGTGTTTACTTTTGAAATAAAATGTAAAAGAAATGCAATTTTCAAACAAGAAATACGTTTTTTTTTTTTTTTTTTTTTTCAAATTACAAACGATTCAATTGCACGAAATTGTGTCATGCAATCGTATGCTTTATATAGAAATTGCTAACGTATAGCAAATCAATGTAATGGTTGCTAAATTCCTTAACATGAGTGTGTAAATTTTTTTTCAATACTTACTGCTTTAGCAGTAATAGTGACTTAATCAAAATTATTTTTGTGATACCATTGAAAATTAGATAACATTTAAATTACAATTTTTATAAAAATTTTAACAAATAAATGATAATAATATACTGTTATGTAATATTACTTCAATATTACCCATAAACAGTAGATGCTCCAATCAAACGGTGTAAGTTTTCTTTGATAATTTCTGAAATCAAAATTAAAATGCTCATTAGTTATATTATACACACAATTACTGATCAGAGTTCTTCATCAGGATTGATCAGTAAAAAAAAAAAACAGATCATATACTAATTTTTTTATGATATTCGCAAAAAAAAACCGACAGATTTGTCGATTTCCTTTTTTGGGATTTAGTGATAATTGCACTTGTTGAGGGAACGCTACGATCTAAACTAGTATGAGCCCTAAAATCATTTGAATAAGGTTAAAAATAATATGTTCAGGAAAAATCTTTTACCATGCTGTGCCATATTGTCAGGCAGCTCTGGGCTATAGGTGACGGTAGCCACATATACCATCAAGTGGTTCGTAAACCTCTTAGACGACCATAATATTAAAAAAGCAACTCTTCTTTTCATATAGGACACACAGTCTTTGTAATTTGTGAGGTTTGCGAATCCGATCCGATTGCATAATAGCATACAATATTTATACTGTTATTTTTTTAAGAAATTTTTACTGCATTGCTATTGGTCCATAAGAACGCGCCTAAGGTGTAGGTCCCGCCCCTAACAATGCCTTAGGCGCGTTCTTATTGGTTAAACGGATTTTATAACAGGTAATGCAGTGAAGATTTTTGGTATTTGTTAAAAAAAATATATAAAAAAAAAGACTATAACAAAGATTTAAATCACAGATCCGCCCTGAAAATATGTCATCGTTGGGAAGAGTGAGCTCACTCTTCCCGCCTTAGTCGCTTGTAGAAAGCAGTGAGCGGTTCACGTTGCATACACGTCTTTTATTTTGCTAATTAGATTCGTTTATCTTTAAAAATGCCTTTCTGTGCCTTCAGAAAGTGTTGTCACAATTCAAGAAACGAACGAACGTGTGAAACGTTACGCACACATCTGTGATTTAAATCTTTGGACTATAGTATAAAATAAGTGATGTAAAAGCACTGATCTCTAATAAAGCACTGGATGGGCTGCTGTCAAATTATTTTTATGTCTATTTGAAAATCGCAATTTTGGCGCTGTAGGCTATGGAGTGTAAGTACATGGAACTAAAACTAGTGATGTCCGCATGATAGGGACATTTACAGAATACACATTTCTTCATGTTTCAAAACTCAAGCGGACACAAATAAACTTAAACAGTCCCTAAGACATCAACAAATAGAATATAATGTGAATAAACCAGACACTATTATCTATGGATTAAAAATACGCAAACGTCAAAATTACTTCCCGTACTTACGTACGGCGGCGCTTCAAAATGGTACACGAAAGTATCTGTAATTTGTATGGGATAACCCATCCAGTACTTTATTAGAGATCAGTGTGTAAAAGCAAAAGGAAGTACTTGAGAGCGGTGTTAGGGCAGCCAGCGGCGAGGAAGCAGCCGGTAGCCGGCGTAGATCAGTGCGCCCACGCACGCCACGCGCACAGACACCCGAGCCACGCGCAGCGTCAGCGAAGGCGGCGGCACCCTGACAAGTTTTATAATCATATTTCTATGTATTAACCCTTCATAATTATGCCGGAAACGTGGATCCGCGTTAATAATTTTGCACCACTCGTGTGCCGGAACGCGGATCCGCGTTGCGCCTACTGTATGTATCATGACTTTACGCCTACCTACTGTATTATGACTTTACGCTCCGGCATACAAATACAACGGTAATTCGGCTCGCTGGCGTTCGGCACACGAGGGGTTAAATTAAATTATTCTTTATTACATAATAAGCACACTACATTGATATTTCCGGGAGATCCACTGTATTATTAATAAAAATTAATGTTAAAGTCTAAATTTCCAAAACTGCGCCAAAAACGCTGCTTCTGTAATGATCTTTGATACGTGTGACGTTACACGTTAGCAAACAACTACATACAACTAGTAAAGAACTACAATCAGTCGCGGAAGCAATGTTTACTAGCGTATGACGTCATCAGAGTTGCAACTAATCACAGGGCGTTTCGGTCGCAGATAAAATTTCAAAAATTATGTTTTTTTTTTCATATAATTTGCAAAAAATATACATAATTTAGCTTAAAATAAAGTGACATATGTTTTTTTAAGCTATTTTCTGATAGGATAACCACAATTTGTAGTATATTTTAAATCTTAAATCAAATAGCCAATTATAAATGCTAGTGTTGGGAGACTCACTTGAGAAGAGGCGGTATGTCTTGCGATTGTATTTTGCCCCAATGTTCGACTATTCCGGCGACGTGACCGATGCCCACTACGCCCACTATGCGGCAAGGCTCTTTACCTGCACATTAACAAAAAGACATATTTAACAAAAACCTTTCATTTTTTAAATATTCTCGGTTATCTGCGAGAAGCTAAAGAAATTTTGCTGTGCAATATTGCACCTTAGTTCGTAGGTCATTAGGTTGCGCTCATTTCGGCAAAAATTGTGTCCGATCTGAGGTTAGTCCTTGTCTTGAAATGAGTGAAAGACTTACGCGGCTGCAGTGCGGCGACTTGAAGCGAATGGCACAGGTACATGTCCCTCTCGACGACGAACACTCGCTTCAACGCCGGGAACTCCTCCGCCATCTCCTCCAGCATGTCCTCCAACATCTTCTTCTGTTTACACTTCTCCACTTCCTCCGCACTGAGTTTAACAACTTTTATTTACTATTTCAATCAATATTTTATTTTAGTTTGATTTCGGTCTTATTGGAAAGTTATGGGGCAGGCCTATGTCCAGCAGTGGACGTGTTGCGTTCGAGATGATGATGATGATTTAATATTACCAGTTATACCCAAATCGGACAGAAACAATTAACATGACGCATAGTTGACAGATGCAAAAACGGGGTGTTATAACTTTGACGTGTGTGTAAGTTGACAGATAAACTTATAACACCCCTCTTGTGTCGATCGTCGGGGGTCAAAAATAGGCATAACCCCAAATCCTCAGTCTCACATTCTACTTATGTCTTAGCGCCTCTTTCAGCAACGTCAAGTAGGCTAAACCGTCACTTAAAGTCACCTGTCACCGTGAATAATTTAGCTGATATACCTTTGTTTGTACGGTAAACGTCCCAAACATTAAATAGAATATAATAAAAAAAAATCTCCTATCGAATGATGCAGTAAACCGAGTGCATAATTCAATAAAACAGAAAATGATTTCTAAAAGTAACTAATCAACACTTTACTTGTAGTTGGTGAAAGGGGCGCTAAGTCTTATGTGCACTCGCATGCCCCCTTGTTACTTCTATTCCCAGGTTCTATTCTATAACTAGAGACTGTTGGAATTTATATTCCTTTTGGAAGAAATACGAATTAATTTGTAATTGAAACGACTTACCTGATACTTTTATTGGAGGTGAGTAAATGCCAGATGAATCTAATTGTTTGTCCCCACGATAGCGACGATATAGCTCTGTGTAAGGTGACATCTATCGCTCTGTCGCCTAATTGAACTATACAGTTTGGAATCTTCTTGGCCTATGAAAAGCAAAAATATTATGTCTGTAATTCCCTGTCAGCACTAACATTACTTTATTTTACATAAAAAAACTGAACTATAGGTTGGGTTTTTTTTTCAATTTTTTCCAGGTGTTAAAATAAAAGAGGGATATAGATTTAAAAAAGAGATAGAGTAATGCTAATTAATTAAAATGTTAAGTAGTAATAAATATTCATTTAATTATTTAAACTACAAAGGCGTATACCATACGGTAATGGAGTATGCACTGTGCACTAATAAATCCGAAAATTTGCATGTTTGGATTTTTGGATGTTCGTTCCCCAATAATGCAAAAACGGCTGAACGGATTTAGATGAAATTTGGCACACACAGTGTTATACCTGAATTAACATAAATAGGATACTTTTTATGCTGGAAAAATGTTAGGTTTCCCAGTGATAGTCTAAAATATAAAAATTCGGCACCACTGTCATCAACAGTAGCGGCGCTCCGCGCTACTGGCGTTTTAAAATAAAGATAAAGATTTTCTCAGGTGTTATATTTTTCAGTTTACAACGCAGACGAGGTCGCGGAACCCAGCCAGTATGTTATAATTTAGAAAAAGGAAGAGTCACAAAGAATGCCAGTCCCATTTCTTTAAAATTAAACGACGGGTGAAACCTTCGGGGCACAGCTAGTGAGTTAATATGATGCGAAACAACTATGTACTAAGTAGCTTATTGATTGTTGTCTAGTCCATAGGATTACATTGATTGTGTAACCGATATGACATTAAGTGAAACCTTCTAGTTTGATTAACTACAGTTAACAGTAAGCCTTGAGCAAGGAAAAAATAAATCTCCTAGTTATGTTCTTTTTTAATTAATTTTTAGAGTTTACCTCAAAATGGCTTCAAATTGAGCGAGATTTAAAAATTAAAATTGCATTTTGGCAGACTATCACGGCTATTTATTCAAATATTTCTTTCTTCGACGCTATTCTTTCAAACAATACCAGATGTGTCTTTTGACCGACTAATCTACCATTTTTTTAAATGAATGTTAATAGGCCACAGTAGTCACCTCTCACGTGTGGACCGTCACCCTTTCTTTATATAGAATAACAATTATTTAAAAAAAGAAGTATTTGTATTTTCAAATAATATTTAACACATTCACTGCCGTACCAAAAATTTCAAGTCTCATATGAATGGCCAGCGGTATAAATTATCTTGAACTCGTGTTGTGAGTCGTCGGCCGTACGAATTAGGAGAATAGACTCGTATCTCCACTTTCACGTTCATTCAAAAACCACCTTGAAATGTGGTTCAATGTGGTTTTTTTATGAACGTGAAAGTTGTGTTTTACATTAATTCCTTGTATTTTTGAAGAATTTTGCGATTTTAGTGAACTTTCCAAGCGAGTCCTTGGCAATGAACGGGTTAAACATATCGTTCCATCCGTTGACTTTATATTCTTTTGGATTTGAGAAAAAACTTAGAAAAAGACTTGTACCTTGTCTTTTCACGTGTAGGTACTTTGATCGAGCCTTTAAAAAAGAAGGAAAATATTTCACGGAAAGTTGTTTGCCTAGGAAAACTAGCAATCATTGAAAACCTGTCCTGTCAATCCAGTGGGTGGTGGTCTGGTCCTCTATCCTATTCATACAGAGCAAGAACCAACAGTTTGGCACACAATATACGTCACATATGTTTTTTTTTCTAATTTTATGGCCTGGTAACGAGACCTTTAAGCCAAGTCTTTACGTCACACGTGTATGCCTTGAACAAAACCACATATTATATAAAATACCTCGGCCATAGCTCTTCTAAACTCCCCTCCAGGCGCCATACCGAGCTCCCGGGTTATATGTGCAGACATATTCAGCAAAAGAATATACATGAGACCGCTGAACACGCCATTTTGAGCCATGGTCGCTCTGTGAACATAAACTTGTTCGTTGGCATAAAACAAGTAATTAATTAATTACTACACTAGGCATTAAAGGCTCATAAAGCAGGCATTTCCATAGTGCTTTAACATTAGGTACTAGTATTAAATTTAATAAGCTCGTATAGAATGGAAGGTAAATAATTTCCCTTCAAAAGACTTTGATGACTTTGAGAATTAAAACAAAATACGAAACCTTTAAAAGTAGTCAGTCTTTAATCCGTCTGAAGGTCAGCCAAGATTAGTTCATGTGAATGTGTTTTAATAGAGAAAATTTCATATTGTTTTACTCACCTTATTTTCTTAATGTTAATATTTTTCGCTTCCCTAAGTATAACTTCTTCGTCTAACAATAGAATATTGGTTCTCTGCTCACAGAGTTCTACCATCACTATATGCGGACTCACTTCTTGTATTACCTGAAATCAATAAACATACAACAATATTATAACTCGGGTTACATGTTCAAATATGACGCACTCTTTTTCTTATTATTTTTTTTTTTTCATATAATATTCTCATTACTTGTAGTGTGAATAAGTCCTTTAAAAAACACGTAAATGCGTCTTTAATTTGTTAATTTATAAATTCAAATCAATAATAGTCAAAAAACGTAAACACCAAACAGAACATAGAAAATCTGTATTTATCTAAATCTAAATGTAGAAAATCTGTATTGTATTTATTTTGTCTGTGGTTAATAATTTTCCAAACTGACCTTGCCCTACTGGCCATCAAACTCGTGAGCTACCCGGCAATCTAATTTAATGACAGATACGAGACAATTTTATACATACCCGAGACACATCCTCTTGGGATTCCAAACTAAAGTGAGCAGTTCCTACTAAATATACCTTCCCACCATCGGGAGCATTCAATACAGTCACAGTACTAGGCAAACCGTCGTCTCTTGGCAATTCTGAAACCTCTCCTGAAAAACATTGCCTTAGTGTTAAAATATATATTAAATACTAGCTGGTGCCCGCGACTTCGTCCGCGTTGAAAGGAAAAATATGTGAGTGGTAACGCCGGACATCGTTATCACTGTAACGACGGTGGCGCCCAATCCGTACTAATCCACACAATATCATTTTTTTATCTTTTTTATGTCTTATATCTTAGTCTATGTCTTATTCTGATGTATGGTTTTTGCGTGAAAGAGTAACAAACATACATACATTCATACAAACTTTCGCATTTATAATATTAGTAACTACATATTTATATCTCATATATTTTTGTTTATTTTTTTTGTTATTATTATTATTGAATTTTTTATTTAAATTGTTAGATAATCCCTCGGGGACTTTATTTTCTGGATGAAAGGTAGCCAATGTCCTTTTGCGTATAAAAATTTTAAAATGATCGGTTGAGTACCTAGTTAAGGCGTGAAAGCGTAACAAACAAACAAATTCACTTTTGCATTTATAATATTAGTTGGTATTTAAGTAAATTTGTTCTTTAATGGCACTATAGAAAAGAGAGGCTAATAGTCTGGGGAAAGATATCATTTCTACATACATATCTAAAAATAGCGATACTTTTAATATCAATAATTTTTTTTCATACATATAATTATGTATATTACATTTATTAGTTTAAGCAAGAAAATAATTTGTATTTTTGAAAATATTTAGAAGAAAATAAAAATATTAACCTTCACTTTCGCAACCTGAAATTGTCGTTGAATCTGTCGCTAGTTGATTTTTTGAAGACACATTTTTATCTTTCGGCGATGGAGTTGAAGTGACAATGTTAAGTTTTTCTGTAAATATTACACAAAATACATATAAAAACTATTACAATTTCACTGACAACGGTGCAGTAAAAAATAGGAATAAAACATTTACTTCTTCGCGAAACATTCTTTTTCGTTTTCAACAGCATTGCATATAATATTATGTTTACAGTAACAACTTTAATGAGACACAAATAGATGACACTCAAACAATGACAAAATTGAAGATTGCTAAGGAAACCTTTTCAGTGTCGTTTTCTATACACACACAAGCAGACAAGTATTATTAGATTAACTTAAAAATCCCTATAAATAGGACTGACATTGTTCCATATTAGAATGTAAGAAAATTTAACAACACATTGGTTTAACTTGTAACAGAAAAAAGGCAGCCCATGAGAGTTTTTTAAAATAATTATTAACTACATTGGGTAATATTTTATATTCTTTTATTAAAAGACTAGCTATTGCATGCCTGCGTAACTTTTATAAAATATACCAATGTTACTCGCTGATAATATTATAGCTTCCCAACAGTGAAAGAATTTTTCAAATTGGTCCAGTAGTTTCGGAGCCTATTCAATGCAAGCAAACAAACAAAGAAACATAATCAAATCTTCCCTCTTTATAATATTAGTATAGATGAAGACTACCATGAAAATATTTAGGTTATCGGAAACACAAAACACCGGCGGGGAATCTCTGTCCGATGTGTCTCTGCCCTTTATGGCAAATAAAATTTATTCTTATTCTAAAATGAAACCTGTTATGAATTTTATTTGTCACCTCTTTGTTGGTCCATATTTGTAAGGTTTAAAGTATCACCGCCTCCATCTTCATTTCTTATGAATGTTTCACATTCATTTACAATATTAAACTTAGCACCCAAGAGTTGATCCTTATCTTTGAACTGAGCTTCGTTTTTCAAGAGAGTATCTGATGCATCCATTTCCAGTCACTTAAACCTAAAACAGTCACCACTTATACATTTATAAAACACCTATAATATATTCTACATTAATAACGATATGTAGTTACTTCTTTCAACTGTTGACCGGGAGCAGTAACCACCACCTTTCAGAAGACAACCATGAAATAACAGCACGTGTGCTGTTGTTTCTGTGAGTAAGGGATGTCAGAGCCCATTACTCTATTCCTTTTCCTTGATCACACTATGTTCGGCAGCAAACTTGTAGTACCTGTGGCGTTGCTTGTGTTATAGGCAGTGGTAGCCACCTACCATCAAGTGGACCGTCAGCCTGTCTGTGAACGTTAACCAAAAAAAAATTGTTTTTACTCTAGATGGATGGAAAAAATAAAGAAGACAAAGGAAAAGTTGGCAAGATGAAATCAGGGAAATGTCAGGTGCACTATAAAGAGGAAGCAGCGAGTTCTAGAGGAGGCCTGTCACTACACTACACTCAAAGGGCAAGCTAAATACAGAAGATAAATACTTTTTTTATGAGGTTTTCTAAGTTCATGAATATAGAAAACTGTAAAAATATATTTATTACATTTTTGTCCTTTAACCTAAAAGGATTTTTTTTTAAATTCAACCCGTATGGGGAAAATGTATATCTAAAACTATTCCTATATATAAGATTCCAAAAATTCTTTCACTAATGGTTAGAAAGAACATTCTGGATAGTCCTCTTGACATATGCAGTCGAAGCAGTGGGAAAAAGCTAGTATTACGCTGTTATTTCATTGCATGGTCGATGCAGGTTAGTCTGATTTAATTACGTAATAAAAATTTATGCTTTAAAATAAACCAAACAGCAATTTTTTTTTATAAAAACTTTAAAATGAACAAATTAAAAACTTTCCTTATGTTTACTTACCAAAATAGGCAATGGTATTACGCGATAAATTATGCGAATTACGAAATTAGTATTTCATTTATATACCTTTATTAAATAGGTATATGCAATAATTTCCTAATAATCTAGGATTATGAAACAAACTTCGAAGAAAGTTATTCGAATAGACCATTAAACGAAAAAGTGTAGGAAAGAATTGAAATTAGAAAACAAAACATACGTTCGTGTCAATTGCAATTTGTCGTGTTGGTTATAGTTTATACTTGTCTAATGTCTATGGTTGAAACCACAAACAACGTCACAGAGTAAGTATAAGTTCAACCAGAACCTTTATTGTAATAAACAAAATAGAATCTTTGGGCTCTCCAGCCCTCCAGTAGTAGTTAGCAGAGAAAGATTTCTATAAATATTCAATTACATGGACTGTTACATACACAATTTCGCTAAATTTCCTACGACCCCCTTGGATGAGTGGTTAGAGTGCTTGCCTTAATGCTCAGGGACCCGGGCTCAATTCCCGACTGGTTCATAATTTTGGCTGTGCCTTGATAGGACAATAGGTAAGTTTTATAAGTAGCTAAAGATTTAAGTTTGCTGTTTTCTGTAAATCTCACAGGAACCCAACATTTTTTCAGAATAAAAAGTATATGTTAATCCCATCAAAATCGCAATCAAATCGTCTTGACATATCTACTAAGCATTCACAAACGTATATGCAAACAGATAAAAATTCTAAAAACATAAACATTCTAAATTGTGTTTAGAAAAATGTTAATGTCACACGGCTCGATTACGATTTTATTATATGGCTGTTTGTATAGACAACTAACAAGTCAAATATATTTGTAACAAAATTATTTATTTTAGATATAAATTATACATATTTTTGGTAATAAATATCTGTGAAACACTAATTTCTTAAAAAATTCATATAAAAGAAATTAAAGGTTACACATTAAATTAAATTTCATGACCTCACTAGAGTATATATGTTCTTTGGTCATGACTTAAGTTTCATTAATCTTGTAACTTTCACTTGAATATTTGCTTCCTTAACTCTACTTATTAAACTTCTACCTAAAGGTGCTTTTGGATCAATGTCTTTGAGATCAATATTAATCCTATCAACACATTCTTTTTTAATTTTTTCTATCCCATTCCAAGCTATCATCACGCCATTGTCAGTACATAACTTCGGTGGTGGACGATATACTTGATACCCATACTTAGAACCAATCAACTGTAAACTGTTGAAAATGAAATTGTTACAAGCAACACCACCAGAAATAACAATGTTTTTTTCTTTTATCAACTTCTCTTTTTCACAAAAAATTATCCCTCTCTCTAATCTATGCATTAAGTGTTCTGTTATAGCCAACTGATATGACGCACAGAGATCGTTTATTTCAGGTATAATACCATCCCCCATAACACCATGTTGAATTTCTTTTTTTATCAGTTTACGTACCAAGAAATCGTTAAGACCACTGAAGCTAAAATTGCAGTCTCTGTCTCTTTTTAAAGGCAATGGAAACTCAAATAGTGTTCCATTAGTTGACGCTTCTGCTGCCATCTCAATAGCTTTACCTCCTGCAACTTTTGAATATTTTGGAATATTTTTCAACTTCATCCGCCTAGCGGCTTTGTCCATAACTTCTCCAGGTGCATGGTCCATAGTTTGGCCTAATAAATCAAAATCATTTACATCATTAGCAACAGCTAAAAGACAATGTCCACCCGATATTAACAAAACAATGAAAGGAACTGGAATTTCATTATACATTCTGGCTGCTAGAGTGTGTGCTTCCATATGATGTATAGATATTAAAGGCTTAGTATATTTCTTTGCCAAATATTTGGCATATTTTACTCCAACCAGTAAACTAGTAAATATACCAGGCTTTGTAGTTACGGCAATTGCATCAATATCGTCAAAGGTCAACTGTGCTTTAGTAATAGCTCCCATCACAGTTTTTTCAATGTTATCTTTATGCAATTCATGGGCCACAACAGGATTAACTCCACCATACCTAAGATGGATTTCAGTTTGTGAGAGAAGTTCTTCTCCCAATACCATACCGGAACCATTTAGTATTGCACAACAAGTGTCATCACAAGAAGTTTCAATTCCTAATATATTCATTTTTGAAGAATATTTCAACCTCGTAGAATAATGTTTTAGATGTAGTCTTTCAGGACTAATCTTGAAATTTTTGAGAAACTTGTGAGCTAAAAATATTCCTCGATGAGTGAACATTTTAATTGATTTCATATAGATTTTTCGTTGATTTTTTTATTGATTCAACAACAAACGTAAATAATCACTTTATTCCATTCAAAATCATGTCCAATTAATTCACTACCATGTACAGAAACATTGGAACATTTTATGTATTAAATTAAAGATGAATTATATGATTATTTTTGTGGTTGTAAACAAATACACACGCGTAATATTTTTTAGAAAATTAAGGAAACTAGGAAAGTACATATTAATTAATAGAGATTAGATTTGCATAATATAATTAACGATAAATCAATTTGTTCATAATCCTAACCACAGACAGATCCTAACCTACATAATTTTCAGTCATGAATGTCATGATGTTATTGTGCGTGACGCTGACGCGTGTAGCCAACAACTCAGGACCTGGTGTCGCCATTTTTCAGAGCTTAAGTAACCTAAAGTAGCCGAATTTGAGCTGAAGAAGCCTAAAGTAGCCTAAATGGAAAAACTAAAATTAAAAACAGTTTTTTAAGAAAAAAATTATTCACAGAATATTAAAGTATTAGTTATTTTCACAATTTTAATATTCTCCAAAATCTTTGAAACTTTAAAGCCTTATAATGTGTTATTCTATAATGGAGCAAACAAACATCTACCCATCCATCTATCCTCACAAATTTTCGCATATAAAATTAAATATTACCCATTAGCTCAGATTATTAAAATAATCTGAGGCTATTAGTTGGACGGACATGAAGTAAAACGGCTCATTTATGGGTAATTATATACTAATTATATAGGTACTTTTAAATGCTGGAAGTTTTTCCCATTCATCACGATAATGATTCGCATATTTTCCGTGCTTTCCCATTATTTGTAACAATCACAAGTAATACAATGCCTTTAAAATCAGATGACGAACGAACATTGAACAATGAAGAGAACTTGCACAGGCAACAGCAGTTTTGAGTTATTATAATACAATATAATTACAATGGTTATGAACAGCAAAGCGAATACTTTCATCTAGATTGCATCTTAAATTTGGTTAGGTCAATTGGTATTCCCCGAAACTAACGAAGGTTTGGCCAGCTCGGAGGAATAAATGTGGCCATCTTTTTCTCTCGATATTCCCACACCTGGTATTTTGCGTGGGTATATTTTTTTATTTCTTAGGTAGCCTAAAAGGCGACCAGTCACCTTTTAGAATTTTTTGTCGCCGATTTCCAATCCGAGTAGCCTAAATGGCGAAAAATCGCCCACGTTGGCAACATATGATGTGTGTGTGATGCTGATGACTGTTTTTATCAAGGAGGACAGAGATAAGGAGGGCAATCTCTGAGTATTAAAAGCAAGGAGAATTGAGATAAGGAGGGCAATCTTACATGGGTGTTAAACTGAAAAAGTGGCAACTAAATCCGATAAATAGAGATGGCGCTAGTGTGAACAGAGAGAGTGAGAGTATGGAATGAATGTAGCAGTAGTTGACGGAGTGAAGTGCGCCGAGTTGAATTTTGGTTGAATTGTTTACTGTCACTAGCCTCACCAGCGCCACAAATTTATCGTCTTTCGACGGACACTTTTAATACTCAGATTGTCCTCCTTATCTCAATTCTCCTTGATTAAAAGTGTCCAACGAAAGACGATAAATTGATGGCGCTAGTGAGGCTAGTGACAGTAAACAATTCAACCAAAGTTCAACTCGGCGCACTTCACTCCGTCAACTACTGCTACATTCATTCCATACTCTCTTTGTACACACTAGCGCCATCTCAATTTATCGCTTTTAGTTGCCACTTTTTCAGTTTAACACCCATGTAAGATTGCGCTCCTTAAATATAATATTCTCTCTCTTATACCATAGAGTAAAAAAATAAATAACCCACAAACCATAGAATAATAACTAAAGCAGTTATTATTCTATGCCACAAACTAAAATAACCTAACCATTCTCTGACACTTCACCACAGTGTTACTTTAATTAAATAATTATTCTGCTGTATGTCTGTACATCTACTTTATCTATGGATTTGTGTTACATCATAACAGGGTTCGATTTTCAACTAATCCAAGTTCATTTTAGATTACCCTTCTACTTGTTGTAAAATAAAGGAATATTTTATTTTTAAGTAAAAATGTCGGCATGGAGACAAGCGGGTCTTACGTAAGTATTTTAAAGCCTTCACATGTATTTCACAATATTAAAACTAAATTATAACTTTACCTTACAGCTACATCAACTACTCCAACATTGCGGCACAGGTTCTTCGCCGCTCTTTAAAATCTGAACTTCAAGCAGAGGCATTGAAGAGAGCTGATTCTCATGTTCGTATCACACCATGGGCAAACGGCAGACCAGCCCGTAAGTTATTTAGAGATATTCTATTTTCTAATCTAGTACTTAAACCTAAGGGGGTCATTCCAACTGGTAGTCTGCTTCACAAGTTTATTTTTATTTTTTTACGTTAAGGTCGGCAGACCGACTGACGATCCACTTGATGGTAAGTGTATACCTTAGCCTATAACCAGTCACTGCAAATGCTGTGTAAGGGATAGGGAAATGAGTCTGCAAAACGCAGTGTGCCCTGCCACCACTTTCCAGATCAAGACCAGTCAACTTTGAGTAGTTAATTTCGTAAGTTGACCCTGCAGAGAACCGAACCTGGTACCCTTGTGGCAGAGTATTAAGGCAAGCATCCTAACCACTCATCCAGTGGGTTGTAAAAAAATATATTAAATTAGAAAATATGTCCACAAACCAAATTAGTATTGTGTAGGCCAAACATTGATAAACTATATTAAAATTAAAGATAAAATAATATTTGTAAAACATTTCAGATGAAAAGGAGTAATCTTATCCCGTGTAAGTTAGGCTAAAAAGTTGTGTGTGTTTTAAATAAAATGAATAACATGTCATATTGTTTTATAATTACAAAGTAGTTTGTGCCTACTAAATGCGTGAAAATTTTGTGAATGCCAACAAAATTTAATCTATGAATGTCTTAAGCTTAAGAAGACTTAAGCAACTAACATGCAACCTTTTTAAGTTTTTATGTTAGTGTGTGTTTATTAGTCATATTTAGTATTTTTTCCCTTTTGTGTACTTATGTCAGCCATACATGATCAAGTTTATCATCCAATGGCATGGTAATATTGGACGTCATTTTGCATGACCACCGATACTTTCAAGCAAAACTACACTCCTACATAATACTATCCAATTGGCTTGATCAAGCCAATAATATTATACCAATTGGATGATAGGCTTACTTGTGTATGGTTAGCATAAATTTTGTCATAATTAATTAAAAAATGCTTTTGTGATTTCAGAAACGCAGCAGTCTGCAGCAAAGTAGAATGGCTGGAACAACTCAAGAATATCTGTTGTAAAATACATTATTTAATATTATAGGCTTTAAATAAACATTTAAAAAATATAATTTTTTTATTTTTATTATTAAGTGTGAAAAGAGTTCACTCAAGTTCACTAAAAAAGTTCTGATAATAAAAAGGGTTGTAAAATCAACTGTCACTTAAGCAGATGAGGTTTCGAAACACAGTAGTTCCTAGCCCGATTTCTTTTATCAATACTTCTCTGTAGAAAATTTGAACCATGTGGTTTTTTTTTTTCATGTAAAATAACTAGTGGCGCCTGTAAACAAAATGCGATAAGTTATGACAAAGATAAGGCGAAAGCAATCTTAGACATTTCTCACGCAATCACCAAATCGCTACACTACATAAGAATAAGAGGGGGCAAAATAATAAGTTGTTGGAAATTATAAAAAAAATCATTTGAAAATTTAACTGGGGATGGACTACTTTTAAATTTAATTGACTGTCATTTGTTTTTGTTCTGTTTTGAGTAAATAGTAATGTGTCAATAATGCAATGGATTTAATTTGATAGGTAATATTGGGTAATATAATTTCACCTACCTATATAAGTATTTGTTTTTATTACGATTTTGGAATAAGGTTATAACATGGTGAGTGGTTTTTTTGCGAAATGTGTGATTAAATGGCATTTAATTAATGAATAATTGATTGTTTTAAAATAATAATGGAGGATTTTTTTCATCACTGGAGGAGTTTTTTCGCGCAATCTAGACAAGGAAATAATACGTATTTATTAAGATATTTGCGTTGCAATGGTCCAGTCCAGTTGGTTTTTTGCGAATATCATTATTTATAAGCTGGAGCAATTTTCACAAATGTCACAATTCGATGGAGGAATTAATTTTACATCGATTTATACTTTTGCATTATATTTAACTTTATCCGCGCAGTGCGCACGATATTTTAATACTCTTTGCCTATCACTATCACTCACTGATCTCGTCAACTCGCTAGAGAGTAGTTATAATTTATTTTCTTTGCCCACTGACTGACCTTCTATATAATCTATGTATATAATTATAGTTCGTAAAATATAGCATGATCCCTGTGACAGATGTCAGAATGACATACCTAGTGCTGAGCAACATGATTTTATTTGTTTATAATTATCGATATTTTTAGTACAATATCGCCATTGATAATAAATAGTAGTGCATTTATAAATAACTGCTCATAATTTTAATAAAATAAAACAGGTGGATAAGACGTTGCATTACACGTAGGTTTGTATACTTTATATTTGTACGCTCCATTTGTATACTTCATTTTGAACAATAAATAGTATCAAGCGAAGTAAAGTACTATTTTTGTTACTAATTTTTCCAACGTATAGTTGGCAACCCCAACCGTGACGCTTATATGGCGGCCGCAAAAATACATATACATAGTTACAGATCAAATAAAGTTGATAATCGTAAGTTGATATAGAACGGATTTAAATTGTTATTTCAGTTCAAGCAACGGCTTAAAACCGTCAAAACAATAAATAACAGAAATGTTATAATAGTTTAATTTTTTTTATTCACATGATCGATCAGGTCGGTGACAACACGTTGACATTGTCAACAATGAAGTACGACATTATTGTACTTACATTGTATTGTCATGAAACATGAAAATTCATAGGCGTGGTTTCAACGACAGCTGTCACCGGGATCAAGCTACATTTTACTTTTGTTGGGAACGCCCACTTAGTGACGTCCATCGACGTGATCGATCACGTGAATAAAACAAATTTAAACTAATATAACATTTCTGTTATTTTGTTTTTTGACGGTTTTAAGTCGTTGCTTGAACTGAAATAACAATTTAAATCCGTTCTATACCAACGATGATTTCGGTTGTAAGCCATTATATTAATGACACCTACGTGTAATGAAACATATTAATCCTTTCGTTTTATTTTAATTAAATTATGTACAGCTAATTTGTATTTATTATGTACAGTTTTTTATAAATGCACTACTATTTATTATCAATGACAATATTTTACTAAAAATATCGATAAGTATGAAGAAATTAGAACCTGTTGCTAGCACTAGGTATGTCACTCTGTCACAGGGATCAAGCTATATTTTACGAACTATAGGAACAAGAACTGTCACTTGTGTGATTTGTGAGTTATGCTTGTGTCAGTCAATGTCAATGAGCCAGTCAAGTCAAAGTCAAGTCAAGTCAGTAGCAGCGCAGAGGCGCAGCGTGTCTTTTTCTTTATAATACATACTTTCGTTCGTTCCGTATCCGTGCCGTGACCGTATATAATATATTCTGTCTAATTCTATCTGTTTGCGATTACCTACCTAATCATTTGTTTGATAATGGTTTGATATAATAATTTCTTTCATTTAGTTTAGATGAAAACTAGTGCAAATTTGAAAAAGTGGCACTGCACTGTACAAACTCAATAACAGGTTCGTTTTTAGCATTTTTCCAGTTCTATTGTAGGTAAGACTTCTATTTTTATTGAAAAAGCTATATTATTTTGTAATAATTATCTAGTTTTCACTTGCTAATTGGAAACCGCTTTGCTGTAACTAAGTAAAATAGTATATTTACATCAACACCTGCCAGCCGGAACTATTTTTTTTTTTTTTTCAATTTTTTAAATTAACTTTTAACCTGTTATCAGTACCTGCTAAAACCGGTACAATAATCATATCATTTTTTTTTATAAAATAAACTGGTTTTGCAATTATAAAACTTTATATATTATTTTTGTAATACTGAATGATAATTATGAAATTAGGCATTGTTTTGTAATAACACAAAAAGATTTCCTTACTTGTACTTGTATTAGGTAAGTATATCTATACTAATATATAAAGCTGAAGAGTTTGTTTGTTTGTACGCGCTAATCTGAGGGAACTACTGGTTCGAATTGAAAAATTCTTTTTGTGTTGGATAGTCCATTTATCGAGGAAGGCTATAGATGGCTAGGCTATAGAGAACGCGAACGAAGTCGCGGGTATCAGCTAGTTATGTATAATACTTTTAGATATATCACCTGTTTTATTTTTTAGGTTATATGGTTACTAGAATAAGGTGACCTTCAAGATGACTTTCTTAAACATTTTAAAGCAATCAACAGTTGTACATTTATGTTTTGCTATTTCTTACTTTACATCGGGTTTGATAATATCGTTTATACAAGCAATTTTATATTATGGACTAAAACCCTTTGACAAGTATTTGTACAGGAAAATAAACTATTACCTTTGCTACTCATCGTACTGTCGTAAGTATACTTCTTTTTTATTATTAATTTTTTAGCCACCAATGTCCGATGCAATATTGTGTTCTAGGTTTCACCGGCAGTTTATTCAGAAATAAGCACTCAATAGTACAAGCAATTGTGGTTATATGATAAGGTTGTTTCCATTTACTTTTGTTTTGAGACATAGATATATTTACATAAATGTGTTTTTTTTTTAGAATTAGTATTTATGTCTGAGTGGTGGTCTGGAACTACTGTGTCTGTTTATATTAAAAAGGACGAATATGACAAATATTATGGAAAAGAACATGGTTATCTGATAATGAATCACAGTTATGAAATAGACTGGCTTATGGGATGGCATTTTTGCAATGCTATTCACGTGTTGGGAGTAAGTATCTATTTGCCTAGTTTTTGTTTCATTATACCATAAATCATTATTAGCGTACATAAAAGAACTTGTCTATCTATTGTATTATAAAAATTGTGCTAGAAAAAAATTTAAAATTACAATTTCCCCTCTTTTAATTTCTTCTAAACCACCCAACGAATTTTAATATAGTTTCAAGTAATTGAAAGAGCAATAAATGAGGATGTTTGTAGATTGCCAAAAAAAAAGACATCCATTCCAAGCTGACGGTGGATTGCTAGTACATATTAGTTAACTATTATAATCTATTCGTTACCTACATATTTTCTGCTGATAAAAATTGAATTATATAGCAGGATTATTTTATCTAAGTACATAAAATACTTCATTATATTTGAGCTCAATGTTACCTGTGACTATGTGCACTAATTGTAAAATAAACTTGGCAAAAATGAACTTTGTATGGACAAAATTCACACCTGTATTGAAACGTAAAGTGATGTTTACATAGCAATAATTTAATTATAAAGTGAAACATTGTATTAAGAGTTGTAATGTTGTATTGCTTTGCAGAATTGTAAGGCATACGCTAAAAAATCCATCCAATATTTACCACCCATCGGTTGGATGTGGAAATTTGCTGAGTTTGTATTTTTGGAAAGATCCTTTGAGAAGGATAAGGAGATTATAAAGAAACAGATATCCGAACTCGGCGACTATCCGGATCCTGTTTGGGTAAGTCGTTGACATTAGGTATAAACTGAATCAAAGATCAATAAACTTTATTAAAGTTTTAGATAACGGATGTAGTAGACATTGGAGTACAATGTTCAGAATGATAAACAATAGTAGTTCGTGATTGGTGCAAGTAATTTATGATTTATTTAAGTATATTATATATACACTAGCTGCTGCCCGCGACTTCGCCCGCGTAACTTTGTAAATTATATACTAAAACCTTCTTCGAGAACGACTTTATCTATGCTGTAAAACAGCTGGAAAATTGGTGCAGTAGTTTTTGAGTTTATCGCGAACAGACAGACAGACGCTGCAGAGAACTTTGTTTTGTAATACGAGGGCGGAGTGATAAGTCTGGTAAAAATCTATTGTGGATTAAAATTATCGCAAATTGCATGGAACCTCCTTGTTCATAACTCTTTTGAAGGACTAAATTAAAATTTTCAGCCAGTACCGCCGGTTAGTTTTTTTGTAACAGCCATTAAAGAAAAATAATAATTGAACAAATTTTTGCAATTTTTACTAACAAAACCTACAAGTGACACAATATATTCTAAGCGAGAGACAAATTAGAAACACCGACATTTTCAATTCTTTTATTTACTTGACTAATATAATTGATGGCGGGATGAATTCAAGAAAATGGTTTCTATGTTGGCATTATATTTTCAGCTTCTAATGACACCTGAAGGCACACGTTTTACACAGAAAAAACACGAAGCATCACTTAAATTTGCGAAAGAGAAAAATCTGCCTGAACTCAAACATCATCTGACGCCCAGAACGAGAGGTTTCATCGCAAGTTTGCCGCATTTTAGGGGAAAGATTCCAGTTATTTACAATATCCAATTGGCATTCGAAAAGGACTCTAAAGTAAGTTCATGATTATTATTTTTTTCACCTTTTTTAGGAATGAAAATGTTATACCTAGGTACATAATATACGCTGTTTGAGCTCATCATTTCTAAACCACATTCAACACGCTTAATATTAGGCCATTTTATAGTATAAAAAAATACGTGCTAACAAATTGTATGCGAATATCACGTATACAGCGAATCACACTGCACTGAAGGCCAGCAGTAGGTAAATAAACAGAAACATTTAATTATGTACATATTGTATAGTATTTGCCATTTATGATAAAAATACAGTTTGCATGTGTATGTTTAGCTGGTTAACTGAATAGATATTTATTATTCTATTTATAGCACGTCTGTAAAGAATACTCATTTCAATTTAAAATTAAGTAATGAAAAATCTATTTTGTTGTGATTGAATGTTAAAGTTCTGATACAAATACATGATTTTTTTTAAATATCGACTTTTTTTATTAATTTTAGGTTTTTGTTGGAAATATTTCACTTAAAAATTTAATAAGACTAGCTGCTGCCCGCGACTTCGCCCGCGTAACTTTGTAAATTATATACTAAAACCTTCCTCGAGCACCACTCTATCCATTGGTGAAATGAAAACTGCATAAAAATCGGTGCAATAGTTTTTGAGTTTATCGCGAACAGACAGACAGAAAGAGAGACGCGGCGGAGGACTTTGTTTTATAATATGTAGTGATATTGCATGGCTTTAAATACGGTGAATGATTTAAAGTTTGTTTTTTAATGTCAGAGACAAAAATGACATTACATGTGACATGCATTACATACATTATATACATGTATGAGTTCAATGTACGAGCTAGATGATACATTACATGGTATCATTATATGGAAACTTGACATTTGCATGTGTAATTTTTGTCTCTGAGATTAAAAAACAGACTTGTTTCCACATAAAGTTCTCTAAGTGAGTAGACATTTTAAAATGAAAGATTTAAATGTTTGTTTCAGACACCGCCGACCCTAATGAGTCTGTTGTACGGCAAGCCTGTACACGCGCACATGTATATACAGAGAATACCCGTTGACAAAGTGCCCGAGGACGATGAAGCCGCCGCGAAATGGTTGCACGACCTGTTTGTGGTTAAAGTGAGTGTTTAAAATGTATTTTCAACCGACTTCCAAAAAAGGAGGAGATTCTCAATTCAACTGTATTTTTTTTTAAATGTTTGTTACCTCATAACTTTCGACTGGGTGAACCGATTTTGATGATTCTTTTTTTTTTTTGTTTGAAAGCTGGTGCCTCCCCGTGTGGTCCCATTTCAATTTGGTCCAGTTCTGACAATGGCATCCATGAGAAAACTGTTTGAAGTCGGTTTTTTTTTTGTTAAAAAGAGTTATTGAAGGGAAAACTTCCTTAGGCGCGAGAGAAAGTGCGTTGAATTCACGTGACTGTCACGCTTTGATATAAATATATTGAGGGTATTCTGGCAGAACCGAATAAGTGCAAAATTTAACGAAAATGAGTTAGATACATACTTATACTTTAGGCATACTTTCTGCTCTTTTTATCTAGCAAAACAGTATAACTGAATTAGCTTTTATTATGGTTTATTATGGCTATTATGCTTCACCGTTTTACAAATTAGCCCTCAAACTTTTAAATGCTCCTTTCTCATTTTGACATTTTGTGTAGAATACCCTCGATATAGATGTGTGTGTGTGTGTTTATAGGCCATAAGCTAGCTAGGTTATATCCAGCTCTGGAAAACAATAAGTAAAAAAATCCAGGTCATTTGGTGAAATAATAGATTATATAAAAAAAGTTTTCACTTCTGACATATTATATTGACAGTTTTTTTAATGTAAATGTGGAGACAAGCAGACAAACCGGTGTGGTGATACAAGCTTCAGCTGGCTCAGAGCGATTCCAAGGGACTCGCAATAAAGAAAAAAGTTCATAATAATACGAATAAAGGTCCCTTTATGTTAATACTAGCTGGTGCCGGCGACTTCGTCCGCGTTCAAAAATATATAACACCTGAGAAAATATCTGACATCATTATTATCGATGTGACTACGTTGGTGCTCAATATTTTATATTTTTAGACGACTTTTAATACTAATAAACTGCATAATAATAATTTATAATAGCACACCTACTTGAAATGTGATACGATTTAACGTTTTATCAATTTTTGCTATCAAAAATATTTATAGGTTCGGCCTATTGCCACAACAACACTCTTTATCTGTACTAATATCATAAAGCTGAAGAGAATGTTTGTTTGGTTGTACGCGTTAATCTAAGGAGTTACTGGTTCGAATTGAATAATTATTTTAGTGTTGGATAGTCCATTTATTGAGGAATGCTTTATTTAGGCTATATAACATCACGCGGACGAAGTCGGGGGCACGACAATGGAAGTGTATTAAAATTAATTTATAATGCTACTAGTAACTCACTTCCGGCTTCGCGCGGGGTGCAATTTTTATAAATACAAACAAACCTTCCCCATTTATCCTCCCTCTTTTCATAAATGAAAACCGAATTAAAAGCGGTCTTGCCATTCTTGAGTTTTTGCGAGACTAACGCACTATGTTATCAATATCAATCAATCAATATACTAATAATAAATCTGTAAGTGTAGGTATTGTATGTATGTATGTTCCTCCATGACTTAAACGAATTAAGTGATTTGGTACAGGACAAAGGATAGGCTACTTTTTTTTTTTTTCAACGCGGACGAAGTTGCGGGCGCCAGCTAGTGTTGAATACAATAATATTATAAATGCAAAAGTTTATGAAGATAGATATGTATATGGGTGGATGTTTGTTACTCTTTCACGCAAAAACGGCTCAACAGATTTGGATGAAATATTGCACACAGATTGTTTATTACCTGGATTTAACATATAATAGGATAGTTTTTATCTTGGAAAAAAAATGTTCCCACACATCCTCATCCTCGCAAACTTTAGCATTTGTAATTAATAATAACCCTAACTTAACAAATGTGATTTTTCAGGACAAAATGCAAGACTCGTTCCTGAACACCGGCGACTTTTTCTTGGAGTCTGGTGTGGAGAGGTTAGAACCTTTTGAAACAAAGCCGAGGGTCTCCACTCTGGTGAACACTCTCGGCTGGGCGGCGATCACTCTCACGCCCATACTTCACTTCCTCTTGGGTTTGCTGCTCAGCGGGAAACTTCTTTACTTCTCAATAGGAGTTGCGATTTTTGGTGCATGTGAGTATTATTATTTCCACAGATCTACGGAAACGCGCGCGGCCGGGCGCCCCGCTGGAGACATGGCATATCAGAACAAACAACCTTGTCACTAAAATTATTACGCACACTCACGTACAAATAGCACACAATGACAACCGACCCGGCGTACCCACTTACACGCACACAACTGCCGGACCAATAGCATTTGTTCGTACTCGTACGTCAAATATTGCGCTTCGGCCGCCGACGAAACCAATGCTACGTAACCGGTTACGTGTGAAGGATTATTTTTCTTGCTACGAAACTAGTTACTTACAAAGAGGTTTTTTTCTTCCTACGAAACTAGTTACGTACGACCGCATACGAAACCAATTTCTGATACATCTTTGCATTTGTGGCAAAGGGACAAAATACATTTTTGTATTTCGTTAACACAGGCATTTATTTCTATTGGCTATTTCGTAGAAAGAAAAAGAAAAATCTTTGTACGTAACTGGTTTCGTAGCAAGAAAAACAATTCTTGTCACGTAACTGGTTACGTAGCGTTGGTTTCGTAGGCGGCCGAAGGGAAATATTGTTACAACTTTTAATTTGAGATACAAATATTATGTCATAATGTTAATTAGCATGAAAAAAAAACATGAAGTACTAACAACGTTACGTTATGATAACGTAGGTGTTAAAATTTTATTCAAACAAAATATCTTCTCCTCTTTCTCTCTTATTTATACATGTTTATCTTTTTCATTGAATTAAATTTTCCAATTGTCTGATAAATATTATCTAAAATAAGACTGTATTATAATTTTACAATCTTATTAAAATCTATTATATCTTACAATCTGCTACCCGACACGTTGAAAAATGAAAATATAACAAAGTAGTATACCGCCTGGCATCTTTATCCCTGTGACGACAGTGGCGCCGATTTTTTTTTTATATTTTTAGACGATCATTCGAGAACATCGAGAATCTAAAAAATTTTCAGAGCAAAAAATATTCTATATGTTAATCTATCTATATCTCTGCTGGATAGATTAAACTAAGTGCCAATCGTCATCCAAATATCAGGCTTTCGCATTTATAATATCAGTAGCGGGCCGCCCCCTGCTTCGCACGGATTTTTGCGGTGTATAAAAAAACCGATCTCGATAAAAACCAAATCTCTTATATATAAAAACGGCCCTCCTTTTGAAAAACGCTCTTTTCATTAGTGAAAAAAATCCGTCGCGTAGTATAAAATATCTAAGCGTATACATAAAGAGGAACAAACGGCGGAAAGCAACTTGTTTTATACTTCTTAAAGATTAGGTATCATTTTCTTGCAACGTGGCAACATTTTCTTTGAGATGTTATTTTTACTCACTCGAAAATATTATAAATGCGTTTAAGGAAAGATCATTAGATAATTTTGTTCAGGTCAGACTGCATAATTAAACACCCAATAATTTTCCACCCAAAGTTTATTGTTTAGTACATTACCAAAATACGTGATTTTAATAACATGTATATTTTTATTCATGAATTTCTTCTAAACATAAGTCACGTCACGCCCACTGATGACGTGATGTTATTTTCGACTTTACACTTTGTGCTTAATGTTACCCAGGTCAAAAAAAATAGTTTTTAGAATTTTTGTCTGTGCAAGCTAATCTCACAAACGAAGTTGCTGTCAATAAGGATGTTATTGTTAATTAGTATGTATATGGGAAATGTATTTTTTTGTAATGACATTATAAAGAATAATTCGCAAATTGGATATTAAAATTTTCACGTTTATAAATAAAATGTCTGTATGATTTGTTATCTATGAGAGACGGAACCGGATTATTTATTTTTATCTGGCGCGTTATCAATGTTAAATTAGTCGGTTTGTTTTTATGTAACATGTTCGGATTTTATTACTTATTTTTACTATTAGTAGCGATAAATTAAAGTCTGGTATTTAGTCTACCTGAAAAAAAAATAACCTGACCTAACCAATAAGATCATCACAAAACCTTACTTACTTCAGCAACTTTTTTTGGTGGCCAAATGACCAAACCAAAAAAGTTGCTGAATTAAAATGGGGTGCCAGAGCCCATTTCTCTATCCCTTAGTGCCGTTTCACACACACACATACGGTTTCCGTATAAACGGTACCGTGGCGGTTCAGTAATGTAGACATTATTATACACGCTTTCACATGACCGTGCCGTGATCGTGATGTAGCCGTTCAAATTCACACGGACACGACTCCGTCACGTCGACCGTGTGGTAGTGGTCTATGGCCTAGTATGAAAACGTTCACACGGACACGGCAAGGTCGTAATTTCGCACTGATATTCAACTAATCGCACGCGGCACAGGTAGCAGCAACCGTGTACGTGTGAAAGATGTGTGAAACGGCACTTAGTGCCTTTACACACACACACACACACACACACGGTTTCCGTCTAAACGGCAACCGTTGAGACGGCTGTGGATCTTTTCTGAGTTTTCTGAACATAAGTTTTCTGAATAGCCTCCCACTAAGGAAGCACTTCAAAAGTTGTTTAGCTGTGAAAGCGTAACATATAGACAAAGTTATTTTTCCATTTATAACGTAAGTTGAGTATGATGCAAGTTATGTGTAATAATTGTTTTCTTTTTTCTCTTTGATTCCAGTTTACATATTTCTGCAAAAAGCCATCGGAATGTCTCAAATAAGTCAAGGCTCTTCGTATGGAACTGAAAAGAAGTAATGTATTTTTAATTACAATATTGTAGTATTTCAATAAATAATTAAATCAACTAAAATTAAACTATGTACCTACTGTAAACTAATTTTTTAATGAGAAAAATTTAAAATACTCAAACAGAAGTTGTCGACACAAATTTTCATGGAATTGCGAATATACATAATTATTTTGTAAAGTTGACGTTTAATCGAAATCTTGTTTTAAAATTTGAAAAGTATTATAAATTTTATCTCGGTATTTTACTAAACGATTAAAAAATAGAATTCAAAGAACTATGTGATAAAATTAATTTCTTACTTAAATTATCGTCACAGAGCTAAGAATCGCCGCTACTAGAGACGGCATTTTCAAAACCTTCCATAGAAATTCAACACCAGTACACGCACTGCTTAGGTTTTGTGTTCCAAGACAATCTCTACTTGCATTTTTTAAAAGCTAAAAATTCCATTACAGTGGAAACCGGATATAACGACATACCGGTTACAGCGACCAAATGGCAAGGTCCCTGTTGAATGCCTATAAAGATTTAATGTTGCTTGTAATGACTATCCGTTTATTACGACCAATTTTTGTGTTCCCTTGAAGGTCGCTATAACCGATTTTCACTGTATTTACTTGTGACCAGATACGCCAGACCAGAATTCACGTTTTTACTTTGTAATTATTACACCGAATCACAAGACAGTGAAGCATTTCTATCGCTTTTTTTATAATGTTATTATTATTATTCTCTAGTAGCGATTCTTTGCTCTGTGGATGATCATATTGTCTTCAGAAAGTTATTTTTCTATTAAAAACAATAGAGCCATTGTTTGTATGAAATATAAATTTGTATCGTTTTACTATTTCATAATAATATTTATTACCTACTCATGTAAAAGTGATTCTGTAAAATTGTACAGATTGTTAGTAACAACAAAAAATAAACTGAAATAATATATTACATATACCTTACCTAGATTTTATAAAGTTTAAAAATACTTTCGTACCTAGATAGTTTTTTGTAATCATTACATAATTTAGAAATGTTTATAATTTTATAAGTATTTTATCGATGGTTGTACTGGGGAATTAAGCACAAAGGTTTTGAAGTATTTTTTTATTTTATTTTTTCTGAATATTGTGATTTTTTTACGTCGTCAGTGCGATTTTCAAACGAACTTATTTTGACATTAAATATGTTTTGAAACTGTGAGTACGCTTTGAATTAAAGTGTTTATTTTCTTTTTTTAATGCGTTCTCTTTAGAGCATATTTTATAAGATTGATAAAAAAAAACCGTATATCGTCGTTTTCAAACCAAAATCTGCTTTGGCTATATGCAAAAAGTTATACTTTTGTGATTGACAAAAAAGTTTTCCTCAAAAATTTTACACGAAGGTTTACTAACTTGTTTTGTATTTTATTTGACACTTGGGGTAAAAAAATACGTAAACATAAAAAATTAATAGTTTATTATTTTGATAATAGAGTAAATTTTGTACAAAGTATATTTTATTGGGTCATAGTTCGACAAATAGTGCTCATATAAAGCACTTAGCAGACTTTGGTTTGACAATGAGACGATATGTCGAAATAAGTTCAAAGTAAAACTACTAAGTATAACATATTTCGCTAGCCTAGTACTAGCGGACTCATTAAAGGTTTGGGTTGATTTTTTAATTTGTAATCTACTTTTTTACTAAATCAGTTGAAAGATGTGGTGAAAATTTGGCACAAAATATTTTTTAACATTTTTTATTTGTTACATTCTGCCTAGACTTTAGGGAACTTGAAAAATAACTAACATTTTTTAAATTAGGTATGTGGAAAAATGGATTAGTGATATAAAATATATAAATAGTTTTTAGAAGTTTCGTGTGTTGTATTTATTTTATTTTAATAAATTTTATGGTGAAAAGCGTTGGAAGTTTTGCATTAAACGATCTACAAATTGGATTTGATGTGACGGTCTAATTATAAAAATAAAACAACACAATTAGTACAAAATCAATATTAAATACAAATTTATTAATAATGGCTCTCTAGAAAAGTTTTAAACAATAAAATTAGTGTGACAAATGAAATATAGATTTTCTTTTTCAATGCAGTTACAGTTTGTAAAAAAAAGTTTGAGGGCATTTAATTAATATTTCATACATTTCATAATAACTGTACGATTTATGAGTTATACATTTTTGCACTTTTTGCATATTGCTTAGTTGATTATTAGAACTATTTCAGTTTTACTAAATTTGTATGAAAACATAAAATTTTTCTTTAGGGAACTGTATACATAACATTTTTGTAATACAAAAAATAAAACAAGTATACCTCCCTAGAAAATTAATATTATCACATTGAGCGCCATTCCTTACGTGCTCGAGTGTGTGATAGACTATAGAAGACCATACTTCCTCACACACGATAAGAGGGACGCAGTATAATAATATGTAATTTATATTATTATACACATAAGGGCTGACACAGACAAAAACCGCAAATATAGCACAAGCATTGTTCTTGTGCTTCTGAATCTGTCATAAGTATTAAGAAAAAAAAAAGATTTGCAACTCCAATGCAATATTTAAATATCACAAAGCCTCAAGTGCTCTTCTCAAGGTTCTCAAGTGCAGACCATGGACCGACAAGCAAAGCAGAGTAGGATATCTATATCTACCCACATCATGGACTGGGGCGTCCCTTGGACAAATATTATACGAGCTAGATTTGTTCAATGGTGTTGGAATGACCTAAATAATCTACTCTCTGAATTTGAGTTTGACAGCAGTATTTTAGGCGGTAAAATTAATTTATTATTTATTCTTGGTTTTGTAGTTGTGCCTCAGCGCCTGACTCGTAATTTTTTTTAAGAGAAAGCAACAACGATTTAAAAATAAAAATTATACAAGTAGAGAGATTTGTCGTATATATCCGTCTGTGTATGGCGAAGTGGACACGAAAATAATTGTCGAATAAATCCGACTTTGGCGGCTAAAGAGTTAATAATTATAATAATTTATTTTCTATTTTATTATCAAAAAATTTATATTTTAAACTTCTTTGTGCGGGGTTTGAGCGACGCTGACTGCTTCTGACTGGTCCTATTATTATTAAATGTTTGCGTTACTAAAAAAATAGGCATATAAATAAAAAATATTGTACATACTTATTACATAAGAATAGTTTTATTTTTAATAATATATCCTACCTCACTTAAAACTAGACAATATCTAAGATAATTACTACATTTGATGTTCTAGTGGTTGGCTTATTTAAGCTATGGTATATCCATTTTACTCAATCTCAGTATAAAATCTAAAAGGTACATTTGAACTTTGACTTCTATCGGTTTATTTGTCACGAAGAAACCTGGTACACCTGCCTTTTCTAATGTCACTTGTTGGTCACTTACCTGAAAAAAAATATTATTGTAATATTGTAAATTTACAGTAGTAAAAAGTTATATCTATACTAATATTATAAAGAGGAAAGATTTGTTTGTTTGAATTGAATAGGCTCCGAAACTACGGAACCTATTGGCCCGATTTTCACTGTTGGAAAGATTTATTTATCAGCGAGTAACATAGGCTATCAATACTTATAATAAATATGTAAGGGTTGGTCATGAAGTATGTTACTTTAATTTTACAGATATCGTGTTTATAGAATACATGATACTGAAACTAAATTGACTATTTTTAGAATTTTTTTCTGTATGTATGTATGTTCCTCCATAACTCTTAAACGAATTAACTAATTTTCATGAAACTTGGTAGATAAACATTTAGATGTACAGGACACAGGATAGGCTACTTTTTTCTTTTTCAATATGGACGAAGTCGCGGGCACCAGCTAGTATTTTATAAAGTAACGGGGACAAAGTCGCGTACAACAGCTAGTCCTTACATATTATAAAATAAAGTCCTCCGCCGCGTCTGTCTGTCTGTCTGTTCGCGATAAATTCAAAAACTACTGCACCGATTTTCATGCTGTTTTCACCAATGGATAGATTGGTTCTCGAGGAAGGTTTTAGTATATAATTTACAAAGTTTCAAGTCAATAATAAACTCAAAAACTAATGGAATGATTTTAAAAATTCTTTCACCTAAAGTTTGTTTTTTAATCTCAGGCAAAAATGACATTACATGTGACATGCATTACATACATTACATGGTATCATTATATGCAAACTTGACATTTGCATGTGTCATTTTTGTCTCTGAGATTAAAAAACAGACTTTATAAAAAGCTAAGTACTTAATATTGCATATTTTATAAAGTTACGCGGGTGAAGTTGTGTGCAACAGCTAGTATAAAGTAAACTGAGTGTGACTAAATTTATAAAAAAATAATATCTGAAACTAATTGTTTCATTGATAATAGCATTTTTTATTTGTATGCATTTTTGAACTATGTTTTTCATAAGTAACATGCACAAAGTGAATTAGTAAAATAAAGTTACTTTTTGATCCAACTGAATAACTAATTTCATATCAGTCTGCTTTAGTTCTTCTTTGTGCCTTCTCAACAGAATTGTTTTTTGTAACTCTTGCTCATCTGGATTTGGTGTCTTATTTATCATATCCTTAATTTCCACTAAAAAATTAAAAACAAAACCTTAGAAACAAAAACAAATGGCATTTGCTTACTTACACAATCTCAACATAATAAATAAGATTAAAAGAAGAATATCAATTTTATTAAAAACTATAAAATGTTAAGCCTGGTGGATGTTTTTCTATTTCAGATAGGTATTTCAGACAGGCGGTTGGTGGTTATATATGAGACTGAATTAGTTCCTAATACCCCCTTACAGAAGAACATCGTGAGATAACAGCATATGTGCTGTGTTATCTATACCAATATATAAAGCTGAAGAGTTTGTTTGTTTGGTTGTACGTGCTAATCTCAGGAACTACTGGTTTGAATTGAAAAATTCTTTTTGTGTTGGATAATCCATTTATCGGGAAAGGCTATAGAGAACGCGGACGAAGTCGCGGGCACCAGCTAGTACCTAATAATAATAATAGAATGTATACCAACTTACTTGTATGTTTACTAGCAATTTGAAGTCGTTGTTGAAATAGATGTTTTTCTGTGACATGTTGGATCTCCATTAGCCCTTTCACAATTTCAAATACAGTCTCATTGAGTAAACAGTTTGCTAAGCCAGATAGAAGCTCGATATGAACTCTCATTTGATATTTGCTAAAAATAATAATTTTGTCATAGGTAATGAGGTTATAAAGAGTACTTGGCATTTTTTGGATGCATAAGTACTAAAAACTTACGGAGGCAACTCTCTTGCCATTTCTTGTAACTGTTCAAGTAGAAAATAAAGTTTTCTTTGTAGTGCTTCAGGTGTTGGTTCATTAATTTCCATTATATTTACAGAACCAATTAGGTGATGTGGTTGACTGTATGATTACGATTTAATTATACTTTGAATTCTATCTGAAACTGTTTATTGTACAAAAAAGTTGCACAAACTTTTAAAAACAATTATGTAAATAAATACATAACCTTAAAAAAAGAACAAGACGTCACGTCAGATATTATATTATTACTTAACTTGGTCTGTGTGCTCTGGCTAGAGACCAAACGGGTCTAGCATGGAAAAGTCCGCGAAATTCGCATACTTTCCTAATTTATCGGTTGGTTCTTTGATATTCGTGATAATAATTATGATTACTTCGGTATTATGTAAATTATACATATGTAAGCTCTATCTATGTTTTGGCTTATAGATCTAGTTATCAGGCCATGAAATTCCAGAAAAAAAATCAATGTTCTGTCATGGTCTAATGTCAATTTTATTATGTTATGTTTATTTCTTAGTGTTGTGTTCGTTCAATAAATCAAATCAACGAATAATCACAAATATCACAATGTTTTCAAACTGAAATAAGTACTAAATCTGTCCTTACCTACTAAAAATTTAGAATTAAAGCTTTCGTTGAATAATAATTTAAATGTTAGTCTATCATAAAAAAATATATTGACATACAAATGCTAAAATGATTTTTTACATTTTATTCTTAGTTACATTATCTCTGTCCTCTATTTTAGGGTAAGTTATTTATATATTTTATTACATTTGAAGGCCCTAGCCATGTCCAGGTAAATAGTATAAATATTTTATTGAATAGTGCTATTTATTTACAGAATAAATGATGGCATCAATACTGCACCTGTTCCAACAGACTGTTCAAAAATCCTCGAAGAGTATGCTCAGTCTGCTTCAAACTTAACCATGTGCTCTATACTGTACTCTAAACCTATAAAATTATGTGAAAAGTGCATTGATTCATTTGTACAGTTTCATGATAACTTTGACAAATTGTCAACCCTAGTTGTAAACGGTACTTCGTGCAAGTCACTCTTTATTTCTCATGACAGATTAGACGTTGTTTTAGAATACCACCAAAGTATATTAGCTATTTGGAATAAAGGACACTGCAATGGTATGTTTGGTTTCTTTCTTTTCCTATAGTTTGACCAGAACCACTTTACCATGTCTTCGGTATGTGCATGGCGAGGTGGAGCTGCAAAGCAGGCCTCTCCGCTCCGCTCTCACACAAGAGATGACAACATATCCCAAGATGGGTTGTGTAATAATTATCTTGTGACATCAAATTTGTGATTTTACCTTGATTTAATAAAATAATGATATATAACCTACTTTGATAAGTAAAATTCACACATTTACTAATAAATTTAGAGCTCTATCTTAGCTTTTTTTTCCGAAACCCTGATACATTTAAATTTATAATGATGATCATAAGAGTTTCTTGGAGAAACTTGATTGATCAATATTTTGATAACAACCTTTTTAAATTATTGAAGATTTCACAATATTGCTCTCCTGTGAATATTTCTTCCTACCTAAGCCTGCATTCCTAAGAAGTGATTTTGGCCAAATTATATGAGATATGAAGGATTTCAGTTTGCAAAAAGAAGTAAAATTAAAGAATATTTTCTTATTTACAGCTTGTTTCGATTGGACAGGTGGCAAACCGGAGTTATCCAATAATACAAAGCATTTTAATAAAATGTCAAATGATACATTAGAATGCATTTTGACCAACCGAGATCCTGCTAAAAATAATTCGGATGTTGTCTGTGAAAGGTGCATGCAGTCATATGTACTATTAGACAACTTTTATAAAACATTAAGCGAAGACTCTATAGGTGTTGACAGTGTTTGTATGGATATTTACGATTCAGTAAGTTTTACAAACTATGCAATAATTTCTGCTAATTATAAAATTTTTCCATTAGTGATACTCTGATATCCATATCAAAATCCGTTGGGTGGTTTAGGTGAAAAAAACAGACAGCATATTAATTTGAATAATGATAAGAAAGTAGACTTTTCAATATGAGTAATATTTCTTATTTAGTGTTACAGATATTAAAAAAAAACCCTTAAATTTTGATTAAAGATAACAAATTGGTACGGTTATTGCTGTATTATAGTCACCTTAATGTAAATGCAATAGTTGGCACATAAAAATTACTGAAAGGATTATATACTCAGTATAATTTATGCATCAGAATTTTGCTAAAATTATAAAGGCAAATGGTAATATATCTGTTCTAGATGAACACAACCAGGTTTATTTGGAGCAAAGAATTAAATTGCTGTAAACTTCGAAGATCACCAGAAATAATATTTTTATGCTGCACAGGAATTATATCATTTCTACCATTATTCTTCTATCTTGCAATACGATACTGCGGACCTATAAAGGATTTGCCGAATGTTTTAAAACGTAAGTTTATTTATATTTCAATTATAATTAGGTATACTCAACAAATAAAGTGGTTTACCACCCTAAGATTGAACATTCTTTGTATGTTATAGAATGCCTTATCATTCTGTTTTCCTTTGAAAATTCAAAGTGATTATTATGTCAATCAGTAAACAATACCTATCTAAGCCTTAGCGAATTTTGAAATGAATGGAATTTGTTATCGAAACTGATAAAGCACTTTCTGGTCGGCCATACATGTGAGATTTTTTGTTTACAAAAATTTATTCATTACAGAGTCGAGATTCAAGCAAAGAATTTTAAGGTCCCTCAATGGAAGAACTGAATAAGTATAGGTCATAAGATTAAGAAGACAATTTAAAAAGAAAAGAAACTTTATTTGTTGATAAACATTAATATATTGCTATTGTCTGTGGTAATTTGTTTTATTGAGATCGTAATTAGAGCAATGCAAATAATTTATTTACGACAAAGAGAAAAGCTGAAATGTCATTTTTGTTTTTAAGGAATACTGCTAAAAGAGGAATGTATCTAGGTTCGTGGTTGTAGCACAGTTCTACATTCCATACAGTTGTGAAACGCTTACACTGTCACATGCAGATATAGAAAGGTCACAGAATAGAAAATTTAATCACTGACCCAAAATACAAATGCCACAGTTTTTAAAATATCACAAACGACAAAAAAAAGAATATCTAATGAATTCATACTATTCATCTTTAAAGTGTGCTCATTTTTCTATCTATGTCTAGCCTTTTTGTTATTAGATTTCTTAACACTGTTACTGCTGTTATTAGAAAGCTTATGCTTTAAAGCATTTGGTGTGACATCACCCTTGTTTATTATGCTTAGACTGGGATCTTTGTCTTTAGGTGTTCCTGGTCTACTGTCCAAACCAACCGCAGTCAACATTTTAGTATCACTGTTGAATGCTTTTTGTAACATCCCAGAAGCTACTGCAATTTTTTGTGTAGCATTTTGTTTTGTTTGTGAATGATTTAGTATTTTATCAATATTTCCATTTGTGTGCTGTTTTCCAGATGGTTTCGAAGCTATACTCTCCATTGACCCGTGTATTGTAGTGTGATTTAAATTTGCCATAGTTAAGTTTGAACTGATTTGAGTATCTGATGAATCATCATTAGTTTGAGATTCCGTTTCACTGTTTCGTTCATCTGCAAGTAGTAAAAAATAGATTCTTTATTTCACAACTAAAAAAAACTATGGAATGATAAAAATGCACTACATACTAGATTTTACATTCCAATCAATGTTTCAGAGGACTGTACTTTAATCAGTACACCTTATTCATTATGGCATTAAATAAAACACGTAAATGCAGTGAAAAACATTTTCATTGTGAGGAATCCGTTTTATTTTGTTCAACAAATGAGCACTGAGAATGTTTTTGCATATTTCTGGTTCATAATCAAAGGCGGGGTTTCCTTGTTCTTTGTTGATTTCTTTGATACCTATTCCTTTGTTCTTGATTAAAATTGTAAATATCTAAATAAAATTTTGGTTTTGTATATTCAAATTAGAATTAGATTAAGTAAAAAAAAATTAAGTATTGCAGCAAATGTATCATTTGATTAATTTTTGTTTAAGCACTGCAGCGTATACAGTAACTATTATCAAAATGGATTTTACTTAGGATAAGTACATTATATCTCAATGTAAACACAACAACTTTATACTTACTTTTAGCTTCCGCTGGATCTACAAGTCCACTTACAGCCTGAAAGTTGATATTAAATATTTAGTTTATCTAATTTGCAAAGTGAGGTTAATAATATAGGCATCTGTAACTTACAGCCATTGAAGTTATCGAGGATTTTGAAAACAGTCTTTCTGCTTCCTTAAACTTTCTATTGCGTTTATCAGCTTTCGAATTTGTACTTTTATTTGTAGTTAAATATCTGTCCCAACCTCGTATTATGTTTCCATAAAGTTGTGTATCTTCTAAATATGAACCCTCAAAGGCATAAATTTGACGTTCCAGATTTGCCAATGTTTCCTAAAATTAGAAAAAAAAAAAAACAAACTGATGACAAATATCATTAGTAGTCCTATACAAATTAAACTATGAAATATTGGGTACCCACAGCAACTTCAGCCTTTCTTTTGACTAATTCTGCTAATTCAGCTCTTGTATCTGCCACTGATGTTTGTTTGGACGCCATATTGGGTTTTGTCGAATTCACACTTTGTGTTTCGGTAACGGGGCTCGGTGGTGAAACAACCATTTCGTTGTTTAAATAATCACTTTTCCATATTACAAAAACGTATTGTTTATTTATATTTTGGGTATTCTACTTTAATAAATTATTTCACAAAATTAGCTTTGCTTTTAGTAAAAACACATAACTAGGCATGAATCAATCAATCAAGCATTTGATTTCATTGAATATGAATTGAATGAATGAATGAACCAAAACCACGGACTCACAGACCAAACAAAATAGACCACCTACCATAGAACATGTGAGCTGTTCTACCTACATTGGCATTATTTCTTTATCTAGGTTACGCGAAAAAACTGCTCCAGAGCTGGAAAAAATTGCTCCACCTGAATTATAATTTAAAAAAAATAATGATAATGGTGGTGGTGGTAAAAACAAAGATAATGGTGGAGCAATTTTTTCCACCTTTGGAGCAGTTTTACGCGCAACGTAGACAAGGAAATAATACGTATTTCTTTAGATATGTACGTTGCATTGGTCCAGTGTTTTTGGCGAATGTCTTTATTTATAAGCTGGAACAATTTTTGCAAATTCATAATTAGATGGAGCAATTAATTTTACATAGATTTTTGCATTATTTGTAACTTTATCCGGCCTTAGTCAAAGTAACATTTTAAAAACGATAACGAAGTTCGAAAGAATGAAATGTATTTGATGTATCACGTGATTTGTCATGTCAATCCCATACATGTTATTGTTTTCGAACTTCGTTATCGTTTTAAATTGTTACTTTGACTAAGGCCCCTGGCCGGATAAAGTTACAAATAAGGAGGGTAGAGACTAGAGACAAGGGGCCCTAGACAAAGTGCATTCGCTCCGTAGCGATTCGATTCGCTAAAAACAGGAGGACAATCTCTGAGTATTAAAAGTGTCCGTCGATAGACGATAAATTGGTGGCGCTGGTGAGGCTAGTGACAGTAAACAATTTTATTCAACCAAAATTCAACTCACTCCGTCACTCCTTCAACTACTGCTACATTCATTCCATACTCTCAAACTCTCTGTTCACACTGGCGCCATCTCTATTTATCGCATTTAGTTGCCACTTTTTCAGTTTAACATAGGTTTAACACCCTTATAAGACGGCGCTCCTTATCTCTACCCTCCTTAGTTACAAATAATGCAAAAGTCAAAAAACGACAGATATTGCGTAGACAGTTGATACCACAGAACAGTATATTTGACATTCCATTGATATCAAGGAACATAATTATAATCAATTATAATACTCTAGTATATACTCTAGCGACATATCATATGACAGTTTATATCATTGTCATTGATTGGCATAACAAAACAATATGAAAATGTATATATATATATATATAATTAATAATTAATAAAAATATTATGTACATATTACAATTGATTTATTAGTGACTAAAAGATTAGATTAGATTAATATCATATAAAGATTAACCCGATAGAGAAAAGTAGGAGAAGTGACTACTGATTGGTAGATTATGGATGAAATAAAAATAAATAATAGCTTTATCAACAAACCGGCGTGGATCAAATAAAAGCTCTTTTCACGTAAAAGAGCAAAGGTCAATTGCATTTTTAATGTAATTCAAACTTATAGTGTAATAATATATTTTGTATATCCATTTATTATGGCTTATATACCACGGGTGACTCAGGTAAATTTGTCTACTATTTATTGTACAAGTTGTACAACTTTAATTTGAATTCTCGACCGACTATTCCTTACAAGTGTTTTTAATTTTTGATTAGTTAGATGCTGTACAATTAGACGAACAAGTTCATGAACTTTTAAAACAACAACTTTTACAAGTCACGAAGTTTTTAGAGGTTGGTAAATATTAATGATATTAAGTACTAACTCTATTGTATTTTTGTAATATACATGGGTATGATGATGTTTGGTATTTGAAATTACTGGAGATTTAGTGCCGATGAATTCAAATTAAAAAATATAGTAAATTATTCAAAAAAATAATTATAATTCGTTAGTTTTCTGTAAATATTTCTTTTTGAGAAAAAACGTACGAAATAGATGATGTCAAATATCTCCATACCCATGCTGTGTGAAAGATTATATGATTCATGAAAAAATTGATTTTCAATTTATAAATTTGAAATTAATGTTATTACATTTTATTTTTCAGCCAGGGATTGTACAGCCTTTCTTGCCTGAGTTAGAACTTCTACTGAGAACTTGGATTTTCAAACATTCAATTTATGATAAAAAACATACATTTGGGCAACAAATGCTATCATTATCATATAAAACGTCAAACTTTTCAACGAGTAAATTATTTTGGTACTACGGATATGTAATTGGATTGCAATATTTAAAAGATAGAGCTATTTACACCTTCACATCTAATTCAAAATTGCAAAACTTTATTCATAAATTAGACACATTCCAAACGTTTGCTAATATTCTTAACTTCTTAAGATTCATTCAGTATGGAAAATATCCCATACTCATTGACTTAATTTTGGGACTTAAATTAAACGCAGAAAAAGTAACAAGGGAAGACCTCACCGACTTTTCCTGGACCAGGGAACTTTTATGGCATAACTTTATAGTAAGTTATATTTTTTTCATTCCTTCTTTTTGATTCAGAAAGTTTTAATAAAGCTTATGTTAAACTTAACATTAATGTTGCTTTATCCAACTTTGTTCAAGTCAAGTAAAACAGATGCTCTCTCAATGATAATTTTTATTGTTAATTTGAATCATCTGAGGCTTAATTGAATATAGAATTGAATATAGAATAGATATCACACAGAAAACTGTTCCATTTCAATCTCATATATTTGTTCTTATCTCAAAGAAGAATTTATTAATAACTTGCAGTCACAGATATACCACTTAGTTGCTTTGCTTCACCATTGTAACTACCTTTGATTTGAAATTTCAACTTACTAATACATAATACTTATTTTTTTTAGGAATTAATAGGCACAGTCGTGTCCTTGATGAATATATTTGGTTTCAAAAGAAAATTATCTGGCATAACGAAATTAGCATTGTGGCGAAAAACACCAAGTGGGAAACCTGGTAAAGCTGTTATGACTTTGCAAACAACATGTGCTTGCTGCTCCAACAAACCAGTTCTACCTCATACTATGGGGTGTACACACGTCTTTTGCTACTACTGCGTTTCGGTATGTATAGTCTTACTTGACAGTATGGAAGATAGAGGTAAAGGAGGACCAACTTACATGGGTGTTAAACTAAAATGGCAAGCTAAAACCATTAAATAGCGGTTCATAAATTGACCAGAATAGCGCTAGTGTAGCATAGGTGTTTGATATGATTTGTTGGTTGCGTAGTCCATGAAATAACCTCAATGCTACTACAGCACCGCCTAATTGAGCGTATTTGACGACACTTTTTAATGTACAGAGTCGGTCCTTTACCTCTACCCTCCATGCTTGACAGTAAGATGTCATCTTTTGTCATTTTTCATCATGCATTATCTTCATTAGCAGCCCATAGACATCCACTGCTGGACTTAAAGCCTTCCCATAGACAAAGAGCCAAAGGTCAACTGGTAGTTTGAAAATCTTACCAGCTGTGTCTAGGTATAATAAAACTTTTTTATATAGATTTCATTTTATAATATATAGTCATATATTATTATTATTAAAAACTGTTACATTTCATAGTTTCATACTAGTGGCCCAACCCGGCTTGGTACGGAGTTGAAATTTTCTAAAATCCTTAGTGTATACTCATGTTATACTTATAATGGAACATAGTTTATTGAAACCTATTAAATTTCAGTTTTCTAGACTTTATTAATATAAAAGTTTTGGCTGTGAGTTGAATTGATAGGCAGTCAGGACTCAGGACAAACAATTTAATAAGTTACTTTAAGTATGTATAAATAGACAATAATTACTACTGTTTCTTTTCATTCCAGGCAAATAAAATTGCTGATCAAGACTATGCATGTCCGATTTGTTACTACAACGGGAAGGAAGTCACCAAATTTACAACTGCAAGTTAGAAATAAGCATTTTTGTTCTTGAATTTATTGCAATACCCCTATTGGGGGGATTATTGAAAAGGAAACTTTTGAAAGTTTCCTTTTAAAATATATAGCGCTGATAGCACAGCGACATCTGTCGTCGCAAAAAAACTTTTTTGTGAAGCTAAGTTTTCAAGAGTGATAATAATATTATATTGACAGCCATGTTATATTTTGTACCTTGGCATAATACAATATACAATTGTCGCGGCATCGGCGATACTATGAAAAGATTTAAATACTTTGCCATGTGTTTCTTCCAATTTGTCGTTGGTATATTTATTTCATTGGGGTATTAGGTATATATGCTATAAATAAAAATGATGTATTTTTGTTATATTTTTACATTTGTTATTGGATTTTTTGTTAATATGTAATTAGTAAATAAAAATATATTACAAAAAAAAAAGTTTTATTTTTTTTATAAATGCGTCTTACATACAATTTGTATAAAATCATATAAATTTAGAAAATATGAGAAGGTACACATGGTAACATAAGGGTTATTACGTCTATATCACAACTACTAATATTTCTTTTACATATTTTTTTTAATGTATCGTTCACTTGGTGCTATCTATAGTCACCTGTTATCACAAGTATAGGTTTCGAAAAGGGTAGGTAAATAGGCTTTGGCATCCTTTATTTCTCACCGAAACACAACAGCACGCATGCTGTTTATATCACGGTATTTCAAAGCAACAAAGCCATCTGACTACATTTTTAAAGTTTAGGCCCCGCCGGGAATCGAACCCAGCACCTTAACCGGTCGACCAATGTCTTTTAACTTATAAGTACTACCTTTATCCATTTACCTACTTTCTATAGAATATGATAAGTTTAATTTGATTAACATAGCCTCACGGTAATGTATATTTTTTTATCTATATAAATACTTTATAAGCTTGAAAGTTTTGAATTAGAACTGGGACATACATAATATTAATACGAGGAGGTTACAAAAATTACTTAATATTTTAAATTATTATATGTTTTTTAAGTAAATGGCACTGTCTCACAGGTTGACTAAGAACAATAAGTCCAACTTGTAGGTAAATTGAATCTCTTGCTTAAAAAAAGCAATTTTTATTAATTATTCTCACAATAAGTACCTAACTGAAAGTAGGTACTAGTTATTTTAACTTGTTGCCAAATACGCATTTCTAAAGAAATAATAGTAAAAAAAGTAAGTTCAAGTTCTAAAGAATAATAGTAAGATCAAATCGAAATAAAAATAAGAAATAACATTTTGCCTTAGATACTTAACTTAATTTTAAACTAAACTAAATTAAAAATAATGTTTGGACGATGATACGAGAAAAGGATTATCTGCTTCTTTAGGCAAATTTAAAAAATATAAAATACCTAAATAAATAAAAAAGCATATTGTAATTGTAATTGTAACCAAAATCGGCTATTTTCACTTTTTCATTTCCAACATTTTGACCTTAGTGAATAGTTACTGCCTTATCTGCTAATTGCTTATGAGAGCACTAGGTATTTGTCGAAGTACGACTTCTCAATAAAACATGCTATGTGCAGCAGCTAGAATCTGTTATGTGCAAAATTGACTCTTTTATCAAAATAATAAATAAAATATTAAATTTTCACACTCTTATTCAAATAAAAAGTGTCATATAAAATTTTTCAGGAAAACTTTTTGAAGTGAAAACTTTAGGTGCATTAGGCATTTTTGAGATGGGAAAAAACCATTGAATTCGCGACCTATTACCGTTACCTCCGTTGACAATAAAATTATAGAATAACAGTAATTTTAAATTATAATATTCCAGTGATATTCCAAAAAGATCGTGAACATTTTCGTTCAAGTTTTTACTTCTAACGTGCAATTAATATCTCAAAAGTATACTTTTTGTACATAGCATTGTTTTGACAACGACGATCCGCCTTTTTCTCGTGTATCCATTAGTACGTTAGATACTACTTTTGAGTAACAACAGATGTCTGTTCTTGGCTATTTAAATTGGCCAATGTTGACATATACGACGATACGGTCAGTTAAAAGCATGCCACGGTCCGCGGCTCGCCGACAGGTGATCTATATAAGGTAGAAAGGTAGTCGTAAGTATTGAACGGTGCTGTACCTATACGAGTAAAGTTGCGGGTACATGTTCTAATGCTGATTGTCTTTGCTGTTATGCACGTCGGCATGGAAACCGGTCTCCCAGTCAGCGACGTAGTCAACAGTCCGAACGGAGCCGTCCGGCTCGACGAGAGAATACTGACCTGAATTTGAAATGAAGAAAATTATTTATACTTTAAAAATAAAACTTAATCTAAATAAATTAAAAATGGTTTGCTAAAAAGCGCTTACGGCTTGGGCTGTGGCTGGGCCGATTCGGCTAACTTATATTATTTCAAATATTCATTGAAGTCTGAGAAAGGTTTTTATAAAGAGAAAAATTGGCAAATTTTGCAAAAATTGTGTGGTTGTCGAAAAAGGATGACTTGTTTTTTTTCTCTAGTGATCGAACTATTAACATAAAAAATCTCATTTTATTCGGTTTAGTAATTTAGCCGAGGAAAATTAAACAGTTTAACTAACAGATAAAGTTACCTAACTTATATTATGTTCGTTTTATAATATTACTTGAAAACGTTGCAAGTATTTTCGTAGCCTAAATATTTTTCAAAAAGCTTTAAAATCCATATAAATATCTACAAATCATAGTAATTGTCCTCTATGGACTCCGCTCAATCAATTTTAATTCGGTTTTCATTTATAGAAGGCGGGATAAACGAGGAAGGTTTATGCATATAAAAAATGCATCCAGGCGGTTTGAGACAATGTTGAAACCTGTTACTTTTTAATTTTTCACACGAGCAAAATCTAGTGATTACTTACACCAATAGCTTACTTAAACACCAATAGCTAATTTATACATGTAGGCAAAGATTTAAATCGAGAGATGCGGCATTACTAGCGAAAGTGTGTTACAAAATACAACATACATTATACTAAAGACAAAAGTATAAAATACATATACCTTTGTCTAAACACAGACAACACATTCCTTACTTCAAACGTGACTGTGACAATAGCGACGCTCTCAACAAGCGACCGTCACTCACTGTAGCTGGCGTGCAACTGTAGTTGGGTTTAGCGCCTGCGCCCAACCCATTGTTAAGAATTTTCGGTGTGTTTTTAGTATGGCGCGAGGAGATTACGCCGCATCTTTCGATTTAAATCTTTGCATGTAGGTAAGTACTCGTACCTTCTGAATGCTTACAACATCTTATTTCAAGTCCGTCGAAATTACTTTGCGGTTAATGATTTACGAAATCATTCTTTGACTTGATTCGCTTTCATTATGCACGCACGATCCTTTTGTTTATTCAAATACATAAAATATCATCTAAATTAATATTCAAACCAATAGAAAAATATATCTGCATGTACCTATGTATAGGTACTAGAGAAGCGAGAAGTCCCGTATACTGTTAATGTGCTTGTGTGGCTCAAACTCCTTCGTGAACTGAGCTGATCTTCATACTTGAGAGTCAGGAAGGAGGTAGAATAAATTTGCTTGTGATAAGTGACTAACTTAGGTATTACTTATCACAAGCAAATTAAGCATCAAACGAAAAGTTTGCTCTAATATAAATTTGCAAAATTGCCCATAGGTATATTTTGTTTACATTGTAGATAAATATCGAATTATAGAGAGCGAAAATAAAATAGCAGTTACATGCCTATAGAGCCCATTTCCACTAAACTAGGAATCGGTAAAAAGAACCGGTAAATATAAAGGGGTTTTATAGGCGTTATAAACGGTCAGTCATTTTTATGTTTCTCTAGACAACTTTTAACTCGTAAGGCATGCCATTTAGTAATGTACTTAGCTGGCTCCCGCGACTTCGTCCGCGTTCAAAAAGAAAAAAGTAGCCTATCCTGTGTCACGTACGTCTAAATGTTTATCTACCAAGTTTCATAAAAATCAGTTAATTCGTTTAAGAGTTATGGAGGATCCTATACCTACAGATTTATTACTAGTATTGATTGATTCGAAAATATTTATGTCACTTTAGTGATCATTGTTCAGAAATTAAGAAACGAAGAATTGGTTGGTGATATAGTTTCTTATAATTTAAATTAATCTAATCATAAGTTTAAATAAGTTTACCTCTGACAACTTCTCCATCGCGTTGCTCCTTCTGTTGTTTAATATCGCCTGTATGGGGGTCGTTGACGCCATACTCGAAGGCATACCGCGGGTGGGCGTCCTGTGAACGTGATATTACACCGATTTAGATAATGCCATGAGAAATGCTAAAGTTCACCAGGCGATCTGGCTTTGTGCAAGGGCAGAAACGTTCTCAACAAACGTTATGCGTGTGCAATTTGCATCAGACCGCCTCTGGTCACAGAAAACATACTTAGACACAATTTACCTGAATGATATTTAACATATTATACGGGTTATGAAGTTACGTGGTCGAAATTGAAAAGGAAATTCAACTTAATCAAATTTGGCTTCCCAAGACAACAATAAATTAAATCCTAATAGGTATGTTTGGATGTTTGTTACTCAATCACGCAAAAACAGATGACGCATTTGGATGAACTTAAGCACACATATAGAGGTGTGCTAGCTAGCACATATAGGTAGATGTGCTACCTAGATTATTACCTGGATTAACATATAGGATACTAATTATCCTGGAAAATTTTTAGGTTCCTTTGGGAAAAAGTCAAGTGCTGATAAATGATGGGTATATGGCATAAATGATAAATACTTAAATGCGCATAAATGATTTTATGGGTATTGAATAAAACTTGAAACTGTGATTAAATTAACAAAATGAAACTGTTGAAAATATCACAATAACAGCAGACAAAGCTGAGTTTTCATAAAATATTTATAAAAAAAAATGAAATAATTATAATAAACAAAATAAAAGTTTAGACGTTAACTTGTACCTACCTAGTGTGTTCTAGTTACTTATTTTGATACTCGCAGAAATCTAAGAGATTATGAAATTACAAAATTTTGTTTTGCCATGAATCAGAATTTCAACGAAATATCCACTTACCGGATTTGTGACCTCAGTGCATTAAAACATCTTTCAAGTTCCACGTAAGTTAAACTAAGTTGAATAATGAATCACATACACTATTTCAAAATGCAGGCGTGAGGCATACAATTATCACTTAACAATGACTAAGCATTACCTACCTTTTTCTATAGACAACATTTGAAACTGTTAAGTAAGTTGACATTATTACTTTGTAGTTACGACTGTACCTATAGCACCTAATACTAATACCTGTACTATAGGTACAGTCGCGTTACTAAATGATATACCCAAATAGTATAATTAACTAAATGATTCGCGATATTGAAATTATTTTGACATGATAAATAATAAGATTAATTGGATTGCTGTTTGCGTACTAAAGGGCCAACACTACGTTTAAAATGTTACACAAAACTAGCACGAAAATAATGTCCAAAAGCTATTTGTTGTGAATAAAATAAACATTGTAAAAGAAACAAAATGTAACCAAAAAAGTTTTTATACTTAACCGACGAATTTTTTGGTCGTGTTACTGATATGCCTGTGTTTAGGTTTTGTCTATAAAAGTTTTATTTATGATAACGGCAGTTAGTTCCACTTGATAGTAGGTTGCTATGATCGCCTAGCAAGTGCGGTATCGATCTAAATTGGATAAAGAATAAGGACAAGATTTGTAATATAAGGGAATAATTTTTATACAAGTTTTTATATGAACATTGCTAATCTATTTCCTAAAGGCAATAGATAACGAAATGCAAGAAAAATCCCACTAAATGCAATTTAATGGATTTTACGGGTGACATTTATATTATTTTTGTAAGTAGGTATTACGGAATTAATTGTTGTCTGGACACAATTGGCAGGCCAAATTTGGCTTTGGTCTGGATCTGGCAAATCAGGGCAATGATGGCAGGGCACACTGAGTTTTGCAGTCATTTGGTTGTTGGCGAAGAGCAAACTCATTTCTAATAAAAAAAAAAGCCCGTCTGACGGCAGTTTAGCCACCCTCTGACAATATACCACCATAAAATAACTTTGTGAGTACGGGATGCCAGAGCCCATTTCCCTATCTCTTGCCAATCTCTCATTCTTAACCCTAATATAGTCGACAGCGCACTTGCAACACCTTTTGATGTTGCATGTTATATAGGGACGGTAACCACCACCAAGTGCAACGTCAGCCTATCTGTCGATATAAACATAAATAAAATGTTAAAGTGGATTGTCGTTTATAACACAAGCAACGCTATACAGGGCGTCCCAAGACTATGCGACATGAAGGGAAAGTACCTTAAATATCGTAGATAGGAATTTTGCTGGAAAGGACTAAATTATTTTTAAAAGTTAGTAATACTGCATTTAAAGATTTTCTAAAAATTACGTCGTCGTCGGCAATAAATAATATACTTCAAATTTGAACAAACATTTTACGTTTTTCCTTTTTTTTAAGATACTATGTTATTTAAGGAGAATTATTATTTTTTGTCCATTCTTTCGATTGGCATTATAAAAATACGGGTGTTTTTTTTTCACATTTAAGTCGGTTCGATTCCCAGACGAAGCAAGTAATTTTTAGAAAATCTTTAAATGCAGTATTACTAACTTTTAAAAATAATAAAGTCTTCTTTCAGCAAAATTCCCTATCTACGATATTTAAGGTATTTTCCCTTTATGTCGCATAGTCATGGGACGCCCTGTAGATGCTGCAAGTGCGTTGTCGACCATACAAGGATTAAGGATAAGGAATAAGGATAAATAAAAAAAATGTACTATGATAAGAATTCCTGCAATCATTGCCCAATTTCTTCTGTAAATGTGTAGGCACCTTAATGTTAAGTATTGTAGTGTGCATTCCGTATTCAGTTGGAAATCGTTGACAAAAGGATGACTGTGCTTAGTGAAAGTAGACCTTGTAGGTACTTACATATTTTGGTATACCTACAAGACCACTTGTAATATTATGTAACCAAAGTTGTTCACATAACTAGGACGTAATACAGAAGTCATGGTTTAAAAAATTGCAATGACAGCTCGACAGAACAATTAATTAATTAAGATGTGTCATTAATGTGAACTTGATTTGTGCCACATATCGTAAAAAACTTTCTTGTACTGTATAATCTATATTGCTATCCATTATATATTTATCTATTTTTTAATTTTCAAACACTGAAAGAGTAGCGAACGTGTATATACATCCACTAGCTGTTACACGCGGCTTCGCGCGTGTAACTTTATGAAAATTTAACCTATGTTACTTTTTGATAATTTAGCTTTCTATAGGTAAAGGAATTTTCAAGAATACGTATTACATTTTCATAGTTTTTTTTTAAAAGAAAGTAACAATTGAATATACCTATGTAGTAGGTAGGTATGAACCAGGACAGGTTCTTAATATTTTTTTTTTATTAATGATCAAGCGAACAACTTAATGTTGTGTAGAAAAAAAAAGATTAAATTTTTGTTCAGCACTTTGTATCCATTGCTTTTAAAAAATGATACAACAGTGTTTTTTAAAATTCGAACCCGTTAGAGGATTTCAAAACAATTAATTAATAAAATAAAAAAAATAAAAATTAAAAAATTAAAATTTCATTAGTGGAAAAAATTAAAAAACCACGGGAAATATTTGATGCGTAAGAAGACTGATATTCTATAAGTTTTTATGTACAACTAAAGTATTTTCTTACTTATATTTATATGGTTACTTGGTTTTGATAAATTTATAAGACCTTAAAATCTGACGCATAAGCTTCTATGTTTTGACTCATAATATACTTACCAAACATAACATAATGTTTGTCATAATGTAATATTGAATGTGATATTCTCACGTTTGCCTTTTTATAATAATTATGTACCAAAACAAATTTGAATTTAACGAGCGCTATCTTTAATCTAAGTTTATTGAAATAAGTAATAATTGTTTCATTTTAATTAAGAGTTACAAGATAAAATCATATAAAATTTATATCCATCTATATGCTCAAGTAAATGTTTAAGTAACTTAACAACCGATAAAAGTTACGTAAGTAAAAACTCGAAGGAGGTTTAGCGATTGAAACGACTCAAATTTTAAAATAACATTCGCTTGGGATGGAACTTGTAAGGCAAGGAATGCACTGTATTAAAAATATTTTTTTGCAATATCACTTGTACGATTATCAATCAATACTAATAATAAATCGAGGAATTGTATGTATGTATGATCCTCCATAACTCTTAGCGCCTCTTTCACAAACGTCAATCAGGTCAAACTGTCATTTAAAGTCACCGGTAACCGGGAATAATTTAGCTGATATACCTTTGTTTGTACGGCAAACGTCCCAAACATTAAATAGAAAATAATAAAAAAAAAATCGGCTATCGGATGATGCAGTAAACCGAGTGCATAATTCAATATAACAAAAAACGATTTCTAAAAGTAACTAATCAACACTTTACATGTAGTTTGTGAAAGAGGCCCTTAAACGAATTAACTGATTTTCATGAAACTTGGTAGATAAACAGTTAGACGTACAGGACACAGGATAGGCTACTTTTTTCTTTTTCAACGCGGACGAAGTCGCGGGCGACAGCTAGTTTTATTATAATAGTAAGACGTCTGTATACGCATGCGTTTTACAAGGTGGCTTCATCAAAAGTACACATACATAATTATGTATAAAATGGTCTACTTTTGATTTGTATATTTGTAATGGATAAACTCTAAAACTACTAGGCCGATTTTCAAAATTCTTTTACATATAGAAAACTACGTTATCAGCGAGTAACATAGGCTTTATTGTATAAAGTTATGTGGGCGAATTGTATGAAGTTTATTTCAAAAGAAATAGACGAAACTAAAGTGGCGTTTGAGACTCGTATTTTACTTCAATGAACCAGAAAAGCAACTATTAATGTTTATTACTTACTAGTTGGCGCCCGCGACTTCGTCCGCGTTGAAAAAGAAAAAATAGCCTATCTTGTGTCCCATACGTCTAAATGTTTATTTACCAAGTTTCATCAAAATCAGTTAATTCGTTTAAGAGTTATGGAGGAACATACATACATACAGAAAAAAATTCTAAAAATCGTAAATTTAGTTTCAGTATCATGTAAACAGCCTATAAACACGATATCTCTGAAAACAAAGTAAATTACTCCATGACCGACCCTTACAGATTTATTATTAGTATTGATTGATGATAAAAAATTTTATTAAAAAAAATATTTATTTAAATTAAATATTAATCAATTTGCATTGTATGATGAACATAAGTCCTCAACATAAGAAAACTTTAAAAAAAATATTGCTGTGGTTGAATACTACGTATTGGTGGTTGTATTGAAGGAATACTACGAAGTGGTTTCGAACTGATTAGAGATTGCTCTGCAAATAATTAACATCATTATCTATGTAGGTAAGTAAATTAGTAGGTAATAGATTGCATAATAACGTGTGTATGATCAAGCGACAATTTTTAACGTTTAAGTGACTAATTGGACGAGATTTCGATGTAGTGGAACCCGTCCCGGAGGCTGTACTACGCAACCAGTCAAATGATATTAATACCCATGGCCTATGTTAATAAATTGATTATGTTATTAGTTGTTAGTTAGGGATGTTTTTATGTTTTGTAAGTTAGTAGGTAATTTATAATTATATAAGCTGTCATTGCCATTTTATTATTTTTTGCAGCAATATTTCTTTCTGACCTAAATTTTCGTAACACGTTTTATTGCATTGAAAATTACAAACCGCAATTACTCTTCGTTGTCAATTACTCTATTATGCTATTCGCTGGTTTTATGTTATAGTAATAAATAAAGCAATCAAGACTGGTTGAAAACCGTTGCGTCTTTAAATTGTACAAAACAAAATCTCTGACTGCATCAGTGTGTATGCCTAATTTTTTTTAAATTACGCAACCATTATTAATACCGTTTTAATTAATAATATAAAAGACTAGACTATTATTATTTTAGGTTTATACGTTTAATTTATTTTTAAAAAGAAATAAAATATTTATCGCCAAAACTTTTTGGATCTTTTACCCAAGCCCAAAGCTCAAAAACTCCATAATAATTATGCAGAAGTATATTTTAATGAATAAGTGCTATAATAATACTCAACAAAAATAATTTTAAATACTTGTTTTTAAGGTCTAATGTCTAAATTATAAAATAATAAAATCTAAATCATAAAACAAGATAAAATCTCTAAAGTACAGGCCGAACAGACAGATGTGAGAAATACCGGATTGCCTACCAAAATTATTATCGAATCAAAGCGAATCAATCATCACACATTGTAGACGTATAAATCAAATTTGTAGCTTGATATTTTCTAGTTTATTACATTATAGGGATTATGAAGTAATAAGAATATTAAAAATAACGATGCAACGTTATGGTACTTGATCATTTATACTTTACCTACCTAGTTACCTAGTTACCTCTTTGCATTAAAGTATAATATTTTAATGATTACGTTAACAAAACTAATTGCCCAGATATTATTGTATTCTTCTGAATAAGAAATCTTTCACTAAAAAGCAATTTTGACTTCAGTGACTAAGTAGGTTATAAATTTATTACGGCGTAGGTATTATATTATTTTGTTTTTTACTATTTTCATTTCGTTAAAGTTCAATAAAAAAAACTGATTTAACTTTTACATGGTTGCAGGTTACCTATCCGATAACAGCTTACGAGTATATCATAGTAGGAGTAATTACAAACTACAGAATGCCCTATCCAAATATATGATTTTCAGAGTGCACTACCATTTTTTTCGAGATATTCAAATATTTTTATCCGTGATAATTCGATATGCGAGCAGTTAAAACCGCATTACTTTTAAAATTGGTTATCAGAACACATTGCTATGGAATACTGAGCGTGTTTTCGTTACTCAATACTTGGATCAGAAATGCGATAATATTATCTCTCGTTTTCCCCTTAAAATATGTCTGATCAGTGATCACTTTGATTGTAATTAATTTTGTAGAAGTTAAAGCTGTTTTTGCAGGCCAACATCATTAGGTATATTTTGTTCGAAGACCATGGATAAAATCTATGATAAATCAATGTTACTTTGAGATAATAAATCACTATCAATATCTTTAGCATAAGAAAATAATATTGATAAGCCCATTAGATAGTTAAGCTATTCACAAACTTTTCAAAGTTTGATCTGGCTTTACTCAGTTTCGTCTTTTAAGTAAACCTAGTGCTTTATCAGGGCCACATAAAGGTGTGATTTTTTGTCGATTAATATTTTAATAAAAAAAAAACTTACATAATTTTCCAAGAAGTCTGTATGGACATTTTTCACTGCAAATTGTCCAGAATGTCCCGCAGTCAAATGGGAGACAACTGCTGGCGCTGCGTAACTCGTCACAGACGGTGCTTGATACTGCTTCACAGGGACTGTATATTGGGAGACAGGCGGAGCCGAATATTGCACTACTGGCGAAGAATATTGAGGTACTAGAGGCGCCACATGTTGTGTTGTAACTGGCGCCGAATACTGTGACACTGTTGGCGCGGATACGTGGGCGTCTGAAGGCGCGATAACTGGTGCACGGTAAGACGGCGTTATAGCTGGAATCGGAGCCACTTGATTGTATTGAGCCGATGAAGCTATTGTAGTTAAGCGTTGTGCAGCAATAGGAGCTTGTTGAATTCTCAGGTTAGATGCTGTAGCGTATCCAGCGGAAGGTGCTGCGAACAGTTGCGAAATAACAGGACCTCCGTGTGAGCCACCAATGGTACTCTGCGACGCGACGTTTTGTACATACGAAGTTCTTGAAGGAGATAAAGAGTATCTTGCGATCAACGGAGCAGCAGTCACTTTAGCTATGATAGGAGCTTGAGCATATGTAGCTTGTGGTATAACAGTTCTAAAGGTGGATGCAGTTGATAGGCCTGCTGAAGTTGCATATCCTTGGCTCTGTTGAGCGGCATATCCCTGGCTTTGTTGAGCGGCATATCCTTGGTTTTGTTGAGCGGCATAACCTTGGACTTGTTGGGCAGCATATCCTTGCGCTGCTGCTAGGTTCGATGATATAAGTGATGACGATTGGTAAGTAGTAGCTGGTTGTTGATACACGGCAGGGGCAGGTTGTGCTGCATAAGTAATCTTTGGCGCTACAGCTTGATGAGCAACGTTGGTTGTGTAGCCAGCATTCGCATACCCATATGAAGGAGCAGATACAATTGGTTGAGATATATAGCCGGGATTTGCAGCAACCTTCACTCCGGTCGTAGTAAGTTGAATACCAGGTACTGGGTACGAGTATCCATTGTCGCAATTAGGCGCTTTTTGCAATTGACTCAAATGATAATTGAGATCTGGATCGTGATAAGCTATGACGTTCGTAATGGTCAGTGCAATGGTCAAAAAAATTATCTGTAATAAAAAACAAACAATCATTGGCCTTCAGTAATCGTGCTCCCGTTTAAATCTTTTGCACCTACGCATTATAACATTGTCTGCATTGATATTGCATTCGAAAATATACGAAGTTTGTATGTATTCAGAATAATATTTAATTTTTCTTAATTACAAATGTATAGTTAAAAATTAAAACCGAAATATATATATAAAAAAATATTTTTTAAGAAAATTTAATTTTAGTTAAATTATACATAGTTAAATTATATAAGCATGGATAGGCAAAATGTAAATTTTTTTTTGTTAAAATTAGGTGTATGTTTTTGCTTTTGTGATTATTATAAAAATAGTTTTTTTTTAAAGTTAATATTAGGTTCCTATAACTTAATTATAACTGTCCTTTATTAGTATTTTTTTATCCAAATTCAACGCGATATTTTTAAGTGTACACATATGAGTTATATTTTTGGCAAACTGCTTACCGTCATTGTCTTCGATTTAATTGACTCCTGAAAAACTGTCACATAAATAGGATGCAATTAAAGCTGTGTGAAAAATTTTCACTTGTTAAATTCGTATGTATTTGCCAAACTTAAACGTATATCGAAATGAGAGCAAAGTTGGTCGGCAAAGACTTATATAGCGATCTCATATGTGTAAGAACGGGTCACACTTTTTCACGTTCGCCACCAGCGTCGGTGGGCGCGGCCCGTGTATGCTACACTACGAGTATTAAATGCATTCGGTGCTAAACCCAAATCTTTATCCGTATTATAACTATCACGTAATCTTTGGCCAATGACACTTTTAAATTTTATGCTACCTATTTATTTCTTTCGTTCGCTAGGCAACAAAACAAGGCATTTTAGATTAGGAATATAATTAAGACCACATACATATTAAAATACGCTTTATATGGCCTCTATTGCCTTAATAACAGCCATATATTTTTCTCATACGAGGTAAAAATATCAAGTCATGTAAAGAGTAAAGGTGAATCATCGGTTAGTTGATCAAAAAGTCAGAAACAATATGAAAAGATTTATATATGTATCTGTTTTTATACTAAACTTGCTAGTGCCGGCTACTTCAACCGCGTTGAAAAATTAGATATAACGCCTGACACATATTGACGCTTGTCAACCGTCAAATACTTTGTCAAGCGTTGGATCTTTTTTTTTAAATATGTCCACCCTGAAATTCTATTCCAACTATTGGGGATTTTTTTTTAAATCGGGTGAGTAATTTCGAAGATTACCTCCTACATGTAAACAAACAAACAAATATACAAACATTACCTCTTTATAATATTAGTATTGATTTCGCCTTTGTTGTCTGACCTGGTTTCTATATTAGAATAGGAATTATGCAAATGTGTTATTCTAGGGATTATCTTTGAGACGATTCCGAAAAATCCCATTACTCATCATTACTTAATGTATTTTGGACGTCGGGAGATATTTATTTTTTTAAACTGTTTTAATTTTTTAAATAGTTTTTGAAGATATATACGTAAAAGGAGATGGTACAAACATGTCCTCGATACACGGCAGTAGATGGCGCAGAAAAAAACAACATTATTTGAGTTAAAATTTATATATATTGAAAATTTATATACAATGATCAAGTCTAAATTTCCGAAATACTCTTCAGATTTTTCGGACAATGTGATATTTTTTACCATCTATGAGTTTATACGAAAAATTTAAACATTGCAGAATTGTTTTGTGAAATAAGGTTTTTTTTAGTAGTAGGTTCTAGCACTGCGTTTCGCAGACATTAGGACAGCCCATATGACATCCGTTACCTCTTTACTGAAGACCACCGTGAAAGAACAGCACATATATGCTCTGTTATTTGTTTCGGTGAGTTATAAGCAATACCACAGCCCATTTCACTATCACTTCCTAATTCGTAATCCTAAGGGTCAGCGCCGACGGACGGAGTGGCAGGAAAGAGACTAATTTAGTAACAATTTAAATTCAACCTAAAGTGCTCCTGAATACGACTGTATTTGGTACAATGAAATAAAATGACGGCGAGCGACTCAAAGCGCGAATCAACTCCCTTGCCGGCTCTTTGTGACGCGCGCTCAGTGGGCTTTGCGACCTTTAGCTGCTCTTCGTCGCCACTCCGTCCGTCGGCGCTGACCCTAATAAGGTCGGCAGCGCATTTGCTGTACCTATGGCGTTTCTCGTGTTAGGCTGCGACAGCTGAATGCCATTGAGTAGACCATATTTAGCCTGTCTGACGACCTATACATAAAAAAAACACAATTATTCTACTCATCATCATCATCTCAGTCGTAAGATGTCCACTGCTAGATAGGCCTTGTCCATAATTTTTTATTTTATTTTTATGTTAAGGTAGACAGACAGGCTGACGGTTCACTTGATGGTAAGTGGCTACCGTCGCCTATAACACAAGCAACACCATGAATGATACAAGTGCGCTGCCGACCATAGAAGGTGGTATTTTTGGATAAAAATAAGATGGTAATTTTCCATAAAGATCGATCAGAAGTAGCATGGATCCACCGTCAGCCACACTCTAGAACCTTCCGGCCCCAGAGGCCGTCGGCTCTCCGTACCACGTGACCACTTCTGCCACTTCTACTGCCACTTCAACTTACTGATCCGCTGGCTTACATCAATAACTTTCGTACGTCTACAGATCTCATTTCTGATTCGATTTCGCAGTGTAACCTCTCCATACTTCGATGAGCGACGTTAAGCCTTCTTACGAGGCCCATAGTTAGTGAACACGTTTCTAAGTGGATCTTAAAACTCGACTTAAGTGAATCTTAACACTATATTACGGTATCAACTGTAATGTATCTTGCCAATACAAAACACACACTACATTACTTAAATGGTGAAAATTTTGAAAGTTTATTGCTCTTTATTAGATCTTTAATCAGTTTTAAAATTTACATAATTTTTAGTAAGCAAAACAACAATAATTATAGTTTTGACCAGATAATGACCAGATACATTCATATGTAGGTATGGTCAGTTTCGATAACAAATTCCATTAATTTCAAAATTCGCTAAGGCTTACATTTGAAATAGGCATTGATTACTGATTGACATAATTGTCACTTTGAATTTTCAAAGGAAAACATACCTTATCATTCTACGATATACAAAGAATGTTCAATCTTTGGATGATAAACCACTTTATTTGTCGAGTTTACGTACTTCTTTTTATATTTTGCAACATCATGTTTCCCAAGAGTGCGTTACATATACAAAAATTACTTGAGCCAATCACTTAAGAAGTTAATAACTCGCGGTAGAGTTAATGTGAGATTATAAGCGCAAAGAGGGATTAGCCGGGTCGTTAATCGTTCTCTATAATGCAAGCGGTGAATTCAGAAAGACGTAAGTAAGTACCTCACGTATATAAACCGGGTTGATTTTATTTATTAGCTGGTCCTTGCGAAAGTATAATAATTGGAAAACGATTTAGGTAATGATTTTTGTCAATGACGGGCAAGTAAATAAGAGTAATGAAAGACTCACAGACAAAACTGTATTGTTCTATAATTTGATTCTTAGTAAACATGTTAATATAACTTGAGACTTTGAGAAGTATAAATTATCAATTTGTTTAATAAAAGAAAAATTATTTAATGTTTATGTAATTTTAACTGTAAGTTAAAATCTAATTCAGTTATATATATTTATAACTAGCTGGTGCCTGCGACTTCGTCCGCGTTGAAAAAGAAAAAAAGTAGCCTATCCTATGTTCCATACGTCTAAATGTTAATCTACCAAGTTTCATGAAAATCAGTTAATTCGTTTAAGAGTTATAGAGGAACATACATACATACAATATCTACACTTACAGGTTTATTATTAGTATTGATACATATTGTACGAGTATAATATAAAGCTTCGGTCCCTTAGCCAGGGTCAAGGCTGCTTTTGATTGTCTTTTCCAGTCATTTTGGATTAGTTTTTAAGTTATAATCTATACTTAAGTTATAATAACACACTGTTTTTGGGTCAACCTTAACGATTTCAATGTAGTTTCACATAACGTTTTAAATTTGTACTCAGATAAATGTAATTTATTATAATTCACACGTTAATTAGGGAATTATGACAAAACAATGTGTAACGTGCCCTTTCCTAATAGAAGACATTCGTTTGTTAGTTGTCAAAACATGTTCAAAAGTCAAGTGCTTTACAATTAGGGAGTCTTATTAGATAAAATAAGGCCTAAAATTCAGAATAATTCTACGATATTAATTTTTGAAGAAACCTTTGCAAATATGTTGCAAAGATGTCATTCGTTCAATTCAGTACACTAAATTTCTTACAGATTGCTTTATATGATGAAAAAAACTCGAGAGAATCTCTACTTATTATTATGAGCCGGTAAGAACTTGTTGATGTACCCTGATATGAAGTTTTTAATACCCAAACTCGGTCAGTTTTCTCCATCTGTACCTAGATAGATAGGCTGATACATATTTGATATTTGTATGTATCAAAGGATCGTGAATACGCCGATTCTAATCGAAATCAGATAATAACGAGTAGGTTCTAGCGGGCAATTTACGTGTTTTTAAATAGGTTATGTGGTTGACTAGGGCCGGAGACTTGCATAAGGCAGGCCCGTAAGCTCTACAGCTCGTATGTAAATGTCGAAACACCACACATGCCACAAGGAAGGATTTATAGAATATTACATACTTGTTGGCACCTTACAACTTTTCGCTTAATTGACAACGGGGTGGTGTGAACTTTATAAATTAATTAAAACCGAGCTGAAATTATTGGTCCTTTTTATAAATATGGATTTAGGTTTTGAATATCTTTAGTCTTGTTTTGGAATTCTTTTTTTATGTTCTTTAATTTACTTGGCACAAAAATCCAACTAGGTAGAGCCAATTTCGAGAAAGGGTCAATCGTCGAATCCAGCTCGGAAGGGCAGCGTTCAGGATCTCTGAGATTTTTTCTCGTCCAAAAGTCCTCAGTACCGCAAAACAAAAGTTTTCGACCTATATGTGTTGCCATATGGCCCTGAAACGTGGTCTCTAACTGGGGCCTCGTAAGAACGCTCAACGTCGCTCAACGAGCTATAGAAAAGGCTATGCTTGGGGTTACACTGCGAAATCGAATCAGGAATGAGGAAGTCCGTAGCAGAACTAAAGTTACCGACAACCCGGCTGTTGAAGTGGCATTAGGCAGGACTATATTATAGTACGGAGAGCCCACGGCCGTTGGGGTTGGAAGGTTCTCGAGTGGAGGCCACGGCCCGGCAAGCGCAGCGTAGTACCTCCACCCACAAGTAGACAGACTACCTGATACGGGCCGGTACTTTTTGTAAATTATGGGGGATGTCTATATCAGGCTGTGAACGTCCTACGGGTGAGATGATGACGTTGAATCTCATATTACGACTTTTGTCGTTAGAAGTCAGAAAGTCATAAATTAAATTTTACCAACGAATTTTAATTCTAATTTAAAATTCAATTTTAATTCAGGACTACTGTCCAAACCAGTCACTATTGTTATAGCGAATTAGGTTAATTATATTCAATTCAAGGATCCTAAGATTACCTCGCTAAATCTCGATGGCCTAAAGATTGCACTATATAGATAAGGTCGCTCTGGAGCCATATATCTCGACGGCACTGTGTCTATAAATCTTAAAATACTTACACATAGGTTAACTGGTCATGCATGCATTGAATGTATTTGCTTTATTCGACAGTTTTTAGACACAAAATCACATAAATCCTTAATATAATCGACTAATAAATAGGCAAAGCCTGGACTTACAAGGTTAACTTGTAAAACGTTAATACAGTACACTTACAGTGCGCTTAATATGACCTTAGCAGAAAATTAATGCGTTCTAATGATAATTACTTAGTTTAATATTGTACAAATATATTGGTAGCTCTATTATATTGGATTCATATTAGCAGTTTTGTAACAAAACTTTCATATTGATCGAGTATTTGATATATTTTATGCCGTCTCTAGAATTTTATATTCAGATTAATTCTCCATAATTATAATAGTTGTGCGATCCTTGTGCGTGTATATCACTCGGTTTTAGTCTTAAGTATGTACGAGTATATTAGATTAGGATGAATTCATATGTTTTCGAAAATTAGGACGAGCCGTGATAATTTTTAAAACATTTTTCAATACGACTGTTTATATTTTGTGTGTCAATACGTGTTAGATAATAACAAATAAATAAATAAATATAGATAATTCACAGTAGTTCCGTTGAAGTTGTTCCGTGGCGGAACAAGTGAGTCTTTTCATAATATTTTTTGAATTTTCGAACAGTGGAAAAGTGGGATACCTTAGTAGGGATAGGTAGAACGGGTGGCTCGTTGGTTCAATGATCTGTCTTATTGGTCCCGGGTTCGAATCCCGCCAAATTTGGAAATGTACTTCTCAAAGTTAGCTTTACATAGTCTGGAATTGGAAAGAAGTAGCAGGGCACACTGCGTTTCGCAGGCATTTGGGCCCCCTTGGCGGCAGTATCCACTGCCTTACAGAAGACTTCCATAAGATAACAGCTGTGTCACTTCTCTGATTTCATCATCTCACTTTTTCTGTGGTCTACCTCTTTCTTTTACTTGGATACGATATTGTCATTTTCCAACTCCATTTTGTCCCTCTTACCTCTTATCTAGATCTAAAATCTCTTTATATGCATATCCGTTGTAGGAATTACCTTAATTGATTAGTTAAAAAATAATAAACAAATAATACTGAATTAGTTTGAAGTAACGAGTACAATCCAGTATTTGTTGACATTTACGAACTGACATTATAAATTTAAATATTTCACTTTTATCATGAAACACATTTGACTATCAAATCAATTAAACGTGTACACATATAAAAAAAAAAAAATTAAAAAAACTGTGTTGCCATTTTTAATTAAGAACTTAATAAAAATAACCCGTACTATAAAACTTCAACACAAGATGTTAACCTTCACAAGACTTTGATTTCGTTCGAATTTATTGTTCCGCTTGATACGTTACAAAATAATGATATTCCCATGAATGGAAAAGGTACTTTTTTAGTTAATGGATACATGTATGTAACTTTGGTACTTTGATGCATAAAGCGACTTAAGTACGTATTTGTTACTAACATTCAAAAGAAGTTAATCAGACTTCAATGCCACGTTACATAATAAATTATTGTCAAACATGATTAAATTACATACTCGTATTATGATTCTTTTGAAAGCAAAAGCAATGCAAAAGCACACAGTTTTTGTAACGCTAAAGGCCTCTTTCACAAACTACATGTAAAGTGTTGATTAGTTACTTTTAGAAATCATTTTCTGTTATATTGAATTATGCACTCAGTTTACTGCATCATTCGATAGCCGATTTTTTTTTAATATTTTCTATTTAATGTTTGGGACGTTTACCGTACAAACAAAGGTATATCAGCTCCATTATACCCGGTTACCGGTGACTTTAAATGACAGTTTGGCCTACTTGACGCTTGAGAAAGAGGCGCTTTGTGGCTTAAAACAGAATTGATTCAAATTTCGTATGAATATAGTATGTACTAGCTTTTGCCCGCGACTTCGTCTGTGCTTCTTTTTCTTTTTGCTCATACATTTTTATCCGAAGTTGGATTTTATATTTGTATCCCTCGAGAACTGTAGTTATTTTCTGTATGAAAGGTCCTATTGTATTCTATGTCCTATTGTATGCAAGAATAAGAAATATCTACTCCATAAGAAATTATTTATATTTATGTTTCTGGTTTTAGAAAATCTATAGTTAATAAAATATATGTGTAATAAAATCGTAACGTGTCTGTACATTAATATTTTTTTTTTTTTTTTTTTTTTTTTTTTTTGTAGCAATCTGCGATCGGCTATTTAGCCTTAATCAGATATTTTCCCGGATTCGCAGTTGTAGGAAGCATTCCCGTGAATGACACTCCAGTAATATGTTTGAATTTATGTTCTTTGGTCCAAGTTAAGTATGTGCCATCTTTTTAGACGTTTCACATTTCGATTTATGTTCATGAGACTTTTCGCCAATTCATTCGAGTGTTCCTTTAATCTCTCTTTGTATTTTTTACTGTTTTTGCTAACTTCTTCCTTAACAGTTGGCATCTGCAAGTATTCGTGAATTTCAGTATTTCTTACAAACCAGTGCGCGCCGGAGACCGTCCTTAATGCTATGTTCTGAAATCTCTGTAGGATCTCTAGATTTGAGTTGCTTGCCGAACCCCACAGCTCTATGCCATAAGTCCAAATGGGCTTTATGATGGTTTTATAAACTAGAAGCTTGTTCGTAAGAGACAGCGGAGACTGACGCCCCAACAGCCAATTTAGTGATTTAAATTGTAGGTTAGCCTCTTTCCTTTTAGTTCTGATGTGGTTTGCCCAAGTGAGTCTTCTGTCTAGATGTAAACCCAGATACTTCACACTGTTACTACTTGGCAGAACCTTATTCTCCATACGGACAGGTGGGCAATCGCCTTTTCGCAGCGTGAACGTAATTTGTATAGATTTATTAACGTTAGGTTTAATTCTCCACTTTTGAAGCCAAGCATCTACCTTATTAAGCTGTGCTTGTAGTTTTAAGGATGCATACTTGGGGTCTCTGTCACTTGCAAGGCATGCCGTGTCGTCAGCATACGTTGCCATTGTTACTTCTTCCGTTTCAGGCAGATCTGCCGTATAAATAGAGTAGAGGAGCGGTCCCAAGACTGATCCCTGCGGCACGGAAGCACAGATGTTATATAGCTTCGAGTAGTCTTCCCCACATTTTACCTGAAATTGTCTCTGTTCCAAGTAGGATTTCAGTATCATGAACAGTGAGTTTGGTAGTAATTTTTTTAATTTGTACAACAGTCCTTTGTGCCAAATTCTGTCAAAAGCTTGTTGTATGTCTATGAAAGCCGCAGCGCAATATTCCTTTTTCTCCAGTGATTGTCTAATTTTTTGAACTACTCGATGCACTTGTTCAACTGTTGAGTGTTTTTCACGGAAACCGAACTGATGATCAGGAATGATCTTGTCATCTTCAAGTACAGGTTTCAGTCGTTGCAAGAGGACCCTCTCGAACACCTTGGATAGTAAAGGAAGGAGACTTATCGGCCTATATGAGCTAGGGTCGTTTGGTGGTTTCCCAGGTTTTAAAATCATACAGATTTGTGATATTTTCCAGAGTTTTGGATAATAATGTACTCTAAGGATTGCATTAAATAGCATTGTCAAGAAGACAATAATTTTTTTGGGCAATTTTTTGAGCACTTCACCCGTAATCATGTCGAAACCAGGTGCTTTCTTGTTTTCAAGGGAGTGTATAATACGTCTAAGTTCTCTCGGAGTAACCAGCACAAGCGGCAGAGATAGCTGCTGATCACTATTAATGATATTATCAACTTCCTTCTCAAAGCCCACCATCGACGACTGGTTTGGAGTGAATATTTCAGATAAATGTTTTGCAAATAATTCTGCCTTTTGACTTTCACTCCGGGCCCAAGGGTCGGCATCAGATTTCCTTATAGGAGGAATATGGTTTCGAGGTCTTTTAAAGTTTTTAGTTATTTTCCACAAGGAATAGTTATCTTTCTTGTGGGCTGAGAGACTAGATATTTTATGTTGGAAGCTCATGTTTACGTTTTCTTTTATTAAAGCTTTTAGCTCTCTTGAGATTTTGTTGTACTCGGATCTGTCTACATCAGATCTAGTCAAATGAAGTCGTCTTCTTTGTCTTCTCTTTTCTTGTAGTTTGTTGCGTATATCCAAAGGAATGTTATTTCTTTCGATGTGACAGCTCAGTGTCGGAGTAGAACGCCATGCTGCTACTTGTACGAGGTTTGTAATGTAAAATGTTGCTTCGTCTATATCCTCTTTAGTTTTCAGTTTGACTCTCAGTTCAACTTCATCCTCAAGGTATTCAGAGAAAGCCCTCCAGTCGGTTCTTTGGTTGTATAATGTTGTTTTCTGTTCCCGCTGTATTGGTGAGATGCTAAGTGTGGCCATGATAGGAGTGTGATCCGAGACAGAGTCAAGCGATGACTCAATATCAAAATACACATGAGAAAGTCCCTTTACAACAAAAAAGTCAACCAGATCAGGGGACCTGTTTGGGTCCGTCGGCCAATAAGTCGGTTCACCTGTTCCCAGGATCGTTAGATTATTTTGGTCAATACTTTTCTTTAGTTCGCGTCCTTTAGTAGTTGTCAATCTAGAACCCCAGAATGTGTTCTTGCAGTTCCAATCCCCTCCACTTATGAATTTGTTTCCCAAAGTCAAAAAGTACCTGTTAAACATATCTTGTTTTGGATTGTGTTTTGGTGGGCAGTAGATGGCACTAACATTAATAGGTCCCATCTTTCCACTCACTGTTACTGTTGTTGCTTGTAGCCAATCTTCTCGAAACATACTGTGAAGGTGATGATTTATATTACTTTTAATAATAACTGCAGATCCTCCATGCGATGTTCCGTCAGGATGGTTTGTGTTATATACGCAGAAATTGTTAATTGTAACCTTTTTATTGTGGTTAAGATGGGTTTCTGATATCAGAGCAATGTCCACTTTATTAGTATTGAGGAGTATTTCGAGCTCTAGTTTGTTTGGCGCCAGTCCATTAACGTTCCATGTGGCAATACGTAAAGAGAGCATTAAGGAAATTTGCTGATGAGTGTCACAATGAGATTCATCATTGTGCTTAGCTGTGTTATAAGTTGGTCAATTCTTTCTGTCTGTTTTATCATAAGTAATTGTAATTGAAGAATATGTCCTTGTTGATTATTTTCATTGTCTATTTTATTTAAATGTGTTCTCTGTGACTCAGTGTCAACGGGATCGCTTCGTTTTTGTCTATGTAAATTCTCAATATTTACTTTCGTAAATGACGTTCGCGACTTTGTACAGTCTTCATTCACGTTTGCGGTTCTGCTGAAAGATGTTCCATTCTTAACAGCTTCGCTATAAAGTCTCGTGTTTTTTTTAGAATCAATATATCCACTATGTTGTGAGGGTAAGGAATTTCTTTTAGTTTCTGGCCTATTTCTGGTATTATTAACAGTATTTTCTGCAGATGGGCTGTTAATTCTGTTTGCTTCATTAGTTCTGATCTTAAGATTAGGTTGAGGGATGCTTGTTTTCTTTCTTGCAAGTATTTCCTTGTACACTATGCATCCTTTATAACTAGCAGGATGACTTCCTGAGCAAAGCGTGCACACTGCTGGGGTGTTTCTATCTACAGGACACAACGTAGTTTTATGAGGGCCAGCGCACTTGACGCATCTATACGGTCGCATACAATTATTTTTTGAGTGCCCGTATTGTTGACATCTTGTGCACTGTACTATTGTTCTTCTTCTTTTAGGGTCTTCTATTACCACCCTTTGGTGGTAAATGAATTTGATATCTTTAACCATTTTATTATTTTCATGAGGAGCTACATTAACGAAAAATGTATTTAAGGGCTCTTTTGTTCCTGGTTTCCTTGCTGTGACTATTTCGCCTTGCACTTTATTACCCGTATTTTCTATTGCTTCAATAATTGCATCCTTCGGTGTACTAAAATGGAGATGTTTGATTACAAATCTCATACATTTTTGGTCCTTGCGAGTAAAGGTATGACCTATCAACCCTTTAGCTCTTATGTGCTCAATCAAAGTTTTGTACTTATCAACAGTACTAGATGATATGATAAGTTGATTTCTAGACACTACTTTAAAAGTGTAGTCATTCTTATCTACTACTTCTTCCAAAAATTTCGTCAGTTTTTCCAGATCATCGACACCATACAGTACTATCGGTGGTGGTTTAGGAATTTTTTTTAAGGGAGCAGCATCATCTATATCGATGTCTAACATCGAGAAGCTGTTATTTATTTCGACTTCTGGGTTCGTCTTGTTTTGAGGTATGATTATTCCTCTATTCTGGTTAAGTAGGTCGACCATTTTTTGCCTCCTTTTTGGTTCATTAATTTTATTTACCGCTTTTTCATCAGGGGAACGATTTCTTTTTTGTTTGGGTATTCGTTGCCACTGAGCATTTGGGTTACGAGAACCAGTATCACTTGATTCCATTTCTTTATTTGTAGGATGTTGTGTTTCAGTAATGTGTTTTTGTTTTAGTTCACTGGTATCACTTAATGATGCCGATCTTTGACGATTGAAGAAACCCGGGTATAGTATTTGTTGGGTCAGCATTTTGGATGGTTTTGACACAGGTAGCACTACTTTGCCCCCCCCAGAATACGTGGGGCTGCCCGAGCTGTGCTCAGGGAGGGATTCTCCGGCTTCGCCGGTACCCTCCTGGGGTAGATTCTCTTTGAGTCTTGCTTCCATGTGAGTTAGTTATTTTTGTCTCAGGGTTTTCTTCCCCTAGCCAGAAGGTTCGGTTAAAGCGCCGAAGACTCGCTTTCGCACTTCATATTTAGCTACTATGGTCCCGAGGTAGGTGGATTGAACGGAACTCGTTATGGAACATAGCATTGCCCAGAGGGGACGACCCGCAATATTGCGAGCCCGTCACAAGACTGCGATGGCAGTCCAGTGACGGCGTGGACGTATATGAAGCACTTGTCAGTGCGCGTCAGATAGCCTAGCTCCGCTCACCTAGACGTACGCTACTGGTAACTTAGCATTTTATAGGTGTGAATTCCCTGGCAGAACCCACCCCACTAAGACCAAACACTGACTTCCCCCCCACATTAATATTTAAAAATTTTTTTTGTACATGTACTTATGTTACCGAGGTCAAAAAATAGTTTTTAAAATTTATTTTTTTTGTTTGTGCACGCTAATCTCGGAAAAGGCTTAGCCAAATTGATTGCGGTTTTCACTGATGTATTGATGATTACCAGTATTAAACTATAGGATACTTTTTCCTCTGGGATTTTCAAAAATTAAATAAGTTTCTGTTTTTAAAAAATTACAATTTTTAGTGACCGTTAGTTTATAGGTAATAAGCGAATTTAAAAGTCAAAAATTTTGTCGTGACATTGTAGAGTGAGGTGTGTATCACAAAAATAACAAAGGTTAGCTCGTAGTATTGTGCAAAAGAAGATTACGGCCAAGTGGCTTCGCAAGGATGATCGATTATCTCGTTCACGACTCTTGCTACTTGTTGTTTACAACTTTCGATGCGTGTCTATTGTCCAATCAACTATAACTACACATTATTTATTTCATATATTATATTATTGTCATATTATTTTATTGTTTTTTATTCATTAAATAGGTTTCAAAGAAACCTAACCAATTAAATTAACGCCAAGGAGCTGCGAGTGCGTTATCTACTTTGATAACATGACAAAGAAAAAAGCCATAAGGAGCGGATAGAGTCGACAATTGAGTTACAGAATGTCACTTACCCTTCTTTTACGTTAGGAAATCGTCTTGAATACCCGAAAGTGGAGGTACGCCAGACTCTCTGGACATGCAGTGTGCCCTGCAAGCTACTATAGCACATTACATAGAAAGTTCATAAACTTCTATGTATCGATACATAACCGATACATATATCGGTGAGAAAATTTCATAGATTCATGAATATTGGAGGAATTCTAACACATACATAATTATCTCCAGTAGTTGGACGAAATGTATTTTTTTATGCTACAGTCTTATTACATGTAACATATATTGCCTATCTACATTTAGGTACAAGATTCAGGGCCACTGTATTATGTTTACGAAGCGAATGGAGTAATTTTATTTAGTCTTTTTATTTTCATTTCGGAACCACAATTTCAAAGAGTTGGTCCTCAAGGCAAAAATTCCGGTCTAATTAAAAGGCCACTGTCAAATGTGTCGAATGTGTATGACTATAAGATAATTGGCATATAATTTTAATTACTTAATTATAAGACCTAGAGGTCTGCTAGTGTTCGAAAACAAACAATCTTTAGCTTTACATGCTTAGTATAAAATAAAGTTGCTTCTCGCCGTCTAATATCCGAAGTTTTCTCTTAACATATTATCATATAGATTTGAGTTTTTTTTTAAAGATTACAGCAATACAGATTGGTTGGTCCTTTATTGCTTTTTCTGTTACGAGTAATGAAATCGTATCAAAATCGGTCGTTTAGAAGAATAAAATATTAAAATTATTATTAAAAATAAACAGTTATAGGTGATGAATAGACCACAGTAGATTAAAGAAAACATGCTTAGATTATAAAACATGATACGATTTATTATAAGACATTTTTGAAATTGACACCTTTAATTTTCAATCGCCCTGAGCAATTTAACGAAATCTAGTATTTATCTATGATTATATAAGTGCCTACAGTGGTAAATGAATCTAATTGCTAATGTATAATATTTTAAACTATTAGGCCTCTGTGATTGAGATTATTTTAATTACTTGTCAGGTCTATATAGTTTTGAAATACAACAGATGTTGATTTTATAAAAACGACAAGTTTTAGTAGGAAAGTCAGAAGATAAAAAATTCTAAGACTATATATTTTTCATGTTTATTTAAACGTAGAAACATAGAAAAAGTAAACAATAAGACATAAAATTGTTTTCCATCAAACACATGGATGTAAGAACGGTAAAATAAAAATGTACCTAACATAGTACATTGTTCTTATACCTAATACATAAAAGTATTAAAAAATACATAAAATATTAATTTTTTTGGTACATAAAAATGTGTTAATATTTGTATAAAATATTTCGACAAATAGCATTATTGTAATTAAATAATCTAAGTATAAATTAGTAACATTTCTAGAGTATAATGTTCTATGATACATCGTATCTTGTATCACCTATGCGTAAATGAAATATGTATAACTAATACGCGTAAAGGAGTACAAAAAAACTGGATTGAAATGATGATGGCATGGCAAGATGTTATTGCTGTTGTCACAAAAACTCAATTTCATAATTTTGACGGTGTATTAAGAAATGTTATAAGTAAGAAGTTATAAGTACTTGTAAAGAGAAAGGATATTATAATTATGGAGTTTTATCGGCCTTTGTTGCGAACTGCTTACTCGTAGAACATTTTAATCAAGCATTGGAGAATAATTATTCATATAGGTATTTATTACTTATAGGTACTAATTACTTGTACATATCTGCCTCACTGTAATATTTACTGGTAGTACCGCTTTACACAAGTGAACCTTCAACTGATATCTGATTTCAATTGATCCACTGATTAACTGATGTCTGAATAGGCGAATCCGCAGACAAGCTCAACTGATGTCTGAATAGGCGAGTCCGAAGACTAGCTCAACTGATGTCTGAATAGGCGAATCTGCAGACAAGCTCAACTGATGTCTGAATAGGCGAGTCTGAAGACAAGCTCAACTGATGTTTTCTATATCATTTTCTATATCATATTATGTATTGAACATAAAAAACCTAATTAACCTAACCCATTAAATTTAAAAACAAAAATGAAACATTTTGTATTAGGGGAACCGACGAGGGGAACCAACTTAGTACATTTGGTATACGTATTACCTGGAGGTTTTTTAAAGTTTTACTACGATTAGTAAATTGTTCATGTTTTTTTTATCCAATTTCTATTTCACGAATTACAACTTCACAATGATATAATTATACTTGTACTAAGACATATTTTTTTTATATATAAAGGTTTGTAGGCAAAAACTACGCCAGTGTATATCCAAATGCGGTGCCGAAATTGATTGGAATAAAGAATAAGGAACTAATAGGGATTACCCAATAGGTAACTTATCCCCTATTTTTTACCTAAGGAGTCTATAACTATGGGCCTCAACGCTCAACGAGTGTCTTCACTGGCCGCGGGGCAACGCTGGACCCAGGCTGCTTTTGACCGGTTATTTTAAAAATTAAAATAGAGAAAGTCTATATTCAGAAACGGGTGTCCTACGATTGAAATCATGAATATAAAAATTTGTGTGTCAGCTCCCGACACACGGACTGGAATAAACTTATGAACGACTATAAAATTTAAATTTTCACAATTCGAACATGCCGAAGGAACAACTTTGTTCTATTTTTAAATAATATTGCTTAGATGGCGCAATCTTTCTGAAACTTCAGAGATATGCTAAAATATTAAAAAAATAGAACTTAACTATTGTATAACGCATAACATAACGCATTCGTGTGACAATTCTGATGTTAATCCCATAAATTTTCATACCACGGGCTTTATACACACGAATATTATGCAAATCGATTCTTAAGGAGTAAACTCCAAAAACAATTTTTAATTTTATGTATGTAATTTAAAACAGAAACCATATTATGAGTTAATTCCTTATATAACTTTTGCATACAATTTTATATGCAAGAAACTAAGTTAAAGTATTTCAAGTGGCTCATTCATCTTGTCGAACGTTTGCATACAGTGCTATCAACAATTTTAATTGACAACAGAACCTTTGTCGATGCAAATGCATCCGCCGCTAAACACATTGTTCCTTTATCAGATTAGATGACCCTATAAAAACCGAGAAAAATATAAAAACCTGATATTTTTCTTCAATATAGCACCTCACTGACGTCTGAACATAACATACATCCCGCATAACATGGATTTCTTGTATCTAAAGGCAAGTTATTATTTTTATTAGTCAGGGCCTCTTTCACGAACTAAAAGCTTTGATTAGTTACTTTTAGAAATCATTTTCTGTTTTATTGAATTATGCACTTGGTTTACTGCATCATTCGATAGGCGATTTTTTTATTATTATTTTCTATTTAATGTTTGGGACGTTTACCGTACAAACAAAGGTATATCAGCTAAATTATTCCCGGTGACAGGTGACTTTAAGTGACGGTTTAGCCTAATTGACGTTCGTGAAATAGGCGCCTAAACTTAGTTAATTGGAATATTAAATCTCAAGTATCTATTTTATTAATCTCATATACCCTTTTTAAAATTTGGTTGAAATATCTGAAATAATCACAATACAATGCAATAGTTTTTTCATAATTTTTGTTTTATCATTGATTTCAATTTATGTTATTGTAAGGTTTGATGTAGTAAGTTGTAAATTATTCTAAATTTTAGTCGTAAGCCATAAAATGTCATCACGGGAAGATAATTTTTTTCTTAAATCTACTTATATGTTATAATAAAAAATCCATTTACAAAAATTAAAAATCAAACGCTTATTTTACAATGTCGCTAACTTGTATGTACTAGATGTGTTTCACTAAACATCAGGCGCAAAAAATATTTCATTTTACAAATACGTTATTTTCTTTCAGTTCCAATAGTCTATTTAAATATAAAAAATACCGATTTTTAGTCTCATTATTTTGGAGTATCCTTTTCAGGTAGGGCTGTTTATAAGCGGATTTTTATTCGTTTTGGGATCTCCAGTAGCAATGTTACAACATGCAACCTCTTCGCAAAGTTTTATCATTCATCAATCGCAGGCGCCTCCTCAGTCACCTGTTGTTTCTGGTACGTTTGCCTACTAATCTATTTTAACTACAGGTTTTTAGATTCTACTTAGATGTTTATAAGACTTATGGTCTCTTTCACCAACTACAAGTAAAGGGTTGATTTTAGAAATAACTTCATGTTTTATTAAATTATTCACTCGGTTTAGTGCATCCTTCGATAGGCGAATTTTTTTAAATATTTTCTTTTTAATGTTTGGGACTTTTACCGTACAAACAAAGGTATATCAGCTCCATTATCCCCGGTAACTGGTAATAGCCTACGTGACAGATGGTGAAAGAGGCCCTTAGTTTTAACTGCCTCATAGTAACATTTTTATGTCGGGTTCCACTGCAAAAGTATTTCAAAACAAGGTCCAATGGCAAGACTTCTTAAATTGGCCACTACTGATAAGGTTTTTATATTGGTTTATTTTCTTGATTTATTAAATTAAATCTACTAAATCCATTAAATCCATTGTTTTCAGCTTCACGGCCAACAGGTGTATATGATAGCGTCCAGGTATTGCCCATATTTAATTCTGTTAATAATATTATAATTAGTTGAAATTAAAGACTTCGTAGGAAATTATAAAATTATCTTTTTCCTAGCCCAAATACGAATATAAATACGAAGTATCAGATCATCAAACGGGCGACAGAAAGAGTCATTGGGAAAGTAGAGACGGTGATAGAGTTAGAGGCGAATACAGTTTGTTTGAACCAGATGGCGTTTTGAGGACTGTGGAGTATTCAGCTGATGCTGTACATGGGTGAGTATTTGAAAATGGTGGTAGATTAAGTATAAAATTTAGGTATTTTATGATATATTCATTACATTGTGTTTCTTTTTAAATATAGACAGCAGATTAAAAGTCCACTTAATGGTAAGAGGCTCCCGTCGTCTACTACATAAGCAACACCATATGGGTTGCAAGTGCATTTCAGTTTCTGGGCGGGGATAGGGGAATAGACTGGCATCTCGTGTTTACAACAACAGACTTGCTTTTATTTCACGGTGATCTCATGTAAGGGTTTCTTCAGGCGGGCTGCTAAATTCGTTTTAGTTGTCATCTTGCACGATTTTATTTCGGACGAAATGTGCGACCGCGGAGCACAGTGTGCTCTGTCACTACTAAATATTATAAAACTTAAGATTATATTAAGCTGCTATTGAATTAAATAAATATCACCATGATATGACCATAAGATTTTTTACAGGTTTAACGCTGTAGTAAAAAGAAATGAAGCCACAAAACATCAACAGTCCGTTTTACCTGTTTCTTATAATCAACGTATATCAAGTAACCCTAACAAGCGTTATCTGGAAGCAGATGATCCAGGACATTTGAGAAGAGATGGGTTTGTTTCAGATCCCGATAAAGCCCATCCCAATTACGTGGAATCAAGACCTGGGCCATCACACAGCTCAGTGGGATTTAGTGTAAACCATGTAGTTGCATTGAGTGAAGAAGCAGTGGATTCGTTTTAATATTTCCTTTTTAAAAACATTTAAAAAACATAATATAGTCAAAACTACTTATATTTATTGTACTCGCTACGAAATGCGAAGGCAATATTTTTCACTTATCTGTACTGTAATGAGGATTTACAGTTCAGATAATTATTCCCCACTGATCTGTAGATTTCTATAAGAGTATTTATTGCACTTAGAATTTATAATAAAATGCTAAACTTGTATTCATGCTTTTTATTAAGTAAAATAATAGTAGGTATATAGTGGTTCCGCTACACGTTATCGAGATCACGGGTTTTAAATAGTTTATCACAATGTATCAGTTCATCATCAGTTCGCCGTCAGTACATTATAAATTTATGATAATTTCTTATTCCCTATCACCTTCATCGTTACCATCGTTACCATCGTTACCATCGTTACCATCATTACCATCGTTACCATCGTCACCATCACCTCCCTCACTACCATCACCACCGTGATGAATCTTTTGGCGTACATCGGCTTTGAATCTGAAAATTTTATTTTTATATTAAAAAAACAGAATAATAATAACAATACAATTTTTCATGTCACCTATCTGGACTTATTTATCTGGACAAGGTTTGGACCTTGTCTGGACTCGTTAAAATATAGAATGAATTTTGTTTATACTCGTTAACTACTCGTTACTAGAAATATTGCGACGTTAATAGTCTCTACTGTAAGCGCCTGTTTCACAAACGTCAAGTAGGCCAAACTGTCATTTAAAGTCACCGGTAACCGGTGATAATGGAGCTGATATACCTTTGTTTGTACGGTAAACGTCCCAAACATTAAATAGAATATAATAAAAAAAAATCGGCTATCGAATGATGCAGTAAACCCAGTGCATAATTCAATATAACAGAAAATAATTTCTAAAAGTAACTAATCAACACTTTACTTGAAGTTTGTGAAAGAGGCCCTTTATGTTTAATATAAAACAAATCTAATATAATGTGCAAGTAACAACTTCAATGTTGACATATAAACTATTTATCTGATACGAGTCAGAATATATATGAATATTCATACTGAATCAGCTATTACGATTATTAAATGTGCTCTGCGGAAGGTAGAAAAGCAGCAGACTAAAACGCTAGCTGACCGTGCATTGATAAGATTCAGAGGGTCAACAGAAACTGGGATTCTAAGCTGCGTCTGCCGTGGTAACAAACGGTGGGCGGACCCGACCAATAGGGTTAGAATAAGGTTAGAATTATAATGAAATTTCTTACCCTTTTTTGTGATCGGCAGTGTAATACACGGTTCGAATGTGTCCATCAGGTTGGACGAGGGAGTATTTTCCCTTCACAACATCACCATGTCTCTCTTCCCACTGCGACTTCTTATCCCCAGTATGCTTATCAGCAACTGAGTAAGAGAATTTGTACTCAGGCTGAAAACAAATTAATTGTCTATTACTTTACATTTTTATTATACTTGTAAAGTCAGCATATTGCTTTTTGTAACTCCTATCTTTTCATAACACATCACAGTAACACGAACAAAGTATACTAGCCATCCGTTCCGGCTAGATGAAACTTCCTCGTTGGTAGGTATTTCCATTTGTGAAAACCGCATCAAAAGTTAGACAGGCAGACAAGCAGGTAAATGTACTTGGAATCGCATACTCACTCACTGACACACAGCAAGCGCTTTGGCTGCTTTTTCACAATGGTATTCTGTAAGGGATAGGTGCGGTCTTCTGTCCTGGGTCACTATTTTTATGAATTATTTACATGATTTATGTAATTAAATACAATGCTTACTGTATGTTTAGGCTCTTCGTGGTGCTCCTCGTGTTTATGGTGTTTTTCTGGTTCTTGAGCTTCTTCTTGACCACCCATTTCTTGTTGTCCATTATCTTGGTCGTGCTTATGTTTCACTACATGTTTCACTTCAATTTTGTACCCATGTTCCTTTCCGTGAGTCTTCTCGTGTCTCATCTGTTGGGATGTAGCAACATACGCCTGGGTCCCCAGAGCCAGAAGGCATAAGGTAGCAACCTAGAAAAGGTATAGATTTTATTGATAGGTAAAGGTGATTATATCAATTACAACTGCCCTTTGCCTAAATATAGATAAAGAATATTTATGTAACCTCTCCTTGGTAGAGCAACTAAAGGTAATAAAGTTTCTGAGGTGTTCCGAGGAAGTATTTCAATTACATCTGCCCCACATGCGGAGTTCATTCGAATTATTTGGTGCCGCTGCGTCCGGTTTCAATAGGTAAAGAGTTTATCTTGAGGACGCGCAAATTTGGAAACAAACGCCTTTAAAATTTGGAACAAAGCTACAATTTGAGCTACCTCAAGTACCAAGTTTAAGTACCCTAGGTGACAATCAAGCAGAGTCGTCAATCTGCCTGCCGCTCTTTTGTAATCAATACTAATAATAAATCTGTAAGGGTTGGTCATGGAGCAAGTTACTTTATTTTCAGAGATATCGAGTTTATGGGCTCTATACATGATACTGAAACTAAATTGACCATTTTTAGAATTTTTTTCTGTATGTATGTATGTAAGTATGTATGTTCCTCCATAACTCTTAAACGAATTAACTGATTTTCATGAAAGTTGGTAGATAAACATTTAGACGTACGGGACACAGGATATGGTACTTTTTTCTTTTTCAACGCGGACGAAGTCGCGGGCGCCAGCTAGTATATAAAATAAGAGGATTTTGCTTGTTAGGAAAACGTAACAAGAATGAGACACATCCTTTACTTGTTCTAATTCAGGAAATTAAAGAAAATAGACGTGAACTAAATAATGATAAAAAATGAATTTAAAAAAACAACACTCACTGATAGCCACATTTTAGAATATATTGGTTCGTATACTGAACTGAACAATTCTAAATTCAGGTATGAACTGTGACAGCGAATGATGCGCCAAATCCTTATATTGGTAACCACACCCTAATTTGAGAACGATATATTTTTAATCGATATTAATTAAATCTTTTACGAATTGCGACTAGTATCGGATGTGCATGTCAGCGTACACTGATAGTTTACGTTCGATTTCCGGTGTTAGTGTGATGGTTGGGGAGCCCAAGAGGGGATTTCTGGAGCCACTCGAGCGCGTCAGATTAAGCTATGGTAGATTAATTACATGCTGAAAAGTGTGCATTTTAATAATCTGACGATTTGGTTGGTGGGGTTGGCGGGGTGGGGGTAAAATTTTAAATACAACTCGAGCGCGTCAGATTTTTAGAGGGGATGTTAAGTGAACCTAAACTAAGCTCCCATTTTAAATTCAGACGATTCGGATGTAACGCAAGCTCGTGGCAGCTTTTTGAAAATGCAAAAAATATTTTTGACGATTCTCATTTTGTAATACTCAAGCGCGTCAAATTTTCATACAGACGGTTCAGCCTAAAGTCCTGATCGTGCTGATTCTTAATCTGACGATTATATGGAGGATTTTACAAAATTTTAAACGCTTGTAGACGCTCACCCCACCGCTGAAATGAAAAACTTCATATAACCTTTTTTTCTTCTTACCATCCAATCTTCAAAGTCCAATAGGTCCCCACGACGCTCGAGTGACTACACATTTAGCATCGTGGGCTCCCTAACCATGATGCCTGCAATCGATGAATTACTTGAATCGACTTAACATTGAGTTTTTGAAACGAATGCAGCAAAGAAACAACAAAAAATGCTACTCATTACCTTAATGCCTTTATCGTTTATATTGCATACGTTTATGTTTCAAATCTATTCATTTTTTATTGTTATGAAAATGTCACTAATATTTGCTTATAGTAAAAAAACAAAGTGGAATTTTCGTTAAGGTGCTTGCTTAAACGCTCTGTCTTACGGGTCCCTAGTTCGATTCCCAGCTGGGCCAACTTTTTAAATGAACTTCAACGTCAAAGTTTATTTGCAATGTTTCCTTAATATGACAAGTAATGGCAGGACACAATGTGTTTTGTAGTAGTAGACAGTAAACAGCATGTGTGTTTTTGTAAGTGAATGACTACATACACACATAAAAGTTTACCCCTTTATAATATTAGTATATAGACTTAGGGCAACCTTAAAGTACTCAAAACCTTTTATAGCAATGTAAATAAAAGTTTTAGTAAGTATCTAGAATGAAGTATATTTTACCTATTAAATAAAAACAGGATGATCCAATGATAAATATAAAAATAACAATTATGTACTATAAAATATATTTTTCAGTTTAAAGGAACTCTAATAAATTAAGTTCATAAGTGTTAATTAACAATAATCTGTGAAATCAACGCTTTATTGCTCTCAAGGGTATCACTACATGAACGGATATACGTAATCATTAAATTATATATATGTGACTATTGAAATCGTATATACATACAATTATTTATTAAATACCCACCTCCTTTATCAAATACTTCTTTCAATTATGTATCTTAGAGTACTTTTTGAACTATCAATAATTACAAATTTCAGCTCGAATGGGCAGCGTTCGGAAAGGTCCAAGATATCTTCTCGTCCAAAATTCCTCAGTGCCTTAAAACAAATGTTTTCGTAAGAAAGCTCAGAGCTATGGAAAGGGCTATTCCTGGGGTTACACTACGAGATCTGTACACTACGAAAGGTTCTGACATAATCTGGCGTATTAGTAAGTTCATTAGTACTCGTATATAGTATACTAGCTGGCGCCCGCGACTTCGTCCGCGTTGAAAAAGGAAAAAGTAGCCTATCCTGTGTCCTGTACGTCTAAATGTTTATCAACAAAGTTTCATGAAAATCAGTTAATTCGTTTAATAGTTATGGAGGAACATATATACTCGTAAATACAATACCTACACTTACAGATTTATTATTAGTATTAGGGCAGGGAGAGCCGACGGTCGCTGGGGCCGGAAGGTTGTCGACTGCAGGCCACGAACTGGCAAGCGCAACGTAGGACGTCCACACCGATAAGGTGGACAGACGAGCTAATAAGGGCTGCAGGTTGACTTATGATGTTTCCTTTCGTCGCTGTTTTTAATATATTGAAGTTACAGATTGTGAAATGGAGTGTGAAAACTATAACGAACATGTATTTTTAAATCATTTTCATATTTTTTATTCGCGTTGCACTGGTTCTCATACTATTGAGTATTACAGTCTATCTATAGCATTTATCTTCCATGTTATTATCTATCAGTCGGTATTTGTGGTCAGACAGTACCTGCTGCCTTGAAAAAATTTCTATAATTCTAAAGTGGGCGTAGCAAAAATAAAAATAACTTTAGTTATGAGTTATGAGTTTAATTGATTGCATAGACATAATATATCCTTTGATAGTATAGTCAGAGCATTTGAGAATCTTACTTCGGCTTTGCACGGATGCATTTTGTTTTCTGCAAATTACAAATTGCAAATTCTGCAAATTGCAATTACATATATAAGCTTTCGTTATCGTTCTTTCTATTAGTGAAAACGGTATAAAAATCCATCCGATGGTTTTGGAAAACTTAGCGGAGAAATGAAACTGAAGCGGACAGCGGTTTGTTTTATAATATGCACTAGCTGGTGCCCGCTACTCCGTTTGCATTGGTAAATGAAAAATAAGTATAATAGCTACTTAAATACCGTCTGGCATCTTTATCGCTGTGAGGATGGAGGCGCTACTACGGCGACAGTGATGCCTATTTTTTTATATTTTAAGGCGAAACCTATAATTTTTCTAGGATAAAGGGTACCCTATATATTAATTCAGATAATAAACTATCTGTGTGCCAAATATCATCCAAATCAGTTCAGTAGTTTTTACATGAAAGAGTAACAAACATACACGTATACATATATCCATCTATCCTCGCAAATTTGCTTTTATAATATTAGTAGGATTTGTTTTATTTTACTTATAAAATAAATTTTGTAATACAGATTTCTTTGACAATAGAATGCTAATAAAATTAACAAAATTGAGGTTTCACATATATACCTAAATAAACCTTTAAATAGTAAAAAATATACTATTATCATCATAATTGAATTTTAAAATTCATAACGATATTAATTAATATCTTAAAAATTAAGATAGTCAACATCTATGGTTGCATAAGGTCTGCAATATGTCGATTAAGTCCAGTGTACTTCTACAAAGCATTGCTGATCTATTTAATAATTTTCTTACACGTGTGTTCCGTGTCTTAGCCAATCTCTATGCACTTGTATTTATGTAAGCCGTCAACAGCAAATCACAAGGAATGACGAAGCAATCGTCATAGCTCAATGAATCTAGATGTCGGACCCTTTGGACTTGGACCCACATGTTTAACTACTTGGAAAACAGTGATGATAATAATACTGAATTGATATTTATATTACTTTTATTTTTATACGTATAGAAAATTTAGTGAATTAGTATATTCATAATTTTCAAATAAATACAAATAAAGTATTAACATCATGTAATGTCAATTATAAAAAACATAAAATATTTTAAAATGATTTGGTAACTAATGGATGGTTGCTGTCAAACCAAAATTTGCTATGTGCAAAAAGTTTTTGGAATTTCGAAAAAAGTTTTACTGAAAATTTTTACATGAATATTTATTTATAACAAAGTATTTTATTTGAAACTTATTCGTCTTTTAAGCATGAAAATTTAAGCATTAAAATAAATTATTGATTTTAATGCTTAAATTTTAAAATAACAAATTTAGCATAAAAATAAATAAACTATTTATTTTTATAATACAGTAAAATTATAATTTATAATACAGTAAATTTTGCAGATTCTATAGTTGCCGCACATGATAGCATATTTTATTAAGAGGTCGTAGTTTGACAAATACTGCTCATAAATACTTAGCAGTCTTTTTATACGATAAATAAGGACAAATCAAAATGTTAAAATTTCAAAAAGTGCACATAGCAGATTTTGGTTTGACAACGACGATATGTAATCACTAAATACATCATGAAAAATCGAAAAGGCATTTCCAATAATAGACAGATTAAGATTTTCTTATTTCCTCTATAGTTACAAAAACAATTTTGGGTTCAGAGGAAATTAGACCGATTTATTTAAGTAATATTAATCGTATTTCCAAGATTCTCCTCCCCTCTCCACTCTGATTTCACGGCGATGCATTTCGATCTTCTCGAGATAGTCAAGTAGGGCATCGTAATTAGGGAATTGGTTTGGTGTCGGACTGCGAACGTTTCTAGGCAAAATGACTACTTGTCCCGATGGCGTTCTAGTGTAGTCTCTACCTCCAGTTCTAAGGAACCTGTAGTCTAGGATCCAAGTTGGTTCCACGTATGTAGGACTGTATACTTCTTGCACGATTCTGAAGAAAAAAGTATATTTTTAAAAATTATAGCGTTATCTATCTCTATATATATACTTACATTGGACCGCAAAGAAAAGGGGTCAGTTAGAAAAATCTTCAATATCTTCAAAAGTACCTGACATAGTTTTATGAAATAAAGACTAAATTAAAGAATATTTTAATGTGCTCAAATAAAAACAAAATTTATTTAGTTTAGCTCTATTTAGTTTAGCCCTCGATAGCGAGGGCTTTGTAAACCTTTGTGTGAGGTTTATCATAACATAGCTTCAGGTATCTAAATTCCAATCAAATTTGTATCAAATTGTCATTATGTTTCTTACCTCTTTTGTTTCTCAAGATTGGGTCCATAACCGCCACTTAACTGAAAAGAAAACGCAATGTTTTCAAAAGCTGTCTAATAAAAAAAATCTAATGTAAAAATTTATAATGGAACATTATCAGAACTTAATTACCCCATCAACTTTATCGTTGTATGGAGGTAGAGGCATCCTAATTGGGTCGAGGTCAATAAGTGGGATACTTGGTTCCGCAGCAAGTTCTGGTTTCACATTCGGCTGGATCTTGGGTTCGGACGTATCTGCCAAACTCAAAGCCAAGACAGCTGCTAAGCATAGTGCCTGTTAATTATAAAATAATGTATCATTATTAGATATAAAAGATTATAAATTTGCTAAGAAATATTTTTAAAATTCTTTAAATCATGTTGTAATGTTGTACGAATCAAGAGGAATATTACGAATCAAACTGAAAAATCTGAAAAATTATATATAATATACTAGCAGCCCGCACCCGGCTTCGTACGGAATCAATTTTTTTTTACAAAAAATATACATAAAAACCTTCCCGGATGATCGCTCTTTCCATTAGTGAAAACCGTATCAAAGTCCGTTGCGTGATAAATAGACAGACAGACGCATACAGCCACTTCAATTCTTACTATATAAGGCGGTGTGTGTGAGTATGTTCGCTATGAACTCATAAACCGCAGAACCGATTCTGATGAAACTTTCAGAAAATCTTTAGATTAGTCCAGCGGGTAATCCTGTGAAGTTTGGTAGCGATCGGTCGCGGGAGAAGCTGGGAGCGAGTCGCTAGTAATATATATATTTTTATTAGTGTATTTTTTGTTTGTTTTTTATGAATAATGGGTTTGCTCTTGGTCAGTTAGCCGTGCAGCACTAACGGGGCCGACGATAGAGCGAGCTTACCCAGAAAATGCCTATTCACTTGTACTTTAAAAAGATTAGGGTTATATGACATTGTATATAATTTATATAATCTAAATCATCTCAGTTGTAGAACGTTCCTTGCTGGACATAGGCCTCCCCTATAATTTCATATATAAATCACATAATTTTATAATAATAAAAATTTCAAAAGTATGCTATTGACATAATGACATAACAAGTTTCGAAAAACTTACACGAATCATGTTAGCCGATGTATTTTTTCTAAGGAAGACTGATACAAAATATTAATATTGATGTGTTTAAACAACTTGTAATTGCGAGTCTTATAGCCAAACTGATTAATTTACGAAACAATACAATTCCAATTTAGTTTCTTTCGGCCTTGTGTTATTCCTTAACCACTGTTGTATTAACACGTGGTTGAATTGTTGATGATCTACGCATTAATGTATTAACTATAATTAAATTTAATTAATAAGTAACGGATATGTATTCTAAATTCTACTTAAATATAAAATGCAATTATTTCTTTTGGTTGTATAATTAAAAAATACTGAGATTATTACAGGTAATTCTGTAATATTTAATGACTATCTTCACACAATATGTACTGATGGTGATGCCTTTCCTAATTACTTATTTAAGTATTTATTATTTGAAGTAGTGGCAGGCACACTGCGTTTTTCTCCCCCGAGATAGCCGGCTCCACTTTAGGGTACGCCGAGGTACGCCGTGGTGGGGGAGGGGGGGCACCGAAGTCGTGTCATAAGATCCCCCTGACCCCGCCCATCCACGGCCGCCCTAGAAAGTCGTTGGGTTTTAGCCGGTACGAATCCGGCATAACCCCGCTGTGTCCCCTTCACCTTCACTGCTGGTATCCAAGAGGTTTTCCCTACGTTAAAAAAAAGGGGCACACTGCGTTTACGCAGTGTATACCAAGTAGTAGTTACGCAGTTTACCCAAGTATAGATATATTATGATAAATTATGGTTGGCAACCCTACTTGTAGTATTGTCTGAAGCTAAAAAATATAAACTAAAAAATCCCATTATAATACATATAACGAAAGGTTTTATTATAGAGCTTTGGTCTTGCTAGATGCTAAGATAATTAATTTTTCAGTCAGTTATATAGTAATTTTACATTGTTTACATTTACCTACATTTAAAATTGCTCAATTTTAAGAGTGTGTAAGAGTGTGTTTTTAGAACCATTTTGGAGTCGGATGACAACTTCACAGGTATAAAACTTTGCAATCTATAGGCGCTAAACATGAAGTGCTTGCCACGATATTTTTTTTCTATAATTGTCATAGTTACGTAACACCAGAGATTAAAACGTTATTAAAATCGTGGAAAAATTAAATAGTTTCGACTCGAGAAGGTCAAGAAGAAATTTAAGATATTGACCTTCAGTCTTCAGTTATCCTCTTCAAATAGAATACCGAGAAGAAAATAGTCGTAAATAATTTCACGATCATGTGAGAATCTCTTAAGGAAAATATGTTGTCACCTTTTCTCTATTTTTATTAAAATATTGCTTAAAAAATAAACAACCTTTCAGATATAATGCTATCTTTTTTTAATATGTATAATTTTATTAATAGAACTTATATACCCAGGGATATCAATAAAAATAAAGAAATTTAATCATTAGAAGTATTTTATATTTGACAATTAATATAGTATTATAGTCGAAAGACTACAAATAACACTACGAATTTTCCAATTTCGACCTGGTTTTTGTTACAATTTTCTGGCGAAAAATCGGCTTAATACGTTGGATTTTCTTCATTATATCCGATGCCAACCCCATCTCGTACGCTTCAGGATTATCGTAATGTGCTTCATTTTCTACAGGAAGAGGGTATTGCTCGGGAGTATAGTTATTTATGTAATTGAAATTTTTATTTGGAGGTAGTATATTTCCTTGTCCATTAATGTTTGATGGTGTTCTATGTATAATAGGATTATTATAATTTTCATACACTATTGGGCGACGGTTAACCTTTACTAGGTCTTCTCTATTATTGTCAACTTTATTAATATCCATGTTTCTCTCATCTTGTAACTGATTGTATCTGTTATTGTTCCTTCCCGGGACTCGAATATATTTTTGTAAGTTTGGTGGAGAAGCTCTGATATTTTGGTCCCAATCACGATCATCATGTTGTATTCTTGGCTTTATCAAACGAGGTTTATTGTTCTTATGTCCTAATGGACGTATTTCATAGGGTTTGGCTTGAAATTTACCTTGAATATGATCGATTAACCTATTAATCAATGTCTGAGGAACATTATGCCTATTCTGATTCATTGGTCTTCGTCGTTCATTTCGTTGCCTTTCGTAGTTACGGTCTCGTATATTATCTCTATTAATTTCCTGACCATTGCGTTGAAGATCTAGTACTAAACGCTGGTTATCAAAGTCTACGTTTTCACGAACAGGCATTCCAAGTTTGTCAATTAAGTTGCCTTTTGGGCTGTCGTAATACCTCTCTCCAACTGCCGATGGTGGTTGAAATCGTGTACGCTGTGGTACTGTAAATTGTTGTGGGTTTATTTTGATATTTAAATTACCCAATATGGGCAGTAACCTTTGAAGGTCTACTTTTCTTTCTATACCTGCATGACTTTCATCCAATTCTTCTACAGGTATATGATGATTTCTTTCGTTTTGTCCTCGTAACACTTGTTGGAGATTGAAGTTGTTTAATCTTTCCACTGCTGGCGCTTGTCGACGACTTTCTTCATTCTGTATTTCAGATTGACCATCGTCATCTCCTTCAGTTGGGCCGACTCTAATATCGATATCACTGTCGACGTCTTCACTATTTTCTTCGATGCCCTGGTCGTGATGAGTTATTGATGCTGGTGGAAAATGTAGTGTTTCATCCTTTTTGGAATTGTGGATAGTGACGTGGAATCTGTAAAATTTGAGTAATTATAATATTACATATAACCTATTTATTTAGCAATATTAAAGCCACTATAATTATTATGTAGTTCAATGTAATTTAAATAATATACGGCATACAATGTTGTACTTGAAGTACGGATTGAAATATAATGGTTGCCGTTTAAATTTAAATAAACTAGGTATTGCGTTTGATTCGTACCCAACTTTATCGTCAGCATAGTATGTGACAGTGCGTTTATTGCCAGTAGGTTCTATCAGCCAATATACACCCTTTACTACGTCGCCGTGTCGAGCTTCCGTTTGACCTTTGAAGTCGTGAGTGTATGGATCAGATACTTTATACGAAAACTTGTACGATGGAAACGATGGCGCCTGAAATGTATGTATTAGTGTTATTTTTATTATGATTATTTGCACCTTATTTTATTAGTTCCTACTCCAAAAATAATGTAATTGTACTCGTACTTAACTTTAATAATTTCTTAAAATATATAACGATTTATACTGACTTCGGGGCAATCACTATAGAATGGATCCAACTGTTTCTTAATGGTAAACAACAGTTAATGTTTTCAGTATTTGGATTACAAAGAGAGCCTTATTGTTAACTAGTTGGCGCCCGCGACTTCGTCCGCGTTGAAAAAGAAAAAAGTAGCCTATCCTGTGTCCCGTACGTCTAAATGTTTATCTACCCAGTTTCATGAAAATCAGTTAATTCGTTTAAGAGTTATAGAGGAACATACATACTTACATACATACATACATACAGAAAAAAATTCTAAAAATCGTCAATTTAGATTCAGTATCATATAAAGAGCCTATAAAGACGATATTTCTGAAAACAAAGTAACTTACTCCATGACCAACTCTTACAGATTTATTATTAGTATTGATTGATGCACATAATCTTAGATTTCAACAGAACCAACACTTTTACTGGCATTCAATAGATACAATTTTCATATATATAATATTCTTTCATTTCTTTTTATATACTTATTTTTTAGGTGACTAACGTTGAAAGTAATGTTACTGAAATAATACATTTTATCAAAAACACTTGTTGTAATCTATACTAATAATAATTAATTAAACTTTTTATTATGCACAGCCTAAATTTGGATGTTAGCCTGGGAAAAACAAAGGCTGTGTTTCATTTTTCAAGCGAGCAAAGTCGCCGGTAAAAGCTGGTTTATTATTGAGTTTATCGAGCAAGTTTATTTAAATTGACCAAGTTACATAACACACCAGACCGCCTAGTCTGAACTAGAAGGTACAATGTGAAATGAAAGTGGGTTATTGTGATATCAAACCTGAAACGAAAGAGATAAGCGAACGATAATATACATAGGAGGTCGATAGTCATTGCAAATTTAAACTATATTATAATTACATATAGTAAATCAGTTTAGTATATAGTAAAAATAAATGATTTTTCTATTATTTTTCTATTAGATGTTTCCACATTTGAACTTCGACAAAAGTTCAACTTCGAATGATTACAGTTAGTATGATCAAAAACGTAAACAAATATAGCGTCGCCATGGTCACTGGACTGTTTTAAAGATGGAATTTGTAAATTAGGCATTATCAAAGAGAGTTGACTCAGCGATAACTCATTTAGAATTTGTTCGTATTGTTTGTTTACCTTTTTGATCAATGAAAAAAGAATACAATATAGGTATATTGTTATATTTTATATTTACTTACATATATTTCATGATGTTCGGACTCATGTTCGCCTATATGTGTTAATTTCCCATGGTGATCGATTTTTATCATCTGTTCGGAAACTGCATGTTCAGCCTTTATTATCCATATGGCATTTAGTAGAATAATTACCTAAATTTTATGGGAAAATAATATTAATTATAACTAAGAATTTAAGCCTAATTTAAAAGAAATTAATTATTATTAATTTAAAAGAAAGAATATTAAATATATTATGATTAATAAGGTTGTAGTTTTTTTTTATTGTTATTAAACATTTAATCAGATTAAATTTAAAATTACCTTAAGAAACATCGCGTTTATTTTTAACATTTTTCATAACGTAGTGGGCTCGATCGTGACCTCGTAAAATATTTATAGGCAAACAACAGTTCATGTTTAATTGGTGTAATTTGCACGATAATAGGTTTTTAAGTTTCACTATTTTACTGATAAATAAACGTACGTGATAAGGTTAATTGTATGAAACATTTTTTATTTATAATTTTATAAAATAATGATAGATAACTGATGAATATTAAATTGAGTAAGGTTATTACTACTATAACTTTCAACAGTTTATGTCATGTATGTACGTACTTACATATAAAGTGACATATATCTCTTACATATATCTAAAGAGAGAAGAAATTCAAGACTGCTGAGCTTAATGTATAAAGTATTTACTAAAAACAATTAAAAAAAAGTTTATTTGAAAAATTAACGCCTAAAAAATGTTCAATGCAAAATGTTGTATAAGCATGTTAAGTATATGAATATTGCTATGAACTTTTTGTAAGTATAATAATCTACTGTCTATCTGGCCTCGCTGTAGTCGCTGTTAGATGTGTCTTCAATAATTGAGAAAATGTAATATAATAGAAAATATAAATAACTATGACGAGTAGGAATTGGCAAGCGGTTAACAAGCTCTTTAGTGCATTATTTGTTCACACCTATCGGTAATCTTGGTTCACTTGAATCACACCCAATTGAATAGACTTATACACATATTCCCATGTTTTACTTACGATTTGTTGTGTGAGATATAAGTAATTGATCGTAAAATATAAAACTGTGATGCTAGCATTTCAGTGATGCGGGGCATTTAAACGAATATAAGGAATTGATATTTTTTTTAAATTTATTTAAATACGTTCGTTTTTCCTTTTTATAATACTTCAAAGTTAAAAATTAAATTTTAGTATGATTTTTGGTGTTATCGTAAAATTGCTTTTAACATTAAAAGTTAAATTCTATAATAATTGTATTTTTGTTGTTGTTAATTTTAATAATAAGTGTGTTAATTTAAATTTGTTTATTACCTAAAATGCCATATCAAAACTGCAAGAGAGTGCAAATTGCATACTTCGATAAAACACATTTTAGTTTAGTTTTAATTTTTTAATTTTTTTTAGTTTTTTTTTGTAAAAAATTCAATTTTTTATTTATTTTATTTTATTAAATTATAATTTTAAACTTTAATTTTTAATTACGATGTTGATAAAAGATGTTAAAAAGTAGTGGTATCATTACAATAACAATGTCGTAAATGAAATACACGGTAACATTAGCGCTAACATTTATTCTTAGGTTATTAATCAATACATAGTCAATCTTTTTGAAGCAATTGTCGCTCATGCGCTGTATCGTCCAGGTGTATACGTAGATTTTAATGCAGGTGATGAGCAAGATGAACATGATGATGAGGCGACGAGTGGTGGACGATGGCGTTAAAACTGAAATTAAAATAAATACATAACGAATTAACTAGTTTTTGACACTTTAGCTAGCTAAAGTAGCAATATAAATTGTTAGGCAATGAGTTTAAAGAAGATATAGTTAAGATATAAGAAGATAAGAAGAGTTTAAAGTCTCTTTTAGAGTAGATAATAAGGAATTTCTTTGATAAAGAATTTCATTTTTTTTGTCAGAAGCCTTAGGTCTCTGCCTTGGGTCCCGGGTGCGATTCCCGGCAGAGAAAATTCTGGAAATGAGCTTTTAAAAGTTTAATCTGGTGTGCAGGGTTTCGTCTTCTGTCCGTTGTATGGTTATGCCTAAAGTGCTTACTTTGGGAGTCATAAAATTGGTGTATTTAGTCTTGGCGATTTATTTATTTATTTATTACTATTATGTTTATGTTTGTTTATGCTTATGTACGATTTATGTTTGTTTTGTTTTAAATGACAGTTCATGCTCTACGCATATGTCACTTTCAAATGTTCCAAAAAAATCGTAGTGCACGTATAAAAATTTGTATGGCACGCGGGTTCTATGTTGTAGTAGTTTGATGGTTGTTTATGATAATAAATTATGTTATTATAAACTTACCCGGTGTGATCGTCAGCCTTGTAATCTACCTTCCTGTAACGGCCATCAGGTTCGATCAGTTCATATCCCCCCTTCACAACGTCTCCATGACGGTGCTCGTGTTGTGACTTCACGTCGCCAGTGTGATGGTCATGGACGGCGTACTCAAATTTGTACTCTGGGAATGCCTAAAAAGATTTTAGCTATTAATTTATTGATTGTGCAAGAACCACTGCTGCAATTAGTTTTTCAATTGGTTTAAATTCGTGAACTAATATTACTTTTTTTTATTATTATACATTATTTATTTCTAAAAATGGCAGAAATAACTTGATTGTTTTAAATATTCTCTTTATTTAACAATCTAATATTAATGATACCAGTAAGTTTCGAAAAAACAGCAAAATTTTTGATAAATGTTATTTCTAAGTGACACCACACTAAAAAATAATAATATTATATGTTAGAAATGGGAACAACAAAGTTGACATTCAGCAAAATTGAGATGGCCCAGATCAAGATCATGATCAGATCAGATCAGATCAAGATTACCTATTGAAAGAGTGTTTTTCATCGATGACCTAAACATAACATTAACACACTGCCTAATATAGAAATTAATTACGTGATAGTTACAAATGTATTTTTGTAAAATTGTATTAATATACTCGTATATACCTACAAATGTGGAATAATATATATTTTTCCCTTTCCAGGAAAAGATATTCATACAATTTATTTAAATAAAAAAATGACAATTCAAATGTTCGATTGAATTGATGGATACTTTAAAATATACATCAAAAAATAATTTTATTTAGTATTTTTAAAATTTTGTGGGTTAAACCTATATTAAAATTTGGGTAAAAAATTAAAATAAACATAATATATTTGATAAATTTGTCGATTAAAATATTACTACTAAAAACTATTTAAAATATTAAGGGCCTCTTTCACCAACTACAAGTAAGGTTAGTTTATTAGTTATTTTTGGAAATCATTTTCTGTTTTATTGAATTATGCACTCGGTTTACTGCATCATTCGATAGGCGATTTTTTATTATTATTCTCTATTTAATGTTTGGGACGTTTACCGTACAAACAAAGGTATATCAGCTAAATTAGCCTACTTGACGTTGGTGAAAGAGGCGCTAAGTGTAAGATAAATAATATTTTTTGATTAATGTCTTATTAAAAACCTAGATGTTTACACAATCTTTGCTAATTCAGCAGAAACTGTTTAATCACTTCATTTTATGCAGTGGGCAGGTTGTTTTCCAATAACCAATAATAAGTTATGGCTACATTTCGAATAAGATTTTGCCGTAGTTATGAAAAGTGGTCCAAACGGTCAGGAAGTTGACAGTAGAGTGTAATTGCGTACCATTCGCCTAATTTATGCAACATTTATGTAATTACCTTATGCAGGGAAATTTGTGAAACAAACTTGTTACATAGGTAAACAGATTTTATGGTTATGTGTATTCCATATTTTGAACTAATGTCCATTGACTTCATTTACGTTATAATAACATATTATATTTACTTTATAACTCCTTAACATATGTACTATCTCTTTTATGATGCAAATACCTTCTAATAATAGAACATAGGTAGGTAAAGTTCGTGAATTACTATGATGTCTTAATTAAAAAAAAAAATCGACAAATTTTATCTATTTAGAGAATATTTTATTAGAATTGATTGTACGTTTTATTAGAATTTATTCTAATTAAAAAAAAAAACTATTCTCAAATTCTCAAATTCATAGCTAAAACATATCAAAATTCCTGGCGTAATATAACATAATGAATATAAACTTTTTTTATTATCTTTTTGTATTTTGGAGCTTTCACCTTATGGTATGTCACCCCTACATCCCCTATATTGATTAACAGAATATAAACTTACGTAAAGATCATGGTGTGGCACATGGTGATGTATTGGGATGTGGTGGGCTCCATGGTGTAAAAGAGGCAATGGGTGTATGGGGACTACGTGGTGAGGTCCCACATGTTTATGCAGCTCCTGATGTGACACAGCCGGTTGATGGTGATGGTGATGGAACAAAGGGAATATGGCGTGGCAAGCCGACGCCAATGCGCAGATTAATAATACCTAAACACGACAAAATGGATTAATATGTCTCATGGTTAAACATACTTGACTGGTGTTGTGAATTAATTCTCTTAAATCTGAAGGAAAAAAGTTAATAAATATAATCGACGTTCAAATATATTGTATGTTTTCTCGTCTTATTTACTATTATTATATTACTAGCTGGCGCCCGCGACTTCGTTCGCATTGAAAAAGAAAAAAGTAGCCTATCCTGTGTCCTGTACGTCTAAATGTTTATTTACCAAGTTTCATGAAAATCAGTTAATTTGTTTAAGAGTTATGGAGGAACATACATACATACATACATACAGAAAAAAATTTTAGAAATGGTCAATTTAGTTTCAGTATCATGTATAGAGCCTATAAACACGATATCTCTGAAAACAAAGTAACTTACTCCATGACCAACCCTTACAGATTTATTATTAGTATTGATTATAATGGACAAAATACACGATCAATCATTTGGCGTGACGACAAACTGACGTGACGCAACGGCGCGATTTCAAATACAGTGTTTGACATCAAGCCATCAATTTTTACCATTCACGATCAAATTTTGGCTTCACGTCAGTCAATTTGACGCGATGGACTGATCGTGTATTTCGTCCATTATATTATCACAATATCAATTTCTTTGAAATTTGAATAGTACATTCTGTTAGGTAAGCTAATATCCAGTAATCTACTAATATTCAGTAATAAGAGGTTTTCACTGTGGGCTGGAGACTATACTCTTCTAGAAAAGTCACCTTAATTTTTTTTTATATGTAGTTTGAATTTCCATAGTTATTCTTGCCTGGAAAAGAATCCCAATAAAATAAATGCCAGAATAGAAATCTCATTAGAGAAAGGGCTAACACCTTAACCTTCCTATAAAAAATAGCACCAAATATAAATTAAATAAATACGGAAATAAGTGTTGCATGGGGTGTTTAGTATTTAAATTTTTTTACTTACGCACTGAAACAAAGGCACATTAAGTAAAATATTTAATTTTCTTTAAGCATTTAACACACGAAATATTTTTTATTTTACATAGTACAAAACTTACTTTGAACAGCATTTTCTATAAAAATTCTTATAGGAGTGTTAACTATGGCCTCTTCAAGTGTGAACCGAGACAATACTGTTTCGGCCCGACTTCATTAACTTTTATACAAGCTATAATTGTGGGAATTATTGGAGCAAAAATGTATTAATCAATAATCTTAGTGTTTGCTAACAGCCCTATCGTAATGTGTGCATGTACTAGAACTTGGAAACATTCTCGTGTTTTTCCTAACTTTAATGAGCGAATTTGTACTTTAATTAGCTTCTATTAGAGCCTTAACTACACGATGTTTAATGTACACACGGCGACATAAATTGAAATTGTTTTGTTATTTTAAAATTTTCAAAATTTTAAAATTTTAAAATTTTCAAAATATTTATTTTACAAATAAATATTTCAAAATCCGCTATACGAGAGATATATCCCGCCTACAATCACTTCAGCTGACTTATACTTCGGCTTGTGTCTACCACATTTCGCATTATTTTTCCCACAGGAATGCCAAGCCTATCTATCTATAGATCTGGGCTATATCGATCTTGGTCATGGAGTGTTACTTTGTTTTCAGAGATATCGTGTTTATAGGCTCTATACATGATACTGAAACTAAATTGACGATTTTCAGAAGTTTTTTCTGTATGTATGTATGTATGTATGTTCCTCCATAACTCTTAAACGAATTAACAGATTTTCCTGAAACTTGGTAGATAAACAGTTAGACGTACGGGACACAGGTACTTTTTCTTTTTCAACGTGGACAAAGTCGCGGGCGCCAGCTAGTATAATATAAAGCTATATGGCTATATAAAGCTGAAGAGTTTGTCTGTTTGTTTGGTAGAACGCGCTAATCTCAGGAACTACTGGTTCGAATTGAAAAAATATTTTTATGTTGGATAGTCCATTTATCAAGGAAGGCTTTAGGCTATATAACATTTTAAACGCGGACGAAGTCACGGGCACCAGCTAGTTTCAGATAAGAAGAATGCGTATAGCCTCCATAGCTCGCTGAGCGACTTTTCTAGACTTTTCTGAGCGACTTTTCTGAGACACTAACATTTCGTTAGTGTCAACGTTTCAGCACCGCCGTTAGTCAAGATTGGCAATACTATTAGACGATGAAAATAAAGCTATGACAAAATTCATATAAGAATACTTACTAGGTACACATTTCTTTTGCGATTTCCGCAATGATCAAAAATAAAAAAGCCTGCAATTAAAATGGCAAATCTATTGTGATTTATTTTTGTTTATAAAAAATGAAAAAAATAATAATAATGAATAATAACCTTAAACTGAACCAGATAATTATTATAAAATAAAGTCGCTAACCGCATCTTTACGTTTCTCCCTCTAATTTCCAACTGTTTTTGGAATGACGGCTTTCACTAATGAAAATAGTGATAAAAACGAGGATGGTTTGTAAATGTAATTTACAGAAAAAAAAGAATCCGTGCAACGCTGGGGTGATAATTTTTTTGACTTCTAAATTTTTCTATATAGATTCGTACAAAACAACCTGTCACGATACTTTACATGTTCAAACCTAAAGTTTTTTCACGAACATTAGGGAGCCAAGTGTAATTTTTACAACATCACGTTCACTGTACCATAGCTATTAATTTGTTTCGAAAACAGTTAATGCTATCTTATTAAATTTTTCTACTTGAAATACTGGAAGACCTTATCGTCAACTAGCGCTGCGTAAATCCTGTTTACTCATCCATGTGTAACATAATCCGCGACAGAAATTACATTAAGAAAGACTTCTATTCTCTTTACCCTCCAAATTGAAGGACGAACAGTATGTTCTCTTTTTATTTATAGCGACCCGCTCCGGCTTCGGCCGCATGCATTTCTCGTTTATCGCTCTTTCCATTAGTGAAAACCGCATCTAAATAAATTGGCTGGTTTAGAAGAAGTTAGCGGAGAAACAGACAGAAGCAGACAAGAACTTTATTTTATAAATATAAATTCAACATTTGATATTTCTAAATTGTACGTTGAGTTATAGGAAAACTTTTTCCAATACTACTTATTTGACTTTTTTAAGAGATATGCGTTGTAATAGTATTATTATAGCAAGTGTTTCACTTGAACAAAAAATTTCATATTACCACAAACATTATATGAAATTATGTTCAATTTCCATATGTGGGATTTTAGTAAATGAATTATTATTTATTAATCAAAAGACGTTTTGTCATAAATTTCTGTAATTTTAGAGATGTAATCAGTTAATAATTAGTTAATATTTTAGAGGTGTAATAATCAGTTACTTTAATAATAATAAAAAAAACATTTAATGTCACAGTATTTTTTTAATAATTAAAAGTTGTTTCTTCAGCTGTGGTAAGTTGTGGTGTGGTGCGAGTGACTGCTGCGACGGACTACAGCTTGGAATCTGAAAATAAAAAGGATTTTTTTTACAATTTATTTTTTTATTAATGATATCTCATACTTGAAAGCTAAAAACAATCTTTTATATGCTAAGATAAAAATATATGCCAACTTTGGAAAAAGCTATATTTTTTTTGAAAAAAAGAAAAGTAGAAAATTTGCGTAAAAGAAAGAAAAGTATCCGAATTGTAAGCCATATTGTATCTTGATGAAAACACCCCAGAAGGGAGATTGTTTGCGCGTCCGCAGGATAAAGTTTTATATGTATAAAATAATGCTGCAGTATGAAATGGTTCATATATATATTTAAATTGGTACTTTGAATGTTCTATTGCCTATTTACCAACGCGTTATGGGTAAAAACAAAGTGTAAGTGTAAGGTAAGGTCGATATTGCTTAAGTGGGCTCGTTGTTATTGCATTATAATGTGAGAATTCATACATTACGTGAAAAAGCGCGACAATAACTTGAATTCATACATGTATATTCACGTGTATTTATATATTTATAGTGTTAACTTCGCGGCAGCGCGTTAGGAAACAGTTAGGAAATATAAATTATGTAGAGGCACAGAGTACACTGAGTGGTATTAATAAATTGAGCAGCCCACATGGAGACAGTCACCATCATCTAACTGAAGACAATTGTAAAATAACAGCATGTGTGCTATTGTATTTTAGTGAGTAAGATATGCCAGTGCCAATTTCCCTATTCACTGATAATCTTTTTCTTTTTAAACTCCGACAGCCGACGCAAAAACAGTGTGTATGTATGTAAAATCGTAGCTCTCAAACGGATGGGCCGATTTTGATCCGTTTTTTGAAAGATAACGTAATGAAAGATGATGAAAGATAACGTGGGAATGTTTTTAGCTATAATGAAGATATGTTTAGGCGTTTGAGTCCATTTTTCACTCATTTCCACATGTTCAATTGATGTGAAATTTAGTATATTGTTACTACGGTGGTATAGACCAATAAAAATTGGTCAGCCTGACTGTTGACCTTTACATTAAAAAAATATTTATTAAAACTGAAGTATCAAAACCCAGTATAATATACGAGTATTGAGGAACTGTTTATAATCTAACAGTGATTAAATATAATCTATAATTTATAATAATGATTAGAGTAAATTGATACGAGAAAACTACATAAAAAGATTGAAATAAAAACATTTTTTATATAATTTTATCAACAAAAATGACACCTACTTAATAATTATTAAGACCTTTTTAAAGTCGACTTTTTTGCAATGACCTGAATCGATATCAAATCAACAATTATATAAACGTAACGAGATTAATTTGCATGAAAAATTAAACGTTTATTGACAATATTTCACATTAACAATCACGAGTTTCATACAATTTATATGATTTCGAATTCCGTTATCAACACAAGGCGGTCGTTTTGCGGTTAACTTATTATCCGACGCGCATAAAGTTTTATGTTTGTTATTAATTACTGTGTAAATTACACTCATAACACCCGAATGGTATGGAATAAAAAAAACTTGGTTTGGGTAACGAGCAATTCAACTTGCCCTTGTTAAAAATATTTGCATACCAATTTTATTTGTGTGGTGTTATTGTAATTACTTTGAAGGTGTTAAAAGTATTTGATGGACCTTTCGATGCTTCTTAGTTGTGAAACATTTAAACGTATAAAAAGAATAAAGGTTGTTTTTGAAATGTTATGTGTTTTACAGAAATCTTAAAGGGATAGTAAAATGTACTAATTAAGGGATGCCATAGCTTGTTACTCTCTCTCTCTCTCTCTCTTCGTTATTCTTAGCGCCTTTTTCACGAACGTCAAGTAGGCCAAACTGTCATTTAAAGTCACCGTTAACCGGGAATAATGGAGCTGATATACCTTTGTTTGTACGGTAAACGTCCCAAACATTAAATAGAAAATAATAAAAAAATTCGCCTATCGAATGATGTAGTAAAACGCATAATTCAATAAACAGAAAATGATTTCTAAAAGTAACTAATCAACACTTTACTTGTAGTTGGTGAAAGAGGCGCTTAACCTTATAAGATTGGCAGTGCACTAGACAACTTCTATGACGTTGCTTCTTTTATTAGAAGACAGTTTAGTACCACAAAATTCAGCTTGTGTTTAGCAACAATACTGAAAATGACTTTCCTGTGCAAGAAAGGAAATAATAATTCTGTTAAAAACTCAATATTGTATTTGAACTTTACTTACAATAGGATAAGCGTCTCTTTCTCAAACGTCAAGTAGGCCAAACTGTCATTTAAAGTCACCGGTAACCGGGGATAATGGAGCTGATATACCTTTGTTTGTACGGTAAACGTCCCAAACATTAAATAGAAAATAATAAAAAAAAATCGGCTATCGAATGATGCAGTTAACTGAGTGCATAATTCAATATAACAGAAAATGATTTCTAAAAGTAACTAATCAACACTTTACTTGTAGTTGGTGAAAGAGGCGCTTAACCTTATAAGATTGGCAGTGCACTAGCCAACTTCTATGACGTTGCTTGTTTTATTAGAAGACAGTTTTAGTACCACAAAATTCAACTTGTGTTTAGCAGCAATACTGAAAATGACTTTCCTGTGCAAGAAAGAAAATAATAACTTAATTCTGTTAAAAACTCAATACTGTATTTGAACTTGACTTACAATATGAAGTCAAGTAAGTAGAGTATATAATCATCTACCTGTAAGTTTATTGATACAAAACACTCACATCTTTTTTTATCTAGCTTGGATAAGCATCCAATAGATGGCGCCGTGTTTCGTTGCATAAATTACATTATACAGGGAATATATTTTCTGTACGTGTGTAGGTTATTGAACTCCTAAATCACAAAATTGATTTTGATTAAATTATTTTATGTTTATGTTGTTCCCAGTTTAACCATCCAGTTAAGACAAGTCTAATCAAGAATTTGAACCCGAGAGGTGGCGTTGCAATCAGGTTACAGATCTTCGGTTACAGGTTCGGGCAGGACAATGTCTGTCAAGTCTGCTAGTAGTATATAGGTAAAATAAGATTATTATAAGTAAGCTACAGTTTAAACACTCACATAATAAGTTTAAAATAAACATAAAACTTAACCACATACCCATGAATATCATCCGCAGTATAATCCACAGTGCGAACTGAACCGTCGGGTTCAAGCAGAGTATAGCTGCCTCGAACTACATCGCCGTCTCGTACCTCGAACTGAGATTTGTGGTCGCCAGTATGAGGGTCGGATACTGAATATGTGAAGTGATATTTCGGAGGAGACTGAAAAATAATTGTTGACCGTACTTTAAAAATATTAGTAGCGTATATAGACGACGTATACCAAAAATTGTGACGGGGACGAAAGACACTGTAGTGTATGTAAATATAATAAGGCGGGGACGAATGATTCATTACATTCATTTCATGACACAATTCTTTGTTTTTGTATAATTATTTAACATGATATAAAAAATTTAGTCTGAATTAAAACCGTTACATTGGTAAGAAAAAGAGGAAAAACTTTTTACTACTGTAGTTGTTTTGTAAAAAAAGAGTCTTGCATAATGCAAACAAAACAGTCCTACGACGCTACTACATAGTATAATAATAATTGTTACACTTAAGTCGTTTCCAGGTCAATGTCCAGCGAGACGGCGAAAAAGAGCGGCGCGGCACAGTATAAAGAAAACTCGTAATGGATTTGTTATTTGAATTAATTTGAAACATTTATTTGTATACTAGCTGGCGCCCCCGACTTCGTCCGCGTTGAAAAAGAAAAAAAGTAGCCTATCCTGTGTCCTGTACGTCTAAATGTTTATCTACCAAGTTTCATGAAAATCAGTTAATTCGTTTAAGAGTTATGGAGGAACATACATACAGAAAAAATTATATAAATCGTCAATTTAGTTTCAGTATCATGTATAGAGCCTATAAACACGATATCTCTGAAAACAAAGTAACTTACTCCATGACCAACCCTTACAGATTTATTATTAGTATTGATTAATTTATTTTATACTAGACACTCGAATTCGACTTCTTACGAATTTATTGTTTCGATGCAATGTTTCGAAACAGTTAAATTTCTACATTAATTCGAACAGTTTTCTACTTTAAATATTATTAGAATACCTCTTTGTCAACTAACGCTGCAAATCCTGTTTACTTATCCATGTGTATCATAATTGGTGAAAGCTATTTCGGTAAAAATCAGACATGACAATTCGCCCAGTTGAGCGAGATAAATTTGGGCGAGTAGTCCATTAACTCAACTTAACTAATGCATATGATTAAATATTTTAAAACTAATATAATAAATAATTAATTATTTATGTTTTTAATATCGAATTTTTAAAGAACCTTGGTTCTTTAAAATACTGGTTGCAATCTACCAGCGTATTTTAGTTTTTTGAGCTTTTAAAAACTTCAGATTTTTGGTTAATTAATGTGTTTTCTGAATTCAGAATATTAGGCTAGAGTTCTTCCTCTGTTTTATTATTAATACTATGACATTAGTCAGTGAGACTGCCAAAACCAAGTACACACTAATTGCTTTGCCACATTAAAGATACAAAATCCTTTTCAACTATGTGATACCGATGAGGTCAACTTATTTTGCTTGGCCATGATTCGTTTTTTTTATATACAAATAACGATTTCCTCATGACCGATAACATACCTTCTGAAATCAGGTAAAAATACTAAATTCCTCTAAATACACTCACTAATATAAAATCAAAGGAACGAATGTTCTGGATTCGTTCCTTTGATTTTATATTAGTGAGTGTATTTAGTGGAACTTCTCATTTCCTAAAATATGCCTTATTGATATTTTAATATTATGCCTTGAAACACCACATATATGTAAGTAGATAAAAGGTATATGTAAAGTTCAGATAATGAATTAGGTATATTGATTTGATTCAATTTAAGTTATTAAACGTCATCATCTATTGGCAGTCCGTTTGGAGGCAGTAACCAGAAGACAGAAGTTTACAGAAGACCACCGTGAAATAAGAGCATTTGTGTTCTATTGTATTTCGATGTGTGAGCAAGGGATGCCATATTTATCGCTTATTCTTAATAATTTGCAGCACCAGTGACGGTAACCAATTACCATCAAACTTTGCATTAAAAATAAAATAAAGTATAACTTACATAAGCCTTATATTCCGGTGCGTAAGTAGCTAGCGGTTGATAACTATGGCCATATTGATGTGCTGTTGCGGATTTAGTTGGAAAATCCACTTGATGATGTGAATCCACGTACACATAGTTAGATCCGACATCGTAGTCATGTTGATGAAGTTGATTTGCATGATTGTTGAAGTTAAATCCATCATGATTCACTGTATTCTCGAAGGTAATGTATCCAGCTGTCGAGACAGCAATCACGGCACTGAAAAATATGACCTGTAACCAGATATGTGATTTATTTCGCCGACAAACACCTAACAAATAAGTCAACGATATTTTTTCTTCGACCTACTTCGTGATACATGTTGAAGTCTGAGATCATGTGTTAGTAAATGACACGGTGGATGAGCTTGGCAGTTTTTATATGGACACATATTAGCAGTATTGCTTTTGTGACTGGAACGTCGCAGTTGCGGTACAGTGAGTACAGTTCCAGGTGTGATCAACTCGGTTTTGGATTTATATCACTAAAATAATAATTGATGAAGTTCATGTATTTATCTACGATAACTATATAGGTAGTGTGCCAGCATAATTGAAATAGGCATCCAGTATCTGTCAAAAGAAAACTAGGATAAAGTTTATAAGGATGAATAATTGATGTTTGTTATGCTGAACGGATTTTGGTAAAACTATAGTTAGGCATATCTACTCAGCATTTTGCTGGCAAAGGCCAACACTGATATTCCTTAAGAACCCTTAGTTTTTAGTAGTTGTTCTTCTTCCTTATCCTATCCCTTGTTCTGAATTCTCTCAGGGTCGGTAGCGCATTTGCAACATATAAGTTATAACCTATAAGTTGATTGTCTTAATAAGCAACCATAGCCTTTTAACAACAAAGTGGACCGTCAGCCTGCCTGCTGATCTTTACATTAAAAAAAAAGACAAAATAATACTGTTTTATTTATTAAATATGGATTATTCGTTATGAAAAAATTCGTGTACCTACATCTTGCATCAATTGAAGGTTTTTAAAGTAAACAACTTTTTATGAAATTATAAATGTAATATTAAAATTAAAAATGTAAAAAGGAAAAAAAAAATGTTGTGAACACCTGCATCTTTAATAAGGTTTCAGTGTAGACACTGCTTCATGGAAGGTCTGTATTATTTCGTCAGTCATACACCTATAATACTTATCTATGTACGAGTATCACATACTATGCCATCCTTGATATGCCGTACTCCTACTGGCTACTTGCATGAGAGAGTAACAAACATCCATACATCCATCCTCACAAACTTTCGCATTTACAATTTTATATAGTAAGATTTTAACTGTCGAAATCAACTATATTTATATAAAAACAACAAAGTTTAAAAAAAACTAAGAAATGGAATGTTATTACGAAATTGTTCTTAGTATATCGCCTTAACAAATGAACAACAACATTGATAAGTCACAACAGATAAAGGAACACGAAACAGACAAAGCTTAAAGTAAGCGTTGCATGAAAATAATCTAAACAATAGCCTAACACTACGGTTTAAATGAGATATAACTAAAACGATCTTGTCCCACGAAGTAAAAGCTCTTGCACACGATTTTTTTAAGGCCTGCACCGCGGAATGCTGTTGGAACTATCTTACCCTAGACCGTTGTATAGGAAAATAATGATAATTTGTATTCTTTTTCCAATTTGCATTAAATTTAATTTCCGACATTGAAAAATTACATTATTAATAAATAGATTAAATATAATTAAAACTGTTATTAATTACTAATTATTTAAATAGATGTTTTTGTTCGAAATACTTAGGCTTAGTATTAGATTTTTTTTCTGTGACATGAATCAATATTATTTTTAATAAAATAGGCATTCTTCCATGAGTATATTGGTTAAGTCGATGCTAGTCAATAATAGTCAAACAATAATTTTTAAATCATATCTAAACTTTTATTTTCAAATTTCAATAAGTCTTTTATTTTCAAATTTTGCCTCTACACGGGTTTGTGTAACCCCTTAAGACATAGTCAAATGTTACTGATGTCATTAAAAAGAAATATTCACGTGCTCTAATTTAAATAAAAACAAACAACTAGGTATTTCATTTTGTATTACTACTCTGGTTATTAAATAAAAATGGGTTTTGAAATCACTATAAAATCATGATTTTCAAATTCGTGATTATGTTAAATAAAGATAATTGATCGCAAGCAGTCATAGGCCATAGCCATAGGTTGCGCATTACCAGACCACAAGCTCTGTTGATTTTTATCTATTGGACATACATACAAGGTTATTCGCCTCTTGATCTACGACAACGAATTTTGCTCTCAATTTGTTCACAATTGGAATTTTAAATTATCACAATGCAACTATTTATTTTTATCTTTCTAGTGTAATCTACTTCTTTAGCATATTATACATGACTAGCGACCAGCTCCCAGCTTCGCCTGAGGTGCAATTTTTATATATTTGTAAATGAAGTTGGTTTCACTTCATTTAATTCGAATTTCCCGCGTTGTAAACTTCTTAGTAGGTATGTGGGTAGTTGTTTATAATTTTAAAAGCAGCTACCTACAACGCGGGAATAATACGGTGGTAGAATATTATCTGATTTGAATACGAGTCGTGTGATTAAATAATAAATAATTTAAAGCATTTAAAGAATTCACAAGTAGATATAAATAATAGCTTTAAATGTTGTTTCTCTTTCAGGTAAGATTAATATTTAGTACGGTGAAATTATATAAAACTGAAAATGTAAAATTATTTTATTTAATAAAAGAATATAATATCTCTTTCAGAGCAACGCATTTCGGTTATTTTATTTCTACAGCCTATGATACAAGATAATACTTATTACATATTTACATATAAAAATCTTTCCCTTTTACCTCCTTTTCCATATATGAAAACCAATTAAAATCGATCTATCAATTATCGAGAATTAAATCAACAAAAAAGAAGATATATATATCGCATAAAACTATCCTCAAACATAGCCCATGTACTTCTCAGTATTGTATGCCAAATTTTATCGAATTTGGTTCAGTGATTTTACCTCAACTCGTACACTCAGAAAGTAATATACAGATAGAATTTCTTTTGCGTTTACAGTATTGATTTCAAGAGAAATAATGCTTTAGTGGTCTAGTGTTATGTGATCTATGTATAATGTGTAAAGAAAGTAGAAAAAAAAAGAAAAGTAACATCTTGTTTCCATCTGTTTGTCTGACTGTAGTTTGAAATGCCTTTGTGTTTAGGTTGATTTTGATTTTTTTATGTCAAGGTCTTAAGAATGGGTATAAAGCAAACAAAATTTGTAATTTCACCCGCGTGGCCCCTTGGACATGACAGTGACACAAAATACGTAGAACTACGCACAACATGCGACGGAAGATAGCGCAACTCGCTCAATAAAAATGTTATAAGTGCCAAAAGTATTAAATATTAATTATTCGTAAACTACAATGTCAAATGAAAAATTGTTACATACAGCCTTAGATAATATGTGAAGTGAAATTACTTTTAGCTTTGTAATGTGTGTCATTTTGAAAATAAAACTAAAATCGATGGAATTGAGAGCTCACTTGGTGATTTTTTTCTATCGAGAAAATTTCATTATATTATGTTTTCTGTTACAGACGTCACTTTCATTTATAATGTATTTATCTATTTAAAAAAAATTAATTAAATTAGACTTTGTTTACTTAGATAAAATTCAAATCTAGGATTGGCTATTTCTCTTTATGCTCGCTCTTAAGAATGGTGGACGGCCTACTTGATGGTAGTAGGTGATACTAGATAGAAGGATTAAGGATAAGGGATAAGAAAGGGATACTAAGAAGAGATAAGACATAATAGATTTATATACACAAGGAAATAAACATTTAATCCGTCCGTAAGTTGTATTCTTGACTTTTCTGTGAGGATTTGTGTTGTTTAGAATTCGCCATCTCACGTGCGTAATGATCACCTGTTAGGTTTCGAAATAAAACCTTTGGCTCGCTTTGTTATATTATGTACCTTTGCTCAGGAAATTGTGGCAATTTACATCATTATGATTTATGTACACAATACCAAGTATTTGTGTGTACGCTAGCTATTGGTAGTCGTTAGACGGTGATTGCTTTTAAATTGACGCCATTGTACATTGAACTATAAAGTAAAAGACAAAATAATTTCATATGAAATGACATATTAATATATTAGGATTTTATAAAGTTTTTAGTGATTTATTTTCTAATAAAATTTTAAGGACATATTTATTAATTTTATTATTAATGTTATTATATTTGTTTTCATGTTACAAAAAAAAATGTGGAGAATTGTTGAAATATTATATTGAGCATTATGACATTGCAGCATGTCATTAATGTTCCTAGGGGAACACATAAATAAAACTAATTTATTGACTCATCTACCAGCAAGTATTAATCATTAAAATCGGCGGTTATTAATCATAATATATTTTGATTCTTTAATTTTTTTTTAAATGTTACATTAAGGGCCTCTTTCACAAACTACATGTAAAGTGTTGATGACTTACTTTTAGAAATCATTTATTGAATTATGCACTCGGTTTACTGCATCATTCGATAGCCAATTTTTTTTATTCAATGTTTGGGACGTTTACCGTACAAACAAAGGTATATCAGCTCCATTATCCCCGGTTACCGGTGACTTTAAATGACAGTTTGGCCTACTTGACGTTTGAGAAAGAGGCGCTCAAACTTTTATTGTAATATTTGAATGCATTAAGTAATCAATCATTTAAACAGGTGCGCTCATTTTTCATCAGCTAAAGCACATACTTAAAACTGGTGTAATCTTGCATATTTTAGATATGCGTAAGGCGCCGCACGCAACCACGCACGTCGACGTATAACTACACTAATTATTTCGAACTGTCTTACTCAACAATTCAAGGGTAAAGTTTAAATAAATTACAGTTATAATAGAGTTGATGGAATGCTAAAAATGTAGATAAAATCCAATTAGAATATCAGTTAATTCAATAGTGTTGACTGTTATTATGATAAGTATACTATTTTTTCTATTGTGTAAGAAAAAACTCAAACGTTTCTTTAAAAGTACATAGAGGTCTGTAATTCGTGTGAGCCAGGCCCACGTTAGCATGACTTATTTTTAAGTAATTTAAAAAGACTAGATTATGAGAAAATCTAGTTTATCAATGCGATGTTCATTCAGTCATTAAAATCATTCATTTAGTCATTTGAATGAATGCCAATAATCTACTTTCAATGACTTTTCTTTTCTTTGAATATTTTTAGCATATTAAATTGAAATATTAGATAATATCTTCTAAACTTTTAACTTAACTTGTTTGAAGTGATATTTGTATTTGCATTTACTGGAACCAAATCATTTTGAAAAACTCAGTGATTATTTAATATATTTGCACTCTTAACTATAGGTGTATATATTAAATAATATATAAAGTATTTTTTAAAATAAAGCTCCAAATAGGTGTCATGCATGTTTTTATATGATGGCATCTCGGGATCGTAGTGCCAGTCTTATAATTTGTAATTATGTTATATTTTAAAATATGAAACTAATTGTATTTGCCAAGGTTTAGAATTGTTAACAAAAACAAAGAAATACTGATCAGCAGCTGAGTATATTTACAGTTATTGAGTATAAAATATTCATCATTGCACACATAAATATCACAATCATCAGTCATTCGTCACGATCAATTCAACATAATGCTAGGTGTCTAGTAATGGAGGAGGCCATGATGTCCATGTGCGTAGGGTGCTAAGGCGATAGGGGCAGCGTGGACCACAGGGGCAGCGTGGACAACTGGCGCAGGGTGGTGGCCTGGGGTTTTGTGGACCACAGCGTTGAAACTGTAATGGAATTACAAGTACTGGTGTTAACATGGGTCTTAATAGAGTGTAGAATTTGGTTATTTTATTTATGTAGAAAAATATTAGGAAAACATATTTTAATTGGGTCTTTGTTTATGGTTAATGATGAATTAGAATAAAGATTTATTGTGAAACCTCGAGAATTACCGATTAGACAGAAAGACAGAAGGATAAAGAACTTTTAGGTCACACGTACCCATGGTGGTCATCAGCGGTGTATTCTACTTTGCGGACGGAACCGTCAGGCTCGACGAGGGAGTAGCTACCATGAACGGCGCCACCATCGCGGCTCTCATGCTGAGTCTTGTGATCACCGGTGTGCGGGTCAGCGACGGAGTAAGCATAGTCGTACTTCGGGTGAGCCTTTAATGAAAAAAAAATGATTTAAAATCAACAAATACTTTTCTGTATTAGCTAGAAAAATTTATTTATTAAATGTTGTATATTGAAATTTGATTCTTATAGAAAAAATTACTTACGTATTCGTGGCCATGTGCGAGATAAGGGGCAGCGTGGACGATAGGGGCAGCGTGGACGATAGGGGCGGCGTGGACAATGGGGGCAGCATGAACCAGGGGAGCGGCGTAGTGTACGGGGGCGTCGTGACGAATAATGCTCTGTGAGGATACTGCCGAATGATGCAAAGGCAACAGACCAGCGTTGGCTGCGGCCAACACGGCGCTTAAAGCTACCACCTGAAAAATATCACTTTTGTTTAGACTATACAAACAATGGGCAACTATATGTGACGTTTGAATCCAAAAAGCACAGGGCAGGATGAAGCAATTGATTTATTTTTGATTCTTCCTTTGAATTTGTGCTCAGTACTCAGCTAAGCTAATTTGAATAATGGAATGTATTTGTAGCAAAGCCAACCCAACTTACTTTGCTGAACATTTTGCACTAGTTAATCAGAGCAGGTGACTGATACCATTATCGGTCCGGAGTGTGACTTTTATATGAAAAGCTAAACGGAGCCGCAGTCCTGGCTGTGGTGGGGCGTGCGGTCACTTCAGTTCCGTAACTTTGACACCGCGAGGTCACAGCCCGCATACCTACGATAATTCACAGGCCCTGCGCCAGGCAAAGCACGACGCGCGACCGGGCGGCGTCACTTGCCTGCGTCCGCTCTTGCCCTACAACCACAAACAGCAAACTAAACCACAGTTTTTTACCTATTAATTAATAATCAATCAAGTTTTTATGGAAGCCATAACCGATACCCTTAAACACTATATTTCACTAACTACCATAAAACTTAATTTGCCTGCTCTTATTAAACACATATCAGAGCTAACAGTGGTTATACTGAAATTAAACGAACGGGTTTCTTGAAACATCTTAACATTTAAGGAAATATATTTACATTTGAAGTAAAGTTAGCTGAAACTTCAATACTAGTAAAAAAAAAGGTGATATTATGGAAAATTATATTATGAAAAATCTTCGCAATGCAATTTTTGAAAAGCTCTTAAGGAACTACTGCCTACTTGTTTGGGTAGCTTTACATTCCAAACCCTGATAGAGATATTTACGGGCTGCATAAATTACTGCGAAACGCAATGTGCCCTGATACTATTTTTCAGACCCAGACCAGAGCCAAGTTTGAAAAGTTCATTTCCAAAATTGATCCTGCTGGGAATCGAACCCGGGAACCCTGAACCAGCATAATGCGATAAGGCAAGCACTCATCCAACGGGTTCGACAAAACTTTGAGAAACTTTCTTCCCCAACTACGAGTACACCAAATGGTGATAGCCAGGCCTTTTTTGTCACTTCTTTTTTGGGGGCACACTAATTCTCGATAGTTGTAAGTCAATAATTTTTTGTACCCGTGTTTGTGTACCCTTGTACCCCCGTGTACCCTTTTGTACCCGTCACTGTGTTTTGAGGACAAAATAGAAGTAAATTATATTTTATTGTTTAAAAACATAATATCTTAGGAAATAAAACGTGAACTTATATTTAGGTGAATAACAATATAAAAAAGTAACTCCTTTGGGGCCCCCGCGTTCCCCCACAAAAAGCCCTGATAATAGCTTTATCCAAATGGTGAAAATTGTTTTTCACTCTTAATTTACATACTAGGTAGTATATAAGACAATAATTCACCACGAAATAGAAAATACATATCCTATTTCGGCGCATAAGTAAGGCCTCTTTCTTTCTTATCTTTGTCTCTTATTTATTTATCCTTACACTTTTTGCGTGTCCGTCACTGTGACCGCTTTTGTATCTGTAGACTACACCATTTATAATAAGAATAAAAAAAGTCAAACATATAAAAAATTATAAAAATATTAATTACAAAATTATATTTTTCATACACACATACACATTTATATGTATGTACGCTTCATAATCATTAACGTAAATTTCCTTTACGGACACATTAATAATACTGTATTATAAACATTTAGCAACACCCCGTTCCAGTACAACGACGTCTTTAACAAATAAAATATTTTTAAATAGCATTAAATAATTATGAAACATGAAACTTGACCTGTGTGTAAAATTAAATATAAATGAGCACAATTGCACACTAAAATATTTGGTAGCAGCAATATTCAGTACAGTATGTCTAAACGAAAACCGCATAGCGGTTTACAACTATAGTATCTCCATACCACTCAATGGATAGATATTTAATTTCTTAACCAATATTCGTAACATGATCGGTAGATATCATAAAATTTATGTTGCAACCGAACAAACTGAACGTGTGCACAAAGAAATATCATTGTTTGTACGTATGTTGGTATCAGCAATTACCATTTTATACATATAACGCCTAAGGCAATGATTTCAAGCAAATAACGATAGTTATAATTAGAAGAATAACTGTTAGTTAAGTTATTCGAAGTTGTGTCACTACTCAACATACCACTTCAACGGGATATTTATTAAGATTTTGCGACACTTTTGCATATTTTAAAAGTTTGTTATTTTGTATTTATGCGTGCTATGAACATAGAACTCTTGCCGTCGTCGGCGCAGTCCTGCAAAAATAATAAAAAAAATGGCTATACATTTCAATTCATTTGTAGTTAATCTCTGCGTATGTGAACGTAATTTCTCCAAAAAATTAGAAAAAAAAAAAATTATTACACTGCATTTTTTCCATTTTTTTATATTACGATCTTTTTAATAAATTCTGGACTTTTGAAGTAAAAATTCACACCCCTTAATTACAAAAAATAGATGTATAGTAACAATGCCAGTCTCCACCCCACTAACTCCACCTGGTCTTTTAATGTTGTGTTTCTTCTATTACAATATGGAACAATAAATAAAAAATAAGTAGATATATACAAAAAAAAAATTAATAGTGGCAGGATACTCTATCTAGTTTATGATTGCATTCCATAGGATCAACAGCCTACTTTCCCTCTGATTTTACTGGTTTCCGGACCACTTTAGTCACCTACCACCAAGTGCCAAGCTTTTACATCAAAAAATTAGGATTTAAATATTAAATCCACTTTTTTTAAAATCCAGTTACATCATTGCATATGAAAGAGGCGGTTCACGAGTAGAATTTATTCGTACTTAACAACCATTGCAATGGCTTTCAATGCAACAGCTTTACATAACCGATTTAATTGTTTTAGTTCTCTGTCGTTTAGCAAGAGTAAGTACATTATAAACCTACGCCCGCCTACCGCGTTCGAAGGTCCGGCAACATACAGTAGGAGGTCTATTACGACCATGATTGATAAAACCGATCGAATCCGTACGTACCGTCACGGAAGCTGGAGAACTGTATTTTCAAAGAAACATAGCCTTTGTTAAGCACAAGGCTGTGCGTGAATATAGAATTGAACGAAAGGAGTAATCCAATACAAGTTCAGAGGTTAGTCACCCGCAAATAATACAGTTTGACCATGAGAACGCATTTTGATATAAATATTAACAATAAAATTAGAGGCTTGTTGACAGCGCTTTGTAACAATGTTTGGAATAATATCGGATTGTTAAATCAAACCTTGTAATTGATATGTAACTTTTTTTGGCTGCGAAATAAAAATAAATATGCAACATGACCAATTAAACAAAGCCCAAATCTATGTCTACGAACAAATAATACTTTCGTAGATCTATGTATATCTATGAGTATATGTAAAGTCAGATGACAGAGACAGCGATAAAGTTTCAGGCCTTAATGTTACTCAGATATTTTCTTTCTTTTACAACGCGAACGAGGTCGCAGGCACCGCCTTGTATGTAATATATAAGATTCAGCGCCTCTTTTACCAATGTCAAGTTGGCTAAACCGTCACTTAAAGTCACCGGTAACCGGGGATAATGGAGCTGATATACCTTTGTTTGTACGGTAAACGTCCCAAACATTAAATAGAAAATAATAATAAAAAAATCGATAATTCAATAAAACAGAAAATGATTTCTAAAAGTAACTAATCAACACTTGTAGTTGGTGAAAGAGACGCTAAGAACACTAAAAAGTTTAAATTTAAAGTGTTTGATTTACAATAATTTATAATATATTTTAGTAATTAGTGGAAACTTTGTTGATTTCGGTTTTTCTTGCATGTAGGTATCTGCATAATGGTGTAGCAAGATATTGTATGTTTTCTTAAAATAAATAAAATAATAACTTCAGTTCTTTTTATCAGCCGAGCTCTACTTTCCTAATGGATACTTATTAAATCGAGTTTTTTTCAAAACTGAGAAATGCTATGGTTCTTTAAATGCGTCTTCCGATTCGGAAAGTAAGCATTCTCCCAGCTTGGTCACTGCTTACTTACACCTGATTACTTACGGCACCTTTACAAAGTCCTGACTGCTGCTTGGCAAGTAGAATTGCGGCGTGCTGTTCTATTAAAGGTTACTTGACTCATTCGATAGGTGTATATATACAATTGACACCATAAATAAAGGCAGCGTTGTAGATAAGCGTAAATTTACTAAAGTATTCGTGCACCTTTAGTCTTGTTTTTAAGGCCGCCATTTGCGGGCGCTCCATTTGGCGCCGCTCCACTCCATCACTCCAAATTCATGCATTATCTCATTGTGAATGTAAAAAAACTACGTGAATTGTGTGTGATAAGAATTTGGATGTCGTCCACCGAAGATGTAGAGCGCTGCCAAATGGTGTGCCCGTGAATGGCGGCTTTTATAAAAAAAGTATGCGAACTACTGTCCGACTTATTTGCGTTTGTTCAAAAACGAATCACTTCATTGTTTACTTGCTTTTATCCGCGGCTTCGTTCTCGTTTCTCGGGAAAACTAAAAATTGATCATTTCTCTCTCAAAATGATCAATCTTAATTACTAAACAACCTTATCTCATACATAATTATTAATACTTAGGGCCTCTTTCACAAACTACATGTAAAGTGTTGATTAGTTACTTTTAGAAATCATTATCTGTTTTATTGAATTATGCACTCGGTTTACTGCATCATTCGATAGCCGAATTTTTATTATTATTTTTGATTTAATGTTTGGGACGTTTACCGTACAAACAAAGGTATATCAGCTCCATTATCCCCGGTTACCGGTGACTTTAAATGACAGTTTGGCCTACTTGACGTTTGAGAAAGAAGAGCTTAAACTATTAACGACAAATTATCTAGTATTGAGTTATGAAATCAATAAGATTTGTACAAATCAATTATAGCGGTCGTGCCTATGATATTTACCGAATGTGATTAGGATCAATATAAATTAATTACTTGTAGCGGTTAAGAAATCAAATATAACTATAAATAAGTGTTTAGAACGAACAAGTTGTCTTTATATTCCATATAAGAAAATAGTTTAGCAAGCTTAAGTTTCACAATTTCTATTAACTGTGTAAGCGGCATCGGTGCAACAAAGTATAATTGAAATTTAATATCATATACACAAAAATTGATTAAGTTTAGTAGATTTAGTTAAAATTAGTTTAAAATATAAATTGCAATAATGATGTGATTAAATCATTATGTACGGAGGCGTAATTATGTTTTATTGCATATGTGAACGATATAAATCGTATTTCGTATAAAAACTACTGAGAACTACTGTACTTATTTAAGAATTAATGATACTTGAATGTTTTTATAGGATAGTAATTTTTTCCCCTGACAAGATCAGTGATTAACGGTATGTTTTGCTACTGTGTTAGGTAAATTGCTAACTTGTAATAGTGAATTAATTTTAAACAAACTTTCGTAACATAACTGATGTGTTAGAAGTGAGTAGGTATGTACTTAAATTCGATTTTAAATAATCGTAAGTTAATTTTGTTGTGGGTTTATTTTGTTGGAATAACCTTGCAAAATAGACTATACTTATTTTATTTTTAAATAACACATAGAATACTACTTATCCTGATAATGGGTTCCAGTAAGACAAAGTTTTACTTTATGCATTTTCAATAGCTGATGTCGAGAGAGGAACTATAGTAGCACAGGTATCCAATAGATTGCTAAGTATGTATCACCATATACTGGGCCGTATACGTTAAATATCTTGGCATACACCTCGATCGAAGACTCACATGGCAAAAACATATTTTCACAAAAAGAAAACAACTGAGTGTGCTTTTTAGAAGAATGTACTGGATTCTAGGAGGCAAATCAAACATTGAAATCTAACAAAGGTTTCAATCTAAGATACTGAGAGTCATGACAGGCGCACCCTGGTATGTGTCTACCGAAATCCTCCACAAAGACCTCCGAATTCCATTCATTAATGAAGTGACTGTGACAACATCACAAAAATACAAGAAAAAAATCTTGGTGCACCCCAATGAGGAAGCAAAGAGATTGCTCTCTGTGGCATATCTCCATCCCAGACTTAAGAAAAGACTTCCTCAAAAGTCTCCAAAACATGTCAATAATCCTTGATCATACAAAATGCTGAATGCCCTTAACTGCGGTAGATTGCATAGAACAAGTCAAAAATATACTGGGCAAAATAAAAATACACATATAATTAATGACTATCTGTTATTAAAAAGTAATACATTTTACAAGCGATCACAGTATAATAAATAGAAAAGGTACATGTGGTTTAAAGCATATTTCCTCCATCTATATTAGTAATGATGATACTGAGAAGAGTAAACGTGGTGGCTAGGACCGGAGTTGTGTACAACGGCGTTGAATCTGTAACAAGAAATTAATATTATAATTTAATAATGCCTTTAAAGAGACTTATTAATTTTGAATCCCTAATATCCGCAGTTACGATCGTCCACTGGATTAATAAAGTGAGTTTAAAACATAGTGGCGCCGCTAGACGAAATGTGGTCGTCTGCGACAACAGTTAGCGAGGCGAATCATAACTTGCTTGTCGTTAAAAGATGAATTCGTATTGATTTTTTTAAAATATGGTAACATTCATTTGCCCGCCTAGTCAACTTTCATAAGGTATATTCTCATAGTTTGTTTAACCCTAATGAAAAATGCCAAACTTTTGTACTAAAAATCCTTGGGGCTCCTTCTGGTACAACTTTCGATATAGTGTGACTTTTGGATTTCTGCATGTCATCTTGAAAAGTTATATAAATTTTCGGGTTCCGAAAATCTTTGCGGATAATAGAATTGCCGAAAATCTCTGTGGATACAAGTACGAGTATTCCATATCCAAATTACTTTGTTTCCTAGCTTCTTAGATTTCTAACAGACTGTTGTGTCTTGTATGTTAAAATTGTTTATTGTTTCGTTTCTCTTATCCTATAAACCCACTTTAACGATACGAATCAGAGTAATATGTAACAGACAGACAGGTTCCGCCTCCCTTGCGCAGTTGACAAAGTAAATCACAACTGTATCGTGACAGACATCAGAAACAGGTTCGCTATTATTGCCACCTGTTTACAAACAAGTGTTGACAATCAGTAGTACGCTGAGGTCGCTTGAGGTCGTCACTCATTCGGTAGACACCGGAACGCTGCGTACCGGTTTGACCACCACATGATTAAGAGTAAACATCGTAATGTTACGTATGTACAAAGTTTCCTGAGAAAGCAATGTCACGCTGTTACTCCAAATATTGAAACTAGTCGCTTTGCGTAATTGAGGCGAAAGTTAGTGTCATTTTAATGTAGCAAAATGTTTAGTGAGTAGATATAGTATTTTAAACACATTATCTAGACTTGATCTGACCGCTTTGGACTTGATGGACATGTTTTGGAAAACTCAAAGAAAAATTGTGGACTTGACTAACTAGTCTCGGGATCTGCTACCTTTAATTTTAATTTTAATTGAATTTAAAAGGCTATTTTAAAGTGCTATTTTTACAAATTACACAATCATCGGAGAAGATCAGCTGATAGAGCCAAAAAAAAAAAATTAAAAGAAAAGAAGAAGAAGAAACACATTTTCCATAAATTGAAATGATTATCAGTTTAAACAGAACTATTCATTTGAAACAATATCATTTCTGAGATTATTTTGGATTTTTTTTTCATTTTAGCTCACTTCATCTTTTCATCAATTTAAAAGTGGATATCTTTATTTTAAATTTTCGGATCTTTTTACTACATTTTGGGTCTAGGAATTTTTTTTTTAAAGTCGTTAAGTGACAGAACAAGATATCGTGAGTTTTATCATTGTTAAAACTAATTTTTAATCATATAAGTGATCTTACCCATGGTGGTCGTCAGCAGTGTAGGAAACTTTACGGAAAGAGCCATCGGGTTGCAGCAAAGAATATTCACCCTTCACAACGTCACCATCGCGACTCTCATGTTGCGACTTGTGGTCACCAGTGTGTGGGTCTTCGACGGAGTACGAATAATGATATTTGGGGTGGGACTGAAAACAAATATACAATATGATTTTTTAACACATATAGATTTGTGATTTATGATGAATATTGTTTGATATTAAATTTAAAAACAATCCATACCGCTCAAATGCAGAATTTAAATACGTATTAATCAATATCAATATTAATAATAAATCTGTAAGTGTAGGTATTGTATGTATGTATGTTCCTCCATAACTCTTAAACGAATTAACTGATTTTCATGAAACTTGGTTGATAAATATTTAGACGTACAGGACACAGGATAGGCTACTTTTTTCTTTTTCAACGCGGACAAAGTCGCGGGCACCAGCTAGTTATAACAATAAAGTAATTTAGGTACAGTCGGCCGCATAAGTCGATTAACACATTCAAAAGTGCAAAACAACTGAACACTCAACTTACTTACTTAATTACTTACTTACTGAAGCTTTTTACGATCGTTAATACGTGAAGTTTATTTTGTTCTCTAGTCGTGACAACGACTTGTGGCGCGTTGAGTGTTACGTTGTTTTGCACTTTTGAATGTGTTAATCGACTTATGCGGCCGACTGTACCAATATTTCGGGAATATTATAATTCTCTAAGTTTTTTTTGCCACTATCTGTGATCTGTTTATAAAACTTCACTCAATTATATTAACATAAGAATAATTCTATTGTGTATTTTTTTAAGTTAGTCGTTTCTAATAATCCTTTCTGTCACATTTCACAAATAAAATCCTTAAAATAACAATAGATACATACATATTCGTCGTGTCCGTCATAGTGGCCGCCATAACCAATATGGGCGACTGGAGCTGCGTGGATCACTGGACCATGAGCTAAGGGCGCTACGTATTGTGTATCGTGGTGAAGTAAATGTGACGATGCCAACGAGTATCCGCTGTGTCCAAGTAATCCAGCCCTTGCAGCGGCTACCAGAGCACTTAAAACCACGAACTAAAACAAAAAAAAAGTACTGTAGAATATTTTTTTTTTGAAATTTTTTTGAGATCCATGAACTAAAATAAAAATTTAATTTAATTTTTTTTTGAATCAATTTTTTGTCGAGAAAAATTACTTACTTTGGCGAACATTTTTTGTTTCGTGTAAACGCGTGACTGACACACATTTGATATTCACCAGTGGATTTTATAAGAAATTGCGTGTAGGCTCCGATGTGCTGTGGTGACGGTGGGGCGCCGAAAGCGTTTAGCAGTGCGTCCCCGCGGCCGCAACTCTTGCAAGGTCAACGCGCTTTGTCTTCTACAATCTCGCGTTACAAACTACCCAGCAAATGATTGTTACTTAACAAAAACACACTGTGAACTGCGACACTGTCCCAACTTATACTAGGTCAATGCAGTCTCTGATAAGATAATTTTATTCGCAGGCTAATTAGAAGATAGGGTTAGAAGCTCTAACCATATAAAAGCGTAAAATTATTAATTATTTACTAGCTGTGCCTGCGACTTCGTACGCGCTGTAAAAGAAAATATATAAGTAACGACTGACATTTTTATCGCTGACAAAGACAAGAAATACAATGAAATAAATTAAGAATCACTCTAGCCTCCTCGACTGTTCTCAAATATTAACGAATAAAAAAATGTTATATCACAACTCGTTTTCTATTGATTTAACAACATATAACTCTAAGCTCACATCTCTTACAATTAAGGATGACTTGAAGAATTTTAGGTTTTAGTGAAACTTGATATTTAACTTTATTAGCACAATTTTTACTTAGCCTATTAAAAAAAACGACAATTTATTTAAAATTTTCTTTTTATTGAATATAGAGAAGTTTAATGTAAAAATAAATAAATTTAAAATAAATATTATATTAGGTCTTTGGTATTTGAAGTATTCTCTTAATAATGATGATGATAAGGCTCGGGGTGGATTGAAGGAGCTGAATTATGGACGACTGCGTTGAAACTGGAACAAAAGAGAACAAATGAATTAGATTTGTTATGAATTAAAGGCTAGGTATGTGTTATTTTGATAAATGTAAACTATGTAGAGTTTTATTAAAATTTAGATTTATAACATTTGTAACATTTAAGTGGATCGTCAGTCAATCTGATATAAAATAGGTCATATTTTAAATAATTTTTTAACTAAGAAAAAAGCAGCCATTTGAGATTAATTTGTAATGCTAACTTAGCTTAATAAACAAAGCATTATGAAAAACTAAGGTCCGGTTAAAAACTGAATAATTTCTCAGGTCATTGAGAAAATCGTGGCAAATTAATCTGAAACACGCACGACTGAGCAAAGCATTGAGACTGTCACATCCGTCACTTAAACTAACAGCATTGTGTAAATGAAATTTTAATAGAACTGCACAAAATTATCCATGTATAACTTTATATGGGCATTTATAATAGACATAGGTAGACGATCAATTACTACTATAAATGTTGCAGGGACTCGTTGATAACGTAGCAATTGATAAAGTAGGGTGATAAAGCAGCAATTGATAAAGCAATTGAAAAAAAAAGGGTAAGTAGCGATTGTGTTGACTGCTATGTCGCATTGCCCCTCAGCTTCATGTTTGTTAAAGTCAGTGATAAAATTTATTCTTACCCGTTATGATCATCAGCAGTGTACTCGACCTTGCGGATGGATCCGTCAGGTTGGACTAATGAGTAATATCCGTGGACTACATCACCGTCCCGAGTCTCATGCTGTGACTTATGGTCACCTGTGTGAGGGTCTGATACAGAATATGCGAAGTCATATTTGGGATGATCCTGAAAAAGTCAGTAAGTTACATAAAGCAAAAAAAAAAGAAGGCTGTTATCATGAATGTGGCGGCGGTTGAGTGTCAGTTTGGTCGCACAGTGAAAACCCAAATTTATAAGATTTATAATTTACAATTTAGTAAGGGCTACTGTCCAGTTAGCGTCATCTGTAAACACTTTGTGACTGCGGAACGCAGCATGCCTTTTGACTGAATGTGAAATGAAATTTTACTTACATGTTCATAATGATCATCTTCATGGCCATCGTCATGTTCATCTTCCAGACCTTCGTAAATAAGGGGTGCGACCGGAACGACAGGGGCAGCTATGGGAGCAGGGTAGTGCACAACTGGAGCAGTATGGATTAGAGGAGCAGCATAATAAGCAGGGGCCAGGTAATCTCCCAACGGAGCAATTGGTGCATATCCCTCATCGTGGACAACCTGATTATAAACATCAGGGCCGTGATATAACCCAGCATTGGCTGTAGCTGCTAGCGCAATGGTTGCTAAGATCTGCAACAGGAACATTAAATTATGTTAGAAGAATTTATTACTATTTTATAATTAGGAGAAATTTTGCTTAACCAAATTATTATGCTTCTTTATGTTAAAAATGCTAGAAACTACTCTAAAGAAAAGTAGTTTCTGCTCGCTTGAAGCTTCTACTTTGTTCTTTATTCAAAAATACTCTATTGTGACAGTATTGTCGGCTAATGTATTTGACTACTTTTTATTTGTACAACAATTTAATATTTGCACACCTGTACCCAGGTAGAAAACTTGTACTATAAAACTATATAAGATCTACTGTAACCAAGTATTCTAGCAAATAAATGCATTATTATTATTATTATTATTTATTTCAAAATTGAGAGGTTCCAAGGTCCTTAAGTATATGAGGATTTGTTTTCTTATAGACACTTATTCTTCACTATGGTTTCTTCGAGAAAGAAAGCGATAATTCACAAATTGAAATGGACTCAGAGTTTAAGGTCTTCAATAATGAAACTGTCTACTTGCATGACGTATTAGAATACGTCAATATATTAATTTTACTAAGCCAAAATTTTCGCACGATTGCTTGGTAACATGCAAGCATTGGATTTGTCACTGAAGGACGTATATATAATTAGCGCAGTTAAATTTGAACTTATCACCAATCTAATTAAACGTTACACAAATAACACTCACTAAGAACATTTTGCGGTTGTTCAGTTCGATGTTTTGTCAATGATTGATGCTGAACTATCATTGACTGTTGCTTTTTATAAGAATGAAGATTGATTGAGAACAAGTGGGGCTGAACGTACACTATGCTTATAGACCTCGAATTGACAATGTCATTACAATAGGTCATATTAAAAAAAAATGGATTTATAGGTAATTTATGTGTCAGGGTATCGGTATCATAACTTTTTTTTTTACAATATTGAACACAAAGAAACCCCATCGGCTTTAGTGTAACAAGAATAATCTATATTGTAATGCATGAAGGCACACTTTGATTCGTAGTGACATAATTGGACAGGAGTTTTGTAGTAACTATCATCTTCTTACAGAAGACTAACGTGATGACAAGGATGGCAAAGCATCAGTTGTGGTGCTTGGTGCTGCTTGCTAGGCGAGACATTTATTGATCACCTTTAAACGGACGGTCAGTCTGCCTACCGCTTTTTGTGTTCGTTAATCGAGTTACTATTGCAAATGAACTAAAATGATAAGTATTAAATCTACTTATACTAAATGGTGGTTCAGACACCTTTTAGAACATCTCTTTTGTCATTAGACAAATATGTGTGGTCATAGTTATTTATGTAAATGTCCGGTACCGTAACTATCATTTGAATTACTTATGTTTCATAAACTACGATAGATTCCATAATACGAGAAAATACATCGATGTCATATTTAACGTGCACAATCCGAATCAGGTTCTGTACCCGACAGGGCCAACTTTGAAAATTAACTTTTTTAGTTGAAAAAAAATCTGGTCTGGATTTCGAAAGTACTCGTAGTGGTCCGTCTTGCGGCACTAACCGTTGTTTCTGTATTTGACAGATTCGTAACCACTCCGTTACAGAAGGTCACAATGAAATAACATATTATTATGTTCTGTTGTATTTCGAAAATGAGTAATGGATCCCAGAACCCATTACCTTATCCCTTCCATATCTCTTATCCAATATCCTACTGTAGTCGGTAGCGCCCTTGCAGAAACCGTGTATTACTCGTATTATAGGCGACGGTAGCCACCTACTATCAAGTGAACCGTCAGCCTGTCTGTAGACCTTAACATTAAAAAAACCAAAACTATATTTATTGTTTATATTGTTCACTATTGGTACGTAAATCTCAATGGCAAAAATTTAATTCGCAAAACCCACACCAACACTAATTGTAAATCTAAATGGTTCAGTAATCATTAAAACTTGAAAAATCTCTTGTTTCAAGTTCAATTTTGAAGTTCGTGAATCTTTCTGCAATCGATGTGAAATTCAATCACCAGTTTTTGAATTATTTGTTCTCGGTTAAGCATTTTATGCGAAAGCACTTGTTTTGTAGTACGCGTAGATAGTATAACATTGCATTTGTTATATCTTTATAATATAAACTAGCTGTGCCCGCGACTTCGTACGAGTTGAAAAATGAAAATATATGAAGCAAGTATAACAGTTAACGATTTTTTTATTTTTACACGATCTCTCGTGTACCTAGGATAAAATCTAAAAAATATCCTATAATATGATCCAGGAATGCCTATCTGTGTACCAAATTTCATCCAAATTCTTTCAGCGTTTCAGCGTAGTTATAGTTCAAGTGCAATCTTAACAGCGACTTCGCCCGCGTAACTTTATAAAATACTAGTTGGTGCCGGCGACTTCGTCCGCGTTGAAAAAAAAGTAGCCTATCCTGTGTCCTATATGTCTAAATGTTTATCTACCAAGTTTCATGAAAATTAGTTAATTCGTTTAAGAGTTATGGAGGAACATACATACATACATACATACAGAAAAAAATTCTAAAAATCGTCAATTTAGTTTCAGTATCATGTATAGAGCCTGTAAACACGATATCTCTGAAAACAAAGTAGCTTACTGCATGACCAACCCTTACAGATTTATTATTAGTATTGATTTGATTGATGATAATTGGTAGCTTATGTTACTCGCTGATAATTTAGCTTTCTTATAGGTGAAAGAATTTTTAAAATCGGTACAGTAGTTTTTGAGTTTAATCATTACTAACATACAAATCTTTTCCTTTTATAATATTAGTATGGATAAATAGATATATAATAAACCTTTCTTGAAAAATTACCTAAATGATGGTGAAAACCGCATCAAAATCCGTCGCGTGGTTTAAGAGGAGTTAACTGATATAAAGACAGACGCGGAAAACGATTTTGTTTTATACTTTGTACCTAGCGATTAACCTGCATTGCGATTTCGTCGATTTTAACTTGTAAAATTATATAAATTTATAAATATAATAAAATAAATGGGGACTTAACTTTATTTCTTTTATTGAAATTTATATTTTTTTTTTATATTTTAGTAAATAATAATAAAAATGATAATTAAAGAAACTACTGTTTTTTTAAAAAAATACAAATAATATTAAAGTGAGGGGAAAAAATTGTAATATATAGAGTAAGTAATACGAGTATATGTAACATATTTTTATGGACTCGATAGGCTGGCTTTGACACCAACGAGTTGAGCACAATATACGAGTAAATTGTCCAAAAATGTTATACACTGGATCGCAAAGAAAAAGGGTCGGCTAGAAAATCTTCAATATCTTCAAAAGTAACTGACCTAACTTTATGAAATAAAGACTAAATGAATTTTTAATATTTTAGTATAACATTTATTTAGTTTAGCTTTACTTTAGTCTTTATTTCATAAAAGCTAAGTCAGGAACTTTTAAAGATATGGAAGATTTTCTAACCGACTCTTTTTCTTCGCGGTCCAGTGTATTTACGTGTCCATTTATTCATATAAACGTGTAATTAGGTTGTGGATGTTTTTAATAAATGAAAGTAAAATTAAGTTTGTTCAATCACGCTTTATTTACAAAACTCTCACGCTCTTATTTACAAAAGTATAAATAGGTATTTTTTATCACAAACATTCAGCGCATGGAGCAATCATCGTGTTGTTAAATTAATAATGGTAGTCGTGATGGGCTGGGGCGGCGTGCACGGAGGGGGCAGAGTTGTGGACTACTGCGTTGAAACTAAAAAAAAAAAATACAAATTATTATTATGAGAACATCAATGATATGTTCACTATGGAAGAGAAAATAACTAGGTATATAGCACAGCTAATATAGTTTTTTTTTCTATGTAAACGTACTTCTATTGCCAACGTATTTTCAAGTAGGAATTATTAAGGAAAAAAATTCCATTTTCTTGTAGAAAGAAAAGACTTTTCTTACAGAACAATAAAATTGTAACTTACAGGAATAACAAAAAATAAAATATGCTAATAGTATAGTAATATAGAAGTCAATGATCTATACTCTGTTTTTGTACAGTACTAGGATTATACAGTAAGCAATCTTGACATGATTCTTTTCATTGAAATAATTTGGAAATAATGATTAAATTACGAATTGAATTAAATACTGATTATTTTATATTGATTATAATTAGGGCCTCTTTCACCAACTACAAGTAAAGTGTTGATTAGTTACTTTTAGAAAACATTTTCTGTTATATGAATTATATTTTCTATTTTTATTATTATTTTCTATTTAATGTTTGGGATTACCGTACAAACAAAGTTATATCAGCTCCATTATCCCCGGTTACCGGTGACTTTAAATGACAGTTTAGCCTACTTGACGTTGGTGAAAGAGGCGCTTAGAATAGTAAAATCTTTTGGATTTAATGATTATTTACTAGAAGGGATTCCAATATATTTACTGTCCAGATTATTTTTCAATTTATAATTTGGTACAAAAAGATATGTGATACTTAGGTTTATTAAACTGGTTTTTAGCACCATTACACACATATAGCTTACAGGCGACCGTCATCAACAACTGGGTTAAACCTATTTATAACACTTCATAGGTGTAATACATACCCGTTGTGGGCGTCAGCGGTGTATTCTACTTTGCGGACAGAGCCATCGGGCTGCACGAGAGAGTAGTATCCATGGACGGCATCACCGTCGCGGCTCTCATGCTGGGACTTGTGGTCACCGGTGTGGGGATCAGCAACGGAGTAAGCGTAGTCGTATTTAGGGTGAGCCTGGAATTTTTAAATATATTTATTATTAAAGATTCATACAGTTATATATTGTTATATAATATACAAATAAGCCTAAAAAAACCATATCTATTATAACATTCAAAAAACCAAATATAGGAGAAGATAAGAATTCTAAGTTTATTAGGAAAAAATAATAATAATATGAAATAGTAAAATTAATAATTTTATTTTAGACACAGCGCACAGCGAATTCCTGTGTGCTTTCGATGCGAAAGTAATGGAGTAAGGGATCTTTCTTTACCCTTTATTCTGCCAGGGTCACCTCTATTGCCCTCTTGACGATGTTAGTGTTTTCAGGGGACGGTAACCATAATTGGTACTCCTGTAGCAATACTAGCATTCCTACCTTTTCTTTTCCAAATAAATGTGGTTATAGCTAACTACATATATTTGGCTTTGGCCTATGGTTATTAGTAAAATTGTTTATTTTACGACGTAATTGTAGTTCTTAATTGCGTTCGAAAATAGAAAGGAAGGACAAACAATATTCGATTTAATTGTTACATACAAGTACATACTTTTTGGTAAACATTTTTTTTTCAATACACTTACATGTTCATCATGGCCGTCGTAGTGAGCAGCTGGGGCAGCATAGTGAGCGATTGGGGCAGCATAGTGAGCAACTGGGGCAGCATAGTGAGCGGCAGGGGCGGCATAGTGTGCAATGGGAGCAGCATAGTGAGCTACGGGGGCAGCGTGTAAGAGAGGAGCGGCATAGTGTGCTGGAGCATGAGCTTCGTCATGACGCACAATGCTTTGGGATGAAACGGCATGGCCATAGAGACCGGCGTTGGCTGCTGCCAACAGAGCGCCGAAAGCTACGATCTGAAAATCAATGTAAGTTATTTAAATGAGTACTAACTTTAACGTACTTGAAATATTTATTAAAAAGCTAAGGCGAGATTTTGGCTCGGTTTCAAAACACACATATAATTTACAAATAATATGAGAAAATAAACTGTTTTTAATTCATTTGCTAATAAAAAATTTACAGTTAAAATTAATGCTACAGTTAAAATATTTTTAATTTTATTTATAGTATTTCTACTCGTAGTTTGCATGTTGTTTATTTTAATAAAAAAAAATCGGAATAATTTTATTATAGCTGATGTATTTTTAATTTAATTTAGAGTATTTTTTTTGCATGTTCAGAATTTTGTTTAAAAAAATATTCGGAATTAATTATACACTTACTTTGCTGAACATATTGAGTATGTAGTTTAAGAACCGAAAGTTGATTGATGTCAACGGTCCTGCATTATGGTTTTATAGAACACGGCCACCGCGTGCGCACTCGCGGTGGGGCGAAGAAATGCGTGCGGGAACCTTGACTCTGTAACTTTGACATGACTTCAAGGCCGCAATTCCGATACAAATGTGTAGCCACCAATCAATGTGTCCGGTTTGATTGAACACAATTTTCTAGTAGGTGGCGATTGATTGATACGCTTTAGTGGGATAATTTTGATCTTTTGTTTCCTACACTTTGTTCCGACTTAATCTACCAAGAGATAATGAGTTATGACATTGTTTGGAGGTGTAAAGGTGCAATTTGGATAATGCGGTTAGTAAATAAAAAAAAAAGTATTATTAAATTAATTTAAAACCGAATCAATTTAGTGGTTCAGATATTCTGTGTCAAAAGTGTAATAAGAGAATGTATTTTTTTTTCATTGTTATAGATACATTAAATTTAGCGATTGAGTTTTAGTTTTAATAGAAAAATTAATGCATTTTTTAAAACAAAATTATAGTGCCTTACAAGTCGACCATTGGTACGAAAGGTCACTCTGTAGACCTTAATCTCCAGAAGTACACATTTTACAATCGAATCTGGTTTTTAAAACATAACGACGGAAATCCTGATTGTTTAAAATATTATCGAACTTCCGGCGTTATATAATATAATTATTGCATAACCATGTATGGAATTTTATGGAATTTTTTGGCCTGAAATAAAGGTTTCATTATTATTATCATAGCTCATACTCAGACTCTTCATACGGATGAAGAGTCTGCATTTATTATTATGGTAGCTCTATAACTAGGGTGAAATTTGTTTGAGGCATAATTAGACCAGAAATAATTTATTTCTACCAATTTCCATCGTTCATTCCATTATTTCGTTCGCAAGACTAGGTTAGGTATCGACTTAATACATTTTGCCTTTCTATTTATGAAAATAAATAAGCATATCCAAAGCTGCTCACTACAGTTTTCCCAATTTTCACGTCTTCCCTCTGTACCCTCAGTTCCGAACACTACTTTTGTGCATATCGAACTGCATTGACGAATGATTTATTTGAAAGAGACTGTCAAATACTATCCTAACATAAAATGTCCACATAAGAAAAAAGGAGAAAAAAAAGTGTCTTCTACCTATTTAGTTTAAATAATAAAATCATTATGTAAAAACTAGATTGACTTTTTTTGGCATTTTTTTGAAAAAAAAAAAAAATTTTAAAGTTATTGTTTTCATTTTTGTATGGCGGATGGGAATTTCCATTTATTTTGCTGTTAGCTCCTGATAATAAGAACTTGTCCCATTAAATTCTATTTCTTATCCTTTTATTTTCACTTACTAGTATGATTATCTTAAAATCCTTTTCAATACCACAATTCTAATGTTACATTGTATTATATTATATTATATTATATTATATTATATTATATTATATTATATTATATTATATTATATTATATTATATTATATTATATTATATTATATTATATTATATTATATTTTCGTTACATCTGTTGACGCAGCCTGTACCGAAACATCTCTGGTAATGTAAATTCTTCATTTGCATACAATAAAACATTTTGGTCCGGTTCATGAATTTATTATAAACAATAAATAACATAAGCTTTAACATATTCTTGGTACCCATAATCCTTTAGATTAATAACAAATTGTTACATTCATAGCAGTTAATGTAAACGGATTCGTTGGACCTGCGCTATGCTCCAAATATTCAGAAATTAAACTTCACTACCGGAGGCGTATCACGCTCGCTTCGTGCCGCTTCTGTAATAAATTGTAAGTTGTATTAATATTAATGAAATATCAATGTATTGTATCGTGTTCATTCGGTTAACCATTTGGCCTTGATGCCCTCTAGTCTTCCAATATTTGTTCGATCCAGAACAGAATACGTCGAAATTATGGTAACACTCCAATGGATTGGCACTTAGTGACAGAACTATGCCATCCCAAAAATATTTACAAGACAGTATGCCCCAAAAATGGAACTTGCAAAATGTTTTATAATTTTCGAAAAATTTGCCTTATAATATTGATTACAATCCCAAAATTTAATCTCCATAAAAATTATAAATAGGCCAAAAGGGACAAATTTTTTTTTAGTAGGGGCAGGAATTTCGCAGTCATGAAATGGGCAGCTCGTCTACCCCCTGAAAGAAGTCCTTCTGTAAGGTTCTAAATAACAGCGTAATCATTTGTATTTTGACTGAACAACGAATGCCAGAGCCCAGTTCTGTATCCCCTACTAAACTTTATTCTGTTAAGGTCAGCCCTGCATTTAAATCTTCTATGGCAATGCTCGTGTTGGTAAACTACTGTGTTAATAAAGTCTTGTTACTGAAATATTTTAAATATATACTTTGTGAAAACAAAATATTTCAATAAATATTTAAAAAAAATACTTTTTTATAAGAAAGATATTTTTTTTAATTTATTGATTTGAACTAAAATGTATGCATACAAAATTAGATATTATATCATTGTTTTTACGGTACACACCTTGTTCGCAATATAAAACAACTATGCGTGTGTGTGGTATGTTTAACAATTCATTATTTTGTTAACAAAACAATTATAAATCTCAATCTAGAAACGAGATGTGATTGTTTCATGTATAGGGAAATGAGTGGCGCTGCCCACAACAAACGTCGTTAGATACTTACTGCACGCAACCAATTCGTAACTAGGTCAGTTAGAAAGGCTTTTAAGTGCAATGCATTGTTTATTTCCAGATTAAGTCACTTAAGTATTTATTAATATAAACAGATATAATCATTGGGACTAATATTTTTACATGTGGCCTTGTCAAAAGTATATTTTACTTGAACAAGGTGCCAACAGATCGGATGAGTAGAAACTTCATTCCACGAACGTGTGAACTTTGAAAAAAATTGTCTGAAATTTTTCCGTCCAGCTACAATATACAATATGGGCATTCCAAGCGAGCTGTAAATAATATACATTATTACATAATAATATAGGTACCTGAGGGGACGGCAGCGTACATATATGTACATCCCTCTAGGAAAAACAGGTTAAGGACATTAACTCTTGTTACCAACTACCGTCAAGTAAAACGTCAGTCTGCTGTTTTGCTATGTTTTTTATAAAGTAAAAAAAAACCTTTTCTAAATTTCTACTCTTTTTAAAGGGTATCGCGATTCTGTGTCGGTATTGGAGACACTATTTGTAAAATTGCGCTACACGCCTTGCTGAACTTAAAATACAATTTGAATTTTTTTGTCACGATGAAAAAATGTGTTCTAGGTAATTAAGATTTTCAGAATCTGAAGTTGGCGAGTTCTTAGAATGTATTCACTTATTCAGTTAATTCTTTTTGGTTAGATAAAGTTTCTCCTACGTTATAATATTTTTCTGTTCCTTCCTTAATTCTTAATTCTACTAAGATCGGCAGCGCACTTGTAGCACCTGAGGAGCCTCGTAATAGGAGACGGTAGTCGTCTACCACAAAGTGTGCCGTCATCCTGTCTGACAACCGTTTCATAAAAAAAAATCGCTTTTAATAAAAATAAAAAACAACTTTAGTGCTTTTAAATGGGTGTCAATAAATATTTACAGGTAGAATTAATAATTAAATATTTAAATTTGATAAAGAAATGACACGGAGAGGTCATAGTATTGTTGTAATACTGCAATAAATTAAAACTGCATATTGATATCAAAAATAATTAGATGTTAATCTATATTAAGAGTAGTCTTAAACGTTTGACATGATATTGATCGATTGGCTAATAGCGACGCCCGCTGGGTTTCTGAACAATTGTTATTTCAATCAAACTTTTAAATTTGTTTAATTCTAATTTTAACTTCCTTCGAAGGTTGCAGGCTATTTACAATAATACAAATTTGGATATATAGAGAAAGGCCGTAGTAAACGGGTTGTGTAAGGTGTAATTTACGGTTTAACTGGCTGTAAGGTATGAGTTTAAAAAACCGAGGTAATCCATTCGATTCTTGAATTAAATTAAGTCACGGATTTTAACCGACAAAACAATGTTCCTCTATTTTGACGTCACTGACAAAGAATATCTTTTAATGTTAAAGTAGGTAATCTGTTTTACGAAATAACTGTAGCTGTAAATGTTAGATTTTATTCATTTTGAAGTTCAAAATGCTTTTTTTTAATATTTTCACTTATCTAATAAGTAAATATACGTCTTTTTATATCTATGTATGTTTTTATTTGATATATTGATAGATCAATGTACCTACATGGAATAGGTATCTAAAATCTATTTCAAAATCTATATTCTTCACGTAATGATAACGCGATCTATAAGTCGCTTGTAAAAGCTAACATATTATGTTAGTTATATCAAACTATAGGACACTACTTTTAGTACATCACGTAACCACAAAAAATAGACTTCTTCATTTAATAATATATGCTTTTCATTCATTTGAGTATGTTGTGACTAATATTGGTTATGTTAATCAGATTGACGTATTGAACGGTTTTCAAGTTTCATTGTATGTTGGCGATGTAGGTACAGAAAATTCTTAGAAGTGTAATATATTCGTAAAATAGTATGATTCAGTGCGCAAATACAACAAGGCGAACTAATAGGTCGTAAATGTATTAAACTGTAATTTTCAATGGAAATAAGAATCTAAAATTTTCTTTTCTATCGAATTCTATCCTTTCAAAAATTTCTATTCTGATACTTCTATTTATAGCCTATGTTGTACATGTACATTAGGTAGGTTTGTAACCACAACCTGTCATAGTTCTTTGATATGACAGAACAAGTCGCGGACAAAGGGAAATTTGAAATAAATAAACATTTGCTTTACAGGAAATTTTATTAGAAACATCATATGCATTCAATGAAATAGTTATACAGAACATTTTGTCTTACAAAAGACCAAATTTAAAGACTAGAAATAAAGTTAGTAACCAATTGATATTGACATGTATACGATTATAATTAAATGAATATAATAAAATGTCAATATTACTAAACTAACAAGGGTTGAAACCGTTTGGTGGCACCAGTATGTAGGTTAAGGGAGATTTTGAAGGTACGGGAGCACCTGTACCTTGACTTTTCTTTATAGCAGCTTGAATACAACGTATGATGTCGTTGTAAGACACCACTGATTCAGCGTTGGGGGTTGTACTTTCTATACGCTTAGGGGTTGTTTTAGGGGCGGGTTTTGGTGTTGTTACAGGCTTTAATGTGTCTGTCTTTTTCTTATCATAAAATTCTTGAACAAATTCTGTTAAATTGGGGTCAGTTTTTTGACTGATAGTACCTTTCGGTGGTTCCACCAAAGGTTCGCTTTTCACTGGCTTCTTTTTAAGATCTTCTTTCTTCTTAGGCTTTTGGTCTGGTCTGTTGTCTCTATTAACAGGTGTCTTTTGTTCTTGAACTGCTGGTGGAACTGGTAGAAAGTTTTTCACAACAGCGTTGAATCTGTACATGAAAATGAAAATAATGAAAACAAGAATGACTTTACTTCTAATGTCTCATGTAGTAATAAGATATACCATAGGGCTATTAATGGACATTTTACCAGTATACCGTAAAATCCAGTACGCCTTATATTATAAAGACAAGCCCCTAAAAAAGAATAGACGTATATTATACCAACTCCTTACTTCATACAAGTAGGACGGTTGGTTTTAACTCTTGAAAGACGTGTCTTAGAGTTTTGAACATCATTTTGTGACAAACAACCTTTGCAGTTTGTTTTATTAATTGGGTTATTTTAGATAACTTTAACTAAATTTTCATTAGTTTTTACAAAAAATACCTATGATTTAAAAAAATAAATACCCTCTCAAGTCATCGGCAGTGTATTGAACTTGTCGGACGTACCCGTCAGGTTGTGTGAGGGAGTACTGCCCTTGAACTAAGGTGCCGTCGCTTAATTCGCGTTGAGCCTTTTTATCTCCAGTTTTGTCGTCGTATACAACATATGCGTATTCATAACCGCTCTTTTCCTAGAACATAATATAGAATTAAAGTCTTTTCGCTAAGAAGAAAGATGTATCTGGTAAAAATAGCTTCTAATTTTCTGAAACTTTTAATATAATTTAATTTAAATTCGCCAGACGAGCTGACCACTTTGAGGATATTGAACGCTTTGCTACTACTAAACTTAAGGGCTTTTCGAAATTAGTTTTCTTGGCGGAAAGTCTTGGTGAAAAGCATTACAAAGAAATCGTAATGGTATTTTTATAAACGATTACTTACATCATTATTGGATGTAACAATAACAGGAGTGGATACAAGTTTTGCACTTGTTACTGGTGATATAGGAGCTATTGATTGACCAGGAACGGTTACACATGGCGCTACACACGGTGACACTAAAGTCGACGATGGTGGTAGTGGCAAAACCGATCCTATTGGTGCTGCTGTCAATTGTGCCAATTGAGGATTAGATATGGATACTGCTGGAGCACCATACTTTATGTAATTTACTGGAACAGTATCTGTTCCGAGTGTTCCGCCTTGCACATAAACAGTTGAGTACGACGTGGCTGATGTCCCTCGCCACACAACACAATATATCGTCAATATGACAATCTGCAAAAAAATTAATTTTAGTGACATGATATGAAATAATTTCGGACTGAAAATTTAACAAAAAGTCACTTACTTTAAGATTCATCGTTCCTAGTGATCGTTGGAAGTCTACTGATTTTTTTCTAAAAGATTCAGCTTATAAAAGGTGTTTTGTTCGAACTAATATATGCCATTCTGTAATGCCGAAACAAACCATCAATGTCGTTGAGTTCATGAAAAGAGTTGAACAATTAAAATGGTAATGAAGATTTAACACAACTTAGACGTTTCTCTCAATTTTATTCTAAGCACGCTGTTCACAAAAACTGGGTAAATACACCGTGACAATTATGTTTTGTTTCAGATACTCGTAGTTGAGCTGGTGTGTAACTTATGCAACCCTACCGGGAACTGCTGTCTGGTTGTCATCCCTCGAACCTCAATGGTTTTTCCTTTTCATATACATATATGTGCAGAATAATGATCAGTTAGTGTCATGCATTTATTTAATTTTAGATATTATATTATGAAACAACATTTAAGTACATTAACAATTGCATTGTTAGATCATTAATACCAAAGTACTTCTCTCAACATTATTTTAAATAAAATTTATATGGAATTTTAATAAATTAAAAACAAAACACGGCTGATGGGAGAGAGAATGGAAATGTTAAATGCGATAGGTAAAGGAGAGGAAGCTGAATTTTGGACACGTAATGAAGGGCGAAAGATACCGTATTCTTCAACTAGTAATGCAAGGAAAAATACAGGGGAAACGTACCAGAGGCGAGAGAGAGGAATATTAGGTAATAGAATGGTTTGGTATGACCACTCGTTCCCTCTTTTTTGCAGCAGGTTCTAAGATTAACATAGCCACGATTGTCGCTATGATTTGTAGAGAAAGAAACTAAATTAAGCAGTCATAAAATGCGCAATATCTGGAGCAAGCAAGCACTGTTTCAAAGAAAGCCACTGTGTTATAACATCACGTGTGCTTTTTACTAAGTTTAGCAATCATAAAATGCGCAATATCTGGAGCAAGCAAGCACTGTTTCAAAGAAAGCCACTGTGTTATAACATCACGTGTGCTTTTTACTAAGTTTAGCAATCATAAAATGCGCAATATCTGGAGCAAGCAAGCACTGTTTCAAAGAAAGCCACTGTGTTATAACATCACGTGTGCTTTTTACTAAGTTTAGCAATCATAAAATGCGCAATATCTGGAGCAAGCAAGCACTGTTTCAAAGAAAGCCACTGTGTTATAACATCACGTGTGCTTTTTACTAAGTTTAGCAATCATAAAATGCGCAATATCTGGAGCAAGCAAGCACTGTTTCAAAGAAAGCCACTGTGTTATAACATCACGTGTGCTTTTTACTAAGTTTAGCAATCATAAAATGCGCAATATCTGGAGCAAGCAAGCACTGTTTCAAAGAAAGCCACTGTGTTATAACATCACGTGTGCTTTTTACTAAGTTTAGCAATCATAAAATGCGCAATATCTGGAGCAAGCAAGCACTGTTTCAAAGAAAGCCACTGTGTTATAACATCACGTGTGCTTTTTACTAAGTTTAGCAATCATAAAATGCGCAATATCTGGAGCAAGCAAGCACTGTTTCAAAGAAAGCCACTGTGTTATAACATAACGTGTGCTTTTATCTTTGTATTATTAAGATATGCCACAGCCATTTTCTCTGTTTGGATTTTGTCCCTTAAAAAGATCGTAGGGTTTGCTGATATTTTTTGCCTTTTGGTAAATTATGCTATACCTATGCATGTGTTTTTATTGATTTATTGTTTATTGCTAATATTTCTGATATGGTTAAGCAAAGTTAATTTTAAAAGGTAAATCATACCTTTTAATTCGAATTCGTATTAAAAGGTATTTTGCTTTGAATTCGTATTCTTTTGAACTTTTATTAATAAACTAGCTGTCGCTCGCGACTTCGTCCGCGTTGAAAAAGAAAAAAGTAGCCTATCCTGTGTCCCGTACGTCTAAATGTTTATCTACCAAGTTTCATGAAAATCAGTTGATTCGTTTAAGAGTTATGGAAGAACATACATACATACATACAGAAAATTTTTCTAAAAATGGTCAATTTAGTTTCAGTATCATGTATAGAGCCTATAAACACGATATCTCTGAAAACAAAGTAACTTACTCCATGACCAACCCTTACAGATTTATTATTAGTATTGATAATAAAATAAAATCATCATCAATACTAATAATAAATCTGTAAGTGTAGGTATTGTATGTATGTATGTTCCTCCATAACTCTTAAACGAATTAACTGATTTTCATGAAACTTGGTAAATAAACATTTAAACGTACAGGACACAGGGTAGGCTACTTTTTTCTGTTGAAATGCAATGTCCACATCACATGAGATCTATGGCAATGTTCATGGTAGTGTTTTTGTGTTGGGTCTATATTATTGTCTGTGGTATTAAAAATGTCTCTCTGTCTGTGCTCTAATTTAATTGTTGAAATATAAGTAGATTGTAATGTGTAATATTGGTATGTGAAAGAGAATAAATAAATGAATATAAAACTAGAAAAACATTTATTAGTGGTAGCAGAGCGTGGTTCCAATCGTTTAAAAGTTTACGCGATTCACGAGATAACAATAAATAAAAATTGAAAGTGACATAAATGTATTAAGAAGATGGCGGAAATAATAAAACTAAAGCAATTTGCAGGCGATGATTTCGCAATTTGGAAATTCAGGATAAGCAGTATACTCAGGGAGAATGAGTGCTTAATGGCAATAGAAAACAGTGGGTTCGCGAGCAACCCGGAAAATAAAAAATTAGAAGCACGAGCACAAAGCATTTTAATAAGTGGAGTCGCTGATAGCCATATTGATTACATTCAGGAGGAAAATACAGCTTTTAACATGATGAAAAAATTAGAACAACAATTTATGAAAAAAGGAACAAGGAGCAAATTATTCCTCAGACGTCAATTGACTGATATGAAATTTAACGGTAAAACTTCATTGGCAGAGCATTTTTCAACTATGTCGAAAATTTTTGGTCAACTTCGAGATGCTGGGAGCACACTATCTGAAGAAGAAAAGGTGAATATAATGTTATTGTCAATGCCAGAGTCATATGAAATGATAGTAACTGCTTTGGAATCCCTACCTAACCTAACAGCAGATATAGTCAAGGATAGACTGCTTGGAGAAGAAGAAAAAAGGCTTAAAAATGTAGCACACACAACGGAGAACCATCGGAATAGTTTCTTGTGTTACCAATGCGGAAAGGAAGGACACAAAAAGAGCCAATGTAGAATGAGATACCCAGAACGAGGAGGAATAAGACCGATCGGGACGATCAATCAAGGAAGAGGTATGCGAGCACCACAAAATTCAGGATTTAATAATAGAAGCTTTGCACCGAGCAGAGGAAGAGGTTTCACAAATGGAGGTGGACAACATATCAGAGGAAACTGGAGAGGAGGTTATGGACAAGTTCAAGGACAGAGCTATTCAGAGAAAGGTCATCAGTCATATGCAGCGGAAAAGGTCAAAGAGTGTGTGTTTTTTACTAAAAATGAAAATAGTGCTGGTAATAGTGAAAAGTGCAATAGTTTAGTGTGGTGTATGGACTCGGGCTCGTCAGATCACCTGATAAATGACATTAGTGCTTTTACAGAGTATGTTAAATTAAGTAAACCAAGAATTATTGCGTCGGCCAAGAATGGGATTAATTTAATGGCCATTGGTGTAGGAAATATTGAGGCTAGGTGTTTTATAGGTAAAAGATATATTGATTGTACTATTAAAGATGTATTTTATGTGCCAGAACTAAGAAAAAATTTAATGTCAGTTTCTAAAATTGAAAGTAATGGTTATAAAGTTGAATTTTTGAATGGTAAAGTTAGAGTTTATAAATATGATCAGTTAACAATGATTGGAAACAATGATGGATCTTTGTATACTATTGTAATGCAAATATTAAAAGATGAATGTAATTATATTAAAAACAATGACAGTCAACAATTGTGGCATAGGAGATTTGCTCATCTTAGTATGAAAAATTTAAATTTACTTTCAAAGAATAATATGGTAATTGGAATTAATAATTTGAAATGTAATAATAATGAATCAGTATGTGAGCCATGCTTATTAGGGAAAATGACAAGACAACCTTTTAACAGACCGGGACGTAGGGCAACTAGACCACTTGAGTTAGTACATAGTGATGTTTGCGGGCCTATCACCCCGACAACTGAAGAAGGATATAGATATTTTGTAACATTTATTGACGACTATACTCACTTTGTTTGGGTGTATCTACTTTATAATAAAAATGAAGTTTTTGACAGATTCAAACAGTACTATTGTTATGTAACTAATCATTTCAATGCAAATATATTAAAGTTTAGGTCAGATAATGGAGGAGAATATGTGTCAAAAGAATTTCAGGATTTTTGCTATAGCAAAGGAATACAGATGCAATTTACTGTACCATACAATCCCGAGATGAATGGTGTTGCTGAAAGGATGAACCGAACATTAGTAGAAAAGGCAAGAACAGTTTTATTAGACTCACAACTGAACAAAGAATTTTGGGGACATGCTGTGTTGTTTTCAGCATATGTAACTAATAGAAGCCCAACTGAAGGAAAATATCAAACACCATCAGAACTATGGGAAGGTAGAAAGCCTAATGTGTCAAATATGAGAGTGTTTGGATGCACGGCATATAATCATATACCAAAAGAGTTAAGACAAAAAATGGATAATTCAGGAAAGAAAATGATTTTTATCGGATATGCTAATTCGGGATATAAACTATATGATATTGAAACAAGAAAAATAATATTGGCACGAAATGTAATATTTGATGAGACGCAACCAAAAGGTGACAACTGCAAAGATATGGAATTCAGACTGGATAGAATGGAAGCGAAGAAGGATGAAGTAAGTGAGGAATTAGAGGAAAGTGATGAAGAAAATATGTCAAATGACATCACAGAAATTAAATCGGGAAAGAAACTGAGTGATAGAAGTAAGAAACATAGAGAAGTAAAAGAGACAAAAGAAATAAAAAATATAACAGAGAAGACAGAAAGCTTAGAAAGAGGGAGAGGAAAAAGAGAGATGAGAAAACCAGTATGGCATAAAGATTATGAAATTAACTTAGATAAGGATGAGACGGCATTATATGCATTGCTATCAAGTTATCAGGATGTACCAAGAAATTTTGATGATGTTGTAGGAAGAAAGGATGAAACAGAATGGAATAAGGCAATACAAGAAGAATTAAAGGTTTTAAAAGAAAATGAGACATGGGAACTAGTACCTGAACCAGAGAATGAAAAACTACTGGATACTAAATGGATTTTCACAAAGAAAAGCATAGGAGAGCAGGAAATTAGTAAGGGAAGATTGGTAGTGAGAGGATATCAACAGAAGGATAAATTAGAAGATGTTTACTCACCTGTTCTGAAATTGCAAACATTAAGAGTTCTTTTATGCGTTGCAGTTCAGAAAGACTATAAAATCCACCAGATGGATGTAAAAGGTGCATTTTTGTATGGACGTATTGATGAAGTAGTGTACTTAAAACCACCACAAGGATTGAGAGTTCCAGAAGGTCATGTTTTAAAATTGAGGAAATCTTTATATGGTTTGAAGAAAAGTCCAAAATATTGGTATGAAAAGTTTACTGAAGTAATTACTGAATGTGGTTTTATGCGTTCTCAAAATGACTATTGTTTATATACTAAAGGGGATATCTATTTGATTTTATATGTTGATGATTTATTAATAGTGGGGCCTAGTGGTACTGATATTGAGTATGTCAAGAATTTCTTAAAAACAAAATTTAGTATGAAAGACTTAGGTCAAAATAATCTCATGTATCTTGGTATTAATATTCAAAAGAAACCGGATGGTATTTATCTTAATCAATATAAATATTTGCAAAGAGTTCTTGAATCTTACGGAATGACTGACTGTAGAGGAACTAATTCACCTATGGACATTAATTATAAGCTAGACTTTGACATGAGTTTAGAACATCAGTGTAGATCGCTTATTGGTTCTTTGATGTATGCCATGGTGGGCACAAGGCCTGACTTAGCTACAGCTGTATCATATTTGAGTAGATTCCAATCACAACCGACATTGAAATTATGGCAAGCATTGAAGCGTGTGCTTAGATATGTAAAACAAACTCTATACTTTAGTCTTAAATATTGCAAATGTAATTGTGATATTTTAGTGGGTTATGCGGATGCAGATTTTGCTAGGGATCACGACAGAAAATCCACAAGTGGATATTTATTTAAACTATTTGGTAATGCCATAGTGTGGAAAACCAAAAAGCAGAATACTGTAGCATTGAGCACAACAGAGGCTGAATTGATTGCATTGTGTGAGGCATCTGTTGTAGCTTGTTGGTTAGTGAAACTGTTATTTGATTTTAATATTAAAATAGATAATGTTGTTATTTTCGAGGATAATCAAAGTACTATGAAGGTTGTAAAAAATCCAGATCAGAAACGTTTAAAGCATGTCGATGTTAAATTTAATTTTATTAAACAGAAAGTAGAGGAGGGACTTATTACTGTTAAATATGTATCTACTATAGATCAGATAGCTGATATTTTAACAAAGCCCTTATCGGGGGAGAGATTTGTAAAATTGTGTAATTTGCTTAATTTATGTAAATGTTAATTAGAGATGTGAACATTGAGGGAGAGTGTTGAAATGCAATGTCCACATCACATGAGATCTATGGCAATGTTCATGGTAGTGTTTTTGTGTTGGGTCTATATTATTGTCTGTGGTATTAAAAATGTCTCTCTGTCTGTGCTCTAATTTAATTGTTGAAATATAAGTAGATTGTAATGTGTAATATTGGTATGTGAAAGAGAATAAATAAATGAATATAAAACTAGAAAAACATTTATTATTTTCTATTTCAACGTGGACGAAGTCGCAGGCACCAGCTAGTAAATAATAAAAACTTAAATATTTTCATGATTAAGTAAAAAGTAATTTCCTGAAAAACTATAACAGCAATTGAATGGTTCTTCATATGTTATATTGCTATCATTATTTATTCAGGAGCTACCAGCTATTACTTTGCGATATTTATTTCGAAGGAGAAAAACAAACGAATGATGGTTATATTTATTGTGTTGTATTGTATTATAACTAAACGAATTATAGTATTCAGAGGAGTAACAATAATTAGGACCAAGCTTAAAATAAATACTTATTACCTACATTTGAAATCAAAAGCTTGACTACACTTTAAAATCTAACTTACAAGTCGCAAAACTTTCAAAGCCCATAGTTACTTGTACTACTTAATATAATAAATAAGTTTTTTTTTATTTCAATTGTCTTTGGTATAGCCAGTAGAATTAAAAAATTCTTTACATTTGATAGCTCAATTCTTACATCATGCTACGATCCTTATAAGTGGAGCAAAAAAAGTCAAAGAATTCTAATTAAAGGCAAAGTAACAGGACGGGCGGGCTACTACTTCGTTTTCGGCGATGTAATAAATATTAAGTAATCGTGAAATTATTTTAGAAGGATTTTTTCCAATTTTTTTTAATGTTGGGGTTATCTTATCTTCTTCAGGTATAATGGCATTTCGTAATGTTGGGGTTGTGGTAACATTGTAATATGACATCCGCGACCCGTCATGGATGTCAGACTTGCTCCCTGTCACAGCGTAGGCCCACTCGAAAGTAGAGGTATCTATGTATATACGAGTATTACTCTATGGTGTCTACGCCGGCCATCTCAGTGACCTCACGACGGGTTATGACAACCACCCAGGTCCTTACGGCAGATGGAGGCAATGGGAGGCGATAATATAACTCTTCCCATTGCATCGCATTCTTACCATAGCTTCAGCTTGTCACTTTTTTACATCGTTACCAACTTTTGTTTTCGTTTAGGCTCGTCGACTTTTCAAAATATGCACGTGCAAAAAGTATACTTTTGAGACATTGATAAAAATAGCTTTTCTGAAAATTTTTAACCCCACTGATCTCCCCATGGTCAGTGGGGATCTGGTTCGGAGATTTTCCCACGCAAAAAAAGTGTTGTTAAAGGTAATCTTTACATGTCTTTTAAACATGAATTTTTTTATACTTTATTTATTGTTTTGATAGTAGAGTAAATTTTGCATATATATAATTATAACAGACTCTAGCTGTTGTTCGCCAGCCGCCACTCTATTTTATGTCGAAGGATCCACTTAAACCGCGTATTGTCTATTTACATTCGAAACAGATCCTAGATTGTAATTAATTTTAAATAAAAGATGTAATTATATCGTCATAACTTAAAAATAGGTACCTACATATCCAATTCGAATGGAAATATTGCATGACAGATCAATATTGGTTGTCATAATAGAATATTAAGTAACATTGTTTTTCTATCGGAACTTTTAATCCAATACATTAAATATCTTTTCAAAAAAACAATTTATACACTTTGTACTTATGTTACTGAGGTCAACAAAATAGTTTGCTTGTGTATGTGTGTTTGTGCACGCTAATCTCAGAAATGGCTAACCACCAACAGTCATTCCAACTTTCATTAAGCATTTGGGATAGTTAAAAAAAAACATTATTTTCAACAGTTTATTTTCGCCGCAGTCTTATTTAACATAAAAAGTCATGGTCGACTAAAGACTAAATAATATCACAAAGAAGTAGTGTGGCGCACTTAGCACGCTCAGTGGTGGTACTCATGCGCCGGCGCTGTGTTGTGGACGACTGCGTTGAAACTGAAATGATTAATAATTAATTAACTACAGGATGGTATATTAATATTAAAAAAAAATAGAGGTGCATTACAGCGTGATTTAAGGCAGTCAGCTTACAACCAAACCTACACAGCCTTTTTTTAGGAGGGGTAGATGACATTTACGCACTATCCCTCATTGTCTTGTAATATACAGTAGGTATATAGGTGTATATTTCAAATATTCAAGATTTTTCTATTTATATTTTACTTCTAAAATAAAAATATATATTCCAATTTTATTATTCTTGTTTAAGAACAAGAATAATAAAATTGGAATCTTTGTAGAGAAGCGGCACTTCTTAAGCTTCTCTACAAAGATTGGCGACTTATCTTGGCCACCTCAACCACCTCGGAAGCTGCTGCACGAAAAAGGAATCAAGTGCTCATACCAACTCTTAAATTATTATTTTTATTAAAAACTTGTATTTTCCTACAAAAACCTATGGATTTATGAAAATTCATTCATTGTATAGTTTTACAAAAACATGGAACATTGTAGCGACTCAAGTCGTTATGTATAACGTAGTAAGCAAGTGTGTGTTTATTGTTTCGAAATAGGAGCACATAATTACCCATTATGATCGTCAGCCGTGTATGTGACCTTGCGGAATGAGCCGTCTGGTTGGAGGAGAGAGTATTCGCCCTTCACGACGTCACCGTCACGCTCTTCATGCTGAGTCTTATGGTCGCCCGTGTGCGGGTCAGACACTGAGTACGAATAACCGTATTTGGGATGTGCCTGGAAAATAGAACGTGTTTTAATTAGGCACTTAAATATAGTTTACAATTTAAAATATCACACATTGTTTTAGTGATCGTTGGAGATTTAATTCGATGAAATTGAATTCTCTTAATGCTAGTGATTATAAATTTTCATACTGATTAACATTACCAGTGAAAGGGAATTGCGATATGTTTAAAAATGCATTAATAAAAATAACTTTGATGTATGTATAATATGTAATACTAGCGATCCGCTTCTGACTTCGCTACAGAAGCAAATTTTTCTGAATATGTATTTTAATATCTTTCTCGTTTATTGCTCTTTCTATATATAAATGAAAATCGTACACAATTCATTGGGTGGTTTAGAAAAATAAAAGAGAAATACAATGATTTTCTTTTATTAATATAATAATGTGTGTTATATAAAGCGAAATATTGCCCACTGATTAATCACAAAATCATGTTGGTCTTTACTTTTTAGTCAAACTTTTAAATATTTTGTTTTGTATTTGTAATTAAACAAATACATTCACTTTGCAATTTGCATGTAAACGACGAATGATTTTGCAAAAGTATCAATGTTAGTTACATGGTGGGGTAGTTCTCAGTTCGGCTTAGCATTTATTAATAACACGTTATTGTCAAATCGTGACGCGTTTGCGCAACTTCCCTTCGCATTCGGGTCGACACGGGCCCGCAACGATTCCACATCTGCCATTAGAACGAGCGTGAGAGCACGCGCCGGTTTATGCAAACAACGGCCCATTTTCCCTTGTATCATGACAGTCATTATGTCCCGAGGGCCGGCTGATTTGTGGGCGCGAGTGTCGCCATAGTTTGGGAACAGAAACGCTATCGAACCTCAAGTCACGACAGGGATAAGCTACGCGAAGGAATTATGTAATCACCGCTTTATATCAAAATCATTAGCCGAGGCGACCGATTTATGACAACATCTCGTAAAGCCATCGAGCTGTGAATTATCTGAGAGCTAACACACTTTAATTTCCTCACACGAAGCTCGATTAAACGTTATCCAATAAATTTCTCTTGGTCACTTCAATAATTTTATGGTGATTGGTTAATTTATCTTTGAATAGTGTTAAAAGGAAGCCGCCGTCCGTGTCTGTCTGTTCGTACGTCTATTTCTTTTAAAATAAGCAACAGATTTTTCTCGTTTCCACTGTCATAAAATGATTAACGTTTACATGACTGATTATGATTATTAGTTGATGATACAAAGATGTAAAAATGAAAAAAAAAAAAAAAAAAAAAAAACTATGACTGCAGTAAGAATTATACTTTTGCATCACTTTAATAATGTTTGGTATTCAAATACAAGACTTGAAGATTTATGCTAAATAGTCGAATGAAACTATCAAAAAACATTTGAAATGTTATTGAGAATATTAGTAGAAATTAACAGCAAGATAGTCACCCATTTCCTCACGTAAAAGTTTTTTTTTTAAATTATTAACAATTAGATTAAATATTAGGATTGTAAACGTAAGCCTTAATTAAAAAAATAAAATCTCATATTCAACTACTCAATTTAAAAATGAATTAGCATGTTTGCATGTAGCCTGCCCAATTAGATTTGAAAGTCTAAACTTAGGTAATTAGTTATTCGTATTTAGTTGCAGCCTCCGCTCGAAGGGACTTAACGTGAAAATTGTCACTTTATATTTGTAATACTATTATGACGTAATGGCGGCAACAGCGTGGTAACTGGGACCGTTTGCACGGCAGATATGCATCGTATCGTATCCCGGAAACAGCATCGATTGTGTTGGATCGGGCGTTCAGTACACGCTCGGTTTATGCAAGCTATCAATTAGCTAGTTACTACGTATTACGACACAACTTCAGCTCCGGGTAACACTAACGTAGGGAAACAAGACCGGCGTTCGTTGCTCCACATAAAACTATTCAGATGTTAACAAGACTGTGTTCGTTGGTTCTAACGCAATTGCACTAATTAGTATTAATTTTTAAAGAGATTCAGTATGATTTAGGGTTGATTAGTGCACTAATTTTATGATGGCCTTAAGTTTTTATTACTTTACTTGGTAATTTGTTATTTATTGAAGGTTATTAACTAATTGCTATGTTGATTACAGGCAAATTGCTCATCTAATTACACTCAAATTGCTGTTAAGTTAATAATAAATTATTAAGAAATTATTGCAATAAGGCAAAAATCTAGCATTAGATATAGGTGTAAGTAATAGTTTCCAAAATTAAAATTAAAAAAATATATAAAGCCAGCCTCAGACAAAAGTTCAACACTTACAACTCTATACTAAACAATAAATGTGGGAAGTAAGCAAATTAGATTAATTTTTGTTTTGGCTAAATCATTGGTATGGTAATTTCTTTTTAATTAATTTGAATGGTAAAGATAGAATTTTCAAAATATTTGCCATTTTATTTATCGTATCAAATATATATGGTGTTAACTATTGGATATAAAAAATGTGAAATTTCCCTAAAACAGCATTAATCCCAATACTATTTGGAATCTAAATATGACGTAAAATTACATTGGAATATTGGATTCCGATACACCTACGTATGTATACTTATATTGAAAATTTTGCCCCAATTAAGTTGTGGGTGAACGCTAGTGTAAAAATAACGTTAAAGTTTATAGAGACAATACACAATACGGCATTCTGGGACAGAAGTATCGCAGTGTTGTAAGAGTAATAAGCTTGGCGTAGATTACGGCTGGCGCGACTATGGCGGCGGGGCGTATGTCTTTATTGCGATGTACGGCGATGCTCTTTGGAATGAAGGTTAATTATGTTAATAAAACGAACAACTTGAAATTTAACTTGAATTTAAATTTTCATGTTCCAATTACAATTTTCACAACCACACGAAGAATGAATGACATTAAAAATGCCTGGTTGGCATTTTTAAATGACAATAAAAGTTCACCGATTTCATTGAGTTTATTTTGTTATCAATAGTAAAATATTTCATTATATTTATATATTCTGCTGTCTTGTTTGGGTTTGTATGTGCCAATTAAAGATCATTGTAATTATGTTACCCTTGTCCTCATATTTTCTTGACAATGTTTGCTTGTGTTCATAGGCGACTGATCTACCACTATGAAAAAGACAGCCAGTCTATCTGCCGCTCTTTATGATTAAAAATAACACAAAATTAGAGAATGCATATATAAAAATGTCTGAATATGACGACACTCTAAATAAATTAATGTGTCTATTTCAAGTACTGTTTCACATAGGCAATACCTATAGTTGTTCATATTCATTGATCTGTGACAGCATTAATATTGTGCATATGCGTTCTCACGCTAGTGTATAATATAATGTCAACCTGGGCGATCACTTGTGACGTCACGTTTCAAGATACAAAAAAATTTATCTTGAACATATTTTTACATTCTTAATAGTTAATAATTAGTTCGCCCGAAGACATTGTCAATGAGGGTTACCTAAATCTATATTGAAAAATAAATTAATGAAATTCTATTTAGATATTTAAATTATTTTTTTCTATATATAATAGAATAATTAAATTTAGGTTATTATATAGACTAAAATTTTCATAATTTGACCTTCCGGTACATGGCTGTACACTCCATAGTCAACTGCTTTCCAGTTTTATTGAACAATTATTAGGTTATTTATTCCATGTATAATTTATACTTTTATTAAAATCGGTAAATGAACCGCGTCTGTTATATGAAATATTTTTTGAAAAAAAAAAAAGAAAAAGAAAAAACTATTTGTACACGTTTTAGTACTTATGTTACCGAAGTCAAAAATAGTTTTTAGAATTTTGGTCTGTTTATCTGTTCATCTTTGTGCACGCTAATATCAGAAACGGCTTAATCGATTTGAATGTGGTTTTCACTGATGTATTGATGATTATCTGGCTTGAACTATAGGCTACTTTTTAACCTGGAAAATGTTAGGTTCCTTTGATATTTTAGAAAAACGAACTACAGCTTGACTACAGCGTACGAATTTGCGTGCACCACAGCTAGTTAATAAATGAATGAATATGAAAAGCAAAGATTATTCCAACATTCTTACATGGTAATCAACGTGTTGATCTTCATGTGGGGCGTAATGAGCTACGGGCGCTGGGGCGTATTGGACAGCTTCATGTGCATATTCTTCACCGCCATAATGTCCTAGCTGCACCACGCCAGCAGACGCTACTGCCACCACGCACAGGATCACTGCGGCCTAAAAAAGAAATATAAAGTTTTACTCAAACTACTATACATCCTTTATTTGCATATAAACTCATTCCTTCACTTGAGAGGCAACGTAATCCTAGTTTATCTGTTTCGGGAAACAAAAAAGCACATATATTTTTACAGCATGCTACTGTAACTATACTATATTTCACATAGCATAGGTACGCTGACGTTTGGTTTTTCGAATTAATGAAATAAAAATAAAAAATATCGAAAAATATAGTAAAAAAAATATATTTCCCGTAAATAATGTATTTTGAAAAAATATATGCGTGAAATGGATGAAATCAAATATCATACAAGTGAGATTTTAGGTCAATTAAATGTTAGATAACTAAAAAGTGCTTATTTAAATATGACAATAAACTAAAATTTGACAATTATAAGTGAAATAAGGGATGAGATTTCGGTGGAAGGTGTATTTGATTATAATATTGCAACCCTATAAGATTCGAAGGACCAGAAAACGTCACAGGCGATGGAATCCTTTCACTGAATACTAAGATATCGCGGTGAGCACTTACTTTCGCGATCATTGTGTTAGAATGAGGTTTGCTTTGCCTGACCGTCCACACACGACTGTTACTGAAGACCGCTAACACCGACTTTTATATTAACTTAACCGGCGAGATGCGTCGATGAGCGCAGCGTCTACGCAAGACAAGAATACGGTAGTTTGATAATGATATAGAAATTATATGAAATTACTTAGCATTGCATGGTTCAAGGTGAAACAGTATGTACCTGTTCGCTGGGCAATTAGCAGTGAACTGGATCAGTACGCTTTCATGCATTGTAGCTTTTAATGATATGTATGTCATTGTGTGAAGTTAAGGTGTCTGGTATTGCGTTGAATGCAGATTTCGTTTCGCAACTTGGTAGTTTTTTTATCCTTTCTGTTTTCACTGGTCGGATATCAGATCTGATAGCTACGTGATGACTTGTGCGGTGAAGCTGAGACATTAAGGAAGTGCATACGTAAATTTTTATCCATACATCTAAACATGATTTTTCGTAATGTTAAATTGCATAAGTAAAGTGATAAATTTGTATATTTTTGGAAAGAAAAATCTTAAGCCATTTTTTTATTTGAGATTTACATAAGGAATAGATAAAAATTATATTTTTACAATAAAGAGTTTGTAAAAATAACAAAATATAACTTGGTCCAGACCATTCTTATACTAGCCTACGAAACTTATTGAGTTAAAAAAAAACATTCAATAAATTTACCAAATGACATTCAATAAATCAATCAACTTAAGATTAAGTTATGTTGCATTCGTGTTGCACGAGAAATCTTAATAGGTTAAATTAAACTGTATCAATTGTATGTATAACTTTGTTTTCGTAAATTTTTACATAGTATAAATATATTAAAGTCGCTTTCCGCGTATGTATGTCTGTATATCCCCCATACACCACGCAACGGACTTTGATGCGGTTTTCACCAATGGTTAGATAAATTTTTGATGGAAGGTTTATATGAGTAATATACATAAAAGTACCTTTTAAAGTAGATTTTTTTTAACTAAGTAGCCGAAACTGTCTGTTTCTCTGTAAACTACTTCTAAACCACCAAACGTATTTTGATAAGGTTTCTACAAATAGGATGAGAGATAAACGAGTAAGGTTTTTGTGTATAAACAATAAAGCTGGGAGCGGGTCGCTAGTATTAAATATTTCTACAGTACTTTTAATTTTAATTTTGAGAACTACAATTGGTGTGTTGAAAAGTGTTTCATCATTTCTATCATTATAAAATAAAACAAACACAAACATTGCTAACATTCATATAATAACACTGTGTAAACACTTCTGCTATTGTGTTTTGAACTCTGAGTAATTAGTCTTCTTACCCAATATCCTAACCATTCTGCTTCATATTTGCTATGATAGTATACATGAATTTCATATTTATTTGATTGTTCTTTAAACTTTTGTTTACAACATATTGCAACAGTACAATCCTTTCATCAACTTCATTTTCATATCCATCAAAAATGTTAGGAAAGCTTAACGTCATTTAAATGACTACGGTTGCTCAAATAAAGACATCGTTAGCATTTTCATTAAACGTTATTTTCTCGGCAATTATAACATAGTTTATAGTAGATAAGTAGAACGTTGATTACTGCCAAGTGTGTCAGTTTGCGAATGTGGCCTAAAACTCAAATAATAGAAGCAATGCGACCTTGCCTGGAGACGTTATTATAAAACAATGCATAGAGTTGTGTAAATATAATAATTTTGTTATTTATGCATACTTGTACAAAACTGCTTAACTAGTTTTGTATATGTAATGATAAATTTTCCAAATTTTATGCAGGAGCCATACAACTTGATATTGCATCATGAGGTTTACCCAAATAGCTCCACGATACCTATCTTATATTTATGAATTAAAAGATTGTCAAAATCGACTTATGTACTTAGTTGTTTCACGCTGATTAGCAGAAATCTATAGATAAAGTTTCAACGTCAGTTAAAAGTTCCCTTTTCGATTAAACAGACACTTCAATAATAATTATATTAAGGTATCTGTATTGATTGTTTAAACTCTCTTTAAACTGTTATCTTAGTTCGACGACCTTAGTATTTTTGTATTCAAAAATCATAAATTTAACGCAAAAATGGCTTAAAGATTTGGAAGAAATTAGACACAGAGAAATTAGGCACCTGGGTCGTTACAGCGATAAAAACGTCAGATTTACTCAGGTGTTATATTTTTCATTTTTCAACTCGAACTAAGTCGCTGGCAGTTGTTAGTTAAAAATAAAATATAAAAAAAATCTTGTAGTATACTTCCAACTAGGACAGTTTTATTACTTTGTCATCATTGCAATTTCAGCCGCAAGATGTCCACTGCTGGACATAGGACCCATAATTTTCCAACAAGAGTTGCTATACTTTTTATACTTACAAAACTTCAAATGTTAGTTTTTGTATAACTCTTGCGAATTATTCTTTTGTAGTGTTATGCAATTTTAAAGATATATTACAGATAATAAGTTACGTGTTATACCTTCAAAGCGCCACTTCCGTCATCTGATAAAAGTTGACGTAAGCATGCCTCAGAGGGAACGAATAACTTAAACGTTTCGGTTTAGAACCCATAATATACAGCAGACCAGTAATAAAATTGTTAAACGTATAAAAGTGATGTAACACTCCATTGTAACCAACTGAACTGAGAATTTATGTTTTGTATTTTACCAGAGTTAATCTAATAATTCGTCAAAAGAAAGATATACCTACATATTTCTTTTATATTATGGTCAGGACAGGCTGACGGTAAGGCTTATGTAACAGTTATATAGATTTAAGAAATTTTTAGACAATTAAGTATTTATTTTCATTTTTTCATTTTACGACTGAACGAAAGTGAATCCATTGGACTTAGTATATGAGATCCATGCGCATATAGGAAGTTACTTTTTGCTTCCATTTACGGTCCTAACTAACTATTAGTGCACAGCCAAAACTACTAAGTCTAGAAAGCTGAATTTTGGAACATAGATTTATTTTATAACGCAAGCATAAGCTATGAAAGGATTTTTGAAATCAGTGCTCAGTGCTATGTCGGGTTCACTGTTTTATATATATATTTTAAAAATTACGTGTAACATGTTTGTCGCCTATGAACTTCTAAACTACGGAACCGATTTTGATAAAACTTCGTAGCTATGTGTAATTTGGTCCAAATTAAAAGATAGGATAGTTTTTATTTTGAACCCAGGCGAAGCCGGGAGCGTGTAGCTAGTAATATATAAAATTATTTGACCTGACAGCAATGCGATATTTAACGCACAGCCAAAAAGAAAGCGGAATTTTTTAACCATAGATTTATTTTATAACGCAAGCATAAACTAAGAAAGGATTTTTGAAAATTTCAACTCCATACAAAGCCGCTAGTCTTCTATATAGCGGTGTGAAAATTATTACAAGATTGTCGGAAATGCTAGGTTTTTATTACGTGTATACGTGCGTAATTAGCAATTATTCGTTACTTAACAATGTACTTCCGTCGCTATTGAACTGTTTACGATGTAGTTCGCTTGAGGGGTGGGTGCTGCATCGGCGTTGATGCATTGCACATCTATCTGTCTTGCACTATTCGCTTTCTGCTCTGCAGACTTAATATTCGTCTATTTTCCTGACTGCTAGTGAGCCATGAAATTTGATTGAAGTATTGATGATTGAAGTAGACAATTTGAGCAAATTAGTTTTACATAGCACAGACTAATATAATTTCGAGTGGTCTGTGGCTTTAAACTTTGACGTTGACATTTTGTTTTTTGGATTTAATGAAATATAGCTTTCAGTAATATTTTTTTTTACAGTTTCAGGGTTTCAGGTATGATTTCAAATGCGCAAATAAAGTTCTATAGCTGTACTAATATTATACAGTGAGAAGATTTGTATGTTTGTAATGAATAAACTCAAAAACTACTGTAGTGATTTTAAAAATTCTTTCACTATGTTATCAGCGAGTAACATTAGCTATATTCTATAGTTACGCGGGCGAAGTCAACAACTAGTATTATAATATTATTAGGATTAGTATGACAAGAATATGCTATACTTTAAAATAATTTAGTAAGGTTTCTATTTTTAACTGAACTTGAAAATTGCATAAGCCTGCGAGTGCTTCTAGCAACTATAAAAGGATAAATAAAAAAAATGCTGTCCATTTTTTTATAAATAACACTATATTAACTGGTAGTTCATTACATAATGTATCGTATGACTAAGTGTTGAGTGGTTTTCTTAATGATGGGCGAGGAGTGGAGCTGCATGAACCACGGGTGCGTGTGCTACGGGCGCAGCATGTACGGTCGGAGCGGAATTGTGAACAATCGCGTTGAATCTGTGGAGAAAATAGATATTGCGTATTATAACATTAATTAGCAGAGTCAGGTTACACTGTGTTCCAATACAACAAACAATCCTATACTATAAGTATCTACAGGTGTTATTTTTTCGGATTTTAGCTGGTTCGATTCTCGACGGTAGCAAGTGAATGCAGATTTACTTGTTTTTAAAAAATACAGTACTGTTTCAATAAAAATTGCTGTCTATACTTAGACTTTAGATGACAATTTTTTCAAGGTGCTGTTAAAAAAATCGACCTGTTTAGTGGAACACGATTTTAAGCGCTTATGTGTTTTTCGTATAATTATATATTATAATTAATATAAAATATAAATATAAGTTATATTGCATTTAAATGAATTAAAACACCGCAAGAAGCTACTTACATAGTATCAAAAATAAAAAGGAGCATTTATACAAGCGGAATATTATTTATTTAGTGACAAAGCGTTGGAATATTATAAACGAGAAATTTAACTTTTGATAGTCAGTATTAAGTAGAATTTATACACACTTGTAGATGTGTAATTCAAAATATTTACAAACTTTTTGGTACTAAGTATATCAAATTAACAGAGTAGAAACGATTACATGTGCCGTTGAATAAAATTAAGTTAATTTATCGCTACATCTTCATCAATCTTAATGCGATATCCATGCCTCGGTTGTATAAGAAAATCACAAATTGTAGAGATTAGATATGATGAATAAATTTGTATTTTATATAAAGAATTGGAATTTATATAAATTTTAATGACTATCGTATGAATAACCTAACATTATTAATTATTAGGACTAGTTGATGATAAACTATTTGAAGCCCCCACTTGTCGAGTCTGGTAGCATTCAATCATAAAGGCCTATGTCAAACATTTGAATATAAAGGAATGAATTGGTCACTTGAATTTTTAAAGAAAAAATTTAAGAAATAAAACAAAAAAAAGATTAAAGATATTAAAAAGTATGATAAAATATAAAATTTGAGTTGTTAAAAAATAATTTAATTGAATAAGTGCCGAAAATAGCCCGCCCATATTAATTATTTAATCGGTTGGCCTTAACATCCATCGAAATTGATATATTGCATAACGAGTCAGTTGGTCAGCAAGTTCATTATGAATCATCACGTGCTTATTCGGCTCATCTTACCGGCAATAATGGGTACACATTAATAATAACAAACATAAAAAATATACGACTTATATTATGACACTATAAGAATTAAGATTTCTAATCTTAAAATATTTATATATAAAATGTTAAGTTGGTTTGTTAACCCTTAAAAATGTTCTAAAATATGGAAGGAAGGATAAACGGGATGATTTTTATGTATAAAAACTGCACCCCTGCTAGAAGGTAATCCATTATATTTTTGTAATGTGTATAATCAATATATTTAATATCGCTGGGAATCGAACCCGGGGCCACTGAGGCGTTGGGCAAACATCTTACCACTCATCTAACGAGCTCATCAAAAGGAGCCCTTTTTGACCCCCATAATGACCCCTTTTGACCTCTTTTAAGCTCCAAAAGGAAGCCTCCTTTGAGCGAAATTATGTTACTTTTTTATAAAGTCGCAATCCCAGTCCAATCATGATTCAAGTGCCGTGAAAACCGTAAATGATATCGTTTTGAACTTACCCGCTATGATGATCTGCTGTGTATTCAACTTTGCGGATGGAGCCGTCGGGTTGGAGCAAAGAGTATTCGCCCTTCACAACGTCTCCGTCGCGACTTTCGTGGTGGGACTTATGGTCACCAGTGTGAGGGTCCTCCACAGAGTATGAATACTCATACTTAGCGGGAGCCTGAAGAAATAAGAATAAATGAATTAAATTTGAAATGAATAAATTTGTAGAAAAATTAAAGTTCAACAAAATCCTTGAAAGGAAGACTTTAAAAGTCTAAAAAATTAATTCTAAAAAAGTAAAATAAGCATTCTAAAAAATTAATGCATTATTATTTTTTATTTAATATTAAAATAAAGAAGTCTTTAGAATATATAACAATAATTTTATATAAATATTTGTGCGTAATATAAGAGGTGTGATATCGCTTAGGAATTATAAAGATAATGCGTAATTTTAAAAAACATAAGAACTTAACAACGAATTAGCAAAACTGTTACATTTAGTTACAGGACCATTAAATATTTTTGAATTATAAATTGTCAGGAACATATCTAAGTAATGATAAAAAGTTTTTTGGTAGATTTTTTTTTTTGGGATTTAGTTGAGGTTTTTTACTTCCTCATCGACACAGTTATTATTTTGAGCATTTATATTTTACGTAATATTTAATTTAATCCGAATGCTGATGTATTAATATTGTTAATAATGATGTGTTTGATAAATAGTCGTAAATCTTAATCGCGGCGTGATAGATTGCTTTTGTTGATGTTACAAAACTTTCTATCATCTTGTAATGACAACGATCTTACACAATAGGCATTTAATTAGGTTGTACTAACTGATCTCATTTTTAATCATATAATTATAACAGCTGTTTGCCTTTCACTTTCTTTGTGTTAATAAATTCGGGTGCGTGTAACTGCGTAAGATCTTTGAAACGGTTATGCTAATGGTAGGGGAGCCCACGATGCTAAATGTGGAGTTACTCGAGCGTCCTAAGAACCTATTGGACTTTGAAGATTGGATGGTAAGAAGAAAAAAAGGGTATATGAAGTTTTTCATTTCAACGGTGGGGTGAGCGTCTACAGGCGTTCAAAATTTTGTAGGCCCTGTATTTTAAAATATCCTCCATATAATCGTCAGATTAAGAATAATCACGATCAGGAATTCAGGCTGAACCGTCTGTATGAAAATCTGACGCGCTCGAGTATTACGAGTTAATTGCAATCGTCATAAATCTTTTTTGCATTTTCAAAAAGCTGCCACGAGCTTGCGTTACATCCGAATCGACTGAATATTAAATGGGAGCTTAGTTTATATACACATAACATCCCCTCTGAAAATCTGACGCGCTCGAGTTGTATTTAAAATTTTACCCCATCCCCCACCAACCCCACCAACCAAACCGTCAGATTAATACATATTATCCGTTATCGGAGACCCGTGGGGAATATACATTGGCAATATATCTGACGCGCTCGATTAAATCCCAAAATCCCCTCTTGGGCTCCCCTAGCATAATATCCGCTTCTAAGTGGAATATGATTACATATGTCACTATGATTTTAAAATATAAACTTTTGGTTCTGCAAAAGACATGTAACAAGTCTTTGTAAAAAATGTACTGGCAATAAAATATTATAGGTAAAAACGAATTATAATGTTTATATTTATTACTAATAGTTATTAACATTTAATAAAAGATCCATATATATACCTAATCCTATCCATATATATACCTAATTCGCAAATTTTTGAATATGATTGATTATTTGTAACAAGTGTAAATATAACTGAAAGAATTAGAAAGAAATTTGGCACATAGATGGACTATTTTCTGGATTATTGTAAAACATGGGATACTTAGTAAAAATTTGCAATATTGAATTATTTCAAATTTTAGTATTCAAAATTATTTTTCAAAAAAAAAAAAAAAAAAAACAATAATATTTCACATGATATTCGCATGAACTATGTAATATTAATATTTTCAAAGAAGGAATGCATCATTATATTTCGAAATTGATTTTAAAATTGCTTAAAATTATACATACAGAGCTTTAAGCTATTTATGAATATTGTATTTAATTGTTAATTTTATAGTTTTAATAACATTGAGAATCTGCATCATTAACGTAATGCCTACGAGTATATATTATGATACATAGGTACACTGAGTGAGCTCTGTATTTACATAAATAAACCCCTGACAAAAGATGGAACTTTATCTTACGAGATTTGTGGCTTAATCGTCACAGTGAATACGTTGTGATGTAAAACCGAGTTAGCAAACGTTTTTAAGCTACATTGGTCTTTTTCTATACTAGCGACCAATCTCAGACTTTGCACGTAGTTGAAATTTTCAAAAAAACCTTTCTTAGCGCATGCTTACGTTATGAAATAATCAATACTAATAATAAATCTGTAAGGGGCGATCATGGAGTAATTTACTTTATTTTCAGATATCGTGTTTATAGGCTCTATACATGATACTGAAACTAAATTGACCATTTTTAGATTTTTTTCTGTATGTTCGTATGTTCCTCCATAACTCTTAAACGAATTAACTGATTTTTATGAGACTTGGTAGATAAACATTTAGACGTATGGGACACAGGATAGGCTACTTTTTTCTTTTTTAACGCGAAGTCGCGGGCGCCAGCTAGTTTAATAATAAATTCCTAATATCAGTTGTGCATTTATAGTCAGTTAGGACAAAGGATTTTATAAATGGTATAGAGAAGTGTTTGTTGAATTACATAGTTTAAGATTTTGGATTACTTAAGTTTACATAAATATATATTTGTCAATTTTTCAACGGGCTGAAAATGGATTTTCTATTTGTCATTAACACATCAAAACTATCAAAATTTAGCGAGAGAATCTACAAAAATATCGTAAGTAACAATTTGTTTTTAAAAACTTACATGTTCTTCGATGTGTTCAGCATGTCCAATGGCTACTGGCGCCACGTGTTGCACGATAGGAGAGGCGTGGATGGCTGGTGAAATATGTTGGACAATGGGAGCTGAGTGGACATAGGGAGTGCTGTGTCCAATGATGGAAGAGTGCTGGAGAAGAGAGCCAGAGTGACCGATCAGAGGAGAGGAATGCTGGACAATAGGAGCTGAATGCTGAATAATGGGGGCAGAATGTTGAAAGACTTGAGTAGCATAATGCTCGGCGATCTGATGTGTGGGCTGATCGTGACGAATGATGCTCTGTGATGAAACGGCTTGGCTGTGTCCATGTCCATTGTCGACTAGAAGACCAGCGTGGCAGATGGCCACAAAGACGCTGATGATTACAATCTATAGGAATGGTAAAATACACTTTAATGATATTGGTTTATGAATTGTATGTAAACTAGCGACTCACTCCCGGCTTTCCTTGTATTAGTGAAAACCGTATCTAAATCCGTTGGTTGGTGTAGAAGTAGTTAGAGAAGAAGTAGACAGATGCGGACAGCTTCGACAACTTGGCTCCAAAATTTTTTTTTACTTATATAAAAAATATACGGCACTAGCTGATGCCCGCGACTTCGTCCGAGTTGAATTAGATATAGAAACGTTCTTCCTTTAACGGTCTTTTTATTAGTGAAAATCATATCAAAATCGTGGTTTAGAAGGAGTTAGCGAAAATGCAGACAGAAAGACACGAAAAGTGACTTCAATTTTTGCTTCGTTGAAAACTAAGGATTAGTTTTAATACTTCAAAAAAATATTTTTTATGGATTTGTATATATTTTCTTACTTTAGAATACATGTTGATGTGCTACACTGGACACTGGGATACTGATAAGGACAGTAAGGTGGGTGGTAGTTTTTATACATCTGAGGAAGCGGTATGGGCCCATGTCACCCAATACCGAAAAACCGGCTCAACATATGACACCGCTGCACACGATCACCTTTACACTTTGAACGTTACGTCAGTGTATTGACAATTTTTTAAGGAATCGTTCAAGGTTACTATAAAGACGTGTGCATCTGATATTGAATGGGAAATGTCATGAATATGTCTTTTTTATGGATGGAACAATATTTGAGAAGAAATAATTCTTGCATCTTCCTTTTTTTAAAGTGCATAGAGTAGGTACATACTACTATTTTTATTTTCAACTGAACTTCTCTGTACTTTTACATATTACACGATATCCTACAAATTTTATTAATACGAAAGGGATGTATGGAAATGAATGTTTGTTACTCTTTCACGCAAAAACGGCTTATCGGATTTGGATGAAATTTGGCACACCGATAGTTTATTGCCTGCATTAACATACTTGATACTTTTTATTCTGGAAAATTGTTAGGTTCTTGAGGGATCGTCTCAAAATGTAAAAAAACATTGGGCGCCACTGTCGCCGTGGCTGCTCCACCTTCTCAGAGTGATAAGATAATTATTTTTTTAATTTTTCACTAGCTTACATATATATCACACCTAGCCTTACAAACTTTCGCATTTATGAATTATGCACTCGGTTTACTGCATCATTCGATAGGTGAATTTTTATTATTATTTTCTATTTAATGTTTGGGACGTTTACCGTACAAACAAAGGTATTTCCGGTGACAGGTGACTTTAAGTGACGGTTTAGTCTACTTGACGTTGGTGAAAGAGGCGTTTAGAACTGTTTATATAATTGATTTAATAGATCGAATAATGCTTTTATGTAAATGTGCCCGTTCGTGAGTACTATTATCTAATCTGCGGTATTAGTCTAGGTTATCTCATAATAATAAATATAAATCCTAGTGCACTATAAAGTATCCAGTATGAACGGGTCCGAAGTGTATCAGCCGGTAAGAAAGTAGCACTCTGGGTTGCACCGGTGCTCTGGTAAACCATTGCGCAATATTAACCTGTGGTTACACCGTGCCCTACTTATTATTTTCTTTTGTTCTTTTAATTAAATATAAAATAATATTTTTTTAACATTGGCACATTGGGCACGTATTATGTTGCAAGGACTTTAGTGATTTAAAAAGCAGTGATATAAAGGTTCCTTAAAAGGCTGAAGATTCACTTGATGGCAGGTGGCTACCGACGCCGATAACACAAGCAACGCAACGTAGAAGTTCGCTGCCGATTATAGTAGAATTAAGAATTAAACACATAAACACAACATTACAAATGCTGTAATTTCATGGTACACAAATGACGGGCTATCCAAATGACTGCGAAACGCAGGTTAATGTGTATATTATTTAATAATATATTAGTATTAGGCCCTCTTTCACCATCTGTCAAGTAGGCTAACCAACATTTAAAGTCACCTGTCACCGGGAATAATTTAGCTGATATACCTTTGTTTGTACGATAAAAGTCCCAAGCATTAAATAGAAAATAATTTTAAAAAAATCGCCTATCGAAGGATGCACTAAACCGAGTGCATAATTTAATAAAACATAATAAAACATAAAATGTAACTAATCAACACTTTAATTGTAGTTGATGAAAGAGGCCTTAATGAAATATTATTGAGTAAGCAATATTAATATATAATAATAGTTTCAAAAACTTAAATATTATACTCTCATATAATATGTCCGTTCTAATCGCATTACAAAATGGAACTCTTTCCAGTTAACAACGAATACAAAGCTAAAATATAAGTTTGATATAAGTAATAATGCTTATAAACTAAATACGATACTCGTATTATGTTTCTTATAGGCAGTAACAGATGAATATTTTTTAATAAGATACGTAATCAGCATTTATTTTAATTTTTTAAATTTATTTTTGTTTCGAGTTTATATACAACTTATACCTGTTAGTTGCGAATTAATATTCTTTTTGATTTTGATATTTTATTTATTTATATGTTTAAAAACCAACAATTAAATATTCAAATAAAGAATGTAAGTATATCAATCGGCATATAACGCTTAATATGTAAAAATAAATTAGGTATTTGTCGCTCGGTGTATCACTGTCATTATCCGGCGCGGATCGTAACGAGTGCTCTGCATATTTCCCTCGATCGTTCGCGTAACTCGAACGTGAATGTGCGTTAATTTCAGCGAAGGTCACTGCATATACGAGTATGCACCCGATATTGGCAACAACGCCGAGCTTAATGAAACCTTGTAACGACCACTATTTTTTACTTTTGATTGTCAGTTGAAAGTTTTAAAGAATTGTAAATTTATGTCCTGTCAGATATTGTAAACGAAAATACTTAAATGGCATCTTCATAATTTGACAGATTGATTGGTGAAAAAAAATTTATATTGATGAATGTATAACTTAACTCGTTCGGTAACTATATACCAACATACACAATGGCATATTTTTTGGGCTATGGATATGTTTGCGTAATTCTTGGGTTACACGATCCCTTGGGAACCTAAAATTTTTCAGGATAAAAAGTATTTTTATACGATCCCTCGGGACCTGACATTTTTTCAGGATAGAAAGGGTCTTATATCGTCTTTAGGGTCTTTTTGGTCTTTTAGGGTCTCGTAAGTTACCCAAATAATAAACTATGTGTGTGCCAAATTGGGTCTAAATATGTTGAGCCTATTTTGCATTTAAAGAGTATAAAAACCATTCACACAACCACACATTTTCATAAACTTTCGCATTTATAATAATTGTTAGTAGAATATAAGTACATTACATTTATATCGTCAAATACATATATTGGTTACTGAATACTTTCTTCTATAATATAAACGTAAATAAATTATTTTAAGCCTAGACAGTCGTTAAGGATACCCGCCTCGTACACTTCCTTATAGATAGACTGTATATTAAATTGCGAAACCAATATATTGAATAATTTCTCGGTATTTCAAAAGTATTTATTACTAGCTGGTGCCCGCGACTACGTTCGCGTTGAATTATGAAAGGTACCCTATGTCCTTTCTGGTGTCCCAGACAACGTGTATGCAAAATTTCATGGTGAACAAACAAACTCACATTCACATTTATAATATTAGTAAGAATAGGATGTCAACCATTTGGTTAGCGGGTTTATAGTAAGTTTCTCGCTATTTACGAATAAAAAAAACTTTTACACTACAAACTACCAAAAACCTCTAAAAGATCTAGTTGATAGCAACTGTTTCAACATTTTGGAGTTAAAATTAAAAAAAAAAGAAATGTCACCTGCTTTAAATCCACTGGATTATACTGTTCATAAAGGGGTGGTTTAAAGAAGTTAACGGAATACACGTAACATTGTAAGTTATGTTTTTTTATTTAATTTAATTAAAAAAATAATTAAAAGTAACATTATACTTAAAAGTCATCAAACTACTACAACATGGAACCCGCGTGCCATACAAAACACTACGAATTTTATGGAACATTTAAAAGTGACATATATGCGTAGAGCATGAACTGTCATTTAAAACAAAACAAACATAATAATAAGTACGTAATTTGAAGAAAATGTGACTACGTTAACCCATTAGAGTTTAAAATGAAATAGTAGTTGATCGTTACTACTTTTTACCATTGACGCGTGAAGGCAAGAGTCCGCCATGATTCTGTCAAAGGCGTTCTTTTTATGTGCCTCTTTGGCATTTGTGACGCAAATTCCTTTGTAGTATTTCGATGTTAAAAGTACATAATATAATAAATACGTAACATGTTTTCCAAAAAAGTTTACGCTTATCAAAAAAGCACGCAAATTGCCGTGAATGGGTAAAATTAAGTAAAGTTTATGATGGGTGTATCGACCTTGTAGTTGGATCATGACGAATTCGTGTTATAATGCTTGGGAGTGTGGTTTCTTAGCGCGCTTTCGGCCGCTGTTGGGAGTCGCCCGGTCACGCAACTACTCGTAAATGCATTGAAATCGGAACACATTCCAATGTCATTGTTACCTCACTAATTGCTTAGATTATTCTTTAAAACGTATCGAAATGTAGGTCTGCTATCAAGGTGAAATATTATGTGAATGTTAAATAATATTTTATCCATTAAATAACTGCGTAATGTTCTTACAAGTTTTTTACCCCCAATAACGTCCGACTCAAAAACAATGTGTTCACGTGGGTCTGATCTATATGTTGTATAAAAAACCCAAATCTTTTCAAAGTTCAAGTGAATAGTCTTCTGGGTTCATCATCGGCCAAATTTTCGCTACAACCCATCAAACCCATCTCTAATAAAAAAATACTGTCTATCTGCGTATCTGTATGTGGCATCATGACAGATTTTGATTCGTTTTTTTGTTTAAAAGCCGACGTGAAGGAATTACAATAACTGCCACGTCTTGTTCGATCGATGTGAAGTTTGTTATATTGTTAACTACTTAGCTGCTGCCCGCGAGTTCGCCCGCGTAACTTTGTAAATTATATACTAAGAACCTTCCTCGAGAACCACTCTATCCATTGGTGAAAATAGCATGACAATCGTTGCAGTAGTTTTTGAGTTTATCGCGAACAGACAGACAGCGGCGGCGGAGTACTTTGTTTTATAATATGTAAGGATGAGTTGCTTCCCCTAATACACACTGCCTTTCGTAGTCATTTAGACAGCTCGTTTGGCGGCAGTAACCACTGTGAAATAATAGCATGTGTGCTATTTCTCTATCTCTTCCCACAGTTGCACCAACAACAACGCAACGGCATTGCTTGTGTTATAGGCCACAGTATCCACCTCCCACCAAGTGAATCGTCAGCCTGTCTGATGATATGGTAACAGTAATTGTGAAGGTGAAGGGATGCCACTTATTCTCCTATCATTTCCTCATTCTTTACCCTTTATCCTATTATCCTATTCTTTTCCCTTCGCAGAGTGCTTGCAACCAATGCATTTCTTACGTTAATAGGCGAATTGAATGTTAGTCTGCCTATTGATCTTCACTTAAAAAAATGACCGAATGAGCAATGGTACTTTACAAACAAAATTATTTGAAAACAACCCAAGTCCGATGCGAATGTTGTAATTATTTACACATTTATTCAGAACATTGTCTGCGCTATATTCAGCGTCTTCGTAAGAAATCCTGTCGGTTGGAAGGTTGCTTTCACTCCTTATATCGTTGTTTATTGTATGGTAATGATTGTTACAATGTACAAATCCAGCAGAAATTCATCGTTCCCACGGTGCACCAAGTTGCACTAAATTTAATTTGCACACTCGCATTTTGCGTGCATGCCTCATCTACTAAACCAGTTTTTAGTTTCAGATTTTGTATGCGGATGATTTCTTTACACTGTTGCAATAAAATATAGTAATTTAAATGTGAATAAATGTGAATTTAAATTATGGATGATGTTTCCCCATTTTGAAATAAATGTTAGTTATTTTAAGTAATTTTAATTAAGAATACTAAGTATATTAGCAGACAAAATAAATTCGAGAACGGCTGGACTAATTCGGCTATTTGGAAATGGTGCCCGGAATAATTTTTTTTTTATATAAAATCACATCAGCCACTACAGTCTAAGCTTTTCATAGAACATCTGTCGGGTCAGCAAGTATTACATATATATTATATTTGTTTTATACTATCGAACCGCTCCCGACTTCTCTTACGTGCATTTTTTTGCAAATTAACACAAACTTTTCTCGTTTATCGCTATTTCCATTAGTGATACGCATGACAAAATACGTTGGCTGGTTTAGGACGGAGACTGCGACTTCTCCTATAATATTTATAGAATCATAGAAGATTATAAAACTATAAACACAATTAAACCAAGTAATATTTTTCGAATACTTTATTTATTTGGACATTGACTACATTAGAATGAGGAGTGAAGATAATAATATTTACAAGAATCGAATAGAAATAATACATTCATTCCTTTGATAACAGGCCATAACAAAAGCTTAAACTATTCGCAATAGGTAGGTACAGGTGGAAGAATAAGATTCGATCATTACAAGAACTAGAACACATTAAATCTAATATCACAGATTGAGTAAACGGGCCATCTTAATGATGATGGATGACTGGCGGGGTGTTGTGGACGACCGCGTTGAATCTGTAAGTCAAATACAAGAGTTATATTGAGTGAGTCATTTCAGTTAGATTCTATAGTAAATAAAGCATTGTGAAAATAACTGATGTTACATTTACCAGAATCACTGAAAATTTAAAATACAGCATAATAATATTTTGCTTTCATTTTGCTCTCATAAACATTATCAATACTCATATTATAAAGAGAGAAGATTGCAGCAGCCAGTCTATAATAAAATCGTAAACGAGCCATGTGTGTACATTAAGATTTTTTTTATTTAGTAAATATTACTTTGATTGGCTACCATTTCATTGTATTTGAATTGTATCAGTAAATATTTATAGCCACAAATTACAATTGGTCAACAGTTTAACATTCTCGTGTACGAGCAAAGTGTCAATTTCAAACGTAAACGCGGATATTACAGATCTAAGCTCATTACTTATATTTTATTTACATCGTAATAGCCCAGTTTACATTCTCGGTCAATTGGCAGCTTATATTAAATATTATGGTGGAAGATTATTAATTTCTTACCCGTTGTGGTGGTCGGCGGTGTATGTTACTTTACGGAAAGAACCATCGGGTTGGAGTAGAGAGTATTCGCCTTTTACCACATCACCATCGCGTTCTTCATGCTGGGACTTGTGGTCGCCGGTATGAGGATCCTCAACTGAGTATGAATATCCGTATTTGGGATGAGCCTGTAATAAAATACATAATATGTTATGAATTCCTAGAATACTACAATTCTTTTTACATAAAACAAAAGAGAAAATCAGTATACGAAGGGTCTATATGATGCAAACATAATAAAGAAAATAGACCACGTACATATTCGTCAACATAGTGTTCTTCATGAGAGGGCGCAGCATGAACAACGGGGGCAGCGTGGTAAATCGGGGCAGCATGAACAGCATGTACCACTGGGGCGGAATAGTGGATGGGTGCCTCGTGGTGAATGCTTTGGTCGTGACGGATTATGTTCTGAGAGGAGACGGCTGGTGCATGATGCAATAGACCAGCCTGGCTGGCTGCCACCAGACCGCACACTACCAAAACCTAAAACAGAACACAAATTGTCAAATAAAATATCACGATCCCAATCTTTTTTTTTGATCCTTTGACGACATTCGCCCAGTTTTGTGTTGCTAAATTATATTATTTTTAAATCGTAAAAAACTTCTTCATATAGTATTTCTATCACTTTTGTCCATTTATGGGAATATTTTTGAAACAATGCCTATTGACACCAATAGACATGGTGTGTTTTCGGAGCAAATAATCCTGCTTATAAATGTTGCGTAAGTTTTGGCTTAAGCTACAAATTCTTACTTTAGCGAACATTTTGCTTTGGAGACAAATGCGTTGACGACTGGTATTGCTCTGATAGTGTACTCTTTTTATATAACAAACAAAACATAAGCTCGTTGTGGTGGGGGATCTATTCCCGACGATATCCGATCGGATCACAGTAATTGCTGCGTTGCCAATCTGCTCACTTTATCTCATGTCGCAACTTGTCGATATGGCTACAATATGTAGAGAAAATGGACATTAAGTGAGTGGTACGTTGATATTATTATTATGTTTTTTGCGATTGTTATAATTTTATATTTTGAAATTAGGCTTTGTTTTAATGACAAATTAGAATGTTTTCACGGCCAGACCGATTCACAAGGTTTTAAGATTTGCAAATTGAAATGGTCATTTCTGTTATATGATTCCTTGTATTAATATAAATTGTACCGTCGATGCTTGAGATATTTATATCAGGTGGCGAAATTGGAGCTCTTACTTACACGCCAGTTTCAATTTACCTATAATTGCGTACTTCGAAGGAGATATCTAGTGGCAAGGTGATTTATGAGTTGCTGTTAGTTCACTTATTTTGCATATGGAACTCAACACGACTTTGTGATTTATTTTTATTTTTATACTGATTCCTCTAAATATTTTTGAAATTAAGTACGCCTTATTGGGAAACAAATACAGGTGCGTTGTCTACATAAATTTCATTCTTTCAAACAAACAGATATAATTGAGTAAAATTAGTTATACATTGATGAGACAATATAAAAATTTCCTTTCAGATTATGCAAAAACATTTCAAACAAAGTGAAGGAGTCTATCAAATCAAATTAAATCAAAATATTTATTTATCAATTAGGTTTCTAAAAAAAACTCAGTTTTGTATCACTACTATCAGTTTTGTAGGGGGATCAGGCCATCAGATTATTTTCGTTTTAACTTTTGAAACTTGTACCACTCGGTAAGAAGAAATTATAGATTTTACTGGGAAAATGTAGTGTAATTTGTTAATGGGGTTACATATATGCTTATGTTTGAAAAAAATAAAATAAAGTGCATTTCTTAAATATCTACAAGTCATCATTTTCATATTTATTTAGGAAATCTGTAAAATTTATATCCTGAATTTTATAAGTGAAATATTAATAGGAAATTACTGAAATGAAGACAAACAATCAGACAAAAATTGTAATAATTATAATACATATTTTTTAATTGACTGACTACTTGATGGTAGGTGGCTACTACCGTCGCCTATTAACAAAAGGAACGCCGCAGCCGCAGACTTCAGTAGGATTAAGGATAAGAAATCAAAAAAGGATAGCTAAATAAGCTCTGGCATCGCTTACTTACTTTCCGAAACACAATAGCACACATGCTGTTATTTCATGGCAGTATTTTGTAAGGGGTGGTTGCCACTAGACGTTCTGCCCAATTTATGACAGCAAAATGAAGTTTGCCTTACCACTGCTGGGAAATGAGTGTCTGAATATCTTAGAAAGAAATCCAACGTGGAAGATTTTTAAAGACAGTTTTCCTTGTGATTGGTTGATTATAAAATGTGCGCTACAAGGTTCAAGGCGTTTTAATCGTCATATTGTTATTTCGTTATAACTATATTTTTAAATAAAACGGAGTGTTAATAATTACGGAAAAACTATTGATATTTTGTTCAGGTACGTATTCCTATCTCAATGGAACGATTCTATCATCTAAGTATTTTTATATTAAATTTTATAAAATAAAGTTGTTGTCCGTCTCTGTTTGTTTCTCGTCTAAATTCTTATGAACTACTCAACATATTTTGAGACTGTTTTTACTAATGGAAAGAATAATAGACGAGGAAAGTTTTGTATATAATTTGCAAAATAAATGCATTCGTGCTTCAATTTTAGTTAAATTAAATTTTAGTAATTTTAGGGCCTCTTTCACGAACTACATGTAAAGTGTTGATTACTTACTTTTAGAAATCATTTTCTGTTATATTGAATTATGCACTCGGTTTACTGCATCATTCGATGCATTGAATTTTTTTAATGATTTTCTATTTAATGTTTGGGACGTTTACCGTACAAACAAAGGTATATCAGCTAAATTATTCCCGGTTACCGGTGACTTTAAATGACAGTTTGTCCTAATTGACGTTTGAGAAATAGGCGCTTAGTTGAATTAAATTAAATTAAATTAAATATAACTATAGTTAAATTTTTAACTAACGACCTAACGACACACCCCGGCTTAGCACGGATCAATAACTATTATTTCATAAACTAAATAGTTTATCAAGTAATAGTTATTGATAAAAAAACTAAAAAACTAAAAAAGGTTTCCTAAATTATTTGTTATGTAAGAATCTTTATTACACAATGCATTCTTTATATGTTAACTAGCTGGTGCCCGCGACTTCGTCCGCGTTGAAAAAGAAAAAAGTAGCCTATCCTGTGTCCCGTATTTCTAAATATTTATCTACCAAGTTTCTTGAAAATCAGTTGATTCGTTTAAGAGTTATGGAGAACATACATACAGAAAAAAATTTCTAAAAATGGTCAATTTAGTTTCAGTATCATGTATAGAGCCTATAAACACGATATCTCTGAAAACAAAGTAACTTACTCCATGACCAACCCTTGCAGATTTATTATTAGTATGACCTAACTCAGTATAATAATTATACTATAACCACTATAACCCTTGATAGCAGTTGCATTGGAGGGAACAGAAACTACTAACTCCTATTTAGAGTAGTTCCACTTATTAGCGAGATTGTTAGGTGACCTTGTGACATCGCGTGTATTACACGAGTGTCTCCTTTTTCGTTAACTAATGCATTCACTAACTATATTATTTCTATGAAGGATATTAAGGAAATTGTCGTAATCGACTGTTTTGGATAAAAGCAAGATATCCAAATACAATTGAACGAACATTCTGGTCTTTTCTGTATTTAAGCAACCAAAATAGAAAATAATGTATACAATGGAAATATTTCTAAAAATATAACGCTTTTAAATAAACAGTTATAAAGGATGAACACTAAAATACTGCATATAAATAATATCTTTTTCAAACACACAATCAGTGGTGCATGTTATAAATAAATGCCTTATGCCTTATGTGCATGTTGATATCTATTTGAACGCCTTATTTTTTTAAAAATATAACTGAATTTTTATTATAACTTTTAGTTTAGTATGTATTAAATTTATTAATCTATTTTTGATCCCCAATATCACCTAATTGAATTTGAATATTTGAAAACCTTAGGACCTCTTTCACGAACTACAAGTAATGTGTTGATTAGTTCCTTTTAAAAATAATTTTCTGTTTTATTGAATTATGCACTCGGTTTACTGCATCATTGGATAGCCGATTTTTTTTAATTATTTTCTATGTCTGGTGAAGTCCGTGTCGAACCGTTCTCCTCCTGATAACAGCCCCAAAGGCACGAGGAGAATCTGGCGATACGAGTCCGCAGATTGGGATGAGATGCGACACTTCTTTGCATCTTATCCTTGGCATCAGATGTGCTTTCCTTTGGGAGATCCCTCACTCTCTGCTAATGCAATTGCTAATGTGATACAACAGGGAATGGAATATTTCATTCCATTCTCCGACATCCCGCTTGGTCTTAAAACCCGGCCATGGTACAATGCAGACTGCGCAAGAGCTGCAGACCGTAAAGAGTCTGCCTACCGTGCCTGGGTTCATGCTCGCGACCACATGCGTGGGGATCGAAAGATTCGCTCAGAGAAGAGAACATTCAACTCCGCTGCCAAGTCGTGCAAGAAGGTATTCCGCAAGGCTCGTTTCGACCATATTGGTCGGGTGGGAGCCAGGTTAGCAGCCTACCCTCCCGGTAGTAAGCAATTCTGGTCTTTGTCGAAGTCTATTGAATCTAATTTCTGCCGTCCAACTCTTCCTCCCTTACTGAAGCCAGATGGCTCTCTGGCTCACTCTGCGATTGAGAAAGCAAATCTTTTTGCTTCTCAATTTGCCTCTAACTCATGCCTCGTCACGAGCTCTCAACCACCACCACCATTACCTCGTTGTGACTTTTCAATGCCGGAGGTCTCAATTCACAACAAAGAGGTTCGAAGAGCGCTACAGAGCCTTGATGTAAACAAAGCCAGTGGGCCTGATGGCATACCTGCAAGGGTCTTGAAGCACTGTGGTCCTGAATTGTCTCCTGTGCTTACACGCTTGTACCGTCTCTCTCTCAAAACAAATACCGTACCGGCATCCTGGAAGCTTGCCAATGTACAACCAGTGCCTAAAAAGGGAAGTCGTGCCGACCCCTGTAATTACCGACCAATCGCCATCACTTCCATACTCTGCAAGGTTATGGAGAGAGTACTGAACAGTAAGCTGATAGCATATCTTGAAGCTAATGACCTACTCAGTGATCGTCAATATGGCTTTCGCCAAGGACGTTCAACTGGGGATCTTCTTGTGTATGTCACGCACTACTGGGGTGAAGCCATCGAGAGACATGGCGAGGCTCTCGCTGTGTCTCTTGATATATCAAAGGCTTTTGACAGGGTTTGGCATGCAAGTTTGCTAAGCAAGCTTCCAACATACGGCATCCCCTCTGGCCTCTGTAGCTGGATTTCTGATTTCCTGAGTGAAAGGTCGATTCGAGTAGTCATTGATGGCTGCTCCTCAGATCTCATGGCTATTAATGCCGGTGTTCCTCAGGGATCTGTTCTCTCTGCGACTCTTTTCCTGCTACACATAAATGATCTGCTTCTTCCAGGAGTAGTTGCGTACGCAGATGATAGCACAGTCATGGAGAGATATCTGTCCACTGCAGGGGCTAGTCGCGATGAAATTAATTCTGAGAGGGAGGCAATGGTTGAGCGAATTGATTCTACCTTGGGTCTTATATCCCAGTGGGGTGACAGGAACCTGGTTAGTTTTAACGCCACCAAAACGCAAGCGTGTTTGTTTTCAGCTAAAAGGAGCCCTTTCGACTTGGCTCCAACCTTCCGAGGTGCATCTGTACCTGTTGCCAATAATCTCGAACTTCTTGGCATGAGGTTGAGCTCTAATCTCAACTTCGGCACATCTATTGAGTCCAAAGCCCAAACAGCAGCCAAAAAGCTGAGCATCCTAAACAAGGTGAAGCGATACTTTACGCCTGGACAGCTCTTATCTTTGTATAAGGCGCAAGTCCGATCTTGCATGGAGTATTGCTCTCACCTCTGGGATGGCTCAGCCAAATACCAACTTGCCGCACTCGACTCAGTGGAACGCAGAGCTAGGAGACTCATAGGCAAAAGTACTCTTTTAAAATCTAAGATGCACAGCCTGGCACATAGACGCAAAATTGCCAGTCTATGTGTTTTTTATAAGATGTACTTCGGAGAGTGTGCTCAGGAGTTACATGAGCTCATACCGCCTTCCCCTTTCTTCCATCGGACACACAGACGTACGGCTGATTACCATCCTCATCTTGTCGAAATCCCTCATTTTCGGACCAAACGCTTTGAAACATCCTTTATAATGCGCACTGCCAAGGTTTGGAACTCCCTGCCGGCGTCTGTATTTCCGAGCCTATATAACCCTAATCTATTCAAAGTTCGAGTGAATAGGCATCTTCTGGGTGAGCTCGCTCCATCTTAGGCCTCATCCATGCTACTCAGCTGATTGTTGGCCAAGAGCAAACCCATCTCTAATAAAAAAAAAAAAAAAAAAAAAAAAATTTAATGTTTGGGACGTTTACCGTACAAACAAAGGTACATCAGCTCCATTATGCCCGGTTACCGGTGACTTTAAATGACAGTTTGGCCTACTTAACGTTTGTGAAAGAAGCGCTTAAATGACTAGTCACAAAAAAAGTAAGTTCTTAAAATGTATAAATTCGATACTGTTTACGCCATCTAGCGAATTTCATATACTTTACATATACGGTGAGCAACGTAGCAGCAATCTACGAAACTTTGTAAGTTGAATTGAAGGTGGAGCTCTTTGCAAAAACAAAAAATAAACTCGATTAATATAACAAAATAACAAATTTAATTACGTTTCAGTACAGAAAAGACTTATGCTAAACATTTGCTTGTTTTCAGGACAACACTTAGTTATTATAATAATTCTAACATGACTGGACATTTATGAAACCTGATGATCATAAATGAGCTTATTTTTAAATCAATTTAAAAACCTACATAGTAAAATCTAGGACGGTAAAATGATGAAGCTACTTCGGCATCAGAAACAGGCTCTTCCTTTTGAGTTTTCTGTCCTTCAACCGCTTTATCTTTTTCATTTGCAACGGAGTTAGTCATTTCTTGTACAGGCATGACTGTCACATCTTCTGACTTCGTATTTTCTTTAGTAGACTCATTTTTTACCATCACCACAGATACAGGCATAAATTTGACTGGCGCACCTTCTACCGGCTCAACTTTAACGATAGCTTCCATTTTGTCTGGCTGTTGCATCTTAACTGCTTCTACTTCTACCATTTTGTCGTCAGACTGAATAGCGGTCTTAGATTCGTCAGTTTTAGCTGATTCTAGAGCATCTTCTTTAATGGGTATATCCTTTCCTGTAGCTTCGCTTTCATTATTTTCTTCTTTATAATGATGATCCTTTTCAGGGAAATAGCGATTGATTTTAATACCATACCCAACTGGTACGAAGTGTCTAGTGTGATCAAACATAGAATAAGCGTCGTCTCCGTGTTTGTTAATGCTTTTGCTGACTATTGCGTTAAATCTGTAATTTTGAAATTTATTGTTAAATTATTTTTTATAAAAAATATTTTTAATTTTTATCATTTTATTTGGGGCCTACTAATAAAGTGAGTCGTGCATACAAATGGTACATTGTGAATATTGGAAGCCAATATTCGCAATGTAAAATGACTTCATATTTTTATACACCTAATACAAGGATAACTTTTAACAAAGCATAAAACGTCCTGTATCATGGTAAAACAAAAGATATGTTATATGAAATCGTACCCGTTGTGATCGTCAGCGTTGTATTGGACCTTGCGCAAGGATCCATCAGGTTCCACTAAACTGTATTCTCCATGGACTCTGTCTCCATCCCTGGATTCACGGTGTCGCTTGTGATCACCAGTTTTCTTGTCCGACACAGCGTATTCAAACTCATATTTGGGATAGGCCTGTTAATTATAAAAAGTTTTATTTATACAGTCTCCGAAACAAACTGTTACATCTGCGTATTTATTATATTATTCATCCTATAAATTATGATTATATATTTTTATTATATATTTTTATTATCGCTGCTTAAAAACTAAAGGGCCACAAATCAAAATTACACTTTTTATAGGAGAGCTAAACGAAAAAAATTAAATTATTTTTTAGGTTACTAAAAGTATTTTTTTTTCTTATTAGATATATATCAAATATAGGCATATTACTCGTATACATCGTAAGAAGCGTATTTTAAAGTAGCATTAAATGTTTTAAGTAATTTTTAAACTGCATACTAGAAGCATATAAGTTACTTTTGAATATATAAAAAATGATTAAAATAAACTAAATATGGAATAAAACAACCATAAGTCTTTTTGCAACATACAATATGAAGGATTGTGATTCTATTTTTGCAATAAAAACATTTTTGGATTTTTTGTTTTATGGCCCTTTAGTTTTTAAGGAGCGATATGTATTATTATAATTCCCACTCAACCCAAACCTGTCACAAACCATGACCGAACTTTACAGTTCTCATACTTTACAGATTTCTAAATAAATGAAATAAATAATTAGAAATTCTAAATTTCTAATTAACCTTGGTAGACTTTTAGGGGTCTATAAAAAATCTCGATTGAGACGTCGAAAATTATCAAATTGAAATCCTAAATTTTTTAATGTAAATTTATATCGAGACTGAATCAGGTTCTAAATAAATATTTTAGGATTCTCATAAGTACATTATAAGCTTTTTTAAAGGTACATTTTAAGTAAACACAAAAAAGGGATTCACAGCCTATTTGTAAGTTCCCATATTGTAATCTGACCAGGAATATCCAAGAAAGAAAATTCCACAAAATAAAAACAAAACGAATATAGGTACTTACATAAGATTCATATTTATAATGCGGTGGAGAACTAGGCGGATGATAAATCTTAATCAACTGCCAGCTATGGGAATTCCCCAAAGGCGAGCTTTCCTTAACTTTGTCATTCTGATCAATGAAAACACCTCCACATAAGCCCAACAAGCAAACGAATAGCACCATCTGTAATTATTTTGAATTTATAATGAATCTTTCACAGAAATAAATAATTACATATTATAAAAAAACACTGAAAATCAACAGTTACACCACTTTTCAATATCCACATCACTTAATTGAAATTTAAAGACTATTAAACTGTTTACCTTTTCAGACATTTTGTACTACTTGGGATGAACCGTCGTTATTGAGATGAACTAACGAACTGTTGATCAGGTGTTCAATTATAAACTGTTTTATACTTTTCTGACTCCTATTATATAAAATTTGCTAAAACTTTGTCGCTGCGTCACTACATTTACTACATTTGTTTTAGGGAAAGAATAGAGAGGATAAGACTTGTAAATAAATACGCATAAAGTAAATTCTACTGAAACAATTCTTTTTAAGGGTCGCCTAGGCTGACTGTACACTTGATGGTATATCGTTGCTTAAAAACTAAAAGGCCATAAAACAAAAAAATCCAAAAATGTTTTTATTGCCAAAATACAATCACAATCCTTCATATTGTATGTTGCAAACAGACTTATGGTTGTTTTATTCCATATTTAGTATCTTTTTTTTTATATATTCAAAAGTAACTTAAATGTATTATTTTATAAATTATTTTATATATATCTAATAACCTTTTTCGATTAGCTCTCCTGTAAAAAGTGTAATTTTGATTTGTGGCCCTTTAGTTTTTAAGCAGCGATATGGTATTCAATGCCTATTAACACAAAAAACGTAATAAAGATCGCAAGTGTGCTGCTGAACTTAAGGTGATAAAGGGTAGGGGAATATTATATTTAAAAATAGTTACTGCTGCCACAATAGGTGTTTAGGTTTCACCAATCTTTCAAGTATATAAGGGATTATTTGAGTTCGTCCGCTTTAAAAAAAATATGACGACTGTGGTGCCGCCAATTTTATATATTTTTATATTTTAATAATCAAGCTAATAAAGTACCTGTGCTTGATTAACATATAAGATACTTTGGTTCTGAAAATGTTAGGTTCCCGAGGTGTCGTTTAAAATATATAAAATTGGCGGCACCACAGTCGTCATATTTTTTTTTAAAGCGGACGAACTCAAATATTTCATCTAAATCCTTTCAGCCGTTTTTGCGTAAAGTAGCAAACATCCATCCCATCCATATACGAGTATCCAATCATCCATCCTCACAAAATTTCGCATTTTTAATAATATTTATTAATTTTTTATATATTTGTAAAAATTATATTTTGAATATAATTTTTATTTTTTAAATTTAGGACATAGCCATACTAGAAACTATATTATCGATTTTAGTAATTATTTGAAAGCTCTCACTATCACTACCACCGCATGATTCGCTACTGAGAGAACATAATATAAAAATATATACTATATCGTTGAAGTAATATAATATATATTTTTAGTAAGCACTTTGTTTTAATTTTTTATTTACTGGTTGTGCTTTTTATTATAAAACTGTCTTATCCATATTATTTCACACCAGAACTTCATAGTTATTTATCGTATCATCACAATCAAAAAGTTAAAGAAGGCTTTGAGTCCATTTTTCTGATCGCAATAGAAGGGGGAAGTTCGGCGAAATTGAAAGGCCCGATTTTTTTTATATGTATGTGAAGTCTGATATTTTGTTTATCCATTTTTTTTTAATTTAAAGTTGACAACAGAAAATTATTACATGACAATGATGTTTTTTTAATTGTCTAAATGTAATAAAATTTGCATTATTTTAACAGTTATTTTATTAGCTACTGCCCGCGACTTCGCCCGCGTAACTTTGTAAATTATATACTAAAAACCTTTCTCGAGAACCACTGTATTCATTGGTGAAAACATCATGAAAATCGGTACAGTAGTTTTTGAGTTTATCGCGAAAAGACAGACAGGCGCGGCGGAGAACTTGGTTTTATAATGTGTATAAGGAAAGAATTGTATTAAAAACTAGCTGGCGCCCGCGACTTCGTCCGCATTGAAAAAGAAAAAAGTAGCCTATCCTGTGTCCTGTACGTCTAAATGTTCATATACCAAGTTTCATGAAAATCAGTTAATTCGTTTAAGAGTTATGGAGGAACATACATACTCGTACATATAGAAAAAAATTGTAAAAATGGTCAATTTAGTTTCAGTATCATGTATAGAGCCTATAAACACGATATCTCTGAAAACAAAGTAAATTACTCCATGACCAACCCTTACAGATTTATTATTAGTATTGATTACTATTGATTGCAGTGTCCAATGGGCCGCATCTCCTCTTCATTACGATTCCACGTATAGAAATTTCATAAAAGAGAGCGGTTTCTGTAGCTCCTGTTATCGCGTACGCCATCGGCAACTACGGGTATTCAATAGAAGCGACGAATTCATTGTTCCAATTGGAACTATTATTGGGCACCCAAAACTTAAAAGCACTTTAAAAAAAATTGCCGGCACGAATTTAATATAGTAGAAATTCTCCACTAAATACATCGACTAGTTTTTTTCTGTTAACAGATAAACGCGTTTCACTTTTTGGAATGTTGACGATCTCAATTAATAAAAATCAGAAGATTATGTCCTGTTATTAGTAGACAGAATTGAAACATTTTTTTAAATACTGTTATGCAAATAATGCGGGACCCAAATACATTTAGCTACCATTGACTAGACGTGTTTCATGGAAACTGGGGGCAGAAACCAGTAGTCCCTTAACAAGGATAATTTTAAAAATTTCATTTTCATAAAGCTTGTAGGATACATAGACTTCTGAGTCAAGGACTAACAATGAAGAGGTTATAATAGGTCTATGAAAAGAAAATGAAAGATTAACATATTTTTTCTTAATGTAATGCAATAAATAGTCTCAACAAAGTTTTGGTAAACATTCTTTTAGTTTAGTGTTTGTAGTAAAGGGCGGGTGCAGGCGCGGAGTAGACGGGCGCCTTGAGGAGTACGGGAGCGGACTTGACGACGACGGGTGCGGCGGTGGGAGCGGTGTTGTGGACGACGGCGTTGAATCCGTTGTGGTCATCGGCGGTGTACTCCACAGTTCTGATGGAGCCGTCGGCTTCATGGAAGGAGTAAGAGCCCTTTACCACATCACCGTCGCGAGACTCCTGCTGGGACTTCTCGTCACCGGTGTGTCCGTCGGCCACGGAGTAAGTGTACTCGTATTTGGGGTAAGCCTGCAATTATAAAAGAGAACTATAGTAACGAAATATTACTACGAAGTCAAATGCAATTATTGAAGAAAACTATTAGTCATGAAATGTTACAACGAATTTAAAATTAAAACTTAATTAATGTGAACTTACTACTTCCTCTTCGTGGTGAGAAACTACTTTAGCAACGGGAGCAGCGTAGTGGACGGGAGTAGTATGGTAGGCTACGGGGGCGGGGGCAGCGTGGTAGGTAACTGGGGCGGGAGCAGCATGGTAAGAGATGGGTGCGGCAACAGCGAGCTTGGCAACAGGCGCAACGGCTAAGTATTTGGGTTGGTCATGGCGTACGATGCTCTGAGATGAGACGGCCTCAGCTGGAGAATAATGTGCTGGTGCAGCCAGAAGACCAGCTTGCGCTGCTGCTACAAATGCGCAGAGAACTACAACCTAAAATAAGCAAAAATTCATATTTTTAATGAAATTTATGAGTGTAATAGAAAACAGCCTATAATTAATACACATGAGGCGGACGAATCCGTGACGATTATATTATTATCTTATATTGTGACACATCAATTTTGTGCACAATATAAATTCATATTCACTTACTTTGGAGAACATTATGATGTACTTTAGTGAGTGATCAGACCACAAATGATAACTGGAATAATGTAGGCATAGTTTTTATACTCAAACTTATAACATGTTCTGCTTAGGTCACAAGTGGGTAAGAAAAGTGATCGAACGTGGTTTGACCTTGCCCTCGTGTCACTAATATTCGCGAAATGACACACTCTAAACCTGTCAAAGAAATTGCCTGCAGCAATATATGATGTGGGCGTGCGAGTGCCAGCCGAGTCAAATGTGGTTAATATAGTTTTTTAATCATGTAATGCATTTATTAAAACGTGGCAGTCAACTGAACATTTTTAATATAACAATATTCAAAAGATTACACAACTGTGTAACGAGATTACACAGGTGAAATGATCAGACGACTATAACTTTTATCGGCTGAAACCTAGATGATAAGAAAATACCAACATGAAGTAAAAGCTTTAACGATATTTATATTTTGTGGCATGTGCCCGATATGTGCCAATAAAGGAGCCAATATACTTCTTTATTGTTTTTGTATATCCTAAGGCTTTGGAATGTGTTTAGGAATATTGAAATATTAGATTGAGTATTCCATTCGTGGTTAAAAAAAATAATGTTTGACCCAGTTAACATATTTTTATTAATTTTTTTTTGCGGCCTAACCCCGCAATGCTGCCCCTACGCTGGGTATCCATTATGATTTCACAACGTTAAAAAAGGCAACGACCGTCGCTTGTTAACACAACTATAGTGTTGTTAACACTATAGGAGTTGCAAGTACGCTGCTAGCTTTCATAGGATAAAGGATGAGATAGATATCAAAAGCCGACAGGGGAATTGGTTTTGGCACACCTTACTCGCTCACTGAAAATCCTCAGCACAAGTTCCTGTATTTCACATGACCTTTTGTAAGGGAGTCGTTGCTGTCACCAGACAGGCAAATTTTTCGGTTTTTACAATATCTGTATATTTTCATAGAAAAATTTCTGTAGAGAAATTCTAGGAAAAAACAAAGGTGCGTGGAAGAGTTGTTGAAACTTTTAACAAAACTAGTTAATGACATGAATCTTCTACATAAGTCCTTGGAATTAGTTTCTTGAATCCATCAAGAGCAGCTCTTAAATATTGCTTTGTGCATTTGACTATAACTTATATCCGATTCTTAAACTTGAAGTAAATAACCTCTAAGTTAAATATTTATTTATTTATTGTAAAATCCACAGCTCTCAACATAAAATTTACAGACAAAACAAAAACTTACAGCCAATTATGGATTTTACATTTATACAAAAAATAACAAAATTATACGATTACCTATAAAAATCACAACTAAATAAACTACACAAGTAAGCATAAACATAACAACATAACATAAATGTAGTCGCTAGCCCGCAAGAATGTTGCCAATGCTATTCCTGAATGACAGCAACGACGAACAGAACAAATCTGTAGAGGAAAATTTGTCATTTTACGATTTCTGAAGGTTTGTAAAATTATATAATTATAAGTCATCAGATTTAGAACATAATTGACTTATTGAGATTAAACTCAAGTCAATAACCCACAAGTATTCTTTAAGCTTAAAATAATAATAATATTATTTATCTCCCTTGAGTGATTGTAGAAGATTATAAATTACATTGATTAATTTGTATAGTATTGAGTGTAATTGAGATTAAATAAATTTGTCTGAGATTTTGTTCGTGTAGCAAAAAAAACTTCTAAGGTACTTATTATAAATTCATACAATTTACTACTTCAAATAAATTTCTACTTCAAAATAAGTTTAAAATATTTTGAGTATTTTGAAGTACGAATATAGTTTTTACTTTGAGTTCCGCACAGTTGTGATGCGCTTTCGCACACAATATCTTTTATAATGACTTCTTAGGAAGTCATTATAAAAAGATATTATTAATCGGTTAAGTAGACATGTGGGTAATTCCCATATGTGCATAGTTATCTGTTTGTAGGCATAATCCTAAATTCTATCTAATGTTTGCAGCGCACATTAACACCGTTAAAGAATTCTCATTTAATTTTTCGACATAATTAAGTAGTACCAGGATGAATCAAGTTTTATAGCCCTCGACCTTGTCCGCGCGGAATGAAAGCTAGGTATCCTTTTCTGAAACCCTGAACCTTTTCTTCTCTGAACCTGTATGGAAAATTTCACGGTGATCGGTTGAGCGGTTTTGGAGTTCATAGGAAACATACATACAAACATCGATTTTATATTATAGAAGACGATTTTAATCGGTAGGTATGCCATATATCATAAAATGTTTGAGTCCCAAAAGCATTCCATAAAGTGCCTATTTTAATCGTAACGATTGAAACCTTTACTCTGGAATATCGGAAAGGAATCAGGTGGGTTGTCAAAAAATTTATAATTATTTTTAAAGAAAATATGGAAAAAACTTTTTTTCGATTTTTAACTACATTTATTTGTGTTTGCTATAAATAAAGTCTCAACAATAATTTGGTAAATATTCTGTTAGTTTAGTGTTTGTAGTACAGGGCGGGTGCAGGCGCGGAGTAAACGGGCGCCTTGAGAAGTACGGGAGCGGACTTGACGACGACGGGTGCGGCGGTGGGAGCGGTGTTGTGGACGACGGCGTTGAATCCGTTGTGGTCATCGGCGGTGTACTCCACAGTTCTGATGGAGCCGTCGGCTTCATGGAACGAGTAAGAGCCCTTTACCACATCACCGTCGCGAGACTCCTGCTGGGACTTTTCGTCACCAGTGTGTCCGTCGGCCACGGAGTAAGTGTACTCGTATTTGGGGTAAGCCTGCAATTATAAAAGAGAACTATAGTAACGAAATATTACTACGAAGTCAAAATGAAATTTAATTAATATGAACTTACGATTTCCTCTTGGTGGTGAGCGACTACTTTAGCAACGGGAGCAGCGTAGTGGACGGGAGCAGCATGGTAGGCTACGGGAGCGGGGGCAGCGTGGTAGGTAACTGGGGCGGGAGCAGCATGGTAGGCGATGGGTGCAGCTACAGCGAGCTTGGCAACAGGCGCAGCGGCTAAGTATTTGGGCTGGTCATGGCGCACAATGCTCTGAGACGAGACAGCCTCAGCTGGAGAATAATGTACAGGTGTAGCCAGGAGACCGGCCTGTGCAACCGCGACGACAGCGCAGAGATATACAATCTGTAATTTATATTATTTTTCATTACTTTATCACTTATATAAGAGTCACGTGAGATAACATCAAGAGCACAGAAAGCTATTCACTAAAATAGAACAATTTATATCGGTTTAGAAATTTTATTTTTAATTTACTACCATAATTTATTTGTTTTAACTTACTTTGCTGAACATTTTGTACGATTGTTCTTTGTAGTGGTTGAACACTTAATAATAAATATAGATACATTTTGCTTCATATATATACTCCTTTGGATTGAATGTATAAGTTGTCAAACTGCTTATCGTTTTTGTTAACCTTGCCCTAGGTGATTCAAGACTAGTACTCGTATTATATTTAATTCACGAAAGAAAGTAACCGTTTTGTACGATGTTTAATATAAAGTTTCTAAGCGCCTGTTTCTCAAACGTCAAGTAGGCCAAACTGTCATTTAAAGTCACCGGTAACCGGGGATAATGGAGCTGATATACCTTTGTTTGTACGGTAGACGTCCCAAACATTAAATAGTAAATAATAATAAAAAAATCCCCTATCGAATGATGCAGTAAACCGAGTGCATAATTCAATATAACAGAAAATTATTTCTAAAAGTAACTAATCAACACTTTACATGTAGTTTTTGAAAGAGGCCCTAAGAATATATTACTATATAATTTGATAATTTATTTTATAATCTTAATTTTCTGACTTTCGACGTGGCATGATCTACTTAAATATAAAATATATGGGTATGCATAAAAAAAAAACATTTTTCATTAAATAGGTTTTATTGTCTAAATATTATTATTTTAAATAGTGAGGAAAGTTTTAAGGACTATTTTAGGGGATTATACAATGCGCTTCGATTTTTTCGCTTGTTTTCCTGTGTACCCTTAGCTGTTCCCTTGATGGTACAGTGGAAAATTTAATTAAGAAAAACGTATTTAACCTTTTTTAAATTGTGCTCATAATTATCATACACAACCAAGAATAGAAGCCGGACAAATATTTGTAAATAATGTCGATAGTAATCGACATTATAGTATTTGATATTCATAAGGCAATTAATTGTATAAATAATAAACAGAATAAACAATAAGAACAATTTCATTAATAATAATCTACAATTTATTAATTGGCAGAATATAAATATCATATCAGTTCATTATAATGAATCGATTACTTGAAAAGTGACTTATGTTCTCGTGTGACAACACTTTTTCAAGTTGTCATTCAATTATTTCATTAAATTTAGTTCTTATGCATGTCAATGAAAAGGAAAACATTACCTACTTAGTGCTACTAGAAAACTTGTGTTTATTAATGTGATACAATTTGATTTACATAAAAAGCACTACAGAGCCCTCGCACGCTATGAAAAACTATGAAATTTTAGAAATATCTGTAAATTTTATACCCTTTTCTGAGTGGTATCTTGCAGAAGTTGTTAATCCATATCTGAGGGAGAAAAAGATCATCCTTATCCGTTACTTTTTGGCGAATCTTGAACGGATCTTTTACAATATCTATTAAGTTTCATTACGTATATTCATCAATACTAATCAATACTAATAATAAATCTGTAAGGGTCGGTCATGGAGTGTTACTTTGTTTTCAGAATTATCGTGTTTATAGGGTCTATACATGATACTGAAACTAAATAAACGATTTTTAGAATTTTTTTCTGTATGTATGTATGTATGTATGTATGTATGTATGTATGTATGTATGTATGTATGTGTGTGTGTATGTATGTATGTATGTATGTATGTATGTATGTATGTATGTATGTATGTATGTATGTATGTATGTATGTATGTATGTATGTATGTATGTATGTATGTATGTATGTATGTATGTATGTATGTATGTATGTATGTATGTATGTATGTATGTATGTATGTATGTATGTATGTATGTATGTATGTATGTATGTATGTATGTATGTATGTATGTATGTATGTATGTATGTATGTATGTATGTATGTATGTATGTATGTATGTATGTATGTATGTATGTATGTATGTATGTATGTATGTATGTATGTATGTTCCTCTATAACTCTTAAACGAATCAACTGATTTTCATGAAACTTGGTAGATAAACATTTAGACGTACGGGACACAGGATAGGCTACTTTTTCAGTATTATTCAGTATTACAGGATTTAGGAAAACACCTGCTATCGCTCGTGCGCTAGTGCGCTCGTCGGGGCAGTCGTGCGATAGAGAACGTTGCAGCTTGCGACTGACAATAGGTACTTTTTTTGATGAAATTTTATTTCGGGAGAAAACAGTTTCCACTAACTAAATCTAAACAAATCACTTCAATTTTCATGTCGATCGTTTCAGCATAATTATTCTAGGTTTATAGTTTTCGCTTTTTTAAAAAAATTGGATTGTTTTTATAAAACAAACGGTTTAATTCGACAAAGTTTTAATCACAAAAATTAAGTTATTTGAGGTTAAATAAGTTTGAATCTATTGCAAATTTTGAAAAAAAGGAAACCTATAAACTTTATTGTGTCAATAATATACAAAAAAATCATATATTGGAAAATATTTAGAAGTGGAAAAACATTTTCTCTTTTTGTATGGACGAGTACGTGCTATTCTTCCCTCTTAAATTATACTCTTATATGTAATTAACTTATTACCTTATAATAAGGTTCTAATTATACTATCTAACTATCGCTATAATGATATCACACCTTAAATCTTTGTGATATGCTTAAAAAAATTATAACACTTTTAAACAATATGGATTTTTTTAGAGGTATTAATTAAATTTTCGTTTATAAAACAAAACTTTAATCTTTGTTATATTCTTAAAAATAATAATAAATATGTCATTATTTTACTCTCTCGTGACTACGCACCAATGTAGAAAAGCTTTTTGCAGAACACAGTGTTGACAAAATAATTTTTAATAAATTTTTTGGACTGGCGAAATCACGTTTAAAAAAGACGGTAATTTAAATTTAATTTAGTGCGTTAAGATCGTTCCCAATATCAATTTAAATTAAATATGTGTAAGTGCGAAAATTTAAAAATTGTGATCATAGTACCCAAAAGTGTCGTCCAGAGTTCCGATTTTCCCCACATTCAAATGTATCCTATTATCCGTACTATTATTATAAATGCGAAAGTTTGTATGTTTGTTACTGTTTCACGCAAAAACTACTGAACCGATCACCATGAAATTTAGCATACACGTTGTCTGGCACACCAGAAGGGACATAGGGTATCTTTCATCGTTCAACGCGAACGAAGTCGCGGGTACCAGCTAGTTTCTTAATAAAGTGACCTGATTTTTTTTATAACTTGAGAACGGCTGGACCGATTTTTATATTCTGAGGCGGTATGAAGTTCGCCGGATCAGCTAGTATTATATAATAGATATAATAATATGGTAAGAATCTTTCAAGATAATATAAAAAACACTTCGTTTTGGTTTTTAATTACATTTATTTTTGTTTACTATAAATAAAGTCTCAACAATAATTTGGTAAATATTCTTTTGTTCTAGTTAGTTAGTTTAGTGTTTGTAGTAAAGGGCGGGTGCAGGCGCGGAGTAGACGGGCGCCTTGAGGAGTACGGGAGCGGACTTGACGACGACGGGTGCGGCGGTGGGAGCGGTGTTGTGGACGACGGCGTTGAATCCGTTGTGGTCATCGGCGGTGTACTCCACAGTTCTGATGGAGCCGTCGGCTTCATGGAACGAGTAAGAGCCCTTCACCACATCACCGTCGCGAGACTCCTGCTGGGTCTTCTCGTCACCGGTGTGTCCATCGGCCACGGAGTAAGTGTACTCGTATTTGGGGTAAGCCTGCAATTAAATAAAGAGAACTATAGTAACGAAATATTACTACGAAGTCAAAATGAAATTTAATGAATGTGAACTTACGATTTCCTCTTCGTGGTGAGCGATTACTTTAGCAACGGGAGCAGCGTAGTGGACGGGAGTAGCGTGGTAAGCGATGGGTGCAGCAACAGCGAGCTTGGCAACAGGCGCTGCGGCTAAGTATTTGGGTTGTTCATGGCGCACGATGTTCTGAGACGAGACAGCCTCAGCTGGGGAATAATGCACAGGTGCCACCAGAAGACCAGCTTGAGCTACTGCTACAAATGAGCACAAAGCTATAACCTAAAAAAAATAGAAATTTTAGCATTCGTTTTAGGATTTCCATTATTTAATAATCTTCTAACATACGAGTAATTTTATTCTTACTTTGCTGAACATCTTGTATGACTGTACTGTGTGGTGTTTGAATACTTAATAATAAAATACGACACATTACTCTAAATTTATACTCTTTCAGATCGAATACAGAAGTTGTTAAACTACTTATCATTTTATTAACCTTGTTGAAGGTCATTCAAAACACGCACGGGTTTCATTCACGAAAGAAATTGGCCTTGACTGACTACCACATTAAACTTTGGTCAGAATAAAATTAAAATATGCTTATTGTTATTCTTATTTCTTAATCAATTATAACCTTAAAATAATTTATACATAAAGTTAATTCTTACCAGCTGAACACAGGGTAATTTTGATCACATGATTTTTTTTTTGTGTTTTTATTTGTCATTTTAATCAATTGCAGACATGCTGGCAGAGATATATTATTTCGATGATTGCAGACTCGAAAACGTCTGACTGAGTTTTCTTATAATTTTTTTTACTTTTAATCAAAAAGTATGTATTTTTTATTAGTATTTTTCAATATTGACTCAAAATAAAATACTTACACATTCAGAAGACTTTAATAAAAAAAATTGTATCAATTACCATAAAAATTATTATTTATACATCCATACTTGTTACGAATTTGTTTTAACATATTATTACTTCAGATAAAGGAGTAAAAACTTATTATTCCTTCGAATTTATTCAATTAAATTCGCCGGGTTCCGGGCTGGCGCCCGAGATTTTGTCCGCGTTGAAAAAGAAAAAAAGTAGCCTATCCTGTGTCCTGTTAGTCTAAATGTTTATCTACCAAGTTTCATGAAAAACAGTTAATTCGTTTAAGAATTATGGAGGAACATATATAAATACTTACATACAGAAAAAAATTCTAAAAATCGTCAATTTAGTTTCAGTATAATGTATAGAGCCTATAAACACGATACCTATCTCTGAAAATAAAGTAACTTACTCCATGACCAACCCTTACAGATTTATTATTATTATTAATTATTGATGAATAGTATTGATTGATGAATACAAATAAATATTATGCAATTGTGAATTAACATTTGAAATATTATGTAAGTCAAAATTAAGTTAAATTAACAATATTCAAACATGATGGAGAATGTTTTTGGGTTTTAATAAAAAGCTAGACCCTAGTAGTAAATACATAGACTCTAATATTAAGCATATGACTCATGGACGTTAATCACAAACACATATTTTTTTATAAGTTATTTACAAGGAACCTTTATACCAGAATATACTTATCTCATATAAGGGGTTAATGTTACCACTCGGTGTCATTTTTTTTAAATATAAAGGTTGCCAGGCAGGCTGTTTGTACAATATTTGATGGTACTCGTATGCGATTACTGTACCCTATTAAACAAGCTTTGCCATAGGAGCCGCAAGTGCGCTGTCGACTTTAATATAATTCAGGATAAGGGTGTAGAAATGGCATCGCGAATCTCATTGTGATTTGCCACTCCATATCAGAGCCAATTTTGATTCATTACCAAAGTTTGCTCTATCTGGGATAGAACCACGGGCTACTGCCTCAGATGCTGGCTATTGCCAGCACCTAAACAATTCGTACGATTATAATAGCTACCTATTTGGTATGAAAATACTAAGTGAGACTACATCTATTACGCACATTAATTAAACATTTTTATAATACGCTAAGTTGATTAGTTAGAACAGAAATTGTTTAGGTAACTCATCTGACAAATTTACCTGGAATAATATTCTTTCAAATAGTAAAAGATTATTTCAAATATGTACATATAAACGGACTGTCAAAATCCGCTCTCTCTTCAATTATTATTAACTAGCTGTTGCACGCTACTTCGTCCGCGTAACTTTATAAAATCTAGCCTATGTTACTCGCTGATAGTATAGCTTCCCAACAGTAAAAGAATTTCTCAAATCGGTTCAGTAGTTTCGCAGCCTATCAAAACAAACAATCAAATTTTTCCTCTTTATAATATTAGTACGAGTATAGTACATTGCAAGTAATATTTTAAATTTGATATATAAAATTTTACAGGTTCTCAAGATAAATAAGTATGAGATAAATAACTTTATTGATGATTTAGTTATGATTTTTCTTCTTCTTTCTTGAACTCATTATGGGGCAGCCAGCCAACACTTACATGCACTCTTTGGTTTCGCTGACTCTACACTAGGTCGTACAAATACTCTGGTGATTTTAGTAAGTATCTTCTGTCGTATTTTCAGTACTGGTTTTCCTCGGATATACTGAAGTGTTGGGCGCGCGCGCAGACACGCACACACACAAATTGATCATACCCTATCCCAGATCCCTCCTAGAGTAATTAACTCATACATAATTTTAGTTTTTTAAGTCCTACACAATGAAACCCTGTAATAGGCTATGTAAGTAGTAATAATTGTCTATTGTATGTTAGGTATTTTATTTTGCTGTAGGATTTATGTTCAAAATAAAATAAATAAATTAAAAAAATAAACATCTTATAAACATAACAATAACTTGTATAGGAATAGTTAAGTGTTTAATAGTACCTTACAAGAAACTAGCTTGGTAGTGTGTAATTTTAGTAGTTTGAGATTTATTATTGGGTTGGTAAATCATTACCCAAGAATTTAAAAGACGTTTCATAGTTGAAATATTTAGCAATAACTAGATTGTAATATACAATCATTCCTAGATATTTCCCACTATCATTAATGTTTTTTTCTACAGTTTTTTTTTGTGAGGACTTTTTATGAAATATCAATCAAAATAACAATGCTGAAAAAGGGTAAGATTCCAATGTATCCACAGTTAAAAATAAAAGTAATTGAGTGCAATTTATATACTGTTAAAGTGGCAAAATGAAACGTAAATTTATCATAATCAATAAATTATATTTATATTAACATAAATAAACAGTCAACACAACAGATTGTGTAAATTCACAGGTAGTTTAGTGTTTGTAGTAAAGGGCGGGAGCAGGCGCAGAGTAGACGGGCGCCTTGAGGAGTACGGGAGCGGACTTGACGACGACGGGTGCGGCGGTGGGAGCGGTGTTGTGGACGACGGCGTTGAATCCGTTGTGGTCATCAGCGGTGTACTCCACAGTTCTGATGGAGCCGTCGGCTTCATGGAAGGAGTAAGAGCCCTTCACCACATCACCGTCGCGAGACTCCTGCTGGGACTTCTCGTCACCGGTGTGTCCATCGGCCACGGAGTAAGTGTACTCGTATTTGGGGTAAGCCTGCAATTAAATAAAGAGAACTATAGTAACGAAATATTACTACGAAGTCAAAATGAAATTTAATGAATGTGAACTTACGATTTCCTCTTCGTGGTGAGCGACTACTTTAGCAACGGGAGCAGCGTAGTGGACGGGAGCAGCGTGGTAAGCGATGGGTGCAGCAACAGCGAGCTTGGCAACAGGCGCTGCGGCTAAGTATTTGGGTTGTTCATGGCGCACGATGTTCTGAGACGAGACAGCCTCAGCTGGGGAATAATGCACAGGTGCCACCAGAAGACCGGCTTGAGCTACTGCTACAAATGAGCACAAAGCTATAACCTAAAAAAAAAAAAGAAATTTTAGCATTCGTTTTAGGATTTCCATTATTTAATAATCTTCTAACATACAAGTAATTTTATTCTTACTTTGCTGAACATCTTGTATGACTGCACTGTGTGGTGTTTGAATACTTAATAATAAAATACGACACATTACTCTAAATTTATACTCTTTCATATCGAATACAGAAGTTGTTAAACTACTTATCATTTTATTAACCTTGTTCAAGGTCATTCAAAACACGCACGGGTTTCATTCACGAAAGAAATTGGCCTTGACTGACTACCACATTAAACTTTGGTCAGAATAAAATTAAAATATGCTAATTCTTATTCTTATTTCTTAATCAATTAAGACAGTACATATAACCTTAAAATAATTTATACATAAAGTTAATTCTTACCAGCTGAACACAGGGTAATTTTGATCACATGATTTTTTTTGTGTTTTTATTTGTCATTTTAATCAATTGCAGACATGCTCGCAGAGATATATTATTTCGATGATTGCAGACTCGAAAACGTCTGACTCAGTTTTCTTATAATGTTTTTACTTTTAATCAAAAAGTATGTATTTTTTATTAGTATTTTTCAATATTGACTCAAAACAAAATACTTACACATTCAGAAGACTTTAATAAAAAAAATTGTATCAATTACCATAAAAATTATTATACATACATCCATACTTGTTAGGAATTTGTTTTAACCTATTATTACTTCAGATAAAGGAGTAAAAATCTATTATTCCTTCGAATTTATTCAACTAAATTCGCCGGGTTCCTGGCTGGCGCCCGCGATTTCGTCCGCGTTGAAAAAGAAAAAAGGAACCTATCCTGTGTCCTGTTAGTCTAAATGATTATCTATCAAGTTTCATTAAAAACAGTTAATTCGTTTAAGAATTATGGAGGAACATATACATACAGAAAAAAATTCTAAAAATCGTCAATTTAGTTTCAGTATCATGTATAGAGCCTATAAACACGATATCTCTGAAAACAAAGTAACTTACTCCATGACCAACCCTTTCAGATTTATTATTATTATTGATTATTGATGATAGTATTGATTGATGAATACAAATAAAAATTATGTAATTGTGAATTAACATTTGAAATATTATGTAAGTCAAAATTAAGTTAAATTAACAATATTCAAACATGATGGAGAATGTTTTTGGGTTTTAATAATACCCTAGTAGTAAATACATAGACTCTAATATTAAGCATATGACTCATGGACATTAATCACAAACACATATTTTTTTATAAGTTATTTACAAGGAACCTTTATACCAGAATATACTTATCTCATATAAGGGGTTAATGTTACCACTCGGTGTCATTTTTTTTAAATATAAAGGTTGCCAGGCAGGCTGTTTGTACAATATTTGATGGTACTCGTATGCGATTACTGTACCCTATTAAACAAGCTTTGCCATAGGAGCCGCAAGTGCGCTGTCGACTTTAATATAATTCAGGATAAGGGTGTAGAAATGGCATCGCGAATCTCATTGTGATTTGCCACTCCATATCAGAGCCAATTTTGATTCATTACCAAAGTTTGCTCTATCTGGGATAGAACCACGGGCTACTGCCTCAGATGCTGGCTATTGCCAGCACCTAAACAATTCGTACGATTATAATAGCTACCTATTTGGTATGAAAATACTAAGTGAGACTACATCTATTACGCACATTAATTAAACATTTTTATAATACGCTAAGTTGATTAGTTAGAACAGAAATTGTTTAGGTAACTCATCTGACAAATTTACCTGGAATAATATTCTTTCAAATAGTAAAAGATTATTTCAAATATGTACATATAAACGGACTGTCAAAATCCGCTCTCTCTTCAATTATTATTAACTAGCTGTTGCACGCTACTTCGTCCGCGTAACTTTATAAAATCTAGCCTATGTTACTCGCTGATAGTATAGCTTCCCAACAGTAAAAGAATTTCTCAAATCGGTTCAGTAGTTTCGCAGCCTATCAAAACAAACAATCAAATTTTTCCTCTTTATAATATTAGTACGAGTATAGTACATTGCAAGTAATATTTTAAAATTGATATATAAAATTTTACAGGTTCTCAAGATAAATAAGTATGAGATAAATAACTTTATTGATGATTTAGTTATGATTTTTCTTCTTCTTTCTTGAACTCATTATGGGGCAGCCAGCCAACACTTACATGCACTCTTTGGTTTCGCTGACTCTACACTAGGTCGTACAAATACTCTGGTGATTTTAGTAAGTATCTTCTGTCGTTGTTTCAGTACTGGTTTTCCTCGGATATACTGAAGTGTTGGGCGCGCGCGCAGACACGCACACACACAAATTGATCATACCCTATCCCAGATCCCTCCTAGAGTAATTAACTCATACATAATTTTAGTTTTTTAAGTCCTACACAATGAAACCCTGTAATAGGCTATTTAAGTAGTAATAATTGTCTATTGTATGTTAGAGGTATTTTATTTTGCTGTAGGATTTATGTTCAAAATAAAATAAATAAATTAAAAAAATAAACATCTTATAAACATAACAATAACTTGTATAGGAATAGTTAAGTGTTTAATAGTACCTTACAAGAAACTAGCTTGGTAGTGTGTAATTTTAGTAGTTTGAGATTTATTATTGGGTTGGTAAATCATTACCCAAGAATTTAAAAGACGTTTCATAGTTGAAATATTTAGCAATAACTAGATTGTAATATACAATCATTCCTAGATATTTCCCACTATCATTAATGTTTTTTTCTACAGTTTTTTTTTGTGAGGACTTTTTATGAAATATCAATCAAAATAACAATGCTGAAAAAGGGTAAGATTCCAATGTATCCACAGTTAAAAATAAAAGTAATTGAGTGCAATTTATATACTGTTAAAGTGGCAAAATGAAACGTAAATTTATCATAATCAATAAATTATATTTATATTAACATAAATAAACAGTCAACACAACAGATTGTGTAAATTCACAGGTAGTTTAGTGTTTGTAGTAAAGGGCGGGAGCAGGCGCAGAGTAGACGGGCGCCTTGAGGAGTACGGGAGCGGACTTGACGACGACGGGTGCGGCGGTGGGAGCGGTGTTGTGGACGACGGCGTTGAATCCGTTGTGGTCATCAGCGGTGTACTCCACAGTTCTGATGGAGCCGTCGGCTTCATGGAAGGAGTAAGAGCCCTTCACCACATCACCGTCGCGAGACTCCTGCTGGGACTTCTCGTCACCGGTGTGTCCATCGGCCACGGAGTAAGTGTACTCGTATTTGGGGTAAGCCTGCAATTATAAAAGAGAACTATAGTAACGAAATATTATTATAAAGTCAAAATGAAATTTAATTAACGTGAACTTACGATTTCCTCTTGGTGGTGAGCGACTACTTTAGCAACGGGAGCAGCGTAGTGGACGGGAGCAGCATGGTAGGCGACGGGAGCAGGAGCAGCATGGTAGGTGACTGGGGCGGGAGCAGCATGGTAGGAGACAGGAGCGGGAGCGGCATGGTAGGTAACTGGGGCGGGAGCAGCATGGTAAGCGATGGGTGCAGCAACAGCGAGCTTGGCAACAGGCGCTGCTGCTAAGTATTTGGGTTGTTCATGGCGCACGATGCTCTGAGACGAGACAGCCTCAGCTGGGGAATAATGTACTGGTGCAGTCAGGAGACCAGCCTGTGCAACCGCGACGACAGCGCAGAGTGATAAAATCTGTAATTTAGACATACTTTCTTATATTACTTTGTTACCGCTAACATAAGAGAGTCACTTAAGATAAAATTCACAGCGTACTTACTTTACAGAACATTTTGAATGTTACTCTGTTACGACCTAACAGTGTATGATGACAAAAAATTTCTTTCATTCGTTTTATACTATCTCTTACAACTCCTTCGGTAATGAATAGTTGTCTAACCAGACGTCCTCGCCTCGGGTCATATTTTGTAGTTCAGAGTTATAATATTTCATTTGTAAACGAAGTGCTTAACGTGACATTTTTTTTGTGTTTTCTTCATAAGTAGATAATTTTCTCTATATATTTTTTGTAATATTTCATACATTATTGTATTCTAAGGCTTTTGCAGGATCAATACTTAATTGCATTCTCTAAGATTTCTGCGTACATGTTGTCTTCATATTATTGTAACTGTTAATTAATTAACCTGGAAATCTTTTTTGACAAGATAACAAACCTTTGTGAAATAAATATACACATTTTATCACTTCTAAGCATTTTATTGGGCCAGACTCCAGAGTTATAGATTTATATATGAAGTTTATATTGTGTTATAGGCGACTTTATTTGGAGCCATCAAGTGGACTTAACCTGTCTGACGACCTTTACATAAAAAAATAAATAAAAAAAAAACCTCAAATTATTTATCGTTTTATAGCTAAAAAATATGAAATGTAAAACAAAAAAGAAATATATTGTTAAAAAGATAATTTTATTGGGATTTTATTTAAAATATAAAATAAATTACATAGTAAATTATAAGAATATACAATAAATAATTCACTATAATTTTTATATATAATTTTAAATTTATTATTTATTTACTTCAGCACTCTTTTATTCCTCCCTAAAGGGACTAAAAATGTTTCTTTCGGTTTTGGCGGCTTCAATATCTTTGTCATTTTTTGTCTCGGAGTCTCTTTGTTCACATTCATTTGTAAAAGATCAGCGCCTGATCGAAATGGCGATTTCACAGCAAAGTTATTCCTGTGTGCAGAATTTAGATAAAGCACAGGCGCTTTGCGAATTACGGATTGTTCTATATGTTCTCTTTCATCGACCCTGTAATTATAGCAATATTAATTTAGATGAAATTATAACATATATCAATGTATAGTTCAATGTGGTAGCTTGACATCAACTTTTCAAATCAACTAAAAATATTGATTTCCAAGTTTACAGTAATTACAAACTCGATTGAAATTTAAAAAAAAAATTATGCACTAATATGACAATGATAAGTTCCATTGCAGGTCTGAGAATTTTCCTTGTTCTCACACCTTGATATTAATGTCTTGTACATTGAAGACTGCCTTAACTTATATATTTTTGCTTTAAAAATCAACTTATTTTATTAACTTTACTCACTCAATTTTATGTTACTCATAATTTTAAACTCCATTACAATAAACTAAAATCAATAAAAAAGTAATAATAATGGAGATGTAAGGTTAATTTATTATGTAACTAGCTAGTGCCCGCGACTTCTTCCGCGTTGAAAAAAAAAAGTAGCCTATCCTGTGTCCCGTACGTCTAAATGTTTATCTACCAAGTTTCATGAAAATCAGTTAATTCGTTTATGAGTTATGGAGGAACATACATACATACATACATACATACATACATACATACATACATACATACATACATACATACATACATACATACATACATACATACATACATACATACATACATACATACATACATACATACATACATACATACATACATACATACATACATACATACATACATACATACATACATACATACATACATACATACATACATACATACATACATACATACATACATACATACATACATACATACATACATACATACATACATACATACATACATACATACATACATACATACATACATACATACATACATACATACATACATACATACATACATACATACATACATACATACATACATACATACATACATACATACATACATACATACATACATACATACATACATACATACATACATACATACATACATACATACATACATACATACATACATACATACATACATACATACATACATACATACATACATACATACATACATACATACATACATACATACATACATACATACATACATACATACATACATACATACATACATACATACATACATACATACATACATACATACATACATACATACATACATACATACATACATACATACATACATACATACATACATACATACATACATACATACATACATACATACATACATACATACATACATACATACATACATACATACATACATACATACATACATACATACATACATACATACATACATACATACATACATACATACATACATACATACATACATACATACATACATACATACATACATACATACATACATACATACATACATACATACATACATACATACATACATACATACATACATACATACATACATACATACATACATACATACATACATACATACATACATACATACATACATACATACATACATACATACATACATACATACATACATACATACATACATACATACATACATACATACATTTTATGACAGTTTAGCCTACTTGACGTTGGTGAAAGAGGCGCTTAAACGAATGAACTGATTTTCATTAAACTTGGTAGACAAACATTTAGACGTACAGGACACAGGATAGGCCAGCTAGTACTAAAATATAGCTGTTAAGTTTGTTTGGTTCTACGCACTAATCTCAAGAACTACTGGTTCGAATTGAAAAATTCTCTTTGTTTTGAATAGTCCATTTATCGAGGAAGGCTATAGGCTATAGAGAAAGCGGACGAAGTCGCGGGCACCAGCTAGTTTGTTAATAAAGGTGAAGACGTCTTTAAATTTTCTCTTTTAAAAATAGAATTTCACTCACTTATTTAGGATTTCGTGATATGATTTTGATAGCGATTTGTTTTGTTTTATAAGAGGGACGAATTCACTCTTGGGAACAAATTCAGTTTTATAGTCGCGTGGGTAGACTATCACTGGTGTATATGTTCCTGTTTCTAATACAATTTCGAATTTTTCTTGTTTCTTATCCTGAAAAAAATAAATTAATGCATTTCATGTAAAACGTGTATAACTTTCCAATGTGTATGCAAAATTCCACAATGTTCAATTGAGTAGTTAAGGCGTGAAAAGGTAAAAGGCAGACAGACAGAGCTACTTTCACACTTATAATTTTAGTATAGATTAATTTATTCCATATGTTTCATCAAATTATTCAGTTATAAAAACTAACTATTTGTTATAAAATTTATTCATAAAAAATACAACATAAAGATTCATTTTGTAAAATATTGGAATTTGGAAATTTAATACCTCGATTTCTTCTCGTTCTTTCTTCAATTGAACATTATGTCCTGGTATATAACTCATACCAATTGGATGAGCCTTTGGAAGCATTTCCTTTGGTTCTAATAAACATGTTGGTGATGGTGGAAACGTATGTTTATTTGAAGTCTCATACTTAGCATTTCCATCAACATCTTTAAAAAGTAAATCCAATTCAAGATTCTGGAGGATTTCATCATTTTGTTGAGGAATCGGCGCGTACTGTATTCCCACTTTCTTAACCACCTTTTTTCCCAAGATTGCATTATATATTGCCGTAGGTTTTGTTTCCAATTTCAATGAAACTGGCAAAGGTGCGTATTGAATCCCAACATTGTCTTTGTCCGAAAGTTGTCGCTGATAAATCCGATTGGCTTGTTGTTTTTTCTTAGTGCCTTCATTGGAACTAGTTCGGTATATGTCATTAATTAGCTTGTCCTTCTCAAAAAAATTTTGATTAGAGTTAGCATGTTCTGTAGTTACGTCTTTATTACATGGAGCAAGCACTAGTCCAAGACATGTTTTCACCAAAAAGATTATGCCGATTATCTACAAAAATAACAATTATATAGTATAGGATAGTGTTAAATTATAGAACATTTATTTTCAAGCTACGTCCGTTATCTTATATTAACAATGCAATTTATTTTAATGAGTTTAATATAAATATATTAATATTTATTATTGTACAGGTTTGGCATTAAAACCTAAATTTCTTTTATAAATTTCAAATTTGCTTTTGTCCGATTGGTTGTGACCTTATCGTAATAATTTAAATTATTTCACGCTATTCTACTTACAATATATAAAGGAAGATACTGTCTAGATTATTAAGGCAATAAAAAGTCTAAAATAAATTTTATTTAAAAAACACAGGCCAAATCTGAAGATATACTGGGCAAGTTTAGTATTAAACTTATTTTAAGACTGAGCGCCTATTTCACGAACGTCAATTAGCCTAAACCGTCACTTAAAGTCACCTGTCACCGGGAATAATTTAGCTGATATATTTGTTTGTACGGTAAACGTCCCAAACATTAAATAGAAAATAATAAAAAAAATCGCCTATCGAATGATGCATTAAACCGAGTGCATAATTCAATAAAACAGAAAATGATTTCTAAAAGTAACTAATCAACACTTTACTTTTAGTTCGTGAAAGAGGCCCTAAGCTTATATTTTTTTAAACGGTTTATTGCGATGCAACTAGTTTCACCCAGTCCATACTTTTTCATATTGCACTAATATACCAAACATTGATGGTTACTTTCTCACGACTTACTTTAAGAAACATATTGTCTTTATTTACTGATAACATGAAAAATATTTTATATTCTACACCAATGTTAACAATCACATTTTAATTAAAAAAAAACTTATTTAAAAGAATTATATGTATTCCTATACTAAAACACAACCGGAGTGTTCGCTTCTTTCACGTGCTTGTTGATTACTAAACCTATTTTTTCTTTGAATTCAATCTCTGAAAATATGTTGACAATAGTCTAGATTTGTTTTCATAGCATCAATATCTATTATTTAATTTTCTTCCATTGTCTTAGTAAACATTGCGTCATAATGAATAGGTTTGTGTTACGTTTTAAAATTTCAATATTTCTATTCAAACTCCTAAACAATATTTGGTGTTGCTTTTGAGTCAAGACGTGGAAAAAATAAACCATTGAAACTGAAAACTGCTAGCGTGATGTGTTTTATTATGTGAGTAGTTCTTTCGACTTACACAATCATATATGATCATGTTATCTTCTTCTTTATTCTATATGGGTCAGCAGTTTACTTGGCTTCCAGCCTGTTGGTACTCTTTCTTTTGCAAGGGAAAATCTGCGAACCAGATCCCCACCGATCTCTCCATGGTCGGTGGGGATCTGCTTCGCAGATTTCAGTATGTGGGTATGTACGCAGTACGCAGTATGGTTCAGTACGCAGTATGTGGGACTTCTACCTACTAAAACCCACTAACGGTGTTTCCTCGTGTCGTCTATCTACCTACCTTCTCCTCCCGCTAAACGAGGCCCGCACATTGTGGGTTCCACCGCCGCCTGTTGGTACTCTTTCTTTTGCGCGGGAAAATCTGCGAACCAGATCCCCACCGATCTCCCCATGGTCGGTGGGGATCTGCTTCGCAGATTTTCAGTATGTGGGTATTTACGCAGTACGCAGTATGTGGGACTTCTATCTACTAAAACCCACTAACGGTGTTTCCTCGTGTCGTCTATTTACCTACCTTCTCCTCCCGGCAAACGAGGCCAGCACATTGTGGGCTCCACCGCCGCCTGGTGGTACCTACTTTTGTTTCTAGACCTAGTTACAATCATATGGATTATTACATTATATCAATCTGTCTGGAGATCTTTATCACTTTTATAAATTGAAATGAATGTTTGTCCTCCTTTGTTTCTACACCATTCATCAGAATGTGATGAAACATCAGTGGGTTGTTCTGTGTAAGCAAAATGTAATATAATATACCCATTCAACTACTACCCACTACCTACCACCGTTTGGTTGTTTATAAGTATGCCTTCATCAAATAAATCCATAGGTTGGTATAATATGTACAAATGTTAGTATAATACAAATGTGAAAGTAGCTCTGTCTGCCTGCCTTCCACGCCTTAAGTACTAAAGTTCATAATGAAATTTTGCAAACAAGTTGTCAAAGATACAGAAAAGGAAAAAATGTACTATTCCCGAGGTATCGTTTAAAAATAAAAATCCAACGTCTGAAAAAAAGCCTGATATCCTTATTTAAGACGAGATTTCTGTAAATAGGGAGAGAGTATTGTATTTAAATTATATTTTGCTTATTTAAACAAATTTGGTATCAATGCCAATCTATCAATGCCAATATCTTCGGGAAATAAAAATATACCTATATTCGGAAAAAGAGTCCAATTTATTTTCAACATACTCGTATAATTTAAAACAACAATTATCCAAGTTAAAAAAATATTTAAAATTAGAGATGAGATTTAACTTTGAATGAAGAAAACCTTTTTTGGATTTTTTTGGACACGTTTGTATGTTATAATTTTCTAGGCTTACTATTTTTACTGGAACAAATAGTTACTCAATATAATTAGAATATAACAATTTCACTGCTAATCGATCTTGATTAAGTCGCTTGATTTTTTAAAGGTAGATGGTTGACAAGTTACCGAAGGCCGCAGCGCCTGCGGCGTCTTATTCTTTTTATTGTGCCACCGAACGTAAGTGACAAGCCGGTTGAATTTAGATTGATAAATACTCAATTTATTTCTTTATTATATTATGTTTTATTTTTTCATAATGTTTTGTATCATAAAATTGTAACTTTACGCTTTCACGCTTAGGTATTAACTACTCAACCAGTCATCATAAAATTTTGCATACACTTCAGGGATACAGACAAAGACAACAAATCAGATTTCCATCCAAATAAAAGTACTGTTTCCGAGGAATCATCTAAAAATAAAATAAAAAAGAAATCAACGCCTGGCAAAAATATGATAGCAATAAAGTTAAGAAGAAGGGGCGCTGACGAATTCGTAGGAGAAGCTAGTTATTAAAAAATTAATAACAGAAAATATTTAATTTGATTTCATATAATGTTTAAATTAGATAGAAAAGCGGACAAATTGTGCACAAGAAAGTTATACTTATATATAAAAAAACCTTTACTGTAACTCACGTAGCCAAATGCTGTCATCTTTTGAAAAATGAATAACTTTTGGCTATCAGTGAACAAAAAGCAAGAAGGTTAAGGCAATCGCTTCTCGCTTTCATATTGTACCATTGTTCCAAATAATAAATATATGATATCCACACATGTTACGATGGCAGCCGGTCAAGTATGCGGCCTGTTATCCCTGACCTTATAACTAGTTCAAAATCGAGTCTTTCGTCACATACTATACAAAATTCTTTTAATATTAAATTAACTGTAATATAGTTATTTATAAAGACATTTCGAAATGTTAAAAATATATTTTTAATCACACTTAATAATATTAAAGACTATTTTTATTGAGCTTTAATTTTCGTTATGTAATATTGTATTAAGCTATGATGTGTAAAGAAATAAAAAAATAAAAATTTGCAAGGTTGTTATGTCGAGAGTCAAGGTTGTTGAACTAGTTTGCAACCAGACATTACGACACCAACAAATCTTCCTCAATAAAATATTGTAGTGAATGAATGACTCATCTTCAGGTTGATGACCGCTAAAATATTCAATGTTTGGGTATAAAAATATATTCAAGATTATTTAAATTTTTAACATAAATATTATTATTGTTCGAGTGTCTATTTTAAACCAATGTATTTTATTTCCCTATATTTTTAAAACTGTGCATAGGTATGAGTTAAAATTAAAACAAAAGGTTTGAAATTACACCCATTTATCTGAAATATTTTTTATTAATATTACATAATATTTAAAACTAATTTTATAAAAGATGTTTCACACGTTAAGATAAAATTAAAATGCTCATAATATATATAAATGTTAAAATATTAGATTATTTTAAAATATTTTATAAGCTTTTTAGTTATACATACACAAAAACCCTATATTTTTCTGATTTTTCATTAAAAAAATATTTTGTTCTTCATACATATTTGCCAAAAGTAAGCAACGGTTGCATTAGGAGTTACTCGTACTTACCGAGAGATGAAGTTGGAAACCTTTAAAACATGACTCGATATCTACAAATGATTATGTGACCTGTCGACCTTGTCGCGCCCAAAATTCGACCACTATATAAGCGGCTCTTTACGCATGCAATGCATCAGTTGTGTACTAGATCAACACATCAATATGTTCTCCAAAGTAAGTGCACTTATAAGCAGTGCTAATGTTCTCTAGTGTCATATTCAGTGAGTGTAACCTATGTAACAATGTGGTGATATTTGCAGATTATTGCTTTGAGCGCTGTATTGGCGGTGTCCACGGCTGGACTCCTGCCTGAGCCTCACTACTCCTCGGCTGCCGCTGTCTCCTCACAGAGCATCATCCGTCACGATGAACCCCATGGTATTGCCACCAAATTGGTAGCGGCCGCCCCCGTCGCCAAGTTCGCCGTTGCCGCCACCCCTATCGCTTACCATGCCGCTCCCGCTCAGTACTCCACATATCATGCCGCCCCCGCTCAATACTCCACATATCATGCCGCCCCCGCTCAATACTCCACCTACCATGCCCCAGCCCAAGTAGCTTACCAAGCTGCTCCCACCTACCACGCGGCTCATGCTCCCGTCGCCTATGCCGCCCCTGTCGCCAAGGTCCTTGCTCCAGCCCACAAGTTGCTCGTTTCTGCTCACCAGGAAGAATACGTAAGTATTAACTGTGCTTTACAATTTACAAATTTTTGATAAGGTTCTTTATTAAACATTGTAATGTTTGCTCCTTCAGGCCCACCCCAAGTACGATTTCTCGTACTCTGTAGCTGATGGACACACTGGTGACAACAAGTCCCAACACGAGAGCCGCGACGGTGACGCCGTGCACGGAGAGTACTCCCTGCTGGAGGCCGACGGCTCAATCCGCAAGGTCCAGTACTCAGCTGATGACCACAACGGCTTCAACGCTGTCGTGAGCCACTCCGCCCCCGGTCATCATGCCGCCCCCGCTCATGCCGCCGTGCTCGCCGCTCCCGCCTACCTCGCTCACCACTAAAGCTTTATCTCATAGATAGCGAAACTAGTTCATAAGAGTTAGCTACCTGTAAATATTTGAGTCATTATTATTTATTTAAATAAAACAAAGCAATTTCGAAAAATACTTGAATATTGTCATTTGTTTACGTACGATTCCTTATTGGTCCAATTGAAGGTGTTCAATTCTAGATTGAAAACATTTTGTTTTAATTTCCAGTGGAACTTAATTTAGAAAATGTCATGTCATATCATGAACAATGATCATGTCGTTTGACTTTCGTTTTAACTAACTAGGTAAAAGGATTTTACATAAAAGTAAGCTTATAATTGATTTCCTCAAAAATATATAAAGGAATACTCAAAAATTATAAAGGGTTTTGATAAACCCATAACAAAATAAACATTTTGATTCAACGAAAGATGAACAATATAATCGCTTATAGTATCAATCATCATCATCAATACTAATAATAAATCTGTAAGTGTAGGTACTCCATAACTCTTAAACGAATTAACTGATTTTCATGAAACTTGGTAGATAAACATTTAGATGCACAGGACACAGGAATGGCTACTTTTTTCTTTTTCAACGCGGAAGAAGTCGCGGCCGCCAGCTAGTAATAAAATAATTTCGCTTCCTGCCGCCTGTCCCTCTGTATTTTAGTACGCTTACATCTTTTAAACTACGCAACGGATTTTAATGCGGTTTTCACTATTTAAAAAGAGCGTTAAACGAGGAAGGCTATTATATATTTTGTAAAAAAAAAATTGCACCCATCCGTAGCAGGGGAGCGGGTTGCTAGTATGACATAAAAGAAAAAGCATAATTATCCATTTTATAATATTGATAATAAAATAATTTATCACTGGAAATATTCATATTCGCAGGACAATAATATCTATTTTTACAACGAAGGTATTTTTTTATCACGTCTAAGTATAAACATAATAATTACTATGAAAACGTTGAATAATCCTTACAATCTCTTACATTTATCAGCCTATCTATGATTAGTTTAAACGCCTTTTAAAACCGTTAAAAAATTATAACGTAAATGTTTTAATTATACTTCTTAAGATATTTTACGTTTGCCTGTAAGTGTAACTTTTTTCTGAAATTAGACTTCAAAAATTTGTATTGTATCGACAAATAATTAACTTATAAATATAGTTTGAGTGAATCTGTATAATATTTGTCAATATGAACAAGTCACAAACAGGTTGATGTAATTACAGCCCAATTAAATGTTAATGAGACAACTCAAAAATATTACCCTTGATATAAAGATCGCTTGCTAAACTACTACGTTACGTAATAATATACGTATTAAAGTTGTACTGGGTTATCTTCTGTTTTTGATTTTTTGTCTATACAATTACTTCAGATAAAAATATTCATAGTAGAGTAAGATCCCAGGCATGCCAGACTGACCTTACTTTCTAAAGTAAAAAAAAATGTGGGAAATCGAGTAGTGTTCCTATGTAGGTACTGTAAACTATAAGTTGGGTAAACGGCCAATTTCTATCAGGTGAGAAAGGTATAAAAGTAGGGCTAATTTCACTTGTTTTCTAAAGGCTGATTTTATAATATGTATTGTAGAAAAATTATTATTACAACATACGAGTAATATAGCCCCAAGTTAGCCGTCTACGCGACTTAGCATATTCGATCACTAATCGATTTTCACATTTTGTCATTTAGGAAATAAGTTTATGTCTGGCATGCCAGCGATCTTGGGGAATATTGGTAAAAATAAAAAATAAAGTGATAAGAAGACACAGACAAAAATGGTAAGATTCTTTTAAAGGAACCTGAATTCTACTAAAATTACAAATGCGATTGTGAGATTGGATAAATATTTGAGGTAAAAACTACAGAACGGATTTTATGAAACCTTCATGTGAAGTACTCGAGTTTATATTCAGAATTACTCATCGGCTATAACTTATCTATCTTCTTTTAATAATAACTAATCTATGTATATATACCAATATATAAAGCAGAAAAATTTGTTTGTTTGAAATTTTCATTTTGTGTTGGATAGTCCATTTATTGAGGAAGGCTATAAGCAATGACTTCTATATTACTTTTAATATCATTGGCTATAGGCTATAGAGAACGCGGACGAAGTCGCGGGCACCAATTTATTATAGTTTTAATGTCCTTTTATTATAATTTTAATTAAGTTCATTCGAAAGTCCGTCTTGACAAAATTACTTTCAATCAGATGTAAGAACAAAAAATTTTTATTTGCTTTCTTTTTATTTCAATAAATAATAATAAATCAAATATTTACAGGTCGCTAACTCTTATGAACTAGTTTCGGTATCTATGAGATAAGGCTTCAGTGGTGCGCGAGGTAGGCGGGAGCGGCGAGCACGGCGGCGTGGGCGGGGGCAGCATGATGACCGGGGGCGGAGTGGCTCACGACAGCATTGAAGCCGTTGTGGTCATCAGCTGAGTACTCAACCCTGCGGATTGAGCCGTCGGCCTCCAGCAGGGAGTACTCTCCGTGCACGGCGTCACCGTCGCGGCTCTCGTGTTGGGACTTGTTGTCACCGGTGTGTCCATCAGCTACGGAGTACGAGAAATCGTACTTGGGGTGGGCCTGAAGAAGCAAACATTACAGTGTTTAATAATTAACCTTGGGAATAATTTGTAAATTGTAAAGTACAGTTAATACTTACATATTCTTCCTGGTGAGCAGAGACAAGCAACTTGTGGGCTGGAGCGAGGACCTTGGCAACAGGGGCGGCATAGGCGACGGGAGCATGAGCCGCGTGGTAGGTGGGAGCAGCATGGTAAGCTATTTGGGCTGGGGAGGCATGATAGGTAGAGTATTGAGCAGGGGCGGCATGATATGTAGAGTACTGAGCGGGGGCGGCATGGTAAGAAACGGGGGCAGCGACGGCGAGTTTGGCGACAGGGGCTGCGGCTACAAGTTTAGGTTGGTCGTGACGCACTATGCTCTGTGAGGAGACGGCGTGGGCAGAGGAGTAGTGAGCAGGAGCGGCATGGTAAGCGATGGGAGCGGCGGCGACGGCGAGCTTGGCGACGGGAGCGGCCGCTACCAATTTGGTGGCGATACCATGAGGTTCGTCGTGACGGATGATGCTCTGTGAAGAAATAGCTCCACCCGAGGAGTAGTGAGGCTCAGGCAGGAGTCCAGCAGTGGAAACCGCCAATACAGCGCTCAAGGCAATAATCTGTAAATATCACCACATTTTTATATAGGTTACACTCACTGAATGACACTGGACAACACTAGCACTTATATGTGCACTTACTTTGGAGAGCATATTGATGTGTTGATCTAGTAGGTACACAACTGATACATTGCACGTGTAAAGAGCAGCTTATATAGTGAACGAATTTTGGGCGCGACAAGGTCGACAGGTCACAGAGTTACCTCGTATTTTCCTACGCTTAATCTACTTTCGTTGTAAATTGTAATGAACAAGTAAAAATAATGACAAACAAAACATAGTGACGTTTTACATCTAAAAGAAAAAAAAACCAGAAGAATGCATTACTTAATATTGAATATGGAAGTGTATTTTTACAAACACGTTTAAGTGTGCTTTATTTTTTATTTTATTTTTAGAAAACTATATTGACAGAACTGTGTCGTTCATTATAAAAGTGAACTATCTCCTTGTAACTGAATTTTAGAATAACGAGCTTTTTGCGAATTATAGTGTAGAAAAAAAAAATATAAGCATTCATTCATTGTTTTCATCTATGGGATTTTAATGCAACTATTGGAGTTACATCACTTTTATATTGAAAGTTATGACTAAATGTGATACCATTAGGCATTAAAATATGGTTTTAAAAATAGGGAGTTACATCACTTTTACAATGAACGACACAACAGTTAGTATTCCCAAAGTTTATTTTTTGTCTGGGCGTGCAGGACTTAGTCACCTGCTGTATGTTGTATGGTTATCCAATAACATAACCCTATTCAAATTCAAATTTAAGTGTGAATTTAAATTAACTAAAGTACACAAATGAGTACACACAATAGAGTAAATAAGATATTAAATAAAATAAAAGTTTAAATTATTTTTAAACTATTTATTTAATTAATAAAAAAGAAATACATTTATTCACAATTTTCTCTTATTATTGAACACTTCAATGGTGCTTTTTATGTTGTTCGTGAATGTGCTTGGTGGTAACTTTGTAAAAGTTTGTAACTTTGTAAATCTGGAGACAAATTAATAAAATGATATAATAAGCTACTTAGTAAGTAAATTAATGAAAGAGTTGGTTTTATTCTGACGAATATTTTCTTTTATGTTAAGGTCGGCAGGCAGGCTGACAGTCCATTTGATTGTAGGTGGCTACCCCCGCCAGCGTTCCAGGTGCTGCAAGTGCGCTGCCAACTACAGTAGGAATAGGGGAAATAGGCTCTGGCATCCCTTACTCACTCACCGAAACACAACAGCACAACATTCTGTTATTTCACGGTGGTCTCCTGTAAAGGGCTGTCGCTGCCCAAATGACTGCGAGACGCCTTGCTACTATTTAAATTTTAAATATTTAACTTTAATAATTAAATGTGTGAGAGTTGCCGTCATAGTGTTAAAATGTAAGAATTAAAGGCTTATTAATTCATACTTGACGAACCCTTTGGAGAACTGTGAGGCAACTTTAATCTACTGGCATAAAAACAGAATATCCTTCTAACATTTATGTGCATTCTTTAATATATGGCTAGAGCTTTAATACAGAGCTTTGTTATGATAAAAATGGTAGTCTTTTGTTAGTCTGCCTATTTTGTTATGTGATTTCAAGATTTAAGTAATATTTATGAAATGCGATAAAATTTATTTTCTTACCCCGTGTGTTTTTCAGCAGAGTAATCCGCGGTACGCACTGAACCATCAGCTTCGTGAAGGCTGTACACTCCTTTTACAACATCACCATCACGGGATTCATGCTGGTACTTGATGTCGCCGGTGTGGGGATCTAGGGTGAGACTAGGGTGAGGTGGGTAAAAAAGATAAAATTATTATAACCTTAAAGTGTGCATAACTAACCAAGATAGACTAGAAACCAATCAAAAATATGTAAAGCCAAATACATTATATTTCGTCTTATATATTTTTTAAGCAAAAAATTTCTTTATCAAACTTATACGCTTACATAATAATATTCATGATGATCTTTGGGCGCTGGTGCTGGAACGTCATGTCGTTGAATATGTTGCGAAGAGATCGCATGATGGGAAGAATGATTCTTCGTCACGTAATGAATAACCGGCACGGCCGTCTTCACTATTGGTACCGCGATTTTGGACACAATTGGCGCGGCGATTTTGTGACCACGGGCACGGCAACTTTTACGGGAACGTGATGCTCTGTCTTGTGTTCATCATATCGTACGATGCTTTGTGAGGAAATCGCGTGTTCCGCAGCTTGGCTAAGGGCTACGATCGCAATGAGTTCTCATTGCCTGAAAAATGTATAATAAAATATTACTTATAGTCGGTAGAAATATGTTGTGAAAGAGTTGTAATTACAGCGCGGCTTTTTAATATGTTTTCTTTAATTTTTTATTTGCTTCTTTTACCTAGAATATTTTATATGTGTACAATATTTGTAAATGTGGCATTGCTGAAACAAGGTTTCAAACTATGGGCTTCGTAAGTAAGCTCAACATCGCTTAGTAGCTTTCCCCGCGCTGCAAAGCTGTGGCGGGGCACCGAAGTCGTGTCGTCCCGCGTCCCCGCCCATCAACGGCCGCGCTAGAAAGTCGTTGGATTTTAGCCGTTACGAATTCGGCATAACCCTGTAGTGCCCCCTACACTATCGGATATCCAAGAGGATTTACCAACTTAAAAAAGGGGGTTACTCTGCGAGATCGAATGAAGAATGAACAGACTTGTAGACAAACTAAATCAAAGACACAACACAACAGATGAAAAAGGTGAAGTTACAATTTTACTATAATTGTTTTCAGTTGTCAATTTACATTAATTTACATTATTTGTAGTACTAAAAATACTTAATAATAAAGAGTAACCTTTATTTAAAAAATTGATTGAAACATTTTGAAATAATAAAATACTTATTAATACAATCGCAGTTAAGTGATAAATTAAAAAAAATACCCTAAGAATAACTTACTTTTAAAAACATTTTTAAATATATTAATTATTAAAATTCTTTAAAGGGCTAATGAATGTGGTGATACAGAATTATCACAAATTGCTGTCGAATTTATTTGGAACCTTACTTAGTTCATGAAATTGGATCATTGCAGTATTAAAAAGGAAAGGAGCCGGTATCTCAAAAAATATTGCTGAAGGACAGTTACTTTCATCCGTAATTTTTGAATATTAATCATTGCAAAAGAATGTAAATACACAATACGTTTTTTTGTTGAAGTTTTATTTGCTGGATAATTGAGTATATCTTAGAAAAGTTAGATAATAAATAAAATTGTTTTATAGAGAAAAAAATGTTCCATTAAAATTTAAAAACCTTAAATCATACAATTTCTTAAAATATGTCAGTAAACTGATACGTTATAGTCGATCCAATGAAATAAACACAAAAGACAAAACCGTGCGAGTCATCTAAGCAGGTAGGTTATTAAAGTTCCAGTTTTAAATTAAAGTTTACTCGGCATTTTAGTGTGAAAGAATTTCTCCAGAATTCAAAAGCGGAATTTGTCGCCTTTAATATAGTTTTCACATAAATTGACACATAAATTGAATTGAAGAAATCGAATTTTCGCGATCCGAACAATTTTAGGTAAATCGCGAATTAACGCTTACTTGTCATAAGGCTTGACCGCTGATTCTCCGAAATAAACTGAATTACTGATGGACTGGCTGAAATTACTGACGGATGCACTGATTGACCAACCAAAAAATCAGCGTTTAATTTTCTAATCGTCCTATACAAATTAGGATTTTTGCAACGGCCATGAAAGTATCCTATTATCCTTTACTTTGCTAGGATTATTGCGAAAATCCAATTTCTTCGAATATCCTGCGACATATAAATTATGTAGTTTGCGATTTTGTGTGATAATAGTTCTGAATAACTTTTTCATCCTCCATATTTGACATTGAATTGTCTCATGGGTCAAACTCCTTAAGACATGAGATCGACTTATCCTCGTCCGTGGTTCTTACACTTAACATTGTATTTATTGCTGACATTGTTTTTGGATGATACTTGTTTCGTAATGTGACATTATCTCTGTTATAAACTTAGCTTGTTTTTGTTTAATTAAATTTTATTTTATGTTTGCTCTCTTTTGGTTGTGTATCGTAATATTAGCAGTTACTTTGGACCTTTTGTTGGTGCAAAGCTTATGCCAAGGTTTATCTGGTTAATTTTGTTTAATGACTGACTCGTGAGGCCTTGTAATAATAAATAAATAAATAATAAATATTCATAACCAGTTGCAAAAACGGAAAATAATTTGTTTCAAAAGACTTATTTTTTCATTTTTGTAACTAAGAAATTACATATATTTTGTACAGGGTATAATTTGCTTTTATTTTCCAGTTATTTTTTTTTCGAAATTTCTTAACCTCTTATCAAAGTCAAAATTCGTGTTGAAATGTGATAATTGATTCATTATAATGACCTAATGTAATAGATTAATGCTTCAAAGGTTTCATTTGTAAGACTTAAATATATAACTAAAGTTATTTTACAAATAAATTACAAACGAATAAATAATGACATGTTTCCTGGAATTAAATTGAATTGTGGAAGTAAATGAAAAATAAAATTTAGGTCATTTTTAAAAATTGCCTTGTTTTATTTAAATAAATAATAATGACTCAAATATTTACAGGTAGCTAACTCTTATGAACTAGTTTCGCTATCTATGAGATAAAGCTTCAGTGGTGAGCGAGGTAGGCGGGAGCGGCGAGCACGGCGGCGTGGGCGGGGGCGGCATGATGGCCGGGGGCGGAATGGCTCACGACAGCGTTGAAGCCGTTGTGGTCATCAGCTGAGTACTCGACCTTGCGGATTGAGCCGTCGGCCTCCAGTAGGGAGTACTCTCCGTGCACGGCGTCACCGTCGCGGCTCTCGTGTTGGGACTTGTTGTCACCGGTGTGTCCATCAGCTACGGAGTACGAGAAATCGTACTTGGGGTGGGCCTGAAGGAGCAAACATTACAATCTTTAATAATGAACCTTGTCAATAATTTGTAAATTATAAAGCACAATTAATACTTACGTATTCTTCCTGGTGAGAAGAAACGAGTAACTTGTGGGCTGGAGCGAGGACCTTAGCAACAGGGGTGGCATAGGCGACGGGAGCATGAGCCGCGTGGTAGGTAGGAGCAGTGTGGTAAGCTACTTGGGCTGGAGCATGGTAGGTGGAGTATTGAGCGGGAGCGGTATGATATGTGGAGTATTGAGCGGGGGCGGCATGATATGTGGAGTACTGAGCGGGTGCGGCATGGTAAGCAATAGGGGCGGCGGCGACGGCGAGCTTGGCGACGGGGGCAGCTACCAATTTGGTGGCGATGCCATGGGGTTCATCGTGACGGATGATGCTCTGTGAGGATACAGCGGCAGCCGAGGAGTAGTGAGGCTCAGACAAGAGTCCAGCACTGGACACCGCCAATACAGCGCTCAAGGCAATAATCTGTAAATATCACCACATTGTTACATAGGTTTCACTCCCTGAATGACACTAGAGAACATTAACACTGCTTATATGTGCACTTACTTTGGAGAACATATTGATGTGTTGATCTAGTTCACAACTGATACATTGCATGCGTAAAGAGCCGCTTATATAGTGATCGAATTTTGGGCGCGACAAGGTCGACAGGTCACATAGTCATTTGCAGATATCGAGTCATGTTTTAAATGTTTCCAATTTCATCTGTAACCCCTAATGCAACCATTATTTACTTTTGGAAACTATTTATATAAAAAAGATAACAAAAGAGAAGTATATTTCATTTAATTAAAAATTAAATAAATATTGTAGTGTTTTTGTATATGTATTTTTTTATCTTTCTAGTCTACTTACTATCCTTATTCTAATATAGTCGATCGCGCATTTGCTGCACATAATAGGGTTGCTTGTTTTATAGGCGATGGTAATCACCTATGTGCCATTAAGTGGACCGTAAGCCTATCTGGCAACCTTTATATACAAAATTTCAAAATTGGTATTTTATTTTTAAGGTTTTGAGCAAGGGACGTCAAAACCTTCTTAAGGATAAACGTTAGTTACAAGGAATAATTCCAATACCTATCCTCTTCCTTATAACTTATCCTTTAACCTACTACTGTTGAAAGCGTAGGTATTATGACGTTACTTTTATACTTTCCTATTGTATTGCTTTAGGTGATGTTAGCCACCTACCATCAAGTTGACCATCAGACTGCCTCCCCATTTATACATTAAAAAGTCAATTTCAGATGGAGTTTCAATATCAATACATAAAAAAATATGACAATAAAATTTATTTTCTGAAGTGTTTTGCATTTTTATAAAAATTATTCAATTTAACTGAAATGAATGTAAATTGTGAATAACATTAGTATTGGCACTTGTGCTTTTGTATTTCGGAATGCCCATTCCCCATGCTCACTTTGTTCCTCTTTTTTTTTCAACCCCCGACTCCCATCGCAAAAACGGAGTGTTTAAGATTGACGTATCTTTGTATCTATGCACATGTATGTAAAGTTAATAATATAAATGTGTGTAAATATAATGTAAATAATTATAATGTAATGCAATATCTTACTGTGTAGGTAAAATACTCTTTAGTGTATACTATTTTAACTTATGTTTTGACTTAGGTGTCAATCTACAGTTGCTATTACAATATGTAAATAGAAAAATCAATGAAAATTTGGTAATATTAAACTTATATTGTCGTTTCTTTGATTAAACTTACAAAGCAACACAATTGTTTAATTTATCATATTATAAAACGACAATATAAGTTTAATATTACCAAATTTTCATTGATTTTTCTATTTACATATTGTAATAGCAATTGTAGATTGACACCTAAGTCAAAACATAAGTTAAAATAGTATACACTAAAGAGTATTTTACCTACACAGTAAAATATTAATTTAATACATTATAATTACTTACATTATATTTACACACATTTATATTATTAACTTTACATGTATATCTGTGTATCTATAGATAGGTATATAGATCTCATATAGATCTGTGTATCTGTCTGTGGAACCATAACTCCCAAGCGGATGGAAAGTTTTTGATCAATTTTTTGTTGTTGTTTGAAAGCTAACATAATCGGGGTGGTATAACTTATGAAGATTTGTTCGTTTGAAGACTATCAGCCCATTTTCTAGATGACGAAGATATTTCAATAACTCCCACATGTTCTATTGATGTAAAATTTAGTAAGTAAACAGTTACTTCGGTTGTATTTCCGTTGTATTTCTTTATTGATGCTGCAGCATCAAAATGTCTTCAAGACACCTAACTCCTCAACAACTTACAGCTGATATAGCTTGTTTAGGCTCAATAGAAAGTCAGAGGATAGTTTATCTTTATATCTTTATCTTTATATATAAATTACGTGTCACGTTGTTTGACGACTAAAAATTCCTGAACTACTTTTGAACCCGGGAGAAGCCGGGAGCGTGTGGCTGCGCTTTTAAGAATTTAACGGTAACATTATTGCAACATGATGTTATTATTACATAATTATTTTATACAATATAATATCATAATTTATATAATAATAAAATAACTGTTGAGTTGTTTTTGATGCTTAGGGCCTCTTTCACAAACTACATGTAAAGTGTTGATTAGTTACTTTTAGAAATCATTTTCTGTTATATTGAATTATGCACTGGGTTTACTACATCATTCGATAGCAGATTTTTTAAAATTATTTTCTATTTAATGTTTGGGACGTTTACCGTACAAACAAAGGTATATCAGCTCCATTATCCCCGGTTACCGGTGACTTTAAGTGACAGTTTGGCCTACTTGACGTTTGTGAAAAAGGCACTTAGCGTTAGCCTCTCGGCATCCTAATAGCGGAATGACAACTATATGCCAACAACCCCTGTGCTTGATGGGACAACAATCCCGTAAAAGATAATGAGATAAGAAGTATTGGTCGACAAGACAAACCACATTCGAAACACGACAGGTGGCGCACACACCGTGATTACCTATTTTTTAATTTTGACATATGTTTTTTAATAACTTAATCTAGAAAAAGAAACCTCTCCTGGTAGTATACTCTATCTGGTAAACGATTGAACCGTGTCACAGAAATTCGAGATCTTATTCTAATGGATACAGAACTATAAGCTTCGTTTCACAAATTCGTTATACAAATTGGTTTTATTCTTCAAGTATGCAAGCCCTTCCAAAATTGCCTGGAATTTGGTTGTTCAGTTTGGCAACACTACTCTGAGGTGTGTCGTAGCTCCTAAAGGGATAGACCGATTTTGATCAATTTTTTTTTGTTTGAAAGCTGAAGTGATCGGGATCGTTCTTAGCTATATCTTATAGAGATCTGTTCACGCTTTTGAAGGTCAGCAGCCCATTTCCTAGTTGGGATTTCACTAACTAAAACATTATCGATTAATGTGAAATTTTGTATGTTCTTTCTTCGGTGGTATTTCCTTGAACCTTGAAACCATGGAAACCTTGAACTGATGCTGCAGCATCAAATAGTCTGCCAGATACCCAACTCATTAGCAAGTTACAGCAGACATAGCATATTTGAGCTCAATAGAAAGTCGGGGGTTAGTTTATAATTTTTTTAGTTGTAATAGTGAACTAATTATAATGAAAGGTCAAATTAGGTATTTAATAACAAATTTATTTAATTATTAAAAATAGAAACAAAAACATATTTTAACAATTTTATCATATATAAACATGTTAGTGGTGATATTTGGGCTGTTCGTGGATATGCTTGGTGGTATGTTTGACGTTGGCGATGAATCTGCAAACAAAAGAACATAGTATATCATAGTTGCCTATTAAATTAATGAATATTTTAATCGAAAAATTTAACGTTCCACAAGTAAATGTACATAAATGCTATGTGGATGGTAATTATATCGCACCTTCGGCAAGACAAGGGCATAATTGCACTTTTTGTATACAGGAGAGTCATTTAAAGTTATTTTTTTTGCATTAAATATCGTATTCTTCTGCTTATATTGCTTTTAAACAAATGTTCATCAAATAAGCCCCATAGCCTTGTAAATATTTTTTAATTTAATAAGACATTTCTGCATATATGTATTTTAAGTTTAATTCATTTAAAAAATAATTGCATTTTATGCCCTTGTCTTACCGAAGGTGCGATATTATCTTAAGGTCAGGGCTGCGTCAATTTGTATTTATCTTCCGATTTTTTCCGTTCTTCTACTTATATTAATAGATTTCAGAAATTAAAAAACATTTATTAAAGGTGATAATTTTAGTTTTCTTACCCTGTGTGCTTGTCAGCAGAGTATTCAACGGTGCGCACTGAACCATCAGCTTCGTGAAGACTGTACACGCCCTTTACAACATCACCGTCGCGAGCTTCGTGCTGGTACTTGTTGTCACCGGTGTGGGGATCTTGCACTTTGTACTCGAATTCATACTTAGGGTGAGACTGTAAAAATGATATATTTATTATATTATCCTTGTCTTTTATTATATATACTTGAACTGTAACAACCAATCTTTCCGATACCCTGATTTTATTAATCTGATCTTCATAAAAATGTTACTTTTTTTCATATTTTATTAACGCCTCTTTTGACATGCTCGTTTTATAATTATTTCAATTTCAAGTAAGGTACGTTTTATTTTTATTGATCTCTAAAGTGTTGTTTTATTATAATAACTAGCTGGCGCCCGCGACTTCATCCGCGTTTTAAAAGAAAAAAGTATCCTGTGTCCTGTACGTCTAAATGTTACATGAAAATCAGTTAATTCGTTTAAGAGTTATGAAGAAACATAACATACATATATACAATACCTACACTTACAGATTTATTATTAAGTATAATTACTGAGAAGTTTTATCTTAATTTGTTGACTTGTTTTTTATGAAACAATCCATCAATTATTATGTATTGTTACTTTTGGATTGTACAATATTAAGTTGGATTGTTTTAGTACTTAAGTAACACCATCCATTTGCCATGATATAGTTGTCAAAGATATATTGATTCAATCAGAAGTAATCTTGTACGCCTAAGATATACTCGCTACTAAATAGGTAACCTAAGATATTCTTGCCACAGATGGTACAGTTGTAATATTTTGTAATAAAAAATTTCATTCTTTTTTCTACCTAAATATTTTTAGAAATACTCATTTGAAAAATCTAAATTGATGATATATTCTAGCTATAAAACGTTCATTTCATTATAATACATACGTAATATTCATGATGATCTTTAGGCGCAGGTGCTGGGACGTCGTGGCGTTGAATATGTTGCGAAGAGATTGCGTGATGGGAAGAATGTTCCTTTGTCACATAATGAGCAACCGGCACTGCCACCGTCTTCACTACTGGCACAGCAATTTTGGTGACCACAGGCACAGCTACTTTTACGGGAACATGATGCTCTGTCTTGTGTTCATCATATCGTACGATACTTTGTGAAGAAATTGCGTGCTCCGCAGCTTGGCTGAGGCCTAAGATCGCAATGAGGATAAATCCCTGAAAATTATATGAACAAAATTTAAGCAAAATATTTTTAATAGAGTTTTAATATTTTGTATTTATATTTAGATATAAGCTGGCGCCCGCGACTTCGTCCGCGTTGAAATAGAAAAAAAGTAGCCTATCCTGTGTCCTGTACGTTTAAATGTTTATCTACCAAATTTCATGAAAATCAGTTAATTCGTTTAAGAGTTATGGAGGAACATACATTACATACAATACCTACACTTACAGATTTATTATTAGTATTGATTTTTTTTTTAATTGAAGATCTAGCTATGGCTTAGTGATGGTAGTAAATAATTTCTTAAATTTTAAATAGATTATATAAAAATATAATACGCATTAACTTACTTTCAGAAACATTTTTGATAATATTAAAGTTTTAATAATTCACAAATGGTTAATGACTGTGATGTTAATTGGTAAACTGATATAGAATTACAAATGACTCTCGAATTTATACTTTAACTCATGAAACTGGATCACAGCAGTGTCACGTTTGAGCCGGTCCTGTGTCACTTTTGCTCCAAAAAATATTGACGAAGGTCAGTTACTTTCGTTCGAATTTTTTATGGGAAATAGTTCATATAATTATTCTTTAGTTTACATTAACATATGCTTTAAAAACAGAACAAATGTAGAAATTCCCCCTAAACAAATAAGCAAATCGTAAATGAAGCGCGTTCACCCAGAAGATGCCTATTCACTAACTTTAAAAAGATTTAGTAATAATAATTTAGTAATAAGCAAGAAAGTGCAGACCTTTAGGATCATTGCAAATTTAGTTCTTAGACCTTGACTTGTACCTAGTATGTAAACCTTATACTTATATAACAAAAAGATGTAACCCTAAGGGCCTCTTTCACAAACTACATGTAAAGTGTTGATTAGTTACTTTTAGAAATCATTTTCTGTTATATTGAATTATGCACTCGGTTTACTGCATCATTCGATAGCCGTTTTTTTTTTATTATTTTCGATTTAATGTTTGGGAAGTTTACCGTACAAGCAAAGGTATATCAGCCCCATTATCCCCGGTTACCGGTGACTTTAAATGACAGTTTGGCCTACTTGACGTTTCTGAAAGAGGCGCTAAGCTGAAAAAATAGTTACGGTATTTGACCTTGCTAGGTCTCAGGACTCTTAAGTCATAAAATATTCAGAAGTTAATTGATTATTTTTCTAAAATTGTTGGTAAAATCCACTCAAGGTGTGTCTTCTTTACAAGCCGTTTCAGTTGGAAAAAGAGCTTTTTTGTTAAGGTTTATATATTAACTATTTAGTTAATATATAAACCTTAACAAAAAAGCTTGCGTAAAACCAAAGACTTATTGGTCACCGAAGTTCAACTTTCGGCTACGGCCTGCCTATATTATATTTTATGTAAGTGCAGTGCACCTTTCATATATGTCATAATTGTTATAATCGTTGCAAGTTCAATGCTTGCGAAAACTGTTTTAAAGTCATATAAAAGGTTCATATAAATGTCGCTTGTTGTCAAAGTGTGTACAGCCACTGTAAAAGAACGAGCTTAATTTTAGCAAATTAATTTTTAAACATGTACACCAAGGTATATATTTTTTAAAGCTTAGAAGCTTTTAGTAAATGTATTTGACCACTCGACTAAGAAGTCAACCTTTACATATAATAAAACCTTGAACGTGCCATATTTATAAATTAAATATAAAAAAAATAAAAAAGAGCAATATGTACACGTTATACTTTGTTACAGTGTTTTTAGAAATTTAGTCCGTTTGTCTATGCGTTCGTGCAGGGTAATCTCAGAAACGGCTTAACCGAATGCGCTTTTCATTGATGTATCGTGGCAAGCTTCCCGTAACATTTAGCTATTGTTTCATTGTTGTTCGGTTTACAAACAAAAAAGTTATACCTAATCCCGAAATACCAAGCATTCGAAAACCATACGTAAGAAGTTGCGCGCACAGCTAGTATCTAAATATGTATACATAATTGAACTCGCATTTCATCATACAGGTCCTTTTAGTAGCCGCTTCGCTAGCAGTCGCTTTAGCGCGTCCTCAAGGAGGCCACGGCCATGGTCACGCATACTCATCACAGAGCATTGTACTACACCAGAGCAAGGGTCACGAATCTCACTCTGCGCCTGCACATCACGAGATCAAGCCAGTGCTGTTAGTGCAGCACCAACCCACATATCATCAGGAACACCACGAGGAGAAACACGTCGATTACTATGTACGTTGGCTATCTAACGATCGTGTGATACTCGCAGTTCAGTAGGCGGTAACGTATGTTTGAGTTGCAGGCTCACCCCAAGTACGCTTTCGAGTACAAGGTGGAGGACCCGCACACCGGCGATAACAAGTACCAGCACGAGACCCGAGACGGAGACGTCGTCAAGGGCGTCTACAGTCTGCACGAAGCCGACGGCACCATCAGGATTGTTGAATACACCGCTGACAAGCATAATGGGTAGGCAATACTACACTTTTTAATTCTACAAAGAAACAATAATTCCGAAGGTTTCTTTCTAATAAATTTTCTTATGTTTACAGTTTCAACGCGGTCGTGAAACGCGAAGGTCACGCTAAGCACATAGTACCCGAACATCATCACTGATTCGAATAATTTGCCGAATGTTACTGTTAAAGCTATGTTGTGATTTTATGTTAACTTAAGTATATTAGTTTCATTAAATTTTGTTAAGTTATATTGTTTTTTTTTTCAAAATGGCAAACATTATTATTGTTAGGCTGAACAATAAATAAGTCTAATTACTTCACATTATTACCAATTAATGGTATATGAGTACAAGAATAGGCTTCATATATATAATAATATTCTTTTAAGTCTTTTACTATTTATACCTAAATCAAGTCGGAAATAAAGGTACAGAGAGCGGCAAGCGTGCTGCTATAAAAATTCTTTCCATAAAAGTGCCAAAAAATAATTTGAAAGTAGGTACGTGTAGTTCCTATTATAAACAGAGAAAAAATTGTATAGAGGAGAACCTACTAGTTAGGATAAGAGTATACAAAATTGTATTTTGTTTTACTCTAATACGACGATGCATGATATAATATGGAATTACTAATAAAGCAGTAACAAGCAAAAAGGCATAAAATATGTATTAAATTGATTTTTCTTATTTTTTTTTTTGTCTTGCTATCAGTCATGGAGACTATGAGCAAGTTTGTTGAGTGAGGTTTGTTTTAGTAAAGCAGCTTTCCTAAAACTGATTCTGTTAGTAAGAAACTAGAGGCGGTTCTCTAATTCCAGTATGCTGTGACGCTTCAATCTTTTGATATTCTATTGTGTAGTCAATTGGCGAGCTTGTTTTTAGATGGTGTATCAGCCGGTCCTTGTAGTTGGTTGCCAAGCTGCGATTCTCCTCTTTGATGGTTTTAACTTGGAGGTGTTCATGAATCTCGTCATTTTTTATGAGGCAGTGGATCTCCACCAAGCTTAACAAATGGACAGTCGCCCATTTTGAGCGACTTGAATTGAATGAGCGAATGGATTGTTGAGCGTAAATGTGATTTTGATACCAATAAAAAATATTATTTATTATTATTTATTTATTATTATCTAACACGTATTTACAACCAATATTATAACAATGGCTGTAAACCACTATGGGTTTGTCTAGACATTTAATTTACGCCAACCTAACAACATTACAATTACATTACATTTTACATTATATAATTACAATAATAATTATATATTATTTAAAATAATATAGGTATTACTTAAAAATGAAATATTTTATATTCTGGGGGGTTAGCTGTTAAATCGATCAATAGAATTAAAATATTCAAGTCACAATATTTTAATTTAGCTTTGCTCGTATCAAAAATAGAACTTTATAGTTTTCAGAATCCGATCAGTAGTTTTATAAGTTTTTTATGGTTTTATTAGTTAAGTAGATATCAGCCACTACATATAAAAATTTTTTTTTCTTTTTTGGTACAAAACCAAAATATCATTAAAGAACAAAAAAAAGATATTAATTTATCTGCACTCATATTTTCTGAAGTTGTTCATAATGTTAATCAACTTATTTTAATAAGGGTTTTCTTTTGTTTAAAAAATATACAAAATAATATTTATCTTAACAAAATTTAATGAAACTAATATAAGTTAACATAAGATCACAACATAGCTTAAACGGTAATATTTGTCAAATTATTCGAATCAGTGATGATGTTCAGGTACAATGTGCTTAGCGTGGCCTTCGCGTTTCACGACCGCGTTGAAACTGTTAACAGAAGAAAATTGATTTATAATAAGATACCTCTAAAGATATTGTTTATTGTAGAATGAAAGAGTCTAGTAATTCCTACCCATTATGCTTGTCAGCGGTATACTCCACAATCCTGATAGTGCCGTCGGCTTCGTGCAGACTGTAGACGCCCTTGACGACGTCTCCGTCTCGGGTCTCGTGCTGGTACTTGTTATCACCGGTGTGCGGGTCCTCCACCTTGTACTCGAACGCGTACTTGGGGTGAGCCTGCAACGCAAACACTCATACGTTACCACCTACTGAACTGCGAGTACCACACGAGCGTTAGATAGCCAACGTACATAGTAATCGACGTGTTTCTCCTCGTGGTGTTCCTGATAGTGTGTGGGTTGGTGCTGCACTAACAGCACTGGCTTGATCTCGTGATGTGCAGGCGCAGAGTGAGATTCATGGCCATTGCTCTGGTGCAGTACAATGCTCTGTGATGAGTATGCGTGACCATGGCCGTGGCCTTCTTGAGGTCGCGCCAAAGCGACCGCTAGAGAAGCGGCTATTAAGATGACCTATAACATTTCAAAATTTTTTGTTATACAGTTCAATAACTTCATATATTATATTAATCTACAAGTATAGTTAGATATAGACTAATGAACATGATAAAGGATGAAAAACATTACATTATTTTGAAAAACCTGAAAAAGGAATCCGTATATTTCTAGTAGCTCTGAAATTTTAACTTCAGAATAGAATGCTGCACATCACATTAATTAGCTGTTAACAACTTTTACATTACAGTAAAATTTTAAAGTTAAAATTATTACAAACTAAAATTTTTTCAAGTGACATGGTAAGTGGTATATAAAAATATTGTAAATTTCGTGTAATTATTATAAATTATTTCGAAATGCTGAATCTAAAAGGAATAAAAAGACGAGAAATCTCTTCTTGGTTGTTCAACCGAATTGTTAGTTCTGAGATTGCTTATCTCATAGTCCGAAGTATTTTTACTGTATCCTAATTGAATATGGCATTCTTTAACGTTTTAATCACAGGTTTTAATTAATGAAGTAGTAATAATTATTTTATTAATAAAATTATATGTAAAAAGTCATGTTAATTCAATAATTGTACCTTAGAGAACATTGTAGGGAAGTTAAGTTATCGAATGTCAACTGTATCGAATTTTCACATAATTCTCTTTTTATACAAATAAAAAGCCTAACGTATAAACGTTTTCGTAGTAATGTATAACGCTCATGAACAAGTATATTCCAGTTTGTTACATAAGAGCACGCAGCTGATTGGTTTCATTTATAAGTACGACCCTGAGAGCAAGCCTTTCTTTGGTTGCTAATGAAAATAAAGGTAATGTTTTAATGGCAAAACATATCGCGTATAATTGATAAAACCCATTAATAAATTGGACATATCGTATTAATATTTTTCAAAGTAATATAATTTTTTTTTAATCTTAAGAATCTAACAAGGATTTAACTACTGTCAGAACGGATACCTAAGCCTTTAAAATATAACTAGGTACCTATTTTTTAATATATTTAAATAAGCCTCATACAAAAGCTTTAATATTTCAAATGATTCAATTGATTCAAATGATATTTGGTTTTAGATCGCAATTTCAATACTCCAGCTAGGTAATCTACATATAACACAATATTATAAATTGCTCGACGCATGCTGGACCACCGTTTTTAAGTCAGTAGGTACACAATAAAAAAAATACTTGGTTAATATTCAAAAAAAACCCGACTACTTAATAGTTTCTTGGTTTAGCGCATTCCAAACAAACAAACTCTTAAGCTTTATTACATTAAAATGAAGCTACTTATCCGTTAATTATTTGGTAACATCGTTGATTTACAGATTGTTATATAATTAATATTTAAAATTACGGATGTTAGATCCAAAGTCTTTATCTTTGGCCTAGAATCAATTTAATAATTGATTCTAGAGAGTAATAAGTAAATCATGATGTTTTAAATTATTTAAAAAATCTAATACGAGTATGTCATAGGTCATCTTAGCAGCCGCTTTGCTGGCAGTCGCTTTGGCGCGACCTCAAGACGGCCACGGCCATGGTCACGCATACTCATCACAGAGCATTGTACTACACCAGAGCAAGGGCCATGAATCTCACTCTGCGCCTGCACATCATGAGATCAAGCCAGTACTGTTAGTGCAGCACCAACCCACATATCATCAGGAAAACCACGAGGAGAAACACGTCGATTACTATGTATGTTGGATATCTAACGCTCGTCTGATACTCGCAGTTCAGTAGGCGGTAACGTATGAGTGTTTGCGTTGCAGGCTCATCCCAAGTATGCGTTCGAGTACAAGGTAGAGGACCCGCACACCGGCGATAACAAGTACCAGCACGAGACCCGAGACGGTGACGTCGTCAAGGGTGTCTACAGTCTGCACGAAGCCGACGGCACCATCAGGATTGTCGAGTACACCGCTGACAAACATAGCGGGTAGGCATTGAGCTACTGATCTACTAAATTCTCTTTTTGCAGCGAACTTATATTATTTCAATGCCTTTTTTATATTCCTAATTCATCGCTCCATATAGCATTGGGAATTATCAGTTCATATTAGTACTTATTTGGAATTTCATATGATATGTATTTCTTGAGAATTTAAAAAGTGATCTACATTTAATAACAAATTAGTGTCAAGCAGTTAATGTTTTACCTTAAATGTCTTACATCAATTTCAGATTCAATGCTATTGTAAAACACGAAGGCCATGCCAAACACATCGTCCCAAAGCACCATTGAAGAATACCACATCGCTGTAATCTATTGACAAGTTTATCGAGTTGTTTGTTATCTAATTAAAATAAAAAAAATTAATAGTTTTTTTTCTTTAATATTTGTGATTATATTTTTTATCCAACTTATTTTTTTTTGCGCAAAGTATATCACTCGTTGGTTATTATTTTTTGAAAGAGTAGCAATTTAATAAAATAAAATTTCAATACAATGAATGAAAAAAAAGGACATAAGTAAATATTTAGTAAGTTTTTAACATTATAGTAATCATTATGGTCAAAATTGTTTTAATGGGATAAGTGGGTACATATATTAAAAGAATATATCACGGCCAATTACGCGGGCATCGTTCCGACTAATTCAATTTATTGTTTTTGGTTATCTTAATTTTCTATAACCAATTTGTTTTTGGTTATAGAAAAAGATTTGTTTGTATTAATATACAAACAAATCTTTTTCTATAGAGCCTTTTCAATAAATTTAAAATGTATAGAAGTATTACATTCAGATACGCGTGTATAGTCATTTGATTATACGAAAAATATATGTTTGATCTTAGAATGCAGTTATAATAATAATCTTAGAATCTTAGAATACAAACCAGAAGGAGTGTTGAATCAAAATATCCTCACATGAACTGACTTGATCGGTAAAATCTATTCGCAGTACGTTTCTCACACTAAACGCTAAATATATTTTTATATATAAAAAAGATAATAATAATATTAATACGAACAAACCTCAGCCTGAATACAATTTTACCAAAATGAGCGTAACCTAAACATGAATTAAAGTGCTCATTTGACGCAACTCATTTGTTATTCGAAGGTTTTTCTTAAAATACATGAAAAATGAAATAAAAGAAGCCGAATAAAACTTGAGTGCAGAATTTAAGTTAATTAATAAGCTTGAAAACAAATATAGTTGGCGTTGAAAATCTTCTATAACTGTAAACTGTAACGAAAAATGTTTTTTTGGGCAGTTTTGGGATAACATTATTATTTTTTCTCTGTAAATAGATTTTTTTTGTATAAATCTGCCTCATTCAAACTTTTTTAAAATACTGTCTATTTAAGCACTGACTTAATTTTACTCTAAGAAATTAGGCGACGAAAATAACGCTTTTCTACTAAATCCTCGCTTTAATGAAGAAATTTATATTGAACCTATTAATATGCTATTTCTTCAAAAGGCTGTTAATGTTCGCCTCGTCTACAGAGTTGGCTCTAGCTTGCAAGTGTACTTTTCAATACTTTTAACCTGTTACATCAGACGCGCAATCGTGCCTTCTGTTTTGTATCGTATGCTGAAGTTAAATGTTCTAGTTTTCTAAAGCAAATTTTTGTTGTATATTTTGATTAAATATTGTGTTAACGGCAAAACTCTGGGCAAACTTTAAGACTCGAGTAAATAGTCTAGCATGTTTATATTTTCCCTTTTTGAATATTAAATTTAAAAGTATATGCAACGGTTTGCTTCAAAAATATTTTGAATCGTTATTAAAAAACTATAAGGGTCGTTTTAGCCCCGCTACCTTCAGCCAGATCTGCTGTTTTGTACTTAGGTATTATAGGAGAAGTATTGAACAAGTTTTCATCGTGTCTCAAATAATATACCTTTATACGCATTACTTTTATAACAGTATCATGACACTAAAATGTGGTGATATTATTTTAAATAATGAAATAATTAATTCTTATGAAATAATTATAATTAAATTTTATTAAACATAATAAATTAACATAGAATCACAATATGGCGGTTAACATTAAAATTTGTCGAATTTTCCGAGAATCAGTGATGATGTTCAGGTACTATGTGTTTAGCGTGGCCTTCGCGTTTCACGACCGCGTTGAAACTGTAAACATAAGATTTATTAGTGAGAAACTTTTGGAATTATTGTTTTTTTTTTAGAATTAAAAAGTGTGCTACCCTACCCGTTGTGCTTGTCAGCAGTGTACTCGACAATCCTGATGGTGCCGTCGGCTTCGTGCAGACTGTAGACTCCCTTGACGACATCACCGTCTCGGGTCTCGTGCTGGTACTTGTTATCACCGGTGTGCGGGTCCTCCACCTTGTACTCGAATGCGTACTTGGGGTGAGCCTGCAACGCAAACACTCAAACATTACCGCCTACTGAACTGCGAGTACCACACGAGCGTTAGATAGCCAACGTACATAGTAATCGACGTGTTTCTCCTCGTGATGTTCCTGATGATATGTGGGTTGGTGCTGAACTAACAGTACTGGCTTGATCTCGTGATGTGCAGGCGCAGAGTGAGATTCGTGACCCTTGCTCTGGTGCAGTACAATGCTCTGTGATGAGTATGCGTGACCATGGCCGTGGCCTTCTTGAGGTCGCGCCAAAGCAACTGCCAGCGAAGCGGCTACTAAAATGATCTATAAAATATTTAAAAAAAATTGAGAACTTACAGCAACTTGAGAAATTACTGTAGTTATATAAATATTATCATTTTATGATCATTACTACCGGGTACGAAAGTCAGATCGCTGATTCTAGTTCTATTAAAAAGCGTTACGAAGCCTTAAGAGTTATAGTTCTCTTCATTTAAAAATGATTGCAAGAGTGACTATGTGATATTATTCTTGATAATTACTTATTTAAAATTTGTTATGCTATCTTTAAATTTACTTTTATAATAATAATTTTAATGCTAAACATAATATGACACGAATTCTTGAGGTCATTTCCCATTTCCTTATACCTTATCCTTAATCCTACTATGGTATGGTCAGCAGCGCACTTGCAGCACCTGTAGCGTTGCTTGTGTTATAGGCGACGGTAAACACTTGACCATAGTAACCACGGTAACCACCAGCCTGTCTGAAATTCCTTCTTCAACTAGGAAATGGGCTGATGATCTTGACGCGTCTTAATAGATCTTAATAAATTATATTTAGCTTAGAACGACCACGATCATGTCACCTTTCAAATAAAAAAAAAAGATTAAATGACTCTCATCCGTTTGGGAGCTACGATTCCACAGACACACACACACACATACACACACGTTAAACTTATAAAACCGTGTTTTTGCGTCAGGCGTCGGGGGGTTAATTATACAGTAATATTAAATTAGTTATACCTTGGAGTACATTGTAGTAAATTTAAGTTTAGTGTGTGGTTATCGAATGTCAACTGTATCGAATTATCACATAATTTGTCTTTTTATACAAATAAAAAGCCTAATGTACAATGTTTTTCGTAAGAATACCTACATGTTTTTGAACCAGTTCCTACAACTTTATTACATAAGAGTTTGCACCTGATTGGTTTCATTAGTAAGTACGACCTTGAGGACAAGCCTTTCTTTGGTTGCTAATGAAAATAAACGCTGGTAAACGGTTACATTGCAAATAGAGTTCTAATATGCTTTAAGAGACTTAATTGCAGTATATAAATTCTATTCTTAACTCGACGTAAAGTAACCTAAAAATATCAAAAAACATCAAAAATAAAAACACCTAAAAATAACAGTTTTAGCTCCTCCTCTCCCCTCGCATCCCTTGTCATCTCATCTTATCTTATCTTATGTTCTCCAATGTTCCCTAATGTTCCCTAATGTTCCCTAATGTTCCTAATTTAATCTGGTACAATATATTTATTTTATATCCAATCTTCAGAATAAAATTTTACAATAGTGTTACAGTGACACTAACGGTAAAATTTACGGTAAAAGAACGAACGAACGGATTTATCTTAACTACCTATTCTTTTCTTTTCTTTCTTTCCTGGTATGTTCTCTGCAGATAGTCTAAAAACTTCATGTATATTACTAGTATATATGTGATCCTGTTATTAAGCCTGTAAAAGTTAACTAATTTAGTCTTTCCACTGGTTTCTTCAGGTTGTTTTTTTTACATATAGCAAGTGATAATAATTTCTAATCCGAGCATGTAATCGAAATCAGACCTGCAAACCAAATTAGTATTCGTGCCATGATTCGCCTTGTCTAGAGTTGAGCCTTAGATATACTAACAATTATCTTGATAGCTCAAATGTCCTACGTACAAACATAAATGCGCACTGCCAAGGTTTTTTTTGGTTTCCCCTTTTTTATATATTTTCGGTTACCATCTCAAAACAAAACAGCCTAATGGACATAACAGATCTTTTAAGACCAACTGAACACTAAAGAGTAGTGCTAAATGCATATTTACTACATTTTTAAGTATAACTTTTTCTTTGAAAAATCGTCGTAAAGTGTAAAAATCGTTGCAAAGGTTTTTTGATAAGCTTAGTAAAAATTACTGTAACATATTGTCGTGGTGTTAAATAACTAATTTCTGAAGTCTCAATTTGGCACCTTGTTATTTTGTTTTCTCTTCCCAAAAATTAAGAATCAATTAAGCTTCGTTGTTTCCTGCGGACGGTCTAAAAGGTTCTATAACTAATTAGTTGTATAAATGCCAGAAGAGATTATTGAAGACATTAAAATGAGAATAAAAGAGGTCATTGTCATTGAGGACTGAAACAAATGTTAGAGAAATTGGTTTAATTGCTTTCAAAATAACATTAATGTTAACATACATTACTTGTAAAATAATGAATTCCTTGTTAGGCATTTATTGGTTTTTTTTCCTTATCAAGCAATAAAAAGAATAAAAATAAACAATGAAACTTTGAGTAGGTACTTAAAACAATCTACAAATCAATACTAATAATAAATCTGTTAGGGTTGGTCATGGAGTAAGTTACTTTGTTTTCAGAGATATTGTGTTTATAGGCTCTATACATGATACTGAAACTGAATTGACGATTTTTAGATTTTTTTTGTATGTAAGTATGTATGTAACTCTTAAACGAATTAACTGATTTTCATGAAACTTGGTAGATAAACATACGGGACGGGACACAGGATAGGCTACTTTTTCTTTTTCAACGCGGACGAAGTCGCGGGCGCCAGCTAGTAGTTAATAAAATTTTCGTATCTGATATTAGTAATAATTACTTTAATAATTTAATATCTCTTTTATATTTTAGAATATCATTGTCTTTCAATTATCCGGAATGATAACTTATTTTACAATGTTCAAAAATAATGAAAATACAACAATAAAAGTAGATAAATTTCAATTTAGCTCAGCTAAACAAACTTGTTCGAATTATTTTATCGAAGCAATGACATGTATAGGCATCAATCATCCAAAGGCATCAATCCAAAGCTTGTATAACATCCAAAGGCATCAATCAGAAAGTACCAAGGTAAGTGCAAGTGTGCGGCGTTCCGCAAGTCCGTCCGGTTTTGTTTGCGAATATTGAATTACAATATTGAAATTCGTCGACAAGCAGCAATTGATGTGTGAAATCGATCGAGCTGTTAAATATTGAAAAGCAAATTATTTCACAGGCAATCGACTTTGCACTAATGAGTCATTTAGGGCCACTTTCACAAACTACAAGTAAAGTGTTGATTAGTTACTTTTAGAAATCATTTTCTGTTATATTGAATTATGCACTCGGTTTACTGCATCATTCGATAGCCCATTTTTTTTAATTATTTACTATTTGTGTTTGGGACGTTTACCGTACAAACAAAGGTATAACAGCTAAATTATTTCCGGTGACAGGTGACTTTAAGTGACGGTTTAGCCTAATTGACGTTCGTGAAATAGGTGCTTGTTCTTATATCGTACGAACTAATAAACACTAGGAAAAAAAAAGTAATACAAAATTATTAATGTATCATGAGTTTAATACAAAATAAAAAACCATTCGAAAACAATAGTATAAACATTCAATATCACAAGATTTGAAAACAACAGGTACTAATGAAATTTAATAATAATGATGTTTCTCAGGCACGATGTGGTGGGTACTGTGCTTCACATCGGCGTGGAAACTGGAAATAAATTATAACATTAGTCAATATCTGTAGTGTTACGTTTAAAAGAAGTGTCAGTAGATCTAATCCAGTATTTTCTATTGCCGCCATCGAAATACTACAATGGAATTTGCGTCACAAGTGCCAAAGGGGAACATAAAAAGAACGCCTTTGACAGAATCATGGCGGACTCTTGCCTTCACGCGTCAATGGTAAAAGGTAGTAACGATCAACTTCTACTATTTCATTTTAAACTCTAATGGGTTGACGTAAAGTCACATTTTCTTTAAATTACGTACTTATTATTATGTTTGTTTTGTTATAAATGACAGTTCATGCTCTACACATATGTCACTTTTAAATGTTCCATAAAATTCGTTGTGTTCCATGTTGTAGAAGTTTGATGATTGCCGCTTAATACGCTGTAGGACTTATGCGCTAAGTCTTGATACATTGTTATGGTGGTTTATTGTTAAACAAGTGCTATTCACGTTGTATATCATACCCGGTGTGCTTGTCGCCGTGGTAGTGTACGTGTCTCTCGGAACCATCAGGCTGATGCAGCGAGTAGTAGCCCTTCACGACATCTCCATCGCGGCTCTCATGCTGGCTCTTGTGGTCACCGGTGTGAGGGTCGGACACTTTGTAAGCGAATTCGTATTTGGGGTACGCCTGGAAAAAAATAACAAATCTTTAGATCTAAGAATTTACATTTCAATTCAATTCAATTCAATTATTTATTGCGAAACCATAATGTACAAAGATGTTATAAAAATAAAGACCAATGTTATGGACCCTGTTGGGCATGCAACTTAGGGACTAGGAGAGAGGAAGCGTATATATATAAGTATATAATTATTTATTTATATAAATATATATAAGAATTTTATTTTATTTAAATTAAAATTAAAAATAAATTATATTTACATTTATATTATTAATATTTAAATGATAATGTCATCTAAAAAATATTCATTTGAGTTGTAGTAACGTTTATTATTTAGAATATTTTTTAATTTTTTTATAAATATGATATCATTTTTTTCTTTTTTTAAATTATCTGGTAATTTGTTATATATTTTTATAGAAGAACTGAAGGTATTTGAAGAATTTAGTTTTAATCGTGATGTTGGTAATATTAGATTATTTTTATGTGGTAGCGTATATTTGCATGGTAAGTCTTCGCGTTTTGTATAAAATTGTTTATATTTTCGGACAAATTTACACATCTCCAAAATATATAAGCTGGGCAGAGTTAATATTTTATATTCAAGAAAGTACGGTCTACAGCTTTCAGTTTGTTTTATATTTGCTGCTTAAAAACTAAAGGGCCACAAATTACAATTACACTTTTTACAGGAGAGCTAATCGAAAAATATTAAATTATTTGTTGTCTATTTTTTTCTTATTAGATATTATATCAAATGTATGCATATTATACATCGTTAGAACCGTATTTTTAAGTAGCATTAAATTTTTTAAGTACTTTTATAATAAACTGAATACTAGAAGAGATATAAGCATATAAGTTACTTTTGAATATATAAAAAAATGATGAAAATATACTAAATATGGAATAAGACAACCATAAGTCCTTTTGCAACATATAATATGAAGGATTTTAATTGTATTTTTGCAATAAAAATATTTTTGGATTTTTTTGTTTTATAGCCCTTTAGTTTTTAAGCAGCGACATATAGAAAAAAAAAGCTTTCAAAGATTTTTCTGAGGTATTTGTGTTAGCATTTATGACCCGATGGGCTCAGTGGTTACGTCTCTGATTTATGTGTGCAAGGGTCCTTTTCGTAACAAGACCTTGGAAATAAAACAAACTCTGCATTGAACCAACTAACGATTAGTTTAGTCTGATTGACTGAGTTGCTGAATAGGTAATGAGGGCTAACTTACATAGTAGTCAACATGATCATGTCCATGATCATGGCCATGTCCGTGTCCGTGATCATGTCCGTGCACATGAACGACATGAGCGGGGCCGTCATGACGGGAGATGTGCTGTGATGAATACCCATGACCGTGCCCATGACCGTATTGGGCAGATACGGCAGCAACGAGAGCAACGAAACACAATACCTGTAATAATTATAATTGAAATTCAATTAAAAACAAAACTAATAATAATGAATGGAATTTATGGCAACAATAAAGAAACAGAAAAATACTTTAGTGTAATACAAATTATGAAAGGGCTTAGTTCCTTGTTGATAAAAAAATCTTTTAGAACGGCTTATTTTGTTTTGTTATACGATTTCTATCCCCTGCTGCAGGTTTAAAAGAAATGGTTTTGAAAAAGAAAATTTACAATATTAACTTTTTTCCAAAAAATAGTATTACTAGAAAGAGTTATATTAATGCATTTTTATGTTTCGTAAGATGGGATAGAAATATTAACTAATTATATCTAAAAAAAAGAAAAAGTAGAAGAAATTATTCTTCAATGAATTCTTCAAACATTTGATTCATGATGGGGATTTTTTTATTATATTATATTTTGTTGCTATCTAACATATTATTTTAACCCCTTTGACACTGCAATATTCTTTGCAATACATGATGATGAAAAATTGCATTCGGAGAGATAAGATTAAAATACTCATTAAGGTTATTGAGACATTACTTTGAACAATTTTACTTAAAATAAATTCCACTAGACATTTTTGTGTCTACTAGAAGGACTTCTAGACCAAACAAACTGATCTTCCTATTCCTCACAGTTTTATATAAAGTATTGTTTACCTTAGACAACATATTTGCTGTTGTGTTTGAATTGATACTGATGCAAATTGGTCAAATTCAACGTCTTTTATATTAGTACAAGGGTGGCCAAGGCAATATTGATTTCACTATAAATAGTCGATAAAAAATTATTAACCGCCTATCTATAGTGCAGCATGCGGTGTTTGTAACAAATTTCGTAATGGTGTTTGTTTGAATTGTCTCCGTACACGAGCAGTGTGACATTGTTCTAATTAAAGAAAAACATTAATTTCGGTTGCTTAATGGTGCACAGTAGGTTGTGGACACTACTTAGCCTCTCTACTGTGAATAAAAAATGCAATGTCTGCATGTCTGGTTAAGTTTACAAAATCGATGTCTATTGCTGCTATGGAATATAGCTGACTCAAAAACTCAATTTTGCGTTTTGTGCAAAAGCACTTAATGTTTTTTTTTTTCAGTATGTAAAGGTTGTCAGACAGGCTGACGTTTCACTTGGTGGTAACGCGCAACGCCATAGGTGCTGAAAGTGCACTGACATAGTAAGATTAAGGATAAGGAATTAGGAAAGAATAGGGAAATGGGCTATGACATCTAAACAACAGTACACACGCTGTTATTTCACGGTGGTATTCAAGCATAATGGCATAAGCATAAAGAGTGACGAAACTTCTTAATTCAGTAGGTAATAACTTCAAAAAATGTTACCGTTAGTATTTTGTTTATTAAATTTTAAGCTAACTATATTGTTTTTAAGTTTATCAAAAAAAGTTAAAATCTTATTCACTTACTCTGATTTTTTTATAATGCAAAGGTCATCAGATAGGCACACGGTACACTTGATGATAGGTGGCTACTGTCATCTACTATTGCAATTTTTCTCCTCCAATGCAACGAAATGATCCTTATGTGAAGCTGAATTAGTTCTTTTTTATTAACAACTAACATTAGACCACAAATTGACAGTGCCAGAATTGTTTCTATAAATATTAGGTAATATTTGAGACATCTTACTCCCTCTGGTTTCCGGTTTATCGTTACTTAATTACATATCGCTATTTAAGGGCCACAAATTAAAATTACACTTTTTACAGGAGAGCTAATCGAAAAAAATTAAATTATTTTTTTGTCTAGTTTTTTCTTGTTAGATATATATCAAATATATGAATATTACATCGTTAGAAGCGTATTTTTAAGTATCATTAAATGTTTTAAGTTCTTTTATTATAAACTGAATACTAGAAGAGATATAAGCATGTAAGTTTTTTTTGAATATATAAAAAATGATCAAAATATACTAAATATGGAATAAAACAACCATAAGTCTTTTTCCAACATACAATATGAAGGATTGTGATTGTATTTTTGCAATGAAAACATTTTTGGATTTTTTTTGTTTTATGGCCCTTTAGTATTTAAGCAGCGATATACAGTTTAAATAAGATACATCATATGGTCCGTACGCATACATAGAAAGTCTACCGGAAATATTCTATGACTCTATACTACCATTCAGTTCAGCTTCAGTTGCAGCCATAGATTCAGTTGCATTTCAGAGTTTCATGCAGTTTCAGTTGTAAACGAACTCAACCGTACGTTGCTACGTAGTTAAAAGATTTGAGAATGGCTTAGTAGAATTTATTGTGGCATCTGGGGTCACGGCAGTGCCCCCGCCAAGTTGAGCTAAACTCCAGCACTGTAACTTCGTTGTGGATAAAGCAAGAACTTTGATTTTTTTATGATCAATAGAGCAATAACTGGCTGTATTACGAAATATCTAATAATTACTCCTAATAATTTACGAATTATCGCTGGTAAAATTTCTTTAATTTGGTCAGGTAAAATTTTTATTGTAGCAGTCTCATAAACCTAAAATTTTGAGTTTTAGTTAGCGTTTAGACAACAAAGGAAGGAAAAAAATGAAGCATCTCCGAAATTTATTTTTCATATAAGCCGCAAAATTCAACTTATACGTTTACGATTTTTATTTTATAATTTCGATTGCTCTTATTGGTTTGATGATTGAAAGACTTACTTATTTATTTATTGATATTATTTGAATAGTATAACATTGATTAAGAAAATCAGTAGCTGACGGACAAGAATAAACAAGAAAAAGTAGTGAAGAATAAGCTACAAAAAGAAATGAGATCCCATCAAAATCATGAAATGTAATAAACGCCAAGACTCGTAACACAATTCTTTCACTACAAAAAGTTGTGAGATCTCATGTAAAATCAAGTTGGTTATTTTAGTAAGCGCCTGTTTCACAAACGTCAAGTAGGCCAAACTGTCATTTAAAGTCACCGGTAACCGGGATAATGGAGCTGATATACCTTTATTTGTACGGTAAACGTCCCAAACATTAAATAGAAAATAAATAAAAAAAATCGGCTATCGAATGATGCAGTAAACCGAGTGCATAATTCAATATAACAGAAAATGATTTCTAAAAGTAACTAATCAACACTTTACTTGTAGTTTGTGAAAGAGGCCCTTAGTGTTTATGGAATTACCTATTCAACAACTTTTTTATAAATTGTTATCTAAACAACTATTACGTATCAACATTGAAATATTAATGACCGTATCGATATTAGACATTTTATTTCTAAAATAATTATAATGACTTGGCAATTGCACGGCAATATATTCTAATTTAAAATATTTTATTCTTATTTATGATTCTTACGTAGAAATTAAATAAAATGCTTCTCAGTAAGCAAGTAAGACAAAGTACATTGGGAAACTCAAAGGTCAAAATGTAAAGTAGCATTTCCATTAATTTTTTTATTTTTTTTATTTTTATTATTACTTTAGGAATGATTTGAAAAATTCTTATTGATTTTTCAAATAAAGTAAGATATAATATTTTCTAAAATTGTCAATGAAAACAATAGTAAATTTCACTTTTTTATTCTATAAAAAATATTTACAAGAACAGGTACGTTGTACATTATAATATCACAGAATATGCCGTTTGAAATAATATTATCACTGTTTCAATGATGATAGTGTTTCTCGGGGACGATGTGGTGGGTGCTGTGCTTCACGTCGGCGTGGAAACTGAAAATAATAATAATAATATTTTAATTAGGGTTGTCTAAAATTGTAGTATATTAACGTTGGACATAGAAAGTATCGTACCCGGTGTGCTTGTCGCCGTGGTAGTGTACGTGTCTCTCGGAACCATCAGGCTGATGCAGCGAGTAGTAGCCCTTCACGACATCTCCATCGCGGCTCTCATGCTGGCTCTTGTGGTCACCGGTGTGAGGGTCGGAAACCTTGTACTCGAATTCGTATTTGGGGTATGCCTGGAAAAATAATCAATTCTTAGATATTTGAATGCAAGCTAAGAGGTTAATATAACAGTTACATATTTATCACTTACGTAGTAATCAATGTGCTCATGTCCATGATGTTCATGACCATGACCGTGCCCATCGCCATGGGATTCTACGTGCACTTCATGTGCGGGGCCATCGTGACGGGAAATGTGCTGGGATGAGTACGCATGTTCGTGCCCATGACCGTACTGGGCAGACACCACAGCAACGACAGCAATGAAACACAGCACCTGAAAAAATATATTTTAAAATGTTAATATGTTGTAATGGAGTAGCTGGTGGAATTTTACATAAGATATCTCATATAGACTACAGCATCCTTATTTTTCAATAGTAAGAAAAAGGATGAGGATAGGGAATCGGGCTCCTTTGCTCAAAAGCTGTTATTTCTCAGTTATTTATACTTATAAAATCGTTTTTAAGTCTAGAAAGCTGGAACTTGGCGCTAAGAAAGGTTTTTCGAAAATTTCAATTCCGTGCAAAGCCGGGGGCGGGTCACTAGTTTTTATATGTAAAAATGTTAAGTTGGTTTGTGTACGTTTTAAAAACTCGAGAATAGGCAGATCGATTTTAATTCGGTTTACACACATGAAAACAGGAATAAAGTGGGGTAGACTTTATATATAAAATTTTTATTGTATTCCCTGTCGAAACCGGGAGCGGGGCTACTGTCGAAAGGTTTACTATAGCCAAATGGACCTGAAGATATTATTGCTTGTTTTTGCTAGTACTACTTACTTTAAAAATCATGATTTTAATAAATTGTGTCTTGTTGACTAGTAAGTCTTACGTTCGGTTAAAAACTGATACGTATTGTTTAAAATACGCTACTTTTATATCCGTAACAAAAATTTTTCAAGGCAACATTGAAACCTAATGAAACTAAGCGAACAGTTGTAGTGGAAGGTTTGTACTTGTTACGCAAATTTCATAATTAATTGTGTCAATTTTAAATTATAGAATTTTTTTTATTCGAAACTAGCTGCTGCCTGCGACTTCGCCCGTGTAACTGTAAATTATATACTAAAACCTTCCTCGAGAACCATTCTATCCGTTGGTGAAAACAGCATGAAAATCGGTGCAGTAGTTTTTGAGTTTATCGCGAACAGACAGACAGACGCGACGAAGAACTTTGTTTTATAATATGTAAGGAAAATTTATTACTAAGTAAGTAGGCATTTTATTGTTAAGATAAAAAAAGTCGAAATTGTAAACACTCTATTAGGCAGTCACCGATCTATTGATGTATATTATTATGTACTTAGTTTTGAAAACTTAATATACGTTAAAGTGAATGCTGGAGTTATGGAAGATTTTTGTCGGTTTCTTAGAAAAAAAATTCTCAACTGGATCTTTACTAACACTAAAAGTTAATAATAAGATATTTTCGTAGCCCTCTACGGAGCGAAGCTACAAAGTACGATCAGACGATAATAAACTAATCGTAGTTGCGTAACCAACTTTTGATAGAATAACAAGGATCTTAAATTTAAAATATGTTAAAACAGTATATTAAAACAGTAATAGGCAATTAAAATGTTCTATATACTAAAATATACCTAAATAGTAATAAAAATGTAAACATATCACAAATATGTATTTTTATATACGAGTACATTTGTGAGACATTTTTGGTATTGCATGTGTAAAAAAATTTGCACTTATCAATCAGTACACATTAATTTAAATTATTGAGTTTTTTTTATTTATTTCATTTCTTTCATCTTATTTATTTATTAATTTATTTTTTTTATTTTTCAAGATGTGGCGTTATAGTATGAAGACTAGAACGGTGAACTTTAGTTAATAAGCGCACTTCTTACAGTTTATGTACCTGGTTACATTAGTTTTCTTTTCTGAAATATAATTGATGGTTATTTTTAACCTACAAAGTGCTTAAAACTACTTGTTATACCAACATTACTAAATGTTTTTAATGTATGTCTTCACAAACATGATATCAAGACAAACATTAGTTACTTTGAAATACATTTACTTCAGCTTTTACTTTAAACACAACAATAACCTCAACACTTGAGGGGCGACGGAACGAAAACCAATATATCTTTACGAAATAATTGCAAACACGGTATTATAGGCGGTTGGTAAATATCTTAATTACTGATAAGATTGAAACCGATATTGAAATGTGTACTAATAACGATATAAAAGGCGCGAAATTTAAACAATATGTATTAGTTAACAACTAACTACAGTATCAGCTAAAACAACAACATGTTCTCTAAGGTGAATATTATTTTTAAATAAATTTGTTATGGTAATATATTATATTTTATTGTTATTTTAAGGGTTCGACACGTAACTGCAAATGTGCTGAAGTCTTAAACTTCAAATGAAGTCTTAACTTATTATCCTGCTATACTTGGCTAGTAGATGATGATAACAATGATGATTTCTATTTTCACTTTACTTTGTATGGGTTGTAATTTGTATAGGTTAATTTATTTTATTCTGAGATTAAAATACTTTTAAAAATATTTTCCTATCCATTGTTTCTGGATACCTTTATTAACATGTTTTATTATTTTAGGTGCTGTGCTTTGTTGCTGTCATTGCTGTGGCGTCTGCCCAGTACGGTCATGGCCACGAACATGGGTACTCATCCCAGCACATTTCCCGTCATGACGGCCCCGCTCATGAAGTCCATGTAGAATCTCATGGCGATGGACACGGCCATGGTCATGAACATCATGGATATGAGCACATTGATTACTACGTAAGTGATAAATATGTAACTGTAATATTGAGTTTTAGCATGCCTTCAAATATCTAAAGATTGGTTATTCTTCCAGGCGTACCCCAAATACGAATTCGAGTACAAGGTGTCCGACCCTCATACTGGTGACCACAAGAGCCAGCACGAAAGCCGCGACGGTGACGTCGTGAAGGGCTACTACTCGCTGCATCAGCCTGATGGTTCTGAGAGACACGTACACTACCACGGCGATAAGCATACCGGGTATAAGACGCTTTATCAAATTTTATGTCAACAAACATTGCTATCTTTTTATTGGTATGATTGCATACTCGAACTCCGCCGTATTCTTAAGTGTCTTCTGCTATTGAAAATAGTTCATCGACACTCGTCAAATATTGAAGGCGTGATCTAACATCTTCATTTATCTGAATCTCACATTCTGAAATTATTACAGAATACTCGTTCTAATATTGACATATATCACGATCTACTAGAAAAACTTATTCATAAATAATTTTTATTTCCAGTTTCCACGCCCACGTGAAGCACAGTACTCACCACATCGTGCCCGAGAAACATCATCATTATTGAATTCCGATAATATGTTATAGTTTCCAAATATTTTGTTGTCCTTTTATAATGTGTAATTAAATGTGATATTTTATGAAGTAAGAAGGCTTTTATTTGATTTCGCTGGTTGTCTCTTTAGATATATTTCAGAACTATATACAACGAGGATAGTAGTTCTTTCTCCTTTATTGATATTCCATACCACAAATGACAAACCTATTGCAAACAAGAACCTGCTTTATAATATTTAATATGAAACAGTAACTGTTGAATCTGGTGGTCCATTGCTTCATCCACTTCTGAATCTATTCTTTCTCTTTAAACTGCTTAAAGGTCTTTATTTTTTGATCTTTCTGGAAATTAACTAACTTGTATCATTAATCTCTTTTGGTTTATATTATCAAGCCAACGTACATGTACAATGTCAAATAGGTACCTCTAGTTATTTCAATCTGTGTTTGCTGTGACGAGGGACATCATATCCAATATTGCTTGAGTCAATAATAAAAATATCATATCCTAGTAAGTAGGCGCAGTGTTGGTGTAGCATCCGATACTCTTGCTATCTATCAAATTGCAAATTTTTATCAGTAAGTTTTTGGATAAAGTTGAAAATAATAAAGGAAATCAAACAGCTGGCTGGCTATAAAATTAAAAAGAAGAAGTTACAAATTTAAAATTTGAAATGAGAAAAAACAGAGTTGTCTTGGAGACGGACAAACTGGAGCATCACTTGACATATTTTTCTTTGACCAAAAAGAAAAATGTGGAAATTAGTTTTAATATAGAACAAATTACCTAATGGTTTTATTTCCAACAATTTACATTTGTTAAGTAATAAAATTTGTGCCAAAATCTTATTTAATAAAATCTAATTAGGAGACTAACTCAAAACAAAGATTTTTAAAGCAAAATTGTTAATTTTTTTTGTCCCCGTAGTGGGAGACAATTCAGAAAACTGATGAAAACAAAATCAGAGGATATATTTAGATGCTGTAGCTAAGTACATATCTATCATCTACACCCAAAACTTAATTACAACACTCGATTATTACACAATAATTACACAAGCTAGTGGACCGATGAATTTGTGGTAAATAGGGCTGTATGAATACAGCCCTATTTACCACAAATTCATCGGTTCATCGGTTTTGAAAAACGAGATGTGTTTTCAATACATATTCAATAAGATGTGTGTCCCGACCGTATCAAAGACTTTACTCCCCATTTTTTTTTACTTAATTGCATACAAATAGCGAAAAATCAACAAATGACTATTATATCATAATATTATATTATAATATTGTGATTTAATTATTATTATAATGTTAAAATAAAATCAACAAGTAAACCGGCAAGGAGTTATAATAGAATTTGAAGTATTATGTATCTTTAATTATTTTTTTTATTCTAAAATTGGATTACAATTTATTCTTAAGTGGACAGACGACCTGATAATCCAGGCTTTTTCTGACCGGTCCATCGAAATAATCTATCTTTCTATGTACAGCAGAATGTTGTGCAGCCTAAATGATGAAAATGAAAGTAATTTCAGTGCATTTTGCTTTTCGTTGCACTGGTCTCTAATAATGGGAGTGATCGATGAGTCTAGTTGGACGAAATCTGCACTGCCAGCATCGTAGATTCGAAACTTAGTAAACTTAGACACCTCTTGTAATTAATTCACTTTAATAAAATTTTAATTATAGTTTATTTTTGTCTGTATATATACGGTATACGTTGTATACAATTATGTATAACGTGCAAATATAGTACATAAAAACAGATATGTACTTAAATGAAGTATTTGAGTTTATTTTTTTATTTTCTGCGCCCCACAAAGTAAAAACCAATGCCTAATTTTTGAAATCAGGGCTAATGAGATTAAGTTTTTATTACTTATAACAATACTATTATTATACTGAGGTAAAATTTGTTTGTATGTAAGAGGTTGAAAGTGTGAATAAAGTTTCAGGAAAGACAGGCAAAATACGAGTATTCTACGTGTGCGAAGCCATAGGAACAAGCAATTTACAAATAAAGATCCAACGCTTGGCTAAGTATGATGTCGTGACAATATATAATCAGGCGATATATTGTTTTACATATTTTGTCAGTTATATAATTTTTTTTTCAAAGCGGATGAAGTCGCGGGCACCAGCTAGTGTTATATGTATTGTGATATTTTTATTATAAAGTAAAATAGAAAACTCATTTATAGACAAAATTTATTAAATAACAACCTCTAACACATTTTTATTATAATTCATTAATGATGATGTTTCTCGGGGACGATGTGGTGGGTGCTGTGCTTCACGTCGGCGTGGAAACTGAAAATAATAATAATATTTGAATTAGGGTTGCCTATAAAATTGTGGTACATTAACGTTGGACATAGAAAGTATCGTACCCGGTGTGCTTGTCGCCGTGGTAGTGTACGTGTCTCTCGGAACCATCAGGCTGATGCAGCGAGTAGTAGCCCTTCACGACGTCACCGTCGCGACTCTCGTGCTGGCTCTTGTGGTCACCAGTATGAGGGTCGGATACCTTGTACTCGAATTCGTACTTGGGGTGAGCCTGGAAAAAATAATTTGTATGCATGCCTAAGAACTCAATATTAGATACTTATATCACTTAGGTATAAAAACTAGGTATATTAGGTATATATACGAGCTCATTTTCATTTATTCCTACATACCTACGCCAAGCTACATAGATTTTGACATGTAAAAAGTATTAGAAGAAAACCAACTGCGCTATTGTTTGAAGAATAGTTTCATATGATATCAATATATCATAATATTTATAACATTGCTATTAACAATTTTATGCAAAAAAATCGCTGTTTTTTAGTTTTTTGCTTATAAAATTGAAACTCATGATGAAAACACGAAGAAAATGACTCGATCGGACCGTTAGTTTAGGAGAAAATCGGGAAAAATAGGCTAAAGTGCAGTTTTTTAAAAACTCGGTTATTTTTTTACTTGTAGTGTAGATATTCCGGCCAGTATTTGTTATCAATATAAGCTTTATATGTGCAAAAAGCAGGCAGTTTCAGACATCAGTTGAGCTTGTCTTCGGACTCGCCTATTTAGACATCAGATGATCAGCAGACCAACTGTTATCTGTTGATCCAACGTGTGCAGTGCACGATATGTACAGGTAAATACTTATATTAGTAATTCGCCACTGCTTGATTAAGCTATCCTACGATGACGCAGATCGCGACACGTTGTCCTAAGATTGACCACTAATAAATATTTCACATTTTTTTGTTTGTATATTATTTTATTGTAATTTTTATCGCAATTTTTTAAATGTCAATAAAATAATATATAAAGTGTTATTTTTAATGTTTATTTATCATTATGTTTTAATTATATAGATTTGATACTGTAAAAAAGGGAAAATTTTCTTATATGTAAACGACACATACAGTGCTTTATCACCCTAAGATTGGACATTCTTTGTATTTTGTGGAATGTAGATAAGGTCTGTTTTCCTTTGAAATTTCAAAGTGACAATTATGTCAATCAGTAATCAATACCTATTTCAAATCTAAGCCTTAGCGAATTTTGAAATGTATTGAATTTGTTATCGAAACTGATTAAGCACTTCTCTGGTCGGCCATACTTACATAGTAATCATGTCCATGACCGTGTTCATGGCTATGTACTTTATGGGCGGGACCATCGTGTCGCGAGATGTGCTGCGATGAAAACGCGTGACCATTGTGTCCGTGTGTAGCGCATGCTACAGCTGAAAATGCTGCTAGGCATAAAATCTAAACAAAAAATACACATAATTTTAATACACACGTAATTTACACTAAATGTATTTTATTATGTATTTTATTATATACTACGTGTTGCCCCCGACTTCGTCCGCGTTCAAAATGTTATAAAGCGTTTCTCGATAAATGGACTGTCCAAAACAAAAAGAATTTTTCATTTCGAACCAGTATTGCCTGTGATTAACGCGTTCAACCAAACAAACTTTTCAGCCTTATATATTAGTACCTATAGATGAACGTTAATCATCTCTTAAGCATATTTTCCTTTCAAACTAACTATGTACGACCTCCTTATGATATAATGTACTATCAATACTGGAAGTTCCTTGAAATATTTTTTGAAGCTCTAAAGTTAACTTGGTTTTTATTTTTATTACTAAGTTCAAACAAAATGTAATGTTAAACAAGAAATTATAGCAATGTTCATTTATAAGTCTTTTAAGGAATTTTCTTTCTTTTAAATTGAAATTTGTTTGATACGTGACCAGTTTTATTATTATTTTAATATTTAACTCTTTTATTAACTTTGAAAGAAAAAGAATCGTTTGTTTTTAAAAATTATTTCTACTGAATATTGTTACAACTTTATAGAATTTGGTTTCTAAATTTATCATTAACTTTAATATTTTATTTACCTTGGCGTACATTTTGTATGTAAATTAAGTTAGTGACACAAAATACAATAGCTTACTGATATGTATTTTTAAATAACCATTAATAACTAACAATAATAATAACAACGATTAAAGAGACTGAAATCAGGTTCTGTCTAACAAAGAATATTTTCTTTTATTCAAATTCTGGGTGGACACACTGCATACTCGTACCGGTCATTTAGGCAGCCTGTGGCGGCAGTAAAATATATAGAAGACCACCGTGAAAGAACAGCATATTGTGTACTGTTGTGTTTCGTTACGAGTGTAAGGGATGCCAAAGACCACATCCGTATCCCTTCATTGTCACATATCCTTAATTCTATTGTTGTTGGCAGCGCACATGCAGCACCTGTGGCGTTGCTTTGTGTTACCAGATCAAGCAAACTGTGTACCAGATATCAAGCAAAACATTCCAAATAGTTAGACTTCTATTTTATTTTCTATTGTCTTGAGCCCGCGACTTCTTCCGCGTTGAAAATGAAAAGTTTAACACCTATATAAAGCTTGACATCTTTACCGCTGTGACGACGGTGGTGCCGTGCCGACACTGTTGATGGTAGTAGCGCGCATTTTTTTTATAGTTTTGATGATCCTTCGGGAACCTAGTATTTTTCATGATAAAAAGTATCCTATATGTTAATCCAGGTAATAAGTTATTTATGCCAAATTTCATTCAAATCTGTTAAGGCGGCTCCCTCTAAAATTCGTCATATAAAATCATAAAAAATGTTTTTTTTTAAGAAACTCTAATATTTATAGATGTAAAAAATATATGTGAATATTGTAAACACAAACATATTATAAATACAAAATATCCATGATTCAGGTATAAAGGTTTACCCCTTGCGGGATTCGAACCCGCGACCGTTTGGTTAACAGCTAGGATTACTAGCCACTAGAACAAACATGACGTCAAATGATGTACAAAATGAAGAATAATGAAAGCAAAGTGGACTGCATAATATGAATTTATTAAAATTATTTACGAAATGAAAATATAAAATGACAAGTTCTATGTATCTATGATCGAATGTAATAAATCGATATCGATCGAATGTAATAACATTTTATTGACAGTCAAGAGCAAATTATTTTTCTTAAATTATTTAAAAAAATACAATATGAACTAAAACTAATAAAAAAGAGGTTGGAATACTCGTATAAGCAGTTCGCAACATTCCACCACCTTGTGCATGAAAGTACACAAACAAAGTTGTAAGACTGATTAAAAGTTCAGCCTTACAAGCTTTTTAGATGGCCTACGAAGAAGGCAACCTGCAGTAGCTACATCCATCATTCTGACCACACCATCCTTGCCAGGGAAAGTCGCACTAATTCTGCCACGTGGCCAAGTTCCCTTTATTGATAGATTTGCGTCTTCGATTATCACCAGGTCATCGACTTTCAAATCAACTTCTCCGTTTTCACCTGTTGTCCGCGGCTGTATAGTAGGCAAAACCTCTTTTATCAATTTCAGATTATTCGCTTACAATGGTATTCGCTTATATAAAATAATCTATTATTAACATAATTATCAAAACTCTACTTATCACAAGGCAAGGATGATCAGTATTCAAATGTAGCATCTGAACCACTTTTTTTATAAACGAATCAAACTTATTCGTATCTTCTATTTCAAAGTCGACATCATCCAGCATACTGGAGTCGTAAAAGTCATCGTACATGTAGTCAATTCTGTGTCTCGTCAGCTTCATTCACCGGACAAACCTTGGTCCAAAAAGCGGTTTATATTCTCTAATGTCGGGATTGCGTGTCCTGACCGCGTCTGAATGCATGAAGTCCTGATTGCGAATGAGCAAAGCACAACTAAACCACCTTCATTCGGACGGTCGGTCATTCTGCCGGTCGGTCGGTCGGTACATTAAGCTTGTCTGTTTAAATAATTGCTTATATTTAGGTTTACTGTCCATGTTAAAAACATAATATTACAATACAATATTAGGTAAACATTTTTATCTTTTTCTGAATTGATAGGTTAAAGCAAATTATTATAATTTGCATCATGCAATGCAATATGAATAATTTTACTAAATAAGCCACATATTTTATATTTTATAATTTTACTATGCTGAGGTAGTGGATGCTGGTCACTTCAGAACGGTAAAGCTATTCACAATAGCAAACCAGAGATTTGCCAATGATTTCTTTCTTGAAATTACTTAAGTAAGTTTAAAAAATAAATTCAATAACAATAAAGGCAACATCATTTTGGATATAATTTTAAAAGGTGAAAATGATTAAGTAAGGTTTTTGTTTATTTTTTCATTAAATTTATTATTTACAAAATGTATCAAAGTAAACTGATAACATCATATAAAACATAATAACAATTGATCACAGTAAGGCACTTTTAATGTTAATAACTATTATCACAGTTTAATGATGATGTTTTTCGGGGACGATGTGGTGGGTGCTGTGCTTCACGTCGGCGTGGAAACTGGAAATAAAAATAATATTTTAATTAGGGCTGTCTAAAATTGTGGTACATTAACGTTGGACATAGAAAGTATCGTACCCGCTGTGCTTGTCGCCGTGGTAGTGTACGTGTCTCTCGGAACCATCAGGCTGATGCAGCGAGTAGTAGCCCTTCACGACATCTCCATCGCGGCTCTCGTGCTGGGTTTTGTGGTCGCCGGTGTGAGGGTCGGACACTTTGTACTCGAATTCGTACTTGGGGTGAGCCTGGATAAAAAAGTATTACTTAAACATTTTTCTTTTCTAGAACAATTTGTTGCTAAGTAATTTATGTTTTTATTTTTTAAGTAATTATCTTTTTAATCATAAAATTTTTAACGTAAATTTTTTATGAAGCATTTGTATGTACTTACATAGTAGTCAATGTGATCTTCGTGGCCGTGTTCATGACCATGTCCATGACCGTCGTGTCCAGAAACATGGACTACGTGAGCGGGTCCATCATGACGCGAGATGTGTTGGGACGAGAACGCATGTCCATGTCCATTAACTACCGCAACAGCCACCGAGACAACGCACAGCACCTTCAATAATGTATGATAAATCAGTAATGATATTCTTCTGTCAATGAGTAAAATTAAATAAGTAAACAAATAAGGAAAAAATTGCTTAGAATGAAATTCCAGTCTCTCAGGGCCTCTTTCACAAACTACATGTAAAGTGTTGATTAGTTACTTTTAGAAATAATTTTCTGTTATATTGACTTATGCACTCGGTTTACTACATCATTCGATTGCGGATTTTTTATTATTATTTTCTATTTAATGTTTGGGACGTTTACCGTACAAACAAAGGTACAGCTTCATTATCCCCGGTTACCGGTGACTTTAAATGACAGTTTGGCCTACTTGACGTTTGTAAAAGAGGCGTTCAGAATAGTTAATTCTTTAGCATTTACCATTCTACGAGTTATTCTACTAGGGAGGACTGGAAAGAAACCTCATAGTTGCTCATTTTAACGTTATACTCGTATCGATAAAGTATATGTTTGGAACCTGTTTCGAAACTGTTTTGAGTAAGGGATACCAGAGCCCATTTCTCTATCCTCCCAATCCATCATCCTCTATCCCACTATGGTCGGAAGTGCACTTTCAGCATCTGTGGCGTTGCTTATGATAGGCATCTACCATAAAGTGGACCGTCAGCCTGTCTTTAAATCCCAGGTAGGCTTAGCTCTGAGATTGCTCGTTTTATCGATGGATTAAAAATAATTATCGCTTTCCATAACGGCGAAGGAAAATATCGATAAAAACTTAAGGACGATGTTTAAGAATGTTCGTATAAAAAATATACGAAGAAATGTGTAGTCTTGCCAAATTCAATTAAGGCTGTCATGACTAAATCCAATAGTGTGAATTATATTTGTAAGTATTTAAACGATGATTCAGTTAATTAATGGCGATGTTTTAAAAACAATAAATCTTCAAATATTTTCAGAATTATTATTAGATTTTAAATAAATTATCACTATCACATAAAATTTGGAAAATCCTCGCACTGAACATTTTTCACTAATTTTTACACTCAATATTTCTATCACTTAATAAAACAATTCACAATTAGTTTTACCTTGAAAAACATTTTGTTTGTATAAGTTTGAGTTGATAATACCATGAACGGTACTGAACTGATACGTATTGTCTAAATTCTACCGCTTTTATATTGATAACAAGGGTAGTCAAGGCAATAATAGTTTCACTGCAAGTTGATTGTTAAAATTATTCAATGTCTGTAGTGTGCATTATTTGTAACACTTTCGTAAATTGGCTTTGTTAAAAATGCCTCCGTATACAGGGCAGTGTGACATTGCCACAGATTTCTAGTGCGTTATCAATAAATTATGCAAGTGACACGATACCGGCACGAATTAAAATGCACAAAAAATGTTAATCGCAGATCGAACGCCGATTCAAGTAGTTAAATATTACGTATTCAATGCAAACATAATCTATACTTCTATACTATTTATATATTTATAATGATATTTTTCTAGTGTTTAGGATGACAGTCGATTATAACATAAATGAGTTTCTCTGTAAGCAAAGAAACGACATTATGTTTTTATTTACAATGTCGATTCCTAATCACTTATATTTACAATTTAATTTAATTTTCAACAAAATTATATTTAATATTTATTTTTATCATTTGACTTTGGATGACATGACAAGTCATTATTTTTCAATAACGATTTCAATACGATAATAATAAAGTGAGTGAATATAAATTAAAGAAAATTATGTAAAATTTTTCTTCATATATTATAAAAATCTGAAGAGTTTGTTTGTTTGTTTCGTTGTACGCGCTAATCGCAGGAACTACTGGTTCGAATTGAAAAATTATTTTTGTGTTGGATAGTCTATTTGTCGAGGAAGGCTAATAGGCTATAAAGAAAGCGAAAGAATTCGCGGGCACCAGCTAGTAAATTACTCGTATAGTCGTAATTGGGGATAATAATGACGGACCTGACTTCAGTTCGCGTATGAAGATTTTATTTCAGAATAGTTTAATAAGAGTTTTAGTAAGTATTTGAGACTTAGGTGGATGTCTGCCACCTGATAAGTACATTTTCCAGTTGTAATATCATAAATTTTTTGTAGTGTTACAAGTGCTCTGCCGACTACAGTAGGATTAAGCTACAAGGGATTGGGAAGGGATAGGAAAATGGGCTCTGGAAACCCTTACCCAGTCACCGAAAAACAACAGCACATGTGCTGTTATGTCACGGTGGTTTTAAATTGTTTCAAATTGTTATTGAAATTTAATTTCATGATTACTGCCACCATACAGGCTGCCAAAATGACTACTGCGAAACGCAGTGTGATCTGCCACTACTAAAGTTTAAAAGTTGAAGTTTATTCTTAAAGTTCTACGCTGTTTCTTATTAAAAAGTACCTTTCATGCAGGTGCACGTGCACTTGTTACAACAAAATGTTAAAAAGATTTATACGTATTTTCAGTTTAGATTTAGTTTAGTATTTTCACTTTACTCTGCTGATATTATTTTCTTTTTGAATTAGAGACCTCTTGTAATAGACCATGTTAATGTTCTTTCTTTTATTTTGTACCTACTAGCTGGTACATTGTAATCTGCGACTTATATTTGAAAAAAAAAAATTTAATAACGCCTGACATCTTTATCGCTGTGGCGACGGTAGCATTGGCACCACCACGAGGACTTAGTAAGGTATATTTCATATATACTTTTTTTTCTTCTACTTGTAGACTGTAATATGAGAGCTGTATATAAATAAACATATCAAAATTATTAATTTATGGTTAGTTTAATTGTACAAAATTAAGTACATAACAATAGACCACACAAAATCTTTGAGAAAATTTGGTCTTCTCTTTTCTAATGTCATGGAAAATTTATATCTAAATCAAATGAAATAAACCTTAAATTTTTAGAGATCTAGAATTTACAAAAAAAAAGTAGTTTCTGACATGAAAACACAAGTCCTCCCACAATACCTATACACCCAAACTGCAGTTAATTACAAAATAATATTGGCATAAAAAGGTTAGACCTTTACTTGGCAAGCATGAGATATTACCTTCGTGGCCAATTAAAGAATGTATATTACGCAAATTGTTAAATATAATATGACCCGTGCTTGTTACATATTCGAACGGGTTTTGCAAAAATGCTCACACCTACAACGGGGTGGTCAAAATTGTATCAAACCTGTTTTTGGAACCGTTTTCATATATAAATTCCAGGGTTTTTACTGAATCGATATCAGATTTTCAACTGCCTTTGCGAAGACAACAAGAAAAATGTTCTCTAAGGTATAAAAAATAATGCTGTAATAAATTCTGTGTGAAGATCGCTGACATGTGCTTGAAGTGGTACAGTCGCTTTAGCAATTAAGACGTTCAATTAAAACAAATAAAAGGACAAATTAATATGGGACATACCCCTAGGGCAAACTGTAGGTCTGATTTATAGCTCTATCTATGGGCTATGGATCTTTTACGCATCGAAACACAGCAACGCACGTGCTATAATTTTATGAATGAAGCAGAATGACCTTCCGCATTGAATTACTGTAAGTTGTTAGATTCTTATCGTAACTTAACTTTGTATTTCAGGTACTGATTCTTGCTGCTTTGGTGGCCGTAGCCTACTGTCAAGAGCATGGCTACTCCTTAAAAACTGTGATCAAGCACGAGGAACCGAAGAAAGTGGAGCATCATCACGCGGTTCCAGTACACCAAATCAGCTATAAGGCAATCCCAGTTCACACAATCCATGCAGCACCCATCCACGAGGTCCACGCTATTCCCCAATCCCACGGCCACGCTGTGTCTTCTCAAAGCATTGTACGTCATGATAGCCACGGCCAGTCTTACGAATCACAGCATTACTTTGTGCCTTCTCACCACCAACCCGCTCCGGTACATGAGATTCTGCATGCTGCCCCTGTTCACAAAATCATTCCTGTCCAGCACCACGTCGTTCCAGTTCATCACGAGGAGTCTCACCACGAAGAATACTATGTAAGTTACATTTTGCATATTAAACTGTTAGTTTGATAGTTGAGTAAAGGATATAAATGGGCTAAATGCAAGCTGAAACTTTCCATATGTAACGCAATGTATGTAAAACAGATAATTACTTTATATTGAATTAAATTAAAATTAAAATTAAATTAAAAAAAGCTAATTTAAATACATTTTTTTGAAACTTTTATTTTAATTTAAAAGGTTGGATCCTTTTAAATGATGAAGTAATACAGCATTCTAGGTAATAAATCAATTGATAGGGTTAATGGTACGTTATAAGGTCAGTAAATAGGAATGACCACTATCTACCTACACTCATAATATGCTGTTTTTACAATGGTAGTTATCTGTAAGTGATTTTGCAGCTATAAGAGTTATTAACCATGTTATTGAGTTGTTACTGAAGCCAAAAGGAATGTCTAGTTTCACTACGCGGTGTGTCGTGTGCCGTATTGAAATCAGCTTTTTGATTTTAAATTTAATTCCAGGCTCATCCAAAATACGAATTTGAATACAAAGTGGAGGATCCTCACACCGGCGACAACAAGTATCAGCATGAAGCCCGCGATGGTGATGTTGTAAAGGGAGTGTACAGTCTTCACGAAGCTGATGGTTCAATCCGCACAGTTGAATATACTGCTGACAAACATAATGGGTAATAATTTTTTTTTATATATTATATTGTTTAAATATAAGAGCCATCTAGAAGTAGCTACTACAACTAAGTACAGCCTAACTAAGTAGCTATCTACAAGATTAAAAGTAGACTAAATATTTCTCCTATTGGTTCTCTGTGAAAAATCTATGAAAAATTCATGAAAATCATTAATTAGTTGTGAATCTAATAAAATACTCTTGTTTTTTTTTTTTCAGTTTCAATGCTTACGTAAAGAACTCTGGAGTATCGAAGCACGCTCAGCCCCAATCGCATCACGAACATCAGTAACTTTCTCATAACACAAAATTTGTTAATATGCCTTTTTAGGTTCCTAAGTTGTTAATAAATAAATGTATTTATAAAAAAATGTTTTTTATTTAGTACTAGCTGGCGCCCGCGACTTCGTCCGCGTTGAAAAAGAAAAAAGTAGCCTATCTTGTGTCCCGTACGTCTAAATGTTTATCTACCAAGTTTCATGAAAATCAGTGTATGTATGTATGTATGTATGTACATACATACATACATACATACATACAGAAAAAAATTCTAAAAATGGTCAATTTAGTTTCAGTATCATGTATAGACCCTATAAACACGATATCTCTGAAAACAAAGTAACTTACTCCATGACCAACCCTTACAGATTTATTATTAGTATTGATGATGATGATTGATGATATATGTATTAATATTTTATTATTATTTATTATTACAGTATTAAAAAAAGTCTTAGTACAAAGATTTATAATCATACTAGTCTTTTTTCGCGACTTCGACTTTTAAAATTAGTTATAAGCGCCACAAAAATAATAATAAATTAAAAAAATGCGCTGCCGACCATACTAAAAGTATACTTTTGGGATATTGACAAAAATATAAAAGTCAAAACACTTAATAGTTTTTTTTTATATAATAATTATTATAAAGCGATCAAAAAAGTGCACATATAGCAGATTTTGGTATGACAAAGACCATATTTTAGTATATTAAAATATTACAATATTATAGGTACATTTTATAATAATAGTGGGATTAAGTAGTAGGATTATTACATAACTTTTTTCTTGTAGGCTTATATTACGATTTTATTTCAATTGGAAATCCGTTTCCGCAATTCATTACTATTTAAGCGGCGTTATTAGAAAGTTAGCGAAAAAAACTACATGCGATCAAATTATACAGCACATTAGAAGATCGAAGGAAGTGAACTAGAAACCTAAATGAGTCGTTAAAGATGAACTTAATGAAAATGATTTAAGTGAATTATTTGAAAGAATATTTTAAATTACGCTTACATTTAAATGGCTCAGGTTCAGAATGTCCAAAGTGTCAGAATGTCCATTGTTCCAAAATGACCAGTCTATCAAAATGTCTCTCAAAATGTCTAGTGTCTCAAAATATTACTCGATTTGGTGATTTAAATTCATAAGAATTTCATAGATGCGAATTTTTATTTTTATTTTAACTAAATGTAAAACTAAGTCAGTTTATTATACGCTCTTACCATAGATATCGGAATTCATTATTACTGCTCTTACTGTCAAACTAGTTTTTTTAAAAAGAAAAAAAGAAGTGGTTCACGGCTCGCTAAGAGAGTGTATGCATTAATGAGAATTGAACCGTTAGCTGGGGCATAATGTTAAGGTCATTGTTGTCGTGAAGTATGATTTTAGCGTTAGACGTTTTACCCAATACGTTATTTTTTTTTTTTTAATTTTAAATTATTTATAATTCATTTGACGACCACGTTTGTCGAGTGGTTAAAATGATTTCAAATTTAAATTATTTATTATTCATTTGACGAGCACATTTGTCGAGTGGTTAAGATCGAACTTATAAATCCTGAGTTCCATTACCGATAGGGCTGACTTTGGAAAAGAACTTTAAAAAGTATACTCTTGCCAGGTGAAAAGTTTTATCCACTGTCCGTGACAATTACCTACTTGTTTATTTTAGGGACCATGCAATTGGTTTGTTTAATTACTAATATTAATTCAATACCTTGTAACCGTCGTTTCATTATAACACAGTTATTGCAAAGTCAGGATTAATAAACCCATGCAAGGTTAATAGAGAAAAACGCATATATATACTTATATATGTATCTCCGATTAAGGACATTTTATATTGAATATCAAGTTCATGTGTTTTCTTGCAACTTCGATTTCGTAACCCCGCAACAGTCTTTTATATAATGTGAGTAAAATTGTATTCATAAATCGATACCTTAATTCGATAACCAAATAACTCCTCTGAGGCAAACTTTACAGGGACTAAAAACGTTATAATTTTTTTTTGTATGATACGAGAAAAGAAAAAAGACAATTTTACTTTGGAAATTATGGCTCGTATTAACCGATAGACCTTTTAAAAATTAAATTCTAATTATCATTAAGTTTCTCCCGTATCAAAAAGTCATTTTCAACCAAAATTGGAGTTATTCGTTTTGCGAATTAAGGTATCGAAATGTAAAGACGTCCCTTCAATGCAAGTTGCAACTGTGAGTATAGGACATATTTAAATAGACTAGACTGGGTGACTGAAAAAGTGACAGTTTTAAAACTAAAATTGACATTTAAATAGACTAGACTGGGTGACTGAAAAAAGTGTCAGTTTTAAAACTAAAAATGACGTCACAATTGCCTGTAGACACGCCTTCATTCATGGGATACGTTGCATGAATATTTTCGTAATATTGATTTTTCTGTTACATTGAAAGTTTTTTAATTCAATTGTGTTGCTACGGTTAGGAAATGTAGGTTACATCAATCAAATACTGATTTGATCTGGCACAGGTCACAATAGAATACATGAATGTAGTTGGGAACAAACTTTTACTATCTTTAAACCGCTTACAGTGTCAGAATTTTTCTGATTTTTATTTTGATTCTGATTTTTATATTTCTGACATTTTTATTCAAATTAGTTTTGGGTAAAGTTGCTTTTGTAATTCAATTATAGAAGCAATAACAGCTTGGCTTGAATGCTCGGCTGCTTAATTAGCAGAGCGAGTTTTGAGTATTTTTGATTTCATGTGTGTATTATTAGAAATATTGATTAATTGCTCTGACGGTGAAGAAACAAACGTGTACTATAACCCACGTTTACTAATACCCCCATTATGTAATATAATATAAATTACCTTTTATTATATTATAAAATATATTTGTTTAAAAATGCGGCAGGCAGGTTGCCGAGGATGAGCTTAATGATCCCGCATCAATGGTGCGCAATACGCTGGTAAAGTTCAGGTTAACCAAAGCGCTCCCTATTGTATAGCCAATAAATCATGTTCTTCGAATAAGTATGGATTCAAAGAGTAGCGTTTGGAATCAAATGGATCTTAGAGTTGAGAACATTTCTCCAAGTGGGGCTACATTTTGCCTTTTATAGCAGGAAAAAGCGGTGTTTTCTAGCTCAGAAACACGATTCAACACACTCAGTACAACAATATTATATTATACAATATGTAAAATTATTTACATTCTTATCTTCAAAGAAGTACAAATAGACTAAAGGTATAATTTAACTTACATAGGCCATTTTTAAAAATTTCGAACCAAAAGAAAGACAAAATTTCCTGAGAAATAGTAGACTTTTTTATTTTCAAGAATTTGAGTAAATATACTCGTACCTATTGTTCGTGTTTACAAATATAAAAGAAAAATGAAATCCTATAATTTTTAAATTATTTTTATCTGTATTGAACGGTTATCGGCGGTTTTTCAATTATGTACCTATGTCGAAATGTATTAATTATTTTTTGTTACTCCAGCTAGATCTTTTACATGTTCTTTTACATGTCGCCTATAAGATAATGAGCAAATAAGTTATTAAATCTAATGTCTTATAATACGACACTGAATTGTAATTTTTATCTTCTATATTAAGTCCTTTATATTAAGGTTTTTTGGAAGAGTAATCAAAATAATCTTAAGCTGTTAGCTTTGTAAAATCTCAACTCATTTGAAGATAATTTTAACTTATTGTAACAATAGGCAGTAGAACCTATCCATTTTCCCAGTAGTGATATACGAGTGGAAAAAATAAATTTTATATTACTTTGATAGGGAAAAATTCAAAAATTAATTATACTTTATAATGGAGTTTTGTAAATGAAATCAACCCCTAAGAATACAAGTGAAGAATAATTTTCAATATGAAAATTGCGAATTTATTATTTGCTGCCCCGGCCTAGTGGACTAACAACCTTCACATTGGTTACGTAAATTATGTCATACAAAGGCTCTACGCGCCAACTTACGAACATGACGCCCCAAGCGGTAACAAATTGATTCAATTCTCTCTCGTAACGTCTCCAGTATATATTGAGCTAATGACTATGTTAATTCATCAGTTCCACCGCGGAAGTCAAAGAAGAAAGATCGAAGGAAAAAATGTTTACTAAAGTGTGTATACTTTGAATGCAATTTTTGAAACTTGAAACTTTATGTAGTACAGATACTAAAAAAATTCTATTTGTTTTTCAGATCTGTATTTTAGCTATTGCACTGACAGCTTCGTACTGTCAGGAACACTCATACACCGTGAAGACTGTAATCCAGCATCAGCAAGCTAAAGGTTACAATCAACATAATTCTGAACAAATTCCTCTTAAACAGCATCAAGAACCGGCTCCGATTCATGAAGTTCAATACCAAGCTGCTCCAGAAAGTCACGGCCAGGCTATCTCATCGCAAAGCATAATTCACCATGAACCCTCTAACCAACAGTATGAGAAAACTAGCGCCGAATATGCCGCACCAGTTTACGAATATGTGAAGGCTCAGCAAGAAGAATACAACCTTCACAAGCCTGCTCCAGTGCAAGAGAGCTACCAAAAGGTCCAGTTCATTCCTTCTCATCACGAATACCAGTACCAAGCTCCAGCTCAAGAATCAGAAGGTGATTACGCGGCTCATATCAAATATGTTCCTGTTTACCACCAAGCCGAAGAGAAGCCTCAAGCTCAGTCTCATAAAGCCTACAACATTCAACAATTGGCTAAAATACAATACCCTGCTTACCATCAAGAAGAGAACTCCCAAGTCGCTCAGGGTCATAAGGTTTTAAGCTACCAAGAAGCCGCTCAGCAACACCAGTCCCCTGTTCATCAGGTTGAAGAAAACGCTAATCAGGCTCACGATTCCCATGACGACGAGATCATTGATTATTACGTAAGTGCAGACTTATCCACATCTGAATATAAAATGGTGATTTGTCAGTGGAAGTCCGGTTTCGGATTTATGGCAACTTTCTATTCATTTATGCAGATCACACTCCTTTTAAACAAGAATGAGATTTACATTAGATTAGCGTGAATTGCGTAAACTAACTGTTGATATATTACTTCTAATCGCTGATTGTTATTCCAGGCTTACCCCAAATATCAGTATGAGTACAAGGTGGAAGACCCACATACCGGCGATAACAAATTCCAGCATGAAACCCGTGATGGCGATGTTGTAAAGGGAGTTTATAGTCTCCACGAAGCTGACGGATCCGTGCGTGTTGTGGAATATACATCTGACAAGCATAACGGGTAAGTAGTGATTTTTGATGATTTTATTATGTCTATAGATTGCCCATAAAATGCCATAAACATGTCAAACACCACTTCACGCAGTTATTAAAAAGGAGTAGCGATAAAATGATAATAAAGAGTGAGGTTTAGAGGAATAACGTACAGCATCGCTTACGTACCGAAGTTCAACAGCTGCACATGCTGTCATACTTCGGTGGTCTTCTGTAAGAGGTGGAGCCTTCCTCTAAACGGATAGCTCAGGTCATGATTCCTGTTTGCAGTGTGTTACGCCATTAAAATAATATTAACAATTGCCTACTTATTTCCAGATTCAATGCAGTCGTCAAACATTCAGCCCCCGGTCATCATGTTCACATCGAAAGTCGTCATAAAAACTAGGTTCTAACAAATTGTAGCGTACTCCATATTTCATAAACGGTTTCTCTGTTGCTAGATGTGTAAATTATGTCTAAGTAATTAAATTATTTAAATATATGAATTGAAATAATTAGCCTTTTATTTATTGTTGGCTGGTTGTTGGTCAAGAGCAAACCCATCTCTAATAAAAAATAAAAAATAAATTAAGAGATAAATAACTAAGTGAGCTTTATGAATTTTGTCTGAATGGGTATAAAAAATGACGGAATATATTAATGCATTTATGTAGAACTGTACTGAGACTTTGACATTTGGCGTATTTCGTTTACCCCAATAGTGACAAAACTGGAGACGATGACGTCACAAAAATGTCGATATTTTTTTTTGCAAAATCGCGATTTAGTTGACTTGTGATGACAATTTTGTGTATACAAAATGTGTATTGTCTTTAAAATATTTTTTTTTTATATAAGAAGCAACCTAACTATTTTGTTGGGTATTCATACGTACGTGTGACTTATGAAAATCAGTAGAAAGAAATCGTATGGTGATAATTCATGCTGATTAATTCTGTTCTGCATGTTTGCAATTCACATAATTTATTACCATGAACCACCATAAATAGAACGTTCGTTGGTTGAAAGAAGTAGATTCAGATTTACTTGTACCAACGCACAGAGAACTTCTTCGTAACATGAGTGATCACATCATGTTGAAGTAATTTTGGCATAGTTTACAATTTGAAACCGAAAGAGACATTTTTTAATATTCTACCAGATTGTATCTAAGTATGTATTTCATTCTCGCAGAGAATTATTTCGATGATTTCTTTAGGTATAATTCCGTACAACATCAAAAATTATTTAATAAAACAAAAATAATTTAAAACCAAAATATTAAATATCAACACACGTACTAACTCAGTTTACTGTTACAGATGTTGAAAGTCCTTATTATTCAAAGAATACTGTGGTATTAATTTTATTACACAACTTTCATTTAATTTAAAATGTTTAATAATATCTCGTGACTTGCAATTTCTCTGAAATTATATGACTTTTAATAAGTTATATTTACATAATACGGTTTGCATTTTTGTTTCTTGTTAATTTTGTATTGGTAACATCAAACTACTACAACATGGAACCCGCGTGCCATACAAAACACTAGGAATTTTATGGAACATTTAAAAGTGACATATGCGTAGAGCATGAACTGTCATTTAAAACAAAACAAACATAATAATAAGTACGCAATTTTAAGAAAATGTGACTTTACGTCAACCCATTAGAGTTTAAAATGAAATAGTAGAAGTTGATCGTTACTACCTTTTACCATTGACGCGTGAAGGCAAGAGTCCGCCATGATTCTGTCAAAAGCGTTCTTTTTATGTGCCACTTTCGATGATGCTAACCTTATTGCAATTTTTTTGGCACATACTGAAGCATCACGTGGCATGACGCGGAACGCTACGGACGCTTGGTATTGAAATAAAGGAGTGTGAGTCCTAAAATCATTGAAATACGGTTAAAAATTCATTGATATGCTGTGCCGTGTGATATGGTCAGTAGCGCCGGCCCTAACTCAAACTTACAAGATCCCAGGATTGCCGTCAGTCAGCGCTGGCCTAAGGGCCAATTTAAATTTTGGCTAAAAGCGACTGACCGATGTAATCTCATTGCCAACTATTACTATGAACCAGGCTCCGTAAAATCAAGATTATAAATTTTATCATTCACCAAACAAAAAGCAAATTTTGTAAGGTTTCATTAATAAATAAGTAATTAACTACTTATCAGAAAAATTAATTTTTTTTTGCTTTTAAACTCTTCAAAAATAGGTACTTACTATAAGTGACCTCATTTTTCATAAATCAATTCACCGGTTAAACTGTAAACAAGTAAGCTCACAAGTTACAGGTAATCTTTGGTTACTTATTGTAGGTGTAATGTTTCATTAAAGTCATTCGTATAGTATATTAAGTATTCGCCATAATACAAATGGAGATGTGTCTTTAAAGGATTTTCAAATAAATTAATATTATGGACTAGAAATTTATTCATATAACGTTTTAACAATTAGGTAACATTTATAAAAGATCTGGAAACATATGTCTTCAGTGGTGATGATGATGTTCAGGCTGGATATGCTTAGAGGGTTCTGAGTGCTTCACGTAGGCATTGAAACTGTAAGAGAAAACATTGACAATATAAATCTACTAATTTTATTTATCTAAGACGATATACATTTCATTTGGGTCACCAAGGTGTAAAGTCATTAAGATGGGTCACCAAGATCAATTATTTTTATGACAGGCTGTAGGTTATGCACAGTTTATGGTTGCAACGTGTGCAAAAACTGTGCATAACCATGTGAGCTTTGTGTAAAAATTTTTGATAAGAGCAAAAAACAGAACTAGTCTTTTTTAAATGTGTAATATTCGGCGTTATATGTTTCGCTCAGTGTTCAGAGAGAGTCTAAGAGAGAGAGAGAGAGAGAGAAAGAGAGAGAGAGAAAGAGAGAGAGAGAAAGAGAGAGAGAGAAAGAGAGATTTTCCTCAAAGATCCCACGCATGTAACCTGTTTCTAAAAAGCTCAAAAATAATATTGATTTTTATGCTCACCCGCTGTGCTTGTCGGAGTTGTATTCGACAGTGCGGATAGAGCCATCGGCTTCATGCAGACTGTATACGCCCTTGACAACATCACCGTCGCGAGCCTCGTGTTGGAACTTCCTGTCGCCGGTGTGAGGGTCCTCCACTTTGTATTCGAACTCGTATTTAGGGTGAGCCTGTATAATAAAAGAAGTTTAGAACTTCTAATAGTATACTTATTGTATGATGTTAGAAGACATTGTAGTCGGGCAGGAAAACTTTAAATTATTCTGCTATTAATATACCTACTAGTGTTTTGGAAGGCAATTGAAGGCACCGATTAATTACATAACAAATATTCAAAATAAATTCAAAGTAAAATTTATTATTTATTGCTAAAAATAAATTAATAATTATAATACATACTTTTAAGTAAACATTACCAAAACGTGATTATTTACAATGTTCCGAAATCTTTAACTTTCACTTTAACAATCTTGGTAGTATAGGGTGTCTCCAAAAAATAGAAAATTGTATGGGAATTCACAAGTGAAATTAAAATGGTACATATTTAATTAAATTTTTAAACTTACGTAATAGTCATGATGTTCCTCAGCGTGATGCTCATGATGCACTGGTTCGGCATGATGGAGAGTTACGACTGGAGCATGATGTACGATGGGAGCATGATGGACGATTGGGGCATGGTGGACAATGGGAGCATGGTGGATAGCAACAGGTTGGATATGCACTTTATGTTCCTCGTGGTGGGGATGGGAAACCTCGTGCCTAATTATGGACTGAGAAGAAACAGCGTGACCATGGTAATGGTGATCCTGGGCGCAGGCGGCCGACAGCGCGAGAGCGAGGATAACAAACTGAAAGGTCACAAAAATATGGTTTTAATAAGCCGGTTTAAGAGCGGGCATAAAGAGAAATAGCCAATCCTAGATTTGAATTTTATCTAAGTAAACAAAGTCTAATTTCATTAATTTTTTTAAATAGATAAATACATTATAAATGAAAGTGACGTCTGTAACAGAAAACATAATACAATGAAATTTTCTCGATAGAAAAAAATCACCAAGTGAGCTCTCATTTCCATCGATTTTAGTTTTATTTTCAAAATGACACACATTACAAAGCTAAAAGTGTATCAATAATTTCACTTGACATATTATCTAAGGCTGTATGTAACAATTTTTCATTTGACATTGTAGTTTACGAATAATTAATATTTAATACTTTTGGCACTTATAACATTTTTATTGAGCGAGATGCGCTATCTTCCGTCGCATGTTGTGCGTAGTTCTACGTATTTTGTGTCACTGTCATGTCCAAGGGGCCACGCGGGTGAAATTACAAATTTTGTTTGCTTTATTCTTAATAAAACAACCTGTAATTTAATTTATTAGAGATTCTAATTCTTCAATTTATATTGACAGGATTCTTATTTAAAAGTCACAGAATTTATATGGTTACGAAAATGAATATTTTTTAATTAAACGATACTTTATCATGAGTAAAATAAAATTATATATCTTACTTTAGAGAACATTTTAAGCTCAATTAAATGTTCTTTGGAGTTATTTGTTCTTCTGAACTTGTTGAATGAATGGTATTATGTCAAAAGTGCGTGCTGTTTTTATACTCCAAATTTCAAGTTAAATCTTGACAAGTAGACTGATAAGTTGTATTACGAGTACAGGGTGACAAACGGGTTTTGTTTTAATTTTTTTTTTTAAATTTGTACACTATGACATACTTAATTATGGTGAGAATATTTTTTCTCTTGCAAACTTAAGTATTTTATATTTTTTTAATTTTTACAACCATTATCAGAAGTAATTGATAATGGTATGTAAATTTAGTGTTGTAACTGGTAACGTATAAATTAAAAATATTATTATACTAAAAATATTTTTTCGAATGTCTAAACTATAAATGTTAGAATCAATGTATAAATCGCAGTCATAGTTGTAGAATTAAAAATGTTAATTATATATTTTTTGTAGTTTTTTTGCCCTTTTTTAATAAAATAATAAACGCGACAACTATTAGGGACAACATAATATTATTCGTTAATATGCATGGTTAATATTTTTGTAATAATAATAATATCTTAAATGCATCGTAGGAAGCGGCTGGATGCAAAACGTGGGCAACCGTGCGTGGTGGCGATCCTTGGTAGATGCCTACATTCAAGTGAAGAGATACGGGCTGGTCGCCATGATGATGATGGTGATAAATAATAATACGTACGGTTTTACCAAACTATACTGTACCCAATAGCGATTTGAGGAAATAATGGCTATTGTCCACCACGCTTGCCTAGTCGATACCTTGATTCGCAAACCAAATAACTCCTCTGAGGCAAACTTTACAGGGGAGACTAAAAACGTTATAATTTTTTTTTGTATGATACGAGAAAAGGAAAAAGACAATTTTACATTGGAAATTATGGCTCGTATTAACCGATAGACCTTTTAAAAATTAAATTCTAATTGTCATTAAGTTTCTCCCGTATCAAAAAGTCATTTTCAACCAAAAGTGGTTATTCGTTTTGCGAATTAAGGTATCGTAGTGCTAATTGGTATATTATGTAGATTTTGGTTTTTGTTGTTGTTGTTGTTGTTGTTGATTTGCCATCAGTCTCTATACTATAATCAAATGAACGAAAATTGGCGTTTGCATAAAATAAGGCCAGTGCCCTATTCTATATAAAGTTAAGGCAATCCAGTCTGCAACAGCTCCTCGGTTATAATATATATTTCTTATCCATGAATGAAATAGATAAAAGTCATTTCTTTTAGCTAGCTTGACTGAAATTGTAACATGCTTCTACTAAATTGACAAAAAAAAATTCATTACTGAACAAGTGTATCTATAAGGTCGGCAGCGCACTAGCAGCATTTGTGACGTACCTTGTGCTACCATAGCCACATATCATTAAGGTGGCGCTGGACGAGCGTGGGAACTCAATTATAGGTATTTGGGAGAATTTATTGTCTCAACTTACTATAATGCTAATAACCTAACACAGAATGCGAAGCAACACATACGCGCTCTTATTCAACTCGCGAAACATACACCAGCTATTCTAATATTTTAGAACAGCCTTTATAGATGGTAATAATTACTATTAACACCCCAATTTTAATGTACATAGCAAGGATGTTTTCATTGCAAAACATTATTGGCTTTCAGTCAATAATTACGAGAATTCAACCAGCGAAAATGTGTAGAGTGGCAAATGATAAAGAGGTTTTTAGTCAGAATGAATACAAAGTATAATTAAATTAGTTTTATAAAAAATTGTCACAGCTTACGTATTGTTATAGCTACTAAAACGTACCTAATAGCGAGAATTTCGGAATACTTTAAAAAATCACGGCTTGGTAACGTTGAATCATTTAAAACTTAATCAATATTTTAATAATTCAAAAGCCGTTTCAATCATTTAAGTGTAAAAAGAAATATGGCACTGAATTTAAAGTAAATGCTTGTCAATACTTTCACCAGAAATCGCATAGATATGTCTTCCTATAAACGAAGCATATCACTAGACTTCACTAGTGTCACTTTTCATCATGTCGTACACATTATGTCGGTGAATGTCTGTATTATTTATATGTATGTGTGTATATACTATTGTAGCATATCTACGGAATCATTACGGAATTATATATTTTGTGCTAGTAGAACCTTTGATTTACTATGTATAAAACTGTGGGCCGCAATTGCATAATGTTTCTAATAAGTCCTTTGTACTAAGCAATTTGGACTCTTAGGCGTATTTTTAGATTCAGATTCATTGTAAAAATTAGGCAGCCATTCTGCAGTCTGTGTCTTATTCTGTGTAAATATGTAGTTGGGCAAATAGTTTTGTTTCATAGTGTCTATTCTTCTTCAATAAAATTGATCTTACAAAATATATACAGTCTCTCCTAAGGGCTGTGTTATATTTGCTGCTTAAACATACGGCTTTTGGATTCTTGTTCAAGTTAAAGTTAAATAAATCATAGTTTTCGACTAGAGATTTATTCAAATAACGTTTTAACAATTAACATTTATAACATATAGGTACAGGTACAAAAAGACGTTTCAGTGATGATGATGGTGTTCAGACTGGATGTGCTTAGAGGGCTCAGAGTGCTTCACGTAGGCATTGAAACTGTAAGAAAATATAATATAATTACATTAATTCTTTATTAAAAATTGATTAGATCAAGTGTGAGGTACGAAAAGTTAAGCACGGATCAAATGTGTTTACCACATGAAAGATCAAGTCTGAGAAAGAGTAAAATATATTAATGCTGTATAAGATACCACTGTAAAATATTTAAACATAATTCATATAAATAAAAACAAAATTAATCAAATAAAAATCAAGTTCGAGGAAAGTTACTATGATGCCCGGTTTTTATTTATTAAATTACATATCGGATGACACAGTCCAATAGTTTTTGATAAAACAATCTCTGTGGATCAGCTAGTAAGTAAAAAAATCTCTAATTTAGGTAGTAATCAATTATTTGACTGGATTTTCTCTGATCTTTTTTAAAAATGTCGTAATTAAGATTAAGAATCGTGTTTCCAGTTAACAAATTAACTCACCCGCTGTGCTTGTCGGAGTTGTATTCGACAGTGCGGACAGAGCCATCGGCTTCATGCAGACTGTATACGCCCTTGACAACATCACCGTCGCGAGCCTCGTGTTGGAACTTCCTGTCGCCGGTGTGAGGGTCTTCCACTTTGTATTCAAATTCGTATTTAGGGTGAGCCTGCAAATTAAAAGCAATTTAGAATCAATACTACCTAAACATGATATTAATCATGCTGTTGTTGTCAATTGCAATCGTTGTCAAGAAATGCATGTACAATAAATTCCCGAAAAAAGTATCTGATAGAATACAAATGATTTCAATGAATTTATTAGTCACTTTGAAAAAATACCAAAATACATTGGTTTATGATGTGTCAAAAAAACCCTCAAATCACATTGTAATCCATCATTTCTAAAAATGTGAAGTGCGATTCTTGAATCGCGAATAAGTACACTTGTGTACTCGTACTTGTAACTTTATCTATAGAAAATTTGTGCAATCCATTACTTTATATTATAAATGTTAAGTAAAGTCATGCTGTCATGCTTAGCAGTCAGGAATACAGAAAAGGAAATAATATTATTCCACTCCAAAGTAGAATATACAAAATCAACCAATAACAACTGTGTCAATAAAGTCAGTGTCTGATAGATCGAATAGAAATTGGGTTATAAAATATTTTTAATTATTAATAAAACTTACATAATAGTCATGATGTTCTTCAGCATGATGCTCATGATGAACTGGTTCGGCGTGATGTAGGGCTACGACTGGAGCATGATGGACGATTGGGGCATGGTGGACAATGGGAGCATGGTGGATAGCAACAGGTTGGATATGCACTTTATGTTCCTCGTGGTGGGGATGGGAAACCTCGTGCCTAATTATGGACTGAGAAGAAACAGCGTGACCATGGTAATGGTGATCCTGGGCGCAGGCGGCCGACAGCGCGAGAGCGAGGATAACAAACTGAAAAGTACAAAAATATGGTATCGATAAGTCAGTACTAGAAAAGAACAATCTGAAATTTAAGTTATTAAGGCATCTAATGTTCCAGTCTAGATAAAATGTGGCGAGTGTCTACTGTAGCCTGTATTGTACTGTAGAAAGTCTTATTTTATATTAGAAAAAAAGGTCGCCATGTGAACCATGGGATTCTTCTCCAAGAAGACGATTTTGATGCGTGTTTATGATAGAGATACTGATAGAGAAAATAAGTTTGAAAATAGATGCTATAAAGTATTTATTCGATTACTTAATTAATTTGCTTAAAATTTGACAAGCAATAATCTTTTATTTAATAATTAAAAATCTTACTTTAGAAAACATTTTTGTTTTAAAAATGTTTTTTGTTGGTATTTGTTCTTCTGAATTTGTTCAATGAATGATGTTTTATTTTATGTACGCACTGTTTTTATACTCCAAATTTTGAGTTAAATCTTGACAACTAGGCCGACAACTTGTATTACCATGCAACAGGGTGACAAACTGGTTTTTGTTTTAAATTCGGTTAAATTGGTACACTTTGTACACTATGACATAATGTTATTGTAATAACAGCTCTCTAGTGCACCATAAATTTTAGTAGTTATATAAAAAGGTGAGAATAGATCTACATATTCTCTGTTTATAGAAAAAGGAAAGAATAGATTTTCACTGTAGATGAAATTTTCCAGGTGGGAGTATGAAATTCTATTTCAATAGATATCGTGACCGTTTTGTAACTAAATTATATGATTGATCAAAGGAAGAAAGAATGAAAGAATTTTATTCACGCAACACAAAGCCACAAACATACAACACTATGATAGTTTAGCTAAATGTATTTAAGTGTATGTATAAATAATTTTTTGCAATAGTTTTAAGGCTTGAAATTGGCACGATAACCTCATATTGCACTGATTTTATTTGAAAATGCGAGATGATTTTAAGGTGTTCGCATTTAGTTAATTAATGAAACGAAATTTAATGACAAAAACAGATATCTAGACGCACCGTGTAATAACTATCCTATGTGTTGTTCATCAGGCGGTACAAGTGTGTTACATTACATACGAGTACAATTTGCACAATATAATCATCAATACTAATAATAAATCTGTAAGGGTTGGTGATGGAGTAAGTTACTTTGTTTTCAGAGATATCGTGTTTATAGGCTCTATACATGATACTGAAACTAAATTGACCATTTTTACAATTTTTTTCTGTATGTATGTTCCTCCATAACTCTTAAACGAATTAACTGATTTTTATGAATTTATCTACCAAATAAACATTTAGACGTATAGAACACAGGATAGGCTACTTTTTTCTTTTTCAACGCGGACAAAGTCGCGGGCGCCAGCGAGTGAATAGAATATTTGTAGATGTCCTAATAAAGAAAGGGAATTTTACAGTTATACTGAGATCTTATAAGATGTCTCTTAATAACAAGACCATTACAAGCCATTGAATATTTTATGTAGTTTAATTTCACAAAAGCATATTAAAAAAATAATAAAAGAAATAGAACGTTTGGAAGACCACAAAAATTTCTACCAAAGTCGCCGAAATATGTTTTTCTAATTTATCCTTAAGAATCATCAATAGGTTCTTAATCAATAGGTTTGTAGTGAATCATCAAAAGGGTAAATGAAATTCAGTTGTTATATGAAAATACATTTATTTACCTACATCGTTATCAAACACAATTTTCCCCTCATCACCTTACAATAATTACTTCTAACGTTTCATAAACTGTAGTCAATTGTCCGAAACGTGTTTTACAATGTGAACTACCTTTTATAATGAAGTTGAAAACTTACAAACTAAAAGAAAATATAATACAACAGAAAATATAATATCTAATCGAAAATAGATACTGAAATTGGAAAATCTAACTAATTTGGGCCTTGTAGTCCCGACATTGATACATCTTATGAAACGTCTTTCATACTATCATCTATTACAACTAGGGCTGCCAACAATTTCTACATTACGAATTTTCTCTATTTAATTCCATTTTAATTGAACTTATTTGAGGGGACGAAATGTGGCTCTAAAAGCGCCATTTCATAAGTTTCATAAAGTAACATAAAACATGTTCAATCAATAGTAATTTTATAATATAAATCACTAAGCGGTACATGTCTATCTGAATATTTATCATACTCGTATATTAATCTTTCGGGTAATGTTCCCTGAAAAAAGTATATTGAAAATTGGCAAGCCTTCTATTACTACCTCGTACCGTCACCTAAAGCGTACGTTGTTGCATTCCGTCCGTTCTTAAGCTAGGAAAATTTATAATGTAAATAAATAGGAGTCGTTTTAGAGGACCGATGTAACTGGTACATTTCTATCCGAGAATGTGACCGTGCGCTAATCCCGGCGCAGCTACGATAGGAGCTGCCGCTGCAGGGTGGCCGGCGTGACCTTGTCTGCTCACGACAGCATTGAACCTTAAAATAAATATATAATATTGAACCTCAATATTAAAATATCTCATTCATCTAATTCATACATAACAAAATAAATCCTTTGCTGTTAATCCATCGAAATTCTACAATGGAATTTTCGTCACAAATGCCAAAGCGGCACATAAAAAGAACGCCTTTGAGAGAATCATGGCGGACTCGCCTTCACGCGTCAATGGTAAAAGGTAGTAACGATCAACTTCTACTATTTCATTTTAAACTCTAATGGGTTGACGTGAAGTCACATTTTCTTTAAATTACGTACTTATTATTATGTTTGTTTTGTTTTAAATGACAGTTCATGCTCTACGCATATGTCACTTTTAAATGTTCCATAAAATTCGTAGTGTTTTGTATGGCATGCGGGTTCCATGTTGTAGTAGTTTGATGTGTTAATCCGATAAAATTGTGAGATTTCAAATCGGATCGTGAGGAAAGTGTTTATAATCGTGTTATTATAAACAAGTTATAAGTAATAACATAATACAGTTGGTTCTGGTCTAGGTCTGTTAAGCATACTGGCAGGGCACACTGCGTTTCGCAGCAGTAACCATGCCCCCATAGAAGACCACCGTGTAATAGCAGCATGTCTATCAAAGTTGGCTCTGATCTGGGTGTACACAGGTCTGAGTGTTTATTCTTGCTGATTTATCAATTTATTTATTTACTTACTAACTGGTGCCCGCGACTTCGTCCGCGTTGAAAAAGAAAAAAGTAGCCTATCCTGTGTCCTGTACGTCTAAATGTTTATCTACCAATTTTCATGGAAATCAGTTAATTCGTTTAAGAGTTATGGAGGAACATTCATACATACAAAAAAAATTCTAAAAATCGTCAATTTAGTATCAGTATCATGTATAGAGCCTATAAACACGATATCTCTGAAAACAAAGTAATTTACTCCATGACCAACCCTTACAGATTCATTATTAGTATTGATAATGACTATTATGTAGGATGTCTACTATATTTATTTGTATGTATATTACCCGTTGTGGTCATCGGCCGAATAGTTGACAGTGCGGACGGTACCGTCGGGTTCTACCAGTGAGTATTGTCCCTTGACGACATCACCGTCGCGGGCTTCCCATTGGCTCTTTTGATCGCCTGTGTGGCCGTCAGCAACGCCATAGTTGAATGTGTAGCGGGGGTGGGCCTGGAAACACACATATACATAGTTTTACTTCTCTATCTTTGATTTATTTTGAATCTGGGAACAGAGAGTCCACGTTTCGTGTATAGTTGTAGTATTAATCACTATTGAACTTCTTTTAGAATGCCAAGACAAGAATATATTAGATGCCTACAATACTTACCATAGATTTATTTATTTTTCTAAATCGATACCTTAATTCGCAAAACCAAATAACTCCTCTGAGGCAAACTTTACAGGGGAGACTAAAAACGTTATAATTTTTTTTTGTATGATACGAGAAAAGAAAAAAGACAATTTTACATTGGAAATTATGGCTCGTGTTAACCGATAGACCTTTTAAAAATTAAATTCTAATTGTCATTAAGTTTCTCCCGTATCAAAAAGTCATTTTCAACCAAAAATGGAGTTATTCGTTTTGCGAATTAAGGTATCGAAATGCATTTTATTATGAATCTAGCTTACATTTGGAAATTACCCACAATATTATCTAAATGAATCATATTTTTTTTATAATATTGGAACCACTAGTTTAGGAGATCTAATGCCTTCAAAGATACGTACGTCTCATTTGCAGTTTAGCATGAGTACGAGCCTTAATGTAAGTCGTAAGTGAATTTTCAGCTTGTTTGTAACTCTTTATAATTAGAAAACCCATGTGAAATTAAGTGTAAACAAAGAAATTATAAAGTACGCACATATACTTCAACAGGGGCAGCGGCGTGTGCGATCGGCGCCCGAAGCAATGGTGCGGCGGCGTAGCCGTGACCTGCAACCGTGCTGTTATTATTGTACACATCATGATATATCATCTTCAACCCAGTGATATGTTAAACAAGAGGATGCGCCCTTACCATACTACTAGTGACAAAAAAATGGTCCTCCAATTTGCACATCTAGTTACTAAAAATAATTTGTTTTCATTGCCATCTTAATACTTATTTTTATTTCTTATTGGCGTATTCTGTTATTGTAAAGTGTTCTCATTGGTTGGTTGGACATATCACTGGTCAAGTAGGCATTTTCGTATCTTTCTACGCACAGAATGAACACCCGTCATTGGTGCCAATTTCCGATTTTGACACCGGCGCGTCGGTGCCACGTACTAGGAGCGTTAGCCTTGTCCTATATAGAAGTCATTGCTTCAACCCAAATATGTTTACTCAACTAAGTTATTGTGAGTGTAGAAAAAAATGTTAAATTTAGGGAAACCAAGAGGACATTTAACTAGACACGATACGCTGTGTGATTTCAAGTATTTTATACCTAACAAATATTTTATCAATGCGAAAGAAATAGATTGTTTGTTTATTACGATGTTGCCTGTTGCCTTAACTATTCAACCGATCTGCCTTAACTTACGAAATTTTGCATACGCGTTTTCAGGGATACAGAAATGGAGATAGGGTACCTTTCATCCAGAAAAAAAGATACTGTTCTCGAGGGATCATCTAAAAATATAATATAAAAATAAATGACCAATAATTTTGTCAGGGGTGTATTTTTAACGCTTAAGAAGAGAACGGCTGCAGTCGCGGTCAAAAGCTGGTACACCATAAAATGAGACTCTGTAGAACATATTCGCCGTACTGTGGATGTTTGTTAGAGAGCAAATTTATAGCACCTTAAAAGACTTTAAGTTAAACAATCGACAATTACAATACTCTATCGACTTTCTTAAAAGAAAACAAAATTTCTTTAACTTACTTTACGTTTCACGGTCTATACGAAATCTTTAAATGGAATTTGCTAGCACGTCCTATAAATATATACAGGATAAAAATATGTTCAGATTGAAAGCTGAGCTTGACGCTATGTTTCTTGACACAAGGTTTGTTTGAAGGAAACTATAGATATTCGTTACCTAGACCCAATCCTAAAGCTGGGGCGTATCCGCCGTATCCCGCATATCCACCGTATCCTGCATATCCACCGTATCCAGCATATCCGTGTCCGGCGATAGCAGGTGCGCCTAGAACTATGCTTTGTGAAGACAGAGCGCCATGTGGAGCCGCAATCAGTCCACAACGAACTACGCTTACAAGCGCACAAGCAATGATGACCTGCGTATTATAAATATTTTTTTATTTTAAATAAAAAAAAATTTCAATATCTATCTGACATATTAATTTAACACCATTTATAAAGCTTTGTTTAAACAAATAATATTATTTGTCACACATATTTTTTTTTGAGGTAAAGAACAAAAAATCAATATAAATTATGTCCTTAATATCATTAGTTTGTATTTCAGGCATTATAATTTTCAAAATGCCTCAAAAATTAACTACGCGTATACAAGTTATGTAGTTTAGTAAAGTAAATATTATATTGAAAAAAAAATCATCAATTTCATATTTAAACTGTTATTATTATTACTGGTGATTTTTAATAATAAATTTAATTATTATAACATTTGTTTCTTTTGCTTCTAATTTAAGAGGTTATTACATAGCAACTTTTATATGTTGCTTTTCTTTCATGAAGAAAACATTTATGGTTTCAAAAATATTTCATGATAAATTAGCAAACTTTATAGGTTTATCCCGGCCTCCATTCATTTTAGTTCAAAAATATTTCAAAAATATTACATGTGGGTAATGCTAGTGATAAAATTAAACCTTTAACACCTACCATACATTTACAAATTTATAAAAAAATAATTCAAAATTAAATAAAATTTAATGAAAAGAAATTTTAAAAAACTTCCGGGTGAATTGTTAAATTTTGAACACCTGTTTTAAACACTTTTCTATGCACAAAAAACAAAACACTGCTTGATATATTTCACATTACCTTTGCGTACATATTCTGTTTAGTCTAAGTCTAGCACGATACTATACTGTTAGCACTAGGGCCTGTTGTGTGTCAAATTGTAAGATAACTGGCGTTTATATAGCTGTTGTATGTCCTATAGGTACAAACCTGGAGTCCCGCCCGGTGTCGTACGAAGGAAATGTACGGTGCATATGTCTAGTGGGCGCTGCCCGATACTGAACTAGATTACTAGAATTATATGGACTTGCACATTTTCTTTTGTATCAACTTTATCATAAAACACCAAGAAAAGTCTAGTATTATCCAAAGATATGAAAAGTTCAATTATTATAATTCGGTAGATTGGTTAATAGGGACACAAACTATGACAAAACTATTACTGCACCTTTCAAAAAATTGTCTTACTTTACGGTTAGTGTATTTTTTGCATACAATAAATTAAAAAAAAAAACTATGGTTATAAAATACTAAATTTCATTTAAATTTATTTATTTGTTAATTATATATTTAATAATTTAAATTGACTAAACACCGATTAAGCTACCGTTGAGGCTCTTACCGTTGTTCAGACCAATCAGACCAGAGGTGAGAGCAGTAACCAACTTTTGAAGTTGCATGATCTCGACATCTTACTAATATCAGACTCATTTCACGAGTAATAGCCTATAGTTAAAATAAAAAACTACAGTCTGTAGTCTACCAACCATCCGGATGGTACAGCGTACGGCGGGACAGCTGTAATCATAAGAACTTCTATTAAACACACGAAGAAATTCAGTTCAAAACGGAAGCCATTCAAGCAACCACTGTTACAATTCATGACAAACATGGTAACATCATCATCTCTTCTGTGTACTGCCCACCCAAGCACAGAATAACTGAAGCTCATTTTACGGAGTACCTTACGTCCTTGGGCACTAGATTCAATGCCGGTGGAGACTGGAATTCTAAACATGTCCAATAGGGATCAAGACTAAATACAACTAGAGCCAGAGAGCTGAAGAAGTGTATCAACGGAAATCACCTTACTGTAATTTCCACAGCTGAACCTACTCATTGGCCAACTGATCCAAACAAGACTTTTACATAACAAAATGAGTTTCTAGACTCTTCAACAAAATAAAAACAATCTTAGACGGATCATCAAACCATATACCGGTCATCCTAACTGTCGGCACCCAAACAAGCTAGCCGTGCTGCTGACCCTACCCGATACCATGAATCGCCTCAAAAGGCGCAGAATACCCAGATTCGACAACCCGGCCTAATTGATGCCGCGGCCGTTGGCCACAGGGGCCTTTTCTCAATTAAGACTTGGTTCCTCAAATAGAAGAGCGATCACATGATTTGAAAAAAAAAAAAATATTGATGCAACATTTGCAACAAGACAAGTGTATCGTGAAATAAATTTACGAGTATAATTTTAATATTTAGAAAAAAAACTAAGTTTTTAAAGTAAAATGCTTAGCAGCATATCCATATAATGTCTAACACACTTAACCAAACTGACCACGAAACGATATAAGAACCTTAAATATGTTCGTGATATGTATCTCCACTAGATTACGGAATAAATTATATTAGTTATGGTTGTAGTAGTTCGTTGTTCATTTTAAAAGACAATAAACTTTGGGTTTATTACTTTAAAACTACGACTTGTTTCCTTTTATAGTCTCCCATACAATGATTTAGCTTAAGCTTAAAAGTCATTTTTAGGTATTTAATGGAACATAAATTCAAAGTTTAGAATTATGAACATAATTATGGATAAATTAGGAATCAATATAGAAAAAAAATGGGAAAATCTGATTGCTTTTAAGTGAGAGATTTACTTACAGTGTAATTTTAAGCTTTTAAGTTTTTCCCCAACATTGAAAGCGACTCACAAGACAAGACATATAATTAATTCACAACTATAATATATTAAATAAAAATAAACTAAAATGCACGTAGTTCCCGTGTGGGAGGTAAATAAAAACTTTTCCCAAGTCAAACGCTAAATATGGTCATAAGGTTTAATGTAACTTTGCAGAATTGCGAGTTCGTGACTTACGCAAATCAACACCCTAAAAGACTTTTTGTCTTTAAGTAAAACAGACATAGACAGCCTTAATGGATATATAAAATGAGCATAGTGTAGAATACAATATGAATTTTGAAACTTTTTATACATTTTTCCCAAAATACCAACGGCAACCGATTTTTGTATAAAAAACATAATTTTCATGGTAAACGTGGCCAGGTTCAGCTTGTATTACATAAATAGTAGAAATGTTCTATTACTATGGCAACGCTGATAGATTTACTAACCGAGTGTAAGAATAGAATCAGATAATCCTGTTTTACCGGTAATATAATTTTAGATTGACATTAACATGCACTACATAATGTTAATATTTGTTTCCATTTAGTTCATTGTACAACAAAAACGTTAAATCATAAGCAATAGTTTATTACTCAATGATCTGTCTATAGCAGAACAAGAACTACTTGTCGCTGAATACTAATTAGGGCTACTTTTGGGTTTCTATAGCTAGTTTATTTATATAAATTTGATAAGTAAAGAATTTCGCGATACGTAAACTATTATAGAATTTAAGTAGTGCGTATTAGAGCTGGTGCACACTAGTCGTTTTGAAGTTCTTATGGACGAAATAGACGATCAAGCGTTTGGCGTGAGGCAATGGCGCCGATTTTACATACAGTTTTTGACATCAAGCCATCAGTTTTTACCATTCACGATCTAATTTTGGCTTCACGCCAGTTAATTTGACACGATGGACTGACCGTGTATTTGGTCCATAAGAGTGAGTACACATTGAGCGCTTGGCGTTGCGTTAGTAGAACTTCATAGTTCTCAAAGCGCGTGTTAGCAAAGTGCGCGCTTTAAAACGCCTAGTGTATATCAGCTCTTACAGTCATTTGGAGAATCCGTTTGTTGGCAGTAATCACTCCCTTACAGAAGACCACCTTGAAATATAGCATATGTGCTGCTGGGTTCAGTGAGTAAGTAAGGGATGTCCCTATTCCCTCCTAATTTCTATCTTTAATCCTACTATAGACCGTCGATAGCAGAAATAAATATAGACGGTATCGTATGGCAACGCCGATAGCGTTTCTTGTGTTATAGGCGACTGTAGCCACTTACCATCAAGCGGACCGTCAGCCGGTCTGTCGACTGAATGACCAGTGAACTAACAATTTTACTCGAGTAATTGAAAGACTGTTACGCAGTAACGAAATCAAGGTTAAAAAAAAACTTATTTATTTTACCACTAATTTTGATAAGCCTGGGTTGAATGAATTCTTCGATTAAAAAAAATACGGCATGAAATCAATAACAGTTAATTGTAAAGGTTAATTTAATATTATTGAATTAAGTCATCGTGAAACTACAGAGTAGGTAATGAAATGAGTAATGACCGAGGCGTGGACGACTGTCGCGTCTCAGATGTCAAGTAAGGCAGGTATTATCTTGCAGTAGTGACTCATCTATTCGATGTCAGTAACCTCTGTGTCCCACTGATGTTTATATTTTTTTGCCTTTTTAAGTTTTAGTTGCTTGGTAATAGCGATTTCATTAGCGTGGACTTAATTTTAAGCGTTTATGAAAATATGTCGAGATTTAAACCAAGTTAACTAAAGAACTAAAGATTAAGTTGACCAATTCTATATTATTAATTAATGTAAAATTAATTAATAATTAATATAAAATTAACTAATAATATTAATTTAGTTATAGACGATATGTAAAGATTTCGCGGTGATTACTCCTCAGTAATCATGTTTGGGGAAAATTAAAAAAACGCTTAGGTTAGTGCCTTATAAGAAATAAGCGCCATCTAGTGATCGTGCAGATTATAATCGACTATGAATTATTAATTATGAAATCGTCATAAAATAGAATAAAAGCATAGAGTAGTTTCAAGGATTAGCATGAACAAAAATACAGACCAGTGTTAAAAATAACTATTTTTTTTCTTCAAATTATTTCACTTGTAAATGAGTCCACCAAACCGACAAAGAAAATAAAACGTCAAACGTTTAAATAACTTTCCTAAGAAGTCTAAGTGGTCTAGAAATGGAATGTTGGAATTGCAAATTTGTAAAAACGACATAATTTTAGTTCATATGGGCATTGTAGATACGAAAACATTCTTTCCAGCATGACGTCTCCAGATATAGTGTATTTCAACGGAATAGTTTGCAAACAAACGCGCTAAATTTGAATGGTCCATAAATACAACATTGCATACCATATTGATCATTTTGTAATATAATAACTTAATTACACTATAGTCAATAATCCATTTAGATACGCATAGATTTCATATTTAGCTATCATAGTTATTCAATTCATTACACACGCGTGGGTGGTACTCCTTACATTATTGTTACGTGAATCCCTCTGTTTATTATAAATGCATATATTATTATATAACTTTGATACGATACGACTATCCCACAACTTTTTATTTTCATAATACGAAAGTTAAAAAAATTCTAAATCTATATAGAAAGCCTGAAAGATTGTAGAGTACAGACCATAGTGTTCAAAATGATTAAAAAAAAATTGCTCGTCGGGACAAAGTATTCACTTATATTATAGCAGTCCTTCGGTCGAGTAAAATTAATTTATTAAATACTAACTGGCGCCCGCGACTTCGTCCGCGTTGAAAAAGAAAAAAGTAGCCTACCCTGTGCCCTGTACGTATAAATGTTTATCTACCAAGTTTCATGAAAATCAGTTAATTCGTTCCAGAGTTATGGAGGAACATACATACATACAATACCTACACTTACAGATTTATTATTAGTATTGATTATTTGTCAAGGGTTATACGTATTTTGATTAAATATTATTATTTTACCCTAATTTGTCCGGATTCGGTTGACCACTACAATGTGTAAACCCAAAAGGAATACTTTAATATTTTTCATATAAAAAAAATGATGACGTAATAACTGGAAAACTGGCAGGTGGCGGATGATGTTGGCGGTGGCAGGTCCCGTCGTGAGTTTGCCCGAGATGGTACCTTCACTTTCGGGTACGCCGAGCCAGTCTCAGTCGTTGGGTTTTAACCGGTACGAGACCGGCATAACTCCACAACGTCCCCTACGCTGCAAGGTATCCATTAGGATTTCCCAACGTTAAAATAAAAGGTGGCGGATGTCCACCCAAGTATACTTACTAAGACTGTTACTAAACTTTCCTGGAAATAATCTCCATATGCGAACCTTCCTACAGGATATAATGTAAATTTATATAAGCGCCCCTTTCACCAACGTCAAGTAGGCTAAACCGTCACTTAAACCTGTCACCGGGAATAATTTAGCTGATATACCTTTGTTTGTACGGTAAACGGCCCAAACATTAAATAGAAAATAATTAAAAAAAAAACCCCTATCGAATGATGCAGTAAACCGAGTGCATAATTCAATAAAACAGAAAATGATTTCTAAAAGTAACTAATCAACACTTTACTTGTAGTTGGTGAATATAATAAGTATACTCATTATACTATACTTATTATACTAAGCGCCTCTTTCACAAACGTCAAGTAGGCCAAACTGTCACTTAAAGTCAGCGGTAACCGGGGATAATGGAGCTGATATACCTTTGTTTGTACGGTAAACGTCCCAAACATTAAATCGAAAATATTTTTTTAAAAAAAATCGCCTATCGAATGATGCAGTAAACCGAGTGCTTAATTCAATAAGAGAGAAAATGATTTTTAAAAGTAACTAATCAACACTTTACTTCTAGTTGGTGAAAGAGGCGCTAAGTATAATAAGTAGTAAGCAGGGTGAAGTGAAGACAGCATACAAAACGTTGATTCCAATAAAGCTTATTTTTAAATTATATACACACATAATATATATTATATCAATATGTCATCAATGATGCGATCTAAATTACGCAACGACAGGTGCAGACTGCGGACCGTTAACGAAAGGAAGTCGGTCTCCATTCATATGTATATTGGTTGTCTGCGAGATTTCTTGTTATAAATGAATTATTAATATTAACAGTAATATTGTTCAGAAGACTTTTTGTGGAAACACAGACATAATCTGCTAGTCATTCGGACAGCCGACAAAAGGTAAACAAATATTAATGAGACGTGTTTTTCTGTCTCTTGCTTGAGTAAGGATGCTATAGACACCATTATTCCTGTTTTGATCTTTTTACTTCGCCCTTTTACGTTTTCAATAATTCCTGCATGCTTATTTAATAAGATATGTTAAAATTTGTTTAAAACAACTTACTAATGCAATTTGAATAACTTATTTGATAATTATAAAATATCTAAAAAGCAGTTACAGTAATTACTGAAAACAGGTCGAGTATACATTACGTACGAATATCAATACAACCTATGATTAGTTATAATGAGTTATAACCCACATCACAGTTTTGCTACTTAAAATCAGTAAATAATTTGTGAAATTCAAAATATTTATAATATATGCCTTTAGGCAGCTAATTCTGGTTTGCTAGTTCTAAAATATGAATTAATGAAATAGGCACTTATTTCATTAATTCAAAATAGGTAAGTACTTACTTGTTTGATGGGTATATTTAATTGGTAAATTCAATTAAAAAAAATCTCAAGAAAAATTCTATTACAATTTAACTATCAGAGATTAAAATAATATTCAAAACATATGATTTCTGTTTACCTATGTTAAAAACTACACAGAATTGGGTACAAGTTTTTTTTTACATTCATGCAGTCTATTATATGTCTGTTCTCCATTTTCTATATATTTTCCATATATTTTTCTAGTCTTAGACAATATTCAATTCGATATGAGGTTTTCTGCAATACCAATTAAAACTCCCCGGGTATAAGAAAAGGCACATCTAAAGGCAGATGAAGTCGGGGGCAATAGAATGTTTTTGCAAAAAATAGTCCGTTTGGTGCTACCGGTAATACCACCGGTAGTACCACGGGTAAGAAGCATTTTTACTCGTATAATATTTAAAATAAAAAGGGATACAAAAAAATGGCCCTGACTGTACAATTTCTTTATTCAGATTTAGTTCTGTCGTACATTATTTTTGCATGTGTTCTGAGGGAAATTTGTGTGTATTCTTAATATCTTTTTTTGTTGTGTTAGATGTTTCGTATTTATGCAAATAGATGTTTCTATTCTATTCCATTCCATAAAAAATGAGCATTATTATGATCCAATTGTCCAATAAGTAGGGGGGCACTTGCGGCGCGTGTCACCGTCTCAAACGCATTGCGACAATGCCGGCCGTGTCATGGCCGCGCCTACCAGTGAATGTACATGGTATGTTATGCCTGCATTGCTTGAATTAAACATATCACTAAATCGTGGGACATTTAGGGCTAACACTATACACTAAATTTTTATCGTACTGTTTCGTTTAAGCCTAACAACTCAGTCTTGAAGTCAGCTTTTGTTCAGTAGACAGAGTTGTTCGTGCCTTACAATAAATGCTAATAATGCTAAGTTAATAATGCTTTCAGTCATTATTAACTTTAATTGATTGAATATTATTGAAGAAAGACAGACTGTATAGATAAAATTAGTCGAAAGGAGAAGATTACAAATTTACATATTCCTATTTCCTCCCTAGAGCTATTATGTCAGTGCGTTTACCTGTAAGTTTAGTGGACGCCATGTACTTAATATGCGACCAACATTAAAGAAAATTAAACGAAGACATTAAAAATTATGTCCTCATGCAAATAGACGCAAAATTAATTCGAAATATTTATAAATATTTCAAGAAGGAAGGGTACAATTGGGAAGGGTGCAATTGACGACTGTGTCCTGTCACTACTAAGCTTTCATAATTTGCTTGTCCCTTGTGTAAGTGACATACTCGTTGCTTCATAAAAAGGTGTTAGTATCGATACGTTTATAAAAAAAAAACCTCAATACATGATATGTTTACATTAGTAAATAGCTCAAACGTCCTTGTGAGGTAATATTCGTGCGGCCAACACTCCCACTCGCTCCAGTTTCTTACCGCAGCACTTTCACTATCATTGTGAGATTGCTTTGCGTAATATGCATGACGCATACAATTACCGATACAGTTTTGACAAAAAGTAATTAGCGAATTTCTATAGCACCTTCAAGATGAATAAATACATACTTTTAAGTTAACTATAATTACTTATAGATGGTTTAATGTTATCTTTTTTACACGTAATCTAAAAAAAAATGTAAATTAAATAATGAAATCTAAAACGAGCAGTGTCCACATTAAATATATTTTTCATAAATTTTTAAATAATTTGTATACGTTGTGTTTATTTTGCTGTAACATGTTTTTTAAATTTTTGTCTGTTTGTCTGGTGCGAAAATTCGAATACAACGCGTAAGACCTCAATATAATATTGTAAGTGAATCAGTTCTCAAGTTTATAGAACACTTTTTTCTTTTACGTTTTTACCTGTCATTGCTTATTATTCTATCATTGAATCACTTTATCTGTAAAAAGAGTTGGTTTTTTTAAATGTAACCAATCTGGATACGAATATCTATAATATACCAATATAATAATAAAGCTGAAGAGTTTGTGTGTGTTTGGTTGTTCGCGCAAATCTCAGGAACTACTGGTTCGAATTGAAAGATTCTTTTTGTGTTGGATAGTCCATTGATCGAGGGAGGCTTTAGGCTATTTACTTAGTGTGACCGAAAATTTATATTATCCTTATTTAGATTAACGCCATCTATTGTTCAGTGGCAGAACTATTAAGACAAACAGCTTTGACTCAACAAGTCGGCTACTCACCGCGAGAGGGCGCGATAATCAAAGGCCTATATAACATTTTGAATGCTAAGTCGACGGCACCAGCTAGTGCCGTGTGGGAAATTTAGCCACTTGTTATACGAGTAAATAAATTCTAATTGATTAAGAATATAAGTAGATTTTGTCTTTAAACCTTTATAAATGTCGAGAAGTGCTCAGGTAGCGATATCTTTTTTATCATAACATTTTTATCTATAATAGTTATAATAGACAGGAAATTGTTGCATTCGATAGCCGCGTTCAAAAAACGAACGCGAGTTCTTGACCCAATTCCAGTTTTAAAAAGCCTGTCTATAAATGAATGTAGACTGTGAAAGATAACATTATAATCGGTTTCATTATGTGCGTTGATTTTAACTTTAAAATAATATGTTTTAAAGAGAAAATCAGAATTAATATTTGTAACATAATCCTTGTCTCCAACTTTCACAGAGAGGTTTTTAATTCTACTAATATAAATGTTTGTTGTTGATGTTGCTGTTGATGTTTGTTACTCTTTCACGCAAAAACGGCTCAACAGATTTGGATGAAATATGACACACAGATATTTTATTATCTGGATTAACATATAGAGGTATATTTTTATCCCCAAATGTTAGGTTCCCAAAGAAGCATCTAAAACATAAACAATTTGGCACTACTATCACCGTGGCGGCGCCTCCGTCGTTACAGGTATAAATATTTTCAGATATTTTCTTAGGTCTCAGGTTGTGGGAAATAATAAAACTACTATATCTTCCTTTTTTATTTCACCTGTTAAATTACAATTCAATCACAAACAGGATTGAATACTCAAGATCATTAAAGGTATTGATTGCCCTTTAAATGCAAGTGTTATAAAATTAAATAAAGAAACACAGGCTTTAACTTAGCTTAAAATACTAATTTGTATCTAAAGGAAGCTAAGTAAATCATATGTCTAATATATCTAGAAGATTGATGACAGGCGGTCTACGTTTTTTAACTATTTTACGAATCACTTCTTTCGGAGCGTGGTCTCGAGTCGGCCGTCTTTCTTCGTGTCTTAAATCATCAATATTGTGCGGATAGTGGGGCCTCTCGTATTCCTCGTCCACTCCTGATTCATAATCGTTGTTCGGATCGAATATTTTTGTTGGCGTCTTAAATTTCTTCTTTGGCACCAGTATGTATTCGTCTAAGTCTTTAATGGGAAACTCGTATTCCGGTACTTTATTAGGCTTGTATTTCTTCTTCGGTCGAGGAGGAACATACTCGTTATAGTTGTCTTCTGTTTCGTAATTGGGCCGATTCTTATACCTGTTTGATGAAGGCCTTATTTCAGAATCACCATACTTTGGTACTTTGAATCCATAGTTATTTTGAGGATTATTATACTTATCCATTTCTAGATTAGATGTTTCCAAATATTTTTCAAACTCTTCCTTATAGGTTGTCGGTGAAAGTGGAGGATAAAATTTTTGGTTATTATAATTTGAGCCGACTGAGTTTTCGAATAGCTTGCCATGATTTTGTTTTTCTGGTTTTGTTTCACAATTGGGATCGAAACTCAGTCCAATATGACTTTCTGCTTCACTTTCTGCTTCACTTTCTGCATCGTAAGGATGTTTTATGGTGATACTGTGCGTGAAATCGCTAGGTTCTAAATCATATGGATATTTCGGTCGTTTCACCAAGGAGTAGTCCTGGAAAATTGTATCGAATGGGTGTTTTTGCTTTTTCTTGTTCTTTTTCGGGTATTTGTATTCTACATTATCAGCATAATCATAGTCTCTCATGACTTTCTCCTCGAACAAACTCCGACCTTCAGGTACAACTTCCTGAACTTGTTCTGCTCCGTCGTTTTTAACTACTGCTGAAAATCCTTTCAGTGGATCAGCGGTATACTCTACTGTTCTCATAGAACCATCCGCTTCTAACACACTATAGTGACCTGAAAATAAAATATTATTAAAACAAAGTATTTTGGAAAAAAAATAAAAGTTAATGAGAAATTTTGATTTTTTACACCAGCTTTTGGCAAACAAGTCTCTTGAAGAAATTCATTGATTCGAAATAATGAAATATGTACATATTTCTAATAAGTCAAAACTCTAAAACACCAACAGGGATAATGTATAATGTAAAAGAATTAATTGAAAAAATTGCCTCTAATTATATGAAAAAGAGAATCTAAATTTCACCTTCTAGGGGTAAAATTAGTACTTGTGTATAAACTAAACTTTTAAATTAAGGGGAAAATTGAACTTTGGCCCTAAATATACAAATATATAGCAAAAATAATAACCTTTAACAGTGTCACCTTCTTTTGATTCCCAAACAGATTTAATATCGCCTGTCCGGGCATCCGATACTCCATAACTGAAAGAGTAGGTTGGATTTTCCTGAAACAAAAAAACAAGCGTTGAACATTTATACGGCTATTACTTTTTACTTACAGCAGTCACTTGAAAAACTACGAGGGAATGTGTGAAGTGATATCTTGCGTGTATTAATTCGATATTTTACTCATTGCCGCAATATATCGCTTGCATGCCGACTGCCGTTTAATATTCTGAATAATAAATCAGGTTTTATTAGTTTCCATAAGCCTGGAATGTAAAGTAGTATAATCAACTTAATTACCCGAAGACTTCACTGTGACAGTTTGTCAAACTGTCCATTGCGTTAAGAATACGCATGAATTTAGTTACGATATTTGCATTGTTGTACGGAAAATACTAATATGTACATGGTATTGTACAAAATTGGTAATATCAATTTAACTTCAACATAAAATTTAGTATTTTCCAGACACTGACTAAGAGAGGTATGGGTTTCGGTATCCCTGGCAACTCAAATAGCACATCGTCTATTACTTATAGATGGTCTTCTGTGATACGGTAATTGCCCCTAAGCGGGCTAGCTACTTTATTAATTCAAAACGCAGTGTGCCCTACAGTTACTAAAATTACAAATAAAAGTGAAAATAATAATTGTGTAATCATCACAAATTTTTCACTAAGTATTGTAATATGACTATAATTACATACTCGTACTGTTATATTACTTTAAACGATTTTTTTTTACTAATCAATCCGTTAAAAAAACTAATTAGTCAATTACAAATGATTACAAGTTATGCTGTTTACAGACAAGATGTAAAATGTCACTTGTTGGCGGTCATCCTTGTCAAGTTCAAGACGAGCCGGCACGTGCGCGGGCGCATCGAAACCGTTACTCAATGTCAACAGCTGATCACTCACTTTCATTAGATTCTTAGTCGTTCAGTTGAATGAACGCACGATTATTTAGATGCAATCAATTGACGTTAAGTTTAGATCAGATACATTTCTTTTCTGACCTTACTATTATTTTTTCTCATATTATATTTCTAACGACAATAGTTGAGAAAAAATTACGATTGAAGATGAGCTTTATAATTTTATAAGGAATCCAGATGCCTATAAAAACCAGTATGAGTATTAAAATTAAGCTCTATCAAAGAACCCTTATAATAGAAGACCACTTATAATAATATGATTCTGATTCACAGTTTGTGTGATGTTATCGTTCATTAATTCTGCTAACAATTATTAAGTAATTGATGGTACTAATGCGACCTACGGTTTCATAGACTCATATAATAGGCAACATCCCATCAAATGAAATGTCTACCTGCTAATTACATATCCACATAAATTAAAAACATTTACATAAAATAAAACCAAGACAGTTGATTTATCTTAGAATAATTTGATAGTTTAGCAAACCACACTGGGCTCACACTGAAACAAATATTTCTTTTCTTTACAATAAGAAAAAGTTCGCTGCTGTCAGTTTGATACATCTATACTAATACTATAAAGAGATAAAGTTTGTATTGTATGTTTGTATGTATTAGGTTATCTTGGAAACAACTCATCCGATTTAAAAAAAAATCTTTCACCAATAATTACAATATAATTTTAGGAGGGACATAATATAGGCTAAATATAATACATTTCACGCGGGGAAAGCTGCGGGCATCAGCTCCCTTAAAAGTATTCCATTAATTACTAACAAGTACAAGTATCATATCACAGTAAGTATATCACAGTTACCTAAAAATACTGAATTGGACCTTTACGTACAGTTTAAAGAGAGTGAATGTAACATAAAATATTATAAGTCCAATAAAGTAGAACACTTTTACTGCAAAACGAGTTGTCTCGCTCGTGGTAGCCTGAAGTGTAGGTGACCAACATCAGCTCGGAGCAATATCGATAGTTTCGACACGCGGTAGCTACTTTCGATAACAATTTGTGTACATTTCGATGTGTTACCAATACGCTTATGAGTTTCAACACTCACTACACACCGGTATGCTAATAATTTCGAACTTGCTCTATGCAAATTATACGACTTGAGTTAAATCGCTCGTAACTTTTATTGCAATATATTCTTGATCGTTCAATTATCATTTATTTCCAGCACCTCCTTTTTCGGAGTACATTAAAACGGTCACGAAATGCTACCATTTAGGGCAAATGTGTACAGAGAGTTTTGAATTAATTTGCTATAACTGAGTCAATAGTGAGTTTTGTATAAAAATTTCAGGCTTTTATATCAGGATTTGTCTGTCTGTTACTGACAGTAAGGACGGCTGGATTTAATAAATAAAAAACACAATATTTTATTTTATTATGTTTTTTACTTCCCATCATGCTTCCTATCATCCACCAAGTCGCTATCAATTATGTGACGCAGGCGAAGCCGCGGGCACCGCTGTCTAATATCATAAAGTAAATAGCACTACTGGTTAAGTACTATTTACTCTATGCTAATACTTAAGATCCAATGCAAAAGTATAATGTCAGGCGTATTATATTTTATTTTACAACCCGGATGAAATCGGGGGCACAACTAAGTAGTAATGTATATGCGGCCACATCTCGCTGTCTATATATTATTTATTGATGATAGACAACGAATCGTGAATTATTTATAAGGATTTTCTCTCTTTCATAATAATCTAAAATTTTACTTGCGCGAGCTGGTGTTTCAATGACGTCTGTATACTAAATTAATTAAAAATAAAAATAAAAATGATTGATAATTTTCCAAAATATTAACTTCTATTTTAAATCGTCTTTTAAACATATATCGATTTCATTAATATTTCCTGCAACCTAAGAACACCGGCTTAAGTTTTTATTGATGTTTTATTTGCGTGTTCAAGTTAAATAATCGTAAATTTATAATTGTTTCCCAGGCAGTAATGATCACATATTTTCACTTTCAAATAAGTCCATACAAATGAACCGACCAGTTTATTTTTTTACAGTGTTCCATTTAGTTTTACAAATGGTATGTGGTATGTGTTAATTAATTAATTGATTAGACGTTACATAGGTTTTTATGGAACAGTCGACTTTATCTCTAATTAAAATGCTATTGGTACTGCCACGCATCTTGTGCCATAGAGATGTCACCCTCTTTCTTCTTATAGCATAAAAAACATTACTGATTTGTGAAAACATTACTGATGCACTAAAATAGCATACTGAAGGCATTATAAATTAGTTAGTAAATATAGTATAGACTATATTAATATCAATATTAAGTTATTAAACTTATCCTAAGTTCTGAGTTATTAAACTGAATGAGATTATATATTTCATAATATGTAATAATAATTGATATTTATGACTCACAGGATTATTGTCGTATTGTCGTTTAGACACCACTTCGTTTTCCAATAATTCTTCGCATCTCGAACTGAAGAATTGCACCAAAAACACCTATAATTAACATTTTTATTTACTATTATTATTAGTATTGATAATATAATTAAGCATTACCATGTGAATAGGTAAATATAAGCAAAGTATATAACTCTCAAAAGGGATCTCAGCGGGACTAAAAATTCCAGTACTGGCGTTGGTTAAGCTGCCAGCTTTAGCGCTCTGACTCAGGGGTCCCGGGTTCAATTTCCGGGAGTGCCCACTTTCGAAATGTACTTTTGAAAGTTGGCTCCGGTCTGGGTATAAAATCACGTGTGCTGTTGTGCTTCGGTGAGTGAGTAAGGGATGCCTAATCCTTCCCTATCTCTTCTTAATGACTTATCTTTAATCCTAATAAGGTCGGCAGAGCACTTGGATCACTTGTGACGTAAGCATGTGCTAACTGACCATCAAGTAGCCACCTATAATCAAGTTGTCAGTTAGCCTGTCTGGCAATAAAAGAAAATTATTAAAAAAAATAGTTTTTATAGCCAGTTTTAAATGCCTTAACTAAAACCGCAGTGTCAATTACAATCAATACCTAATCAACTCAAATTTTGATCTTTTTATGCATAAATATTGCATATAAAATATATATTTTAATGTGAATTAAGGTTTTATCAAATATTACTATGTTTCGAATTACTCGTAATTAAAGGCCATGCTATTTAGTCTAAAATTTTAACAACATTGATAAAACTTATTTAATTCTATTTTGCATAACAGTATAAGATACGTTCTATGTTTTAAATTATAAATTAAAATTAAAGGACAAAAATAAATTAAGTAAGAATACAATTATACGTGTAAAAATAAAAATAAACTTACCAAAAGTAATTTCTCTGTCATCTCTATTAGACAAAATCCACCATTTATTAAAACACAGACACACAAGGGGAAAATGCAAAATGTATATACAGTTTTAAATATTATTGTTTAAATTTAGAAATAGTTAACAGTGAACTTGTCCATTTCCAAGGTTGGGACTACGCAAGCATCGTGCACCTCTTACCTATTTATAAACTCATACATGTTCGCACACCTCCCTAACATTGCATTGTAGACATTCACACATCGCCAACGAACATTACTCAAAGATGCGTTCGCTGATTTGATAAGTGCATCAGTGCAGATAATGCTGTTCCTGTTCTGATTTCATTTAATTAAACCGATATAGAACTTAAATGTTACTTATCATAAATTCAAATCCTATTTTATATGCAGAGTTCAGTGCACTTAACAATAGCCAGCACTCAAGTTGGTATTTTCTAATTAGTCTTAGCGCCTCTTTCACCAACGTCAAGTGGGCCAAGCTGTCATTTAAAGTCACCGGTAACCGGGGATAATGGAGCTGATATACCTTTGTTTGTACGGTAAACGTCCCAAACATTAAATCGAAAATAATTAAAAAAATCGGCTATCGAATGATGCGGTAAAATGAGTGCATAATTCAATATAACAGAAAATTATTTCTAAAAGTAACTAATCAACACTTTACTTGTAGTTTGTGAAAGAGGCCCTTAGAAATTAAGTGTTTTGTTATATTTATGGTAGGTCAGAATTCAATGCAATTTTTTTTTCTTAAATTTCGTACTTCTTGGAAACCTTATCCTTAATCCTAGTATGGTAGGCAAGGCATTTGCACCACCTGTGGAATTTGTGCATTGAAGCTCTTGGAGAGTCAAGGACTTTGCATCGTTTTCGGTTTTCTGACGACATCTTGGCGAAGTCGATAAGACATAACCGAGCATATATAACCGACCGAGCCTCAACTTTCCCTATGTAAGTAAAAAGCTTTCCCTATGTAAGTTTTTTACGTATTTCATTAGCGTTTAACTAAAAGTTAAAAAGCTCTGATATCCTAAAAATTAATGAACAAAATTTCCTTCCTAGCAATTTATCTAAATCAATGGCTTTCCTCATTTCACTAACCTATTAAATTATAAGAATTAAAAGAAATTAATAAATTTTATTAACGGAAGTGTTTATGTAGTTACTTTTCCATGCCGGAAAGAGCAAGCATCGATCGAACATTGATTGTTGTCGATAATTCTTTATAATCCTCCTTTGCTGTTTAATTAACGTGTAAATATTTATTGCTGTTTTATGCCAAATTAGACTTTGTTTAATTTGTTTTTAATACAAGGGACTTATCCGGTACTTTGGCGCCATTATTATTTATGTTGTCTCTTTTTCGTTTCCATTAAATTGAAAACAGAATAGCGCCTGTTCCACAAACGTCAAGTAGGCCAAACTGTCATTTAAAGTCACCGGTAACCGGGGATAATGGAGCTGATATACTTTTGTTTCTACGGTAAACGCCCCAAACATTAAATAGAAAATAATAATAAAAATTCGGCTATCGAATGATGCAGTAAAACGAGTGCATAATTCAATATAACAGAAAATGATTTCTAAAAGTAACTAATCAACACTTTACTTTAAGTTTGTGAAAGAGGCCCTAATTTAATTTAAAGTTCCCTATTATCAAAATTCCGTTTCCGGCTGTCAAAATAGTAACAGTGCGATAAAAGTGTCCCGAATTTTAAATAAAATACTAGTGAAAAACAGCAAATATAAACGTGAAGTGGTAGAAAATCATCAAACGAAGGTCAAAACTACTTGATTTACTATAACAACTCTCAAAGTAAAGGATAAATTGTAAAATATCACCACTAATAATACAGTTTCCAGGTTAGAAATATACCTATTATTCATCATTGACATAAGTGCACAGGCCACAGACAAACGAAATAATACCAACATAACGGACGAAGCAATAAAGTTTCGTTCCGGTTCACGCATACTGAAACGTTTAGTTAATACATCATGGATACCAGCGATATATCAGGGGAAATGTCACAACTTTTCGAAATGTTTAAAATCGAACTACAGAAACAAACAATTATAATTACACAGAAAATAACTGATTCTTTAATGCACGTTATAGACGAAAAAATAAAACCCGTAATAGAAGAAAATAAAAATCTTAAATCTGAAGTAGAAATATTGAACAACAAGATTAAGTATTTAGATAACGAGAATAGGAAAAATAATATAATATTACATGGTGTCAAGGAAGATGAGAATAGTTTTGAAGAATTATTCAACATAATAAAAAATATTTTACAAAAACTAAATGTCAGTGTAGAAAAGTTTGAAATAAATAAATATCACCGCCTAGGAAAAAAACAAGAAGGAAGTAACAACAGACCCATACTGATCTCCTTTACGTCATATCAAAAAAAGAGAGAAGCTATTAAAAATAAAACAAAAATGCCGCAAAATATTTATCTCACCGAAGACTTCTCAAAAGAAACACTTGAAATGCGTAAAAATCTCCAACAACAACTAAAACAAGAAAGAGAAAAAGGAAATGAAGCTTACATTAAGAACAATAAACTTATCATAAAAGGTAAACCAGAAGCTGAAAAAAGAAAAAGAGAATTTTCTACTTCACCTAAGTACATACAAAAACCAACCCAACTTACAAAGGAAAAAAATATTATAGCTCCTTCTAAGATGCATAAAACTGATGCCTTTTCATACATGAGAGCAAGGTCTATCTCAATGTCGGAGAAACACTCGCAACAACATAAAGTATAGGAATTATCTGACACCGGAAACGTGAGTAAATTAATAACAACGAGAACAATATTATATAAAAACACAAAAATCCCCAATACGGTTGGTCACCGCGGGGATATAGACCATACCCCCCGAGAGCTTGCAGCAATTACAGATAACAAACTATTACCCAAGAAACAAAACTCTGAACAGCAAAGACACAGACTTAGACTAAATATAGGAACACTTAACACAAGATCGTTAAAATCCCAGGAATCCTTACTAGAATTAGAAAACGCATTGGAGACCGTGAACTGGGACATTATAGGCTTGAGCGAAGTTCGGAGAGCAGATGAGAAAATTGAAGAACACGATAATTGTATATTTTATTATAAAAACATATCGGCTGGCTTATATGGAGTAGGATTTTTGGTTAAGAAATATCTCAAAAACGAAATATTGGAGTTTCAAGGAATATCAGACAGGATAGCAGTTTTGAATATCAAACTGCCTGGCCATAAACAACCAAGTTCAATAGTTCAAATATATGCCCCGACTGAAATCGCCAAAGAAGAAGTAAAAAATGATTTTTATAAAAAACTTAATGAAATTATGCCGAACTTGTATAAAACTATAATTATAATGGGAGACTTTAATGGACAATTAGGAAAGAGAAGAGCAAACGAAGACAAAATACTCGGGCCATATACATCAGGGAAAAGAAACGACAATGGACAAAGATTGATTAACTTTGTCTTGGAAAACAACTTACATATTATGAACAGCTACTACGATAAAAATCCTAATAGGAAATGGACATGGATGTCACCGAATGGGAGGATAAGAAATGAAATAGACTACATTGTTTCGAATAAACCAAGATTGTTTTCAAATGTAGATATTGTCAACCAACTTAACTACAATACAGATCACAGACTGCTTCGAGGTCAATTATATATGATGGAACCAAAAATACCAAGAAGAAACATTCAATATAGAAAACAATTGGTACCTTTACCACTCTCGCAAAACACTCTAGAGTCTTTATCAACAAATTTAGAAAAAATAAATAATCTCAAAGAAATTCAAGAAACATATAATGCTTTAGAAAGGGAACTAAAAGGATTCGAGGACAAAATCAGAATAACCAAATCGAGTAAAGACAAGTTAGGACCAGAAGCAAGAAAGTTGATAATACAAAGGAAAACTATGTTCAAAGACAGGAAAAACAACAAATATGAAATAGTAAATCTAAGTAAAGAAATAAACTTGCATATTAGAAAACACAGAGAGAAAACAAGAACCGACACGATAAATTATTATATAGAAAAATCAGGCGGAGTGAAGAAAGCATGGAATGATCTAAAGGAGTATTCTAACTGGATCGATAACATGAAACACCACAAAAACAAGAAAAATAAAACAAATAGAATTGAAATACTGAAAATAGCAACAGACTACTATAGAGAATTATACAGCAACGATGAAGCAACAGAAAAACACTTTCAATTAGTTGACTATGATGAAACTAATGATGAAGAGATCCCATGTATATTGAGAGATGAAGTCGAAAAGGCTATCAAAACACAGAAGAAAGGGAAAACGCCAGGAGAAGACTGCATATCAAATGAACTGCTAATAGGGTCATCTGAAATAATAACAAAAACAATTACTGACTTATTTAATGAAATTTTGTACACAGAATATATACCCCATCAGTGGACCTCGTCAACTATAATATTACTGCATAAAAAAGGAAAAAAGGATGATATAACCCATCAGCCTAATGTCCAACGTGTACAAAATATTTTCAAAGGTACTGTTAGACCGATTGACAAAGATTTTGGATGAAAACCAGCCCAAAGAACAAGCAGGATTTCGCAGTGATTTTTCAACATTGGATCACATCCACACGATAAAACAAATGATTGAAAAATGTAACGAATACGGTATCACCTTTTACCTTGCATTCGTAGATTATAATAAAGCGTTTGACTCGTTGAAACACGTAAAATTATGGGAAGCTTTAGTGACACAAGGAGTGGCCAAAAAATATATACGCCTGATTACCAACATATACACGAACATGAAAGCAAAAATACGTACAGAAAGGGACGGGGAATATTTTCCGATAAGAAGAGGAGTGAGGCAAGGGGATCCTATGTCACCTAAACTTTTTTCAGCAGTTCTCGAATACGTGTTTAGACGTCTTGACTGGGATAAATACGGACTAACTGTTAACGGAGTGCAATTAAACCACTTAAGATTCGCTGATGATTTAATTCTAATTTCTAAAAATCCAAAAGGTTTAGAAGAGATGTTAGAACAACTTGTATACGAAAGTGATAAAGTGGGACTGTCAATGAATACCACAAAAACTAAAATAACGACAAACCTGGAAAAAATCCCAATATCTGTCAATGGTAACATTATAGAATACGTGGAAGAATACACATATCTCGGACAGATCATATCTCCAACAGACTTTACAAAGAAGGAAATAAATAACAGAATTAATTTGGCATGGAAAAGATACTGGTCTCTCAAGGAGATTATGAAAAACCCACTTGTGCCTCTGAAAGCTAAGAGCAAAATATTTAATTCGTGTATTCTACCCGTTATGACGTATGGGTGCCAAACATGGAGCTTAACTAACCATAATATACATAAATTGGAAACCTGCCAACACAACATGGAGCGAAGTATACTCAATATAAAATTAAAAGATAAAGTAAGACTAAATACTATAAGAAATCAAACTATGACCACTGATGTTTCTTACTGTATTAAAAAACTAAAATGGAGGTGGGCAGGCCATATGATAAGAAATAGAAAAAATAAATGGTCTAGTGAAATAACAGAGTGGTGCCCGAGACAAAACAAAAGAAAGAAAGGGAGACAACGTCGTAGATGGGAGGATGACATTAGAAGAATAGCAGGAATCACTTGGAGAAGACAAGCACTGAACCGCACTCTATGGCAAACTCTAGGGGAGGCCTATGCTGGAAAGCAAGATAATCTTCACATACCGGTGTCAGATTTAAATTCATTGTAATGTTAAGTTATATAGTATGTATAAGATTATTAAATAAAGGCTATTATTATTATTATTATTATTATTATTATTATTATTATTATTATCAAAATGTTAATAGAGAAAACAAGCAAAATCTGACTTTTCATTCCAAAAGTAACTCATCAAGTATTGAGTGACAAGTACAATGATTTACTTTACCATTTTGTTTTTAAATTTTTTCATTTATAAAAAAATACAGGTTATACCTATATATCCCAATCAGCTCATTCAATTTTATATTAGCAATTTTTTTTATATCAGATTTCACTTTAGCGTAAACAGATTAGAATAGCAATACTCATCACTACCATATGAAACAGTTATTGATCATCCACTATCACAGACAACTAAACGCATGACTAGCCGCAACTTAGCATGAAAATGATAATACTAAATAAATAATAAAAAATAAAAAATCAGATAACCACATAGTAAATTATATGATAGTAATTAGAACCAGGAAACAATTACAAAGTGATTATGATGTTGTTAGATAACTCTATAACATTGTTAGCGAACAGCCGTCTAATTGTAAAAAAAAATAATGCATACATCGCGCACATCAGTCCTGACAATAGAAAACGCTTTCCTTTGTAAGTTATAGTCGAGGAAAGTAATCTGACACATTTGACGGACGTTTGTTGTTTTACATTTCTCTTCTGATTCAATAATATAAGGTGCTCTGCACACGGCTTTCATGGTTACCCCTATATTTAGATATTTTTATTAGATAAAAAAGTTCATAGAAGCCATAATTACGAGTTTAAAGATATGCTGGCAGCGCTGGCCTTAGCCCTTGATCAGGGTAGACGGAGATTGTCTTTCGACGCCCTTTTAAAATAACTAAAATATCTAGTTTTTAGTTTTAAATGACGGTAATCAAAATTGTCATATCGATACTTTAATTCGCAAATCGAATAACTCCACATTGAAAATGACTTTTTGATACGGGAGAAACATAATGACAATTAGAATTTAATTTTTAAAAGGTCTATCGGTTAATACGAGCCATAATTTCCAATATAAAATTGTCTTTTTTCTTTTCTCGTATCATGCAAAAAATAATTATAACGTTTTTAGTCTCCCGTGTAAAGTTTGGCTCAGAGGAGTTATTTGGTTTGCGAATTAATAGGTATCGATATGTCATCAAACAGGTACTTCTCTAAAATCCTTACAACGCCTGGCGAAAGCGAAGCAACAACAACAAGTAGGCAAGCGCTATGTATTTTTTTTAAATTTTGAACGATGACGAAGTCGCGGGCATCAGATAGTATATTAATAAATTTTCTATAAAAACTTAAAAGTAAAGGGGGAACATCATTGGTAGCATTTTTTTATAAACACCATTTAAATTTATAATTAATCAATATACTTTTACATGAAGACTCAAGTCACATCTCTTATTGAAATGAAGCCAATCTAGATGGACCTTTTTTGCGGCTCCATCAAGAAAAGTGTGGGGAGACTGTTTAATTAGTCCAACGAAGCGAAACGCCTCAGGGGTATTTTAGTAGCCAGGCGTTACCTATTCATAATTCAACTTTTATTAATGACGCTGAACGTGTACCTCGCGTTTCATGCATCAACTACTTTAGTAACTATGATGAATTTCATCAGGAACAAATGTAACCAACATAATACTTTCTATTTCTTCTACGGATTAAAATAAAATGTGAATTTATAATTTGTATCATTTTTATTTTGGTCTTGTTCTATATCATAGCAATTTTACAAACTAAAAACTATTAAATATTAATTACAATGTTTCGAAAAGATGAAAAAAGTAAAAAAAAAAAATCAATTAGAATTGATTACAATATTCGTGGTTTTGTTGTTTCACATAACTTATATATACACTGACATATCCAAAAAAATCTTAAAGCCAGATATTTTGACATTAAACAATGTAAAATTATAATGTAATATCAAAATATATTTACAAACTCATTCGAATTAGTCTTGTATATTATAATACAAACCTTCAGCAAATTACTGTTATTTGAATTAAAAACAACGCAAAAAATCTCGAAAACTAGACAAATTAATACAGACAATTGTATTATTTTATAAAAAAAATATTGCAAGTTTTGACGATGGCCCTAAAACTCAAATTATATCACAGATAATTACAGATTTTAGAAAGGTACTTGAGCGCCATCTAACATTAGATTCGGTAACTAACATAAATAAGCTCGTGCACGCCATCTAGTGGTAGCCGTAGTAACCAGCGCCGTCGTAGTGGTTTCCGTAGACTTGTGGGTGATGTGCGTGGCCAACGCGTTTCACTATCGCATTGAAACCGTTGTGTTTGTCGGCGGTGTACTCGACTATACGCGTGGTGCCATCTGGTTCGGCTAGAGAATATGCACCTGAAAATTTAGAAGCCTGATTAAACAAACTCTGTTTTAAATTAATGTTTTTAACGATAAATGCGCAATTCGTCTCAATAGGAATGTAATGTGACAAAACTGTGGTCTAATTTAGAGACATGTACCTACATACAGCTTCAAATACTGACAGATGACATGAAGCTTTAGTAATACAAAAATTGTATTACAAATACAAAACGTATTTAAAATCAAAACCGCCTTTAGGAAAAAGTTAAATTAGTTATTAAATGACTTTGAATAAAGCATCTTAAGTCTATTTTATAACTAAATTTAAATGAAAACTTACCCTTGACAACATCACCATTTCTAGTCTCCCACTGACTCTTGTGGTCACCTGTGTGTGGGTCTTTTACTGAATAGTCGAAGGAATATTTGGGATGGGCCTGAAAAAATACAAAAAAAAATTATATCATAAAAATTCACACAAATAGCATATTATTATAATTAATGTTTGATAAAACCTTACGTGCAACGATTATCAATAGAAGTATTGTAACATGTAATTTTGTAATACATTAGTTTTTAAATTATAGTGTAGGCTGAGGCGAAAACTTGGCGAAAAGCGTTAAACTATACGCTAAACGATTACAAGAAAAATTACGAACAATAGACTTCAACGCGCGATCGCGTGCTTATATTTCTAACCGTTTTGCATGAAGGAAATTGTTATGTGAATCATGTGTTCCGTAAATTTACATTTATACAAATAAATTTAAATGCATATATTATGGCATTTAATTAATAAAATTAATAAAAAAAAATATAGTTTTCATAAATACTACATACATATTTCTACACTCCAAAAGTACTATAATTATTATTATTTATTACTTATACCAGGTGGAAATTTTTAATGCCACCTGGAGAGAAAGTTCTCTAAATACTGATGATAGGAACAATTACCCAAAGTAAACATTTTTAAAAATAAACAAAACTGTATTCAATGATTTTTGAAAATAAGCTTGTAACTGGTGCAGTGTCGCCTGCCAGTTTGAAATTTTTTGTGATGTATTTTATTTCCAACGTATGACTATACGTTGGAAAAGTTAAAAAAGTTAAAAAAGTTTTTTCAGAATGGTTGAAGAATATTGCGGAAACATATTAATGGTGTTTAAATTAGATACTTGATGCTGCAGCATCAGGTCAAGATTACCATATAATGGTTATACCACTGAAGACGTAACAGTAATACAAAATTTCATATCAATCGAATATGTGGAAGTGCAAATTTCACTAATTTCTTCGTCAACTGGGAAATAATAGCTAGTAACAATTGAAGACGTGAGTGGAAGAAGGTGATATGTTGCATTTTTGGGTTTTTTCGTTTTTTTGTGTTGATGAAGGTAATATGTCCAAATAAATGATTGCAGTTATGTACAGTTAATTTTAAAAAGCAAAAAGTTCAGAAAAGTTTACTTTTGTTAATGGACGAGGGAGCTATGTTCACTTTTTTCTTTAAATTAAATAATAGAAGTGTTTACTTGCTATCATACCATTAATATTTTAGGTTGTTTACTCAACTTTGCATCATAATTTATTACAAAAATCAGTGCCGTGGCGACTTATCTCAAAAATTAAAATTAAAACTTTAACCTCGATTTATTCAAAATTGGAATTATGCGACATATCACCTTCATCCACTCACGTCTTCAATTTCTATCACATCAACAAATAAAATCGTATCAAAATCGGTCTATCCGTTTCGGAGCTACGATTCGTAACCATAACACTCGTCAAACTTATAACACCCTGTTTTTGTGCTAGGCGTTGAGGTTTAAAAATCACTTGAAAAAAAATAACTTGAAAAATATAGTATCTTACATAGTAATCATGATGAGCGCCATCATCATAGCCTGCGTATCCACTATAACCTCCAAAACCATGATGGGGAATATAACCTGCGCTGGCTACTGCGCACACCGCTACAAACACGAATACCTGAAATACAATAATACTAATCAGAGACGACATCCTCAAGATAATTTTTTGCCTTTTAGATATGAAAGGAGAATGGGTCATTTTGGACCAACTTCTCAACAGTTATGGAACCTATGCCATATGATTGCTTTTAGACTATAATTCATTTTATACTATGGCAGCTAAGTTGAAATCAAGCACGAACATATTGTTTTCTTATATATTAAAACGAAAAAAGTTCAAATCATTCATAAAATAAAAAAAAAAAAAACAAGTATTTGTGTACAATTCGTCAATTGATTTTTTTATTTATATAGATACTAAAACAAATGTAACAGTTCTTTCTTTGATGTTTACATTTTTTTTTATTGAAACACCAACAGCACACAGAATCATCCAGGTCATATACACCAGTTACACATTCCACGTTTACATCTGTGCGCTAATTACTGGTATCTACAGCTATATACACATTGATGTATAAATGTAAGAATGAATTCAATAAAACCCCAAAAGCTTTCAAATGGCATGAGTTTTATCACTATTGAGCATTGGTCCAGACTCAATACTAATTTGCCCATACTCCTTTGAAGCGGAAAAATATTTTCGTATTCATTTTGTAGAATAAGCAAAATTATTATTTGGACCCTCTATTTCCCTACTATTTAAAATTATAAATCCCTACTATTTCTTCTGTCAATGAATGCTACCATGAAATGAAAAAATAGGAAAGGATGACAAATTCATATAAAATAATTAGATCCCAATACATGGAGTACAAACAAGACATTACAAGCTCGAGTTTGATCTATGAAAAATCACAATGAAAAATGTATCGCCCTTGAATTTAACAATGAGAATTCCTACACATATGTCAAGACTAATTATTTTCAAACGTATTAAAAGAACTAAAGGTCATATCAAAACAAAATATGATTCACTCAATCCAACAATGCATGTTACATATGAACAAACATGCAATTTTAGCACCACACAGCAGAGAAATAGAACAATGGTAATAAGAACAAATACAGGAAGAGCAAAGCTTCAATAAGAACGTTTTCCGGTTGTTTGCTTCTACATCAATACCTAATCTTCCCATAACATTATGTTATTAAATCGAATTTTTGTTGTGTAAATAAAAAATATACATAGAGGAGTATATTTCTGGTTTTGACAATTGTTTCGTATTAGACTCACCTAGGTACATCGAAATAACGTTGCTAGGCGGTTAATTACATTAGTTACAAAAGCATAGCAAAAACAGTTAAATCGATACAATTTTTAGCTTAGTGAAAATTTTTAGATTATTTATACATACATTTATTTAAAAAAGAGTCATTTTTTAACAAATACAACAATGTATTTGTTCATGAAGCATTCGAAGAATAATGAATATCATTATAGGATGCAAAAATTGCCTATTTAATGTGATTTCAAAACTGAATGTTTCCTGCTTCGACGGAACCACGATGTTATATACCTACTGTAGTTACGCTACACTGATATTTCTTTAAAACACACATTAGTGGGACCTACATACGTAACTATGGTTATCTACGTAACCAGAAAATGACAGTGTATTATAAAATATACGCCATATTAAGACCAGGATTTCCCTCAAATGACTTAGGTTAATGATTTAGATAACTTGTAGAAATTTATAGTGACCTCAAAAATGAAGTATGATTTAAAAAAAACTTTTTAAAGAAATACATTAGAGAATTTATATTTATAATAATATTCTAAAAAAAATGTATAGTTGAGGGCGAAAAGTGCGTAAATGATTTTAAGTCATTTACAAGGTTTTTAAATTATTGCAACGTTTAATTTCAAAATATAAAAAAAATCTTCAAAATATAAAAATCAAAATTGTATTTTCAATATTAAATGACGTGAGAAATGAAATTAATCACAGTAGTCATGTGATGTGCCAGTTAAAAATTAAAATAATATATTTTTGTCAAAAATTAACCACTATATTTCTTGGAGAATAAAATTTTTATAAATAGCGAAGAGTCGATAATGATACGTTTTAGGTAAAAAAAGAATAAATTCAGCCTAGATCATTTACAACAAGAATTTATTTACAAGGCATTTACATATTATATCACATTTTGGTTTACAAAAAATAAAAATACAAGAATATTTATATGATTCTACTGTGTCTACCTACTTATACTCGTAAATGAAGGAATCCACCGAAAGTATTCATACATACTCAGCTTGTTTATGTACAACCTTTATTAAATTTTAACACAGATGGAGGTTGAAAGAAAATTGGTGGCGCAACTATGTAGTCCTAATAACAACTTCCACAATTGTATTGATAATTAAAATTCATAAAAAAGTCGCTTTCCGCATCTGTCTGTTTGTATATCCGCTAACTCTCCTTAAACCACGGAACAGATTTTGATGCGGTTTTCACCATCAAACGGAAATAAAATAAAATAAATGGCTTCAAAATAAAATAGACGTAGAAACTTTAACATTTGTTCACATAAATATTTATATTCTCATTGTTACGAGTATGACACCTTCTGAAAAGTGTTTTATTTTTATCGGAAAAGACTGACATTTGTGTTAGCGCCTTTTTCACAAACGTCAATTAGGCTAAACCGTCACTTAAAGTCACCGGTAACCGGGGATAATGGAGCTGATATACCTCTGTTTGTGCATTAAACGTCCCAAACATTAATAGAAAATAATAATAAAAAATCGGCTATCGAATGATGCAGTAAACAGAGTGCATAATTCAATATAACAGAAAATGATTTCTAAAAGTAACTAAACAACACTTTACATGGAGTTTGTGAAAGAGGCCCTTAATCTCCCTTTTAACTTTTCACAATTTTATTTAAATATCGATTTTTTTCTAAATGTTAAAAGTTATGAAATTATTTTAATGAAAACGTACAATTAAAAATTTATTATTAAAAAACATTCCATTTATAATAATTTTAAAAGTAAACTAAACAGCAAAAAAAGGAAGCCGGGATAAACAGAATGTAAGCTGTAGCTGTAATGAATTGTTTAGAATGTAATTTTAAGAGTTGATTACTCAACTTTGCTTGTATTTAATGTTGACGGGAACCACTTTTACCACGAAGAGAATTATTTTACGCCATCTATAGATAGATAGATAGATAGACAAAGAAAGCCATCTATTGGCGATTTTTAATAATTAACTTTTCTAGCTGTTTTAAAAGCTTTATTTTATTAAAAATAAAAATAAAATCGCAAAACAAGTTCACGTATTGGAAAATTTGTAAGAAACCAGTACTATCGCATCCCTAAAACACATGCCTACACATTCGAGTAAACGACCAGATACATTGACGGTGGCATTTTCATTACACACTGAACATACCAAAGACCTATGACCATAAAAATGAATCTTGCTAACTAGTATTCATGTCGTTCATTGTAAAAGTGGTGTAACTCCCTATTTTTAAAACCATCTTTTCTTGCCTAATGGTATCACATTTAGTCATATCTTTCAATAAAAAAGTGAAGTAACTCCAATAGTTGCATTAAAATCCCATAGATGAAAACAATGAATGAATGCTTATATTTTTTTTCCTACACTATAATTCGCAAAAAGCTCGTTATTCTAAAATTCAGTTACAATGAGATAGTTCACTTTTACAATGAACGACACAATTTTAACCGCGGCTTTAATTGATCACAACACAGATTTGACATACACACACAAAAAGCTCGCGAACTTACTTGGAAGGCACGCATGGTTCTATTATTCTCACAATAGGTCACTTTCGTTCCTCTTCAGCAAAGCCGACAGGAGCAGAACTGACACTGTTATGAGCGTCGCCGAGTTAACTCTATTTATAACAACTGCCTCCATGGTTGCACCACTGGGTTACGCGTACCTTTGGTTCGTTGTATGCGTGGTTTGTAGATAACGAACGCCAGATGTAAATAAACAATGCATTCATGTCTGTGTCTCGGTGGAAGCAACTTTAATAAAAAAATATTATCAAGTAATACCTATTAGACTGAAACAATAAAATTGATTGATGCAATATAAAAAAATATTAAGTTTAAATTAAAAAAAAATTTTAAATAAAATCTCAAAAAAAAAATGCGGAAGAAATTATGTTTACATGGCAGGTGGCTTTTGTGTAATGATATTAGTTGAATATTATTATAATTTAGAAAAAACTAATTATTATTGATTTGTCAATATGTAAGCTTAATTGCCTGGTAATCTAAACTCATGCTTCGAAACTCGGTAGGTACTAGGACTTGTGATATATGTATTTATAAGTATAGATAATTTATTACCAAAACATAGTAATTTTCTAGTATTATGAAAAATTGGCTCGGTATTGGCATATTCTTCAATCCAAATCAATGTGTCCCTATTTAATTCACCCCTGACGCCCGACCCAAAAACGGGGTGTTAAGTATGTTTGACGTGGGTGACTGTGTATCTGTGTTTTTGTCTATAGAATCGTAGTTCCAAATGGATGGACCGATCTTGATCTGGTCACCCAACTCCTCAGCAACTTACAGCAGATATAGCGTGTTTAGGATCAATAGAGTCGTAAGTTAGTTTATAATTTTAATTACAGCTTTTATTTTAAATGCCAGTTTTGACCTAAATATACCATCAATACTAATAATAAATCTGTAAGGGTTGGTCATGGAGCAAGTTACTTTATTTTTAGAGATATCGTGTTTATTGGCTCTATACACGATACTGAAACTAAATTGACGATTTTTAGATTTTTTTCTGTATGTATGTATGTATGTATGTATGTATGTATGTATGTATGTATGTATGTATGTATGTATGTATGTATGTATGTATGTATGTATGTATGTATGTATGTATGTATGTATGTATGTATGTATGTATGTATGTATGTATGTATGTATGTATGTATGTATGTATGTATGTATGTATGTATGTATGTATGTATGTATGTATGTATGTATGTATGTATGTATGTATGTATGTATGTATGTATGTATGTATGTATGTATGTATGTTTAAGTATCAATAACTTGTTAACTCATTATAGGTCTATAACAATAACAACTCGACTTTCCGTTTCGTCGTCGTTGTAGATCAGATACATGTTGCTGCAAATCAATTAAAAATTGATATTGAATTATTTAATTGCTTTCATCACTTGCTATTGTGGTGGTTGTTATTTTGTAATATTTCTCAATACCCTAATTTCAACTAGCGTATAACGTGTTCACTGTGAAAATAACTTTTCTTGATCAATGCAATGTTTGAAACCCTTGCCAAATCATAACACATCCCAAAAAAATCATAAATAACATCAAAAGAAGATAATAACTCATTCTGTAAGTGGCTCAAAAGGCTCACACAGTTTACTATCTTGAGCTCTCAAACTAATAAATGTAAAAATTTGAAAATCATACAGTTAATTTGGCATTAAACCAGTAAATTTTCACAGCTGAGAAGAAATTGTTACTTTTAATCGTTTAGGTTACAGTATGAGATTTTTTTCTTTATACATAAACATACAAAGAATTGCTTCAAAATATTATTCAAAAATTATTTTCATATACTTATAAACTATTTAAAAAAAATATATTTAATACTATTTACAAAATGTATAAATAATTATGTTTTTATAGAATTGTTTGTTCTGTTTTATTATTGCAGCTTGGTGCCCGTCCAAGCTTCGTCCACGTAGAACGATGAAAGGTCCTTTGTGGTCCTATGTCTTTTCTGGTGTCCTCAGACAACGTGTCTGCAAAATTTCATGGCGATCGCTTCAGTAGTTTTAGCGTGAAAGAGTAACAAACATCCATACAAACTTTCGCATTTATAATATTAGTACGGATTAATTTATGAAGTCATCTTACTACCCTGTCTTTAACCTGCCCGTTAACCTGCCAGTCCTACATCAGTTACCAATAAGCCTTACATCTAAGGAGCGTAGAGATGAGGAGCGCCATCTTACATGGGTGTTAAACTGAAAAAGTAGCAACAAAAAGCGATAAATAGAGATGGCGCTGGTGTGCACAGAGAGATATTGAGAGTATGGAGAGTATGGAATGAATGTAGCAGTAGTTGACGGAGTGAAGTGCGCCGAGCCGAGTTGAATTTTGGTTGAACACTAGCCTCACCAGCGCCATCAATTTATCGTCTTTCGACGGACACTTTTAATAATCAGAGTCCTTGTCATTGTCCTCCTTGTCTCTACCCTCCTTACTTACATCGGTGCCAACGCCAGTCAATGATCTGTGCCTGTGGTGACGAAAACTACATAACAGCCAAGAAGGATTAGCTAAACAACTTGAGAGGCTTCGCTAGAAGACTTGTCATATGGATTAGAATCAAAAGGCGGCATTATAAAAAGGTTGCTTGCTATGAAATAGTAATGGACACCAGAGTAACAAAAACTCATCCCTTTTTTTATTAAGATACTAGGCTGCTGCCGGCGACTTCGCCCACGTAACTTTGTAAATTATATACTAAAACCTTCCTCGAGAACCAATCTATCCATTGGTGAAAACAGTATGAATATTGGTGCAGTCGATTTTGAGTTTATCGCGAACAGACAGACAGATGCGCTGGAGGACTTTGTTTTATAATATGTAAGTATAAGTATATTACAGAAAGTTTACTTATGGCGTTTCGCATAAGTACTGATTCGGCCCTTAAAATGTAAAGCGATTACGAGACAGAAGAAATTACACGGATCATGAATTATCTATGTCGTACTATACTTTGCTACGTGAAACTAACTACTGTCAAAACATTCGTAACTAGTTTAATACTCGTACTTACAGTATACTAGCTAATTGCTTTAAGTGGACACTTGATGAAAGTCTCAGTACGTTCACCAATCAATAATGGTAGGGGAGCCCACAATGCTAAATGTGGAGTCACTCGAGCGTCGTGGGGACCTATTGGACTTTGCGAATTGGATGATAAGAAGAAAAAAAGAACAAAATGGCAATCGTCAAAAATCTTTTTTGCATTTTCAAAAAGCTACTACGAGCTTGCGTTACATCCGAATCGTCTGAATTTTAAATGGGATCTCAGTTTAGGTACACTTAACATCCCCTCTGAAAATCTGACGCGCTCGAGTTGTATTTAAATTTTTACCCCACCCCCCACCAACCAAACCGTCAGATTAATACATATCCGTTATCGGAGACACGTGGGGAATATACATACATTGGCAATATCTGACGCGCTCGAGTAAATCCAAAAATCCCCTCTTGGGCTCCCCTACCATAAATAGTTCGTTACAGAATCTATAGGCTTCAATCTATATAACCTATTATATACAATACAATCTGGTCAGAGATGATTGCTTTATAAATAAATGTTTGTTGTGTTAGACCTGTTTTATGAGGTAAATTGTAAAATCAAATAATCAAAATCAAAATATTTTTTCATCAAATAGAAAATTTAAGAATGTCTTATAACAGTAAACATATAAAATTAATTGAATTATTTAGTTGCAGGGAAATAAAACAGGGAAATAAAGATTTTAAACATGGCAATGTTAAATAATATGATATGAAGAATTATTAATATGCTATGAAGAATATTGTAACTTTTTATATCATCAGTTTGATCACTTACACTTAACACCACTACCTACTTCTTAAACTTTCATAAGAAGTATTAGAAATAAGGAAATTTGTGTTAAATATAAAAAAAAAAAAAAATTACGATTACATATAAGCTAACAATAGGGCAATGGGCTTTAGCATCCCTTATGCTCTTACAGAAACACAACAGCACGCATGCTGATATTTCACGCTGGTCTTTTCAAAGTTGGTGTTTCTGCCTACAGGTATGAGCTTTTAAAGTTGTATTAAATAACGATTAATACAACAAAAGCCCACACACACTTTATCTAGATCTCATTATGACCACTTGCAGTAAACTTCATTTTAATACTGCAAGTAGTTAAAATGTAATGCTGGGACATAAAGCGACTTCGGCATAGCGATCCATTATGAAACTGTTACAATATTACGTAAAATGGGAAAAGTGTTTCAAGTCCTTTAGATCGATATCAGTGATTAACGATCCGTTACAACTTTACACATTGTTATAAGTAAATCTAACGTTACGAAGTAAATCGACGGTGTAAAGAGCAAAATGTGTTTCTTATATGAAATTTAGACATTACGTCACAAGTTGTGTGCTAAGTAAAATTATTAATTACATACATAATAGTTGAGAAGTGATCTATGTTTAGTACGAGTAGTAACTAGGCGGGTCCTGTTGGCAGTAATAACTCCGTAATAGCAAGCACATTTGATTTTTTATGTCTGTGCACGTTATTGTTATCTTATTTATTTACTAGCTGTTGCACACGACTTCGCCTGCGTAACTTTATTAAAATATAGCTTACTAGCTGGCGCCCGCGACTTTGCCCGCGTTGAAAAAGAAAAAGTAGCCTATCCTGTGTCCCGTACGTCTAAATGTTTATATACCAAGTTTCATGAAAATCAGTTAATTCGTTTAAGAGTTATGGAGGAACGTATACATACATACAATACCTACACTTACAGATTTATTAATAGTATTGATTAATATTACAGGCATGCCTAATGCCATAGCGTAGCATTAGGTATTATCAATACTAATAATAAATCTGTAAGGGTTGGTCATGGAGTAATTTACTTTGTTTTCAGAGATATCGTGTTTATAGGCTCTATACATGATACTGAAATAAACTTTTAAACGACTTTTAACTCTTAAACGAATTAACTGATTTTCATGAAACTTGGTAGATAAACACTTAGATGTAAGGGACACGGGATAGGCTACATTTTCATTTTCAACGCGGACAAAGTCGCGGGCGCCAGCTAGTATTTATAATATAAATTTTAATCTGATACTATACTATAATTAAATATAATACTATATATCTACTTATGGCATAAAATGCTTCAAAATATTCTTGTGAATTCACTCATGGAACAGGTAAATAAGTCTAAGCGCTTGTTTCACAAACGTCAAGTAGGCCAAACTGTCATTTAAAGTCACCGGATAATGGAGCTGATACTAGACCTTTGTTTGTACGGTAAACGTCCCAAACATTAAATAGAAAATAATAAAAAAAATACGGCTATCGAATGATGCAGTAAACCGAGTGCATAATTCAATAAAACAGAAAATGATTTCTAAAAGTAACTAATCAACACTTTAATTGTAGTTTGTGAAAGAGGCCCTAACTCTTCTGCTATAACATTGATATTGATTGCTTATTTCGCAGGTTCATTTATTTTAGTCTATTTTGACGTAACTTTGAATTTCGTTCCATAGTGGGAGGCAATTCAGAAAAGCTATGGTAGCAAAATTATGCATCTATCATCCAAAATTTAATTACACTAACCTATAGCTAAAGGATCGAAGATTTGTTTGGTATATATGGTATGTTCGAATTCCTTGAATATATACATGCAATACGCTTAAAGAAAATATTACTCGTAATATTATTTTGTCAATTAACTAAATTGAATTAACCATTTTGTTTTAAATTACATAGACATAAAATCAATTAATCAGCTTTTCATTGGAATTTAATATCGTTAAAATAATTTAAAGACGCCAAATGAGTATTTGCTTCGTGTGCAATCAATCGGATATATCAATAAATTATGAGCAAATTAAAAGAAATAAAATTTAATTCACGGCAACACAGTTACTGTTTTAATGTGCGAGTATTGCACAGTTAACAGAATAACTAGAAGTTCAACTATAGTAATTAATAATAAAAAATCTCGAAGTGCATCTATGTCTTCAATAGACATCTAATTATGTAAAATCCTATCGTATGTTAGTTAATATAGTTCAACATAGATGAACAGTGGTAAGCTTTCATGAAAAATGTCAATATACAGGCGCTTTAACTCTTATTGCTACTTTGCCCAGATGTTAGTGTTTCATAATATTTTAGATGAACCCTTGGGAACAGTGTTTTTTTCTGAATGAAAGGTACCCTAAGTGCTTTCTTGTATCCCTGACAACGTGTATGCAAAATTTTATGACGACTAGTTGAGTTGTTAAGGCGTGAAAAGGTAATGGACAGATAGACAGAGTTACTTTCACATTTATAATATTAGTGAGGAAGTAAGGACTAGTAAGGATTTGTAAGCCGATCCCGGCTTCGTACAAATGGTGTTTTTCTACAAACTATATATATAAACCTAGTCCTCGTTTATCGCATTTTCATTAATGAAAACTGTATCAAAACGCGTTGGGTGATTTAGAAGAAGTTAGCGGAGAAACAGACAGAGGCGGCCATTTACTTTATTTTGTAATATCTATACACATAGATTTGTATTATTTTCTTTTGCTATTTATTCATATAATATTTTGAAAACAGGACGAGGAAATATTCTTTCTATTGAATCTTTGCGAAGTTAAGATTTAATATTTCATACTGAATTCATATTATGCTGTGACCAAAATTTACCTGTAACTGTACCATTAGGTATACGTAAATAGACAATTGCTCGTGTAATCATGAGTAATATCATTTGAATTCATATCGTGTAATTCGTTTCAAATATATCCTGAGCTTGTTAATTTTAATCCCCTTGTACTTAGTTAATAAATATGATGTTATTATAGTTTATAATTTATAATTCTTATTAATTTATCGCCCATCAATGTTTGCAGATGGTGGAGTAGAATTGTAGATGATAGATTTCTATGCCATCATACACACACACACACACGTTTGGTCTAGTGGCTAGTAACCCTAGCTGTTATCCAAGCGGTCGCGGGTTCGAATCCCGCTAGGGGCAAATTTTTAGTATCCATAAGTTGTTTACTAAGGAACTAAATGGTGCTGTGTGGAATGTGTGAAGATATTTATTTATTTATTTATTTATCATGTGAAAAAGAATTCCATTGTGTGGAGGTTGTGGTTCCAACGAAATACTGAAGATGATGATGTAAATAGTTAAATTTAGTTTATGTTTATAGAACAAACACGACCTAAAAGTCTGTATATAGAGGAAGTTTTTAAGCATGCCATAATAATTAAACAATAATTCTAAACTCGAAAATTAATTGGCCACATTAACTAAGAAACTCAGTCACGAACCGTCATTAATGTCATTGTATCATGCAAAATAACTTGATTATATACCCTAATTATCGCAGTTTTCGCATTTATGATTGCACTTCGTATGAGCATGCGTGATCTATGATCAATTAATTAGTTTAAGACTTAATCAACGGATGAGAAAATGAATTTAAACGAAAATACCTACCTAAATAGGAACAAGGCCGATTTATAGCAATATTAAGATTTTTATAGCGGTAATAAAATTAATAACTCGTATTCAAAAATATTTTTAAAATGTCTACCAACCAAAAAAAAAAACTTTAGATTTTCTTTAATTTTCATATTCGATATTTTTTGTTACATAAACTCATACCATAGTAAACCTTGTTACTGTAAGACGTTATGAAAGCACCTACAATTTTACTTGAAGTACCTATATTATTGACTTGTTGGACAAATTACTCGTTAACTTCTATTTTCAAACGTAACTGAGAAATAACCTATTAGTTTCGTAACTGAAGCAATTAATCTAAACCGTGAAATTGTATAGGCCGTTAAATTCAAGGATAATTTCATATGAACGCTCACTCAACAATATAACATACAGTTGTCATGTTTAAATTGCAATTATAAAATTCAGACTGTGTACATTATTTATGAACTGTTTCATGGATTTTCATAATAACTAACACGTATATAATTATATCTTGTTACTTGAACTAAATATTTTTTTCTGACGAAACAATGCAGTGGAGCAAAAAAAAATTGCATTAAAATTTAATATTCAATGTTTATTAATTCTGCGAAATAATAATGATTGTTAAAGTTTAGAGAAAATATATTTTCACTTTGTATATGAGACGTTCTTCCTTTTTACCGACATTTTGACTGGTAAAATTTAGATTTGTTAAAAAAATTAATAATGTCCTTTCTTTAATATTGACACTGTTAACATGTAAAAGTGTCTTTAATCCCAAGTAAATACAAAAACCACGTCAATTAATAAAAATGTAATATTAATATTCCATTTTTGTCAATAATTATATTAAGAACAATTATAGCTAATATAGCTAATATTTTATGTTCTCTCTCGGTACAATATGATCTAAAGTTGTCGTTACTAATATTTTTAATTACTTTATTATAATTATATAAAATACTATTTTTTTATTTACACCTTCAGTGCATGTGGACAGGCAGCGAAGCGTATCCGTCGTAAAATTATTAAGAAACTATAAAATATTCGAGCACAAGAATGCGGCTAAGAGCTTCGTTATTATCTCTAATTACGAAAATCCGATAAAAATCGCTAATATTCCGGTTGCAGAATTAGTACAAGGCGAATATTGCAACAAAATCGTGTTCCGATCGCCTAAACCCCTCATTAGAGGAGCCGATGATAAGAACAAAACAGCCACCATAATTACTAATTGATGCACCGTTTGTTATGAAAGCAAATTCGACTTGTTTCATTTCTAATGTCCGGAGGTTAAGCAGTTTGTCTCCACTAAAATTAAGCAAAATTTTTAAAACATTTGTACAACTCCTATAAACGAGCAGCTGGCATTATCTTGCAGTAAAACTAAAACAAAATAAATCTATACTTATGTACTATACTTTTTATGTATATTACTTTCAGGGCCTCTTTCACGAACTAAAAGTTAAGTGTTGATTAGTTATTTTTAGAAATCATTTTCTGTTTTATTGAATTATGCACTCGGTTTACTGCATCATTCAATAGCCGAATTTTTTTTATTATTTTCTATTTAATGTTTGGGACGTTTACCGTACATACAAAGGTATATCAGCTAAATTATTCTCGGTGACAGGTGACTTTACGTGACGGTTTAGCCTAATTGACGTTCGTGAAATAGGCGCTAAATATAATAAGAAGTGCTTTAACTATTGAAACGACCAGCTTTGAGAATCTCTTTGATATATGTAGACCATCAAGATTATCAGTTTATATCAAGAGAAATTTAAAATTAATTTACTGTAACCATCTAAAATCATACTGTTATTTTAGAAAACTAGTAAATATTTAGGGCACTAAGGGCCTTTTCACTAACTACAAGTAAAGTGTTGATTAGTTACTTTTAGAAATAATTTTGTTTTATTAAATTATGCACTCCGATTACTGCATCCTTGGATAGGCGATTTTTTTCTTTTTAATGTTTGGGCCTTTTACCGCACAAACAAAGGTATATCAGCTCCATTATCCCCGGTTACCGGTGACTTTAAGTTACAGTTAGCCTACTTGACAGATGGTGAAAGAGGCCCTAATAACTTTTAATGTGTTAATCTCAAAAATTACTTTAATTTGTAATTCTATTTTGCCATAAATATTTTTTATGTCAATGTGACACGTCGAACACGCAGACGTCCCAGGAACAATCAATGCTTAAATTTGGGAACGAAATTAAAAAAAAAGGATAATATAGGGAACATGGTAAAGACTTAAGAATGATCTACGAAGTCCTACGAAGCAAGAGCTACACTTGTTTTTTAAGGATAATCTTTTCTAAGGTGTAGGTAACTGTGGCGTTATTTGCTGTGTGCCCTTCCACACCTAATGAAATAAAACGTTGAAATAGGTACCTACGAGAAGTTATTATGAAATAATACCAACAGTTTGTATATTGAAATGAAACTAGATAACTTTAATGATGTAGTACAAAAACACCATCACACCTCACTAAGCACAGATCGGAGGTGTGATATAAAAAATCGTCCCACATAAACAAAATAATCGGCCAAGGGTAGAGAGAACTGTGTACTTCGAGGTTCGTTAAACAGTGAAAACAAAAGTTATTAAAAGTTATTTTAATGATTGCTTATTTAAACGTAATATGTGACGAAAATTAACGCGCTCTCAAAATTATTTGAAAGTCTTCCTCGTCGTATAATTAATTAACATTATTTTAGTATGGATTTTTGCATTTTGAAAATGCAAAAATCAATTATGGCAGTGAAACCGACTGCCTTCCCATGCAAGCTTATGCCATTTCGCTAAGTATGAAAAAGTATCAAATATTAGTTAAAGTATAAAAAAACCTGAGTTTCAGTCCGAGTCGAGCCAAGTTGCAAGGAAGAGTCTTAAAATATCTTGTACCTATGTATGAAAAGGATTGATTAGAAACAAGAACGCGATGCTATGCATCATAGCTTACTCATTTTAAGAGGTTTTCTTGTAATGTTTCTAGAAAATACAGAGGTAAATAATAGTGATGATAATATTATATATCTATATATAATATAAAATTCTCGTTAAAAATAAAATTAAAATATAAACTCCTCCGAAACAACGACCGATTTTTATGAATTTTTTTGTGTACATTCGGTAGGCCTGAGAATAGGTAGTAAACTATTTTTCATACCTTAAGTGATAAGGGTAGCCCACCCCAATTTCTTTTGGCAAAACAACGTTTGCTGGGTCACCTAGTATTACATTTATATAAAAATAGTTTGAATGTTATGTCGGTTTGACACTTAAACTATCTACTTTGCTTTATAAACAAAAAAATATATATTAATTTACAATTTCATTATAATTATAACAACAGTAATTAACTATTTGAAACATTTGTAAACAAGAAATATGTTTATCAATTCCAAAAAATAAATGTATGTTAAACCATTGAGTTGCGAAATAATGCAAGGCCACATTCGGTTGTTCAAGGTAAACCGTGCAAATACAGGTGAATATTATATGGGTAGGTGTCTCTTGTGGTTGTAGTATTGTAGTCAAATTTCAATAAATAAATAATAATAATAAAATTTATGCTCCATTGAATATACGTTTCATAATATAAAACCACAAAAAATATTATCATTGGTATTTCTGGTTACTTGCTTTGAACTGACGTTCAATTGATTCGTGACTGTTACTTTTTAACGACAACTTTAAGAATTACGTGCTTTTTCAATAACTAAAAATGGTTTTTACTACCTGTTGACTGTTGTTACCTACTTGTAAAGAACTATATACATTGTGATTACTGCATGAGATAACTTCATAAAGATTTATCAAAACAACGCTAAAACAAAACAATTAAGTCTAGTTAATTGAAATTTCTTTTTGTTAAGGTCGACAGACAAGCTGAGGGTCCACTTGACGGTAGGTGGCTACCGTCGCCTATAACACAAGCAACGCCACAGATGCTGCCAGTGCGCTGCCGACTATAGTGGGATTAATGATATAGGCACAGCTTTAGAATCCATACAGTTGGGCAACGAATGTACTTACTTGCACAGAGCAACGGAGGGGGCTGGCGCGGGGAAGCGGGCGGCGCGGGCCGTCACGGCGAACTCACACAGTCTGCATTTCCAACTTTCAAGGCTGGCGCGTACATGTTTTTGAGTTGAGTGAGCGGTGGCGGATTTTCCATATTGTGACAACCCTAGCACATCCTCGCGTGAGTGGCGGCGTCGCCCGACATCAAAGGCGTTGCCCAACTGTATGGATTGTAAAGCTGTGATATAGGGATAGGGGAATGAGCTCCGCATCCCTTACTCACTCATATAACAGAACACAGCATGCTGTTGTTTCATGGTGGTCATCTGTAAGGGGGTGGATACTGACGAGCTGTCCAAAGCGACACAGTGTGCCTTTCTCCTATTAAAAAATTAGTAAAATAAATTAATATTTAGTCAATAAAATAAAATAGAATAAAACTTGTACGATGACTTGCATTTGAAATTGCAGTACCTGAGGCGTTGCTTCTTGCTTGTCTTGTAGCCACCTACTATCAAATCAAGTAATAAAATAAGATGACTGTAACAGTGGCAACAGGAAATAAAATATGGCAAATAAGTAATAGCGGGATTTGGGCAAAGAAGCATCATTTGAGTAAAGCTTTTTATTTTGTTTAAATTGTTGAAGTTGATGATTTTTTTTTACTTTGCGTTAATTATGTTTACTGAAAACATCTAGAATATAGTCAATAACTATACTTTATTCATGACAGATTCTCCCCAGTTAACACATTTAAAAAGCAACCATTATCTTTTTTATCATTATTCATAATAATGTTTAAATAGATAAAAAATAATAAACAAAAGCAAATATATATAGTTGTTTTATTTACGTAAGCCATGAAGGCAATCTGTCAAGAATTACTGCACCGGACAGACAGTGAGCCATAAGGTTTAACTTGTAGACGTTCCATGCAGTTTTAAAGAAGGTTGTTAATGAAACGAATTTGAAAGTAGGGCGCGACCTGTAAGTAGGGGAATTCACACGGTAAATGGACCGCACTGTTACCTTCATACCGCAATGGTAATTGATTCTGATTCATTTCATTGAAAACTATTGAAATTTCAATACTTCACCAATAATAACCTCTAGAATAAGACTTAAAAATACTTTTACATGAGGCAATGTCAACATACAAATGTCACAGTTATGTTCATGATCATCAGATGATCATAATATTATGGTTTTTGTCTGTACTTTTAATTTTTATTATAATATTAATATAAATATTCATTTAATAATATAAATGTTTTGTTGTTTTCTGCTTGTTTCTCCGATTTCTTTTAAACCACCAAACGGATTTTGATGTTTTAATAAAAATACTTTATACGAGCATTTGATAGTGATGATTAATGCGCCAGTCATTATTAATGATGATAATTGTGCCTCATTACAAAATTCAGTGCATTGAGTAGCATTATAATAGTGATTTAAGAAAGTCTTTACGAGAGTTGGCGGCGATGTTGCATAGTTTAAACAAATCTTACAGACGCGTGGGCCTGGAAATTAATTTGACAACACTTGAGGCCATACATAATTCTTTTGTACATTCAATGTCAGTAAATGTTAGAAAATACTTCGATATGTTTAAGAATTTTTTTTAACATTGATCAAAACACACAAATCAGTAAATCTATAGTCAATAAAGAGGCTCACAGAATAATTGGGTCGTGCAGAAATCTGAAATCTACGTCAGTAAGCGAAATCATATTAATGAATGTAAGAATAAATTTAGTACACTGAGTGCCTCTTTCACCAAGGTCAAGTAGGCTAAACCGTCACTTAAAGTCACCGGTAACCTGGGATAATGGAGCTGATATACCTTTGTTTGTACGGTAAAAGTTCCAAAGATTGAAAAGAAAATAATTAAAAAAAAACACCTATCGAATGATGCAGTAATTCAATAAAACAGAAAAAGATTTCTAAAAGTAACTAATCAACACTTTACTTGTGGTTGGTGAAAGATTCTTTGTTTATCGCTCCTTTTACTAGTGAAAACCGTATCAAAGTCCTTTGACAAGAAACTAATAATCTCTTTCTCGAAAAAGTAAGCTAAATATCACAGGAAATTTGTATACACTGGCAATCTTCGATGTTACGTTAGTGAACTATAGTGGTGTACTTTTAACCAATACCTTGTCATATCTGTGCCCACCTAGTAGGTCTACATAAAATGTGAAATATTCCTGAAAGGGAATTTTTGAAATTTTTCATTGAAGTTTTTTTTTATTTTTTTATCTATTTATTAATACAGTAATGTTTACATTTTAAATTAACATTGGTGTAAACATAAACTCTTTAGAGTTTCACCGCACACCATGTTCAGTTTACATAATCATTAAAATCAAATAATTTATATCAATATATACATACATATAGATAATATTAAAATATATACATTTATACAGACATTAATTATAATTTATTCCGATTACCCTTGATTAAACCTTTTGTTGACGCTCACGAACACTTTCTATTCTTTAGAATTACCCACTTTAGCATTTTAGAATTCCAATTGATTATAACATTTTTTTTTTGTTTATGAATAATGTACATTTATTGTTGTTAAAAATTATATTTATTTGCAGTTAATTGTAAAAAGTATTGTTTTAGCTTATATGTCATGTTTTTGGGTGTTATTTCGCTTTTTAATGTTTAATGTATAAAGTTTTGGTCTTGGTATTTGGTTATAACGCCATCTGACAATTTCGCTTTGTAATTTTTGTTTGAATGATAAACTCTTTACGTTGCTGGTCGATGAAAATTGTAAAGTGAAGGGGAGACATACAGTTGTATTGTAGATCATTAGTTAAAGTACTTTGTAACTGACTTCAGAGATGGCGCAGTTATGATAAATTTTAATAAATAAAATATAAACAAATTATAGAAAAAGCTCTTATATTCCAGTTTTCAGATTCAGCATAATAAAATAAAGTACTTATAAAGTAAAGACATTGACTAATTTAATTAATTAATACTCTAAATTAGTTTTTAATATTTAATAATATATTTGTTTGATTTATATTTTTTTGATTTTTTATACACTTATCTATAGCTACTTATAGAACCATTTTTTGCCCATTTTTTCTGTGTAATAAAGAATCTGCTGCGTCTTAGTGTATTTTTTGTTAAACCTAAAAAATAAATCTTTTTAACCCGCAGCGCACGACGCAAAAACGGGGTTTTATAATTTTTTAACGTGTGTGTATGTGTATCTATATATGAAATCGTAGCTCCCAAACGGATTCATTGATTTTGATACGTTTTCAAGATCAAGTTTTCAGATTTTTGAAGACCATCAAGTCATTTCCAAGCTAACTTCCACAGGTTCGATTCATTTAAAATTTGGTATACTGTTGCTTCGGTGGTATTTCCATGGCATGGTAACCTAGACCAGAGGGCCTAGTGCGAGTTTTACTCTATCAAACTCGTCGAACGCGTAAATGTCAATTTGTATGGGAATGAAGCAGCGCCTACACGTTAGTCACCAGGTGGCGCTGCTGCATTCCCATACAAATTGACATTTACGCGTTCGACGAGTTTGATAGAGTAAAACTCGCACTAGGGGCCCTAGACAAGTTGCATTCGCTCCGTAGCGATTCGCTATTGAGTTCGTCAATCGTTTCCGAGATAACGAAAACAATTTCCTAGCCAAAGTGACACTATGATCGTTATCGTTGTGACGAATGGGTTCATTCGCTAATAAACGAAAATTGGCTATGGTTGCGAAGTAAATATCACAATTAAGCCGTCAATATTGTTGGAAGTATTTATTGGAATAATACTAACTAGTTTTAGAAAATAAAATAGTTTAAAAAATAGATTGGGAGATGATGTTATGTTTTAAAGATTATGTTTACTATTGATTTATAAGTTATGTAAAATGAATGTGAAGAGTATTGTAATTGAATTATGAAAATATAGAGATATGTGCGCACTGAAGATCGAGTTTTTCTAATAGTTAATGGATCCCATATAGTGTATAGTGATGAGTAATAAGCAGAGAATGAAATACTAGACCAAAACAAAACACCGAGAACTCCAATAACAAGTGTCAAATGTGCTCACAAGTGAACTCGTTTTTAAAAGAACAAAACAAACAAAGAAAACTTTCCCATCATTTGAAATGACTCAAAATTCAAAAACATCTACCAGCTAAGCCAAATATTCATGGAAAAAACTCCTGTTTTTTATTTGGCAGCCTGGTGTATGTAATGAGTTGCTAATTAATATGTAGGGATATACTTAACCTTCTTGTACTTTTTAATCCAATAAGACTGACAATGTTGTTCAACTATGAGACAGATTATGTTTTTTCAAGTTTTGCACAATATTTATCAAAGGTAAAATTCCCAAAGGTATTATCGACTGAGATTTATTTCAATGATAGTTATTTAGGGTTATGTTTAGTAAAACTTATCTACTTAATACTTCCTAACTTAATATCTTCAATATTAAAATTGAGAGGTGATTTTTACTATTCAAATTTTATGTTTGCTTAATAAAAAGTTGTCTGTGTCATAATTTTATTTACCCTGACTTATAATTACTTACATTACCTCTATATATAGTTTTGTTTTAAATTGTACACAAAAACAAAACAATTTTTAAATATTTTTATTATAATACAAAGTAAATGTAAAAATATGTAACAATAAAATAAAATTGTGAACTTCACGTTTCATTACACATGACTCACATATTATGGGTCAAGTCATAATATTTCCAAGTTTGCTAATCAATTCTTCTTCATTTGGGATCTCTTGTGGTGTTTGTGGAAACACTATCCACCTGCTACCCATACAATTATGGTTGAGGGCGTTAACAACCTCTCTGATGTAGATACTTGTTGTCCTTTGCGTAAGATATTGGCTCTGAAAAATACAAAAGGCAATTTAATAGGCACTAAAACCAAATTTATAATTTATTAATTTGTTGCAGTCATCGATGGTTGCAGTTTATAATTTTAGGTGACACCATCATAATAATACGTAGGTACCTATCATTACAATAAAATTAACATTTTTATAAGAAGTTAAAAAGACTATTAGGTTTTATATAAGCTGGCACTGCTTTGGTTATGACTAGCTAACTATATGTAGGTAATATAGGTAATCAAATAGGTAGGTTTATTAATGTGAAATTTCTTACCTTTTTTTCAAGGGGGAATTTCTTCAGACCCTTTTAAACCGCTGAGCTTTTAGGTCGTCACATAATTTTCTAAAAGTTATTTTATTTAACCGAAAATGCTGTGTAAACAATAGTTCCGGCATATCGTGTATTTTTTCCATTTGTCGTCGCAACTTAAACCTTTGGCGCCTCAACCAGTTTTGTTTTGTGCAGCCCACAATAAACGTAGAGAATGCATTTTTAAATATGTACTCTTTGATTTTTAACAACTTTACCACGAAAAATAACACTCGGCGAATGAATTGTGTCGATATCTACAGCATCTTGGGCTTCGTTACATTATCGAAGACGAAAACGAAAACGAAATCGAAAACGAACGTCAAAAGTGCCACTTGGCTAAGCATATGTATGGGAATAGCACTAGAACCCATTCGCTAATAAATCATTTCGATTCGAAAAGCAACATTTGTCTACCAACTTGGTTATCGAATTCGACGTACCACGTGACATATGTCAATCCCATACATTTTTTATTTAGCGAACTTCGTTATCGTTTTTAAAGTGGCACTTTGTCTAGGGCCCTAGGCCCTCTGGTGCTACAGTATCAAGTAGTCTGCGGGACACCCAACTCCTCAGCAACTTACAGCAGACATAAGGTTGCAGACGGCATAGGTTTAGGATATAAAAAGACGTGGAGTTAGCTTATAATTTTAATTAAAGACTTTTTAAGATTTGCTTGAATGAATTTGTTTGAGGACAGCGTCAAAAGTAGGTACCTACTTCTCAATATATCGGTTTGGTACTTGACATTTAAGTTTTGCTTATGACATTTCGAAGTATTCTCTTATTTAACAACGACAAATCCAGCGAACTAACCAAATGAGTTGCTCCAATTATTACATCTCTATGGACTTGACCACTATGTAAATGTGCGATAAACATAACCGGCTTTAAATGCTTTGTAAATAACATCCATAATCCTAACATTGACAGACACGAAGGATTAAACTTAATTTGTAAACATTTACTTAGTACATATTTTTCTTTTATTTGACTAACCGCACACATTAGGTATAATTATGGTCAAGGGTAAATAATCTTATTTTAAGTAATGAAAAGGTTATTTAAATGTCGCTTAAGTGGTATAAGATAAAAAAAGCTTTTGGAAAAACCTATAAAATAATTATAATATTTAATGTATACTAAGAATGTATAAGGAAAACCTTATATTTTTATATGCACGGCCAGTTATAGCTATTGCATCATAGCTCAGTACTCTATTTGACAGTATCAAAAGTGTGCAGTCATTTTGGCAGCCCGCCTGGCAGCAGCAACCACCTTCTTACAGAAGACCATCGTGAAATAACAGTATTTAACTCAACTGGGCCTCTTTCACCAACTACAAGTAAAGCGTTGATTAGTTACTTTAAAAATAATTTTATGTTTTATTAAATTATGCACTCGGTTTACTGCATCCTTAAAAGGCGATTTTTTTTTTAATATTTTCTTTTTAATGTTTGGGACTTTTACCGTACAAAAAAAGGTATATCAGCTCCATCATCCCCGGTGATCGGTGACTTTAAATGAAGGTTAGCTTACTTGACAGATGGTGAAAGAAGCCCCATGTGTGCTGTGATGCTGTCTACCACTTTATTATGGTCAGCAGCGCACTTGCAACACCAGTGACATTGCTTGTGTTATAGGCGACGGTAGCCACCTTTCCTTAAGTGAACCGTCAGCCTGACCTTAACATAAAAAAAAAAAACAAAAAAAAAAACAAGAAAAACAGTATAATAATATATGTGTGTGTAATAATTTATTGTACATAAATATGTGTATGTGAGTATTGGCATTACTTCTACTATTTGTTAATCTAGATGCATAAACTTATGCAGTGCAATAAAATGTTGTATAGGGTTTTATTCTGCAATTCGTTTGAAATTTATCGTACGATTTTTTAAATTTAAAAGCATTCGACTTTTTATCGGAACTTTGAAGAGTACTTAACTTATATTGTAAATATACGATGTATGTATACGAAGGTACATTAATTAATTACTGCCGCTTGCCTATACTTACATACAGCATACATACTTGTAAACGTCTAATATCAACTACCATTTTACTCGGATGATAATTACTCGTAAATTGAATGTGCACAAATGCTTTTATATTTTTTTCTTGTGTAAGACTGCGGTAATAGCATCTCGTCGGCCGTATGATAAAGACATAACTATAATTCCAATATGGTATTAATAATTCGGCGATAAAAATCGATGTGTATAAAATTACACACTATAAAGTACATAATAGGTCCTGAGACCTGTTACTTTGTATTAAGCAACAGAGGCTATAAAAATTCATATTCCCGATGAACAGGGTATAGGACGAGTGACGCAACCTTCAAAACAGATTGCCTCACGTCTCTTTCATGTCATTGACTTTGGTTTTTAAATAATATTAATGACAAAATAATCCTTGTTTTTTATTATTTAACAAAATTATTAAAAATACTGACCTAAGTATTTAAACAAATCTCTTCGTTGCTAATTTATTAATAATCTACAATAAGTATTGTATATTGTCACTCGATTCGCGACTTAAATGGCGTCACATAGTGTTATAAGAACTGCTCGTATAGTTTTCGCTCAATGATCGAAATCTGACCTTAATCATTTCAAAAGTGGGAAAAAACAAATATTTTTCATTAAGAACATCTTAATTAATAACTGTAAAACTTGAAAATAGCTAGGAAAAAAGAAAATAGATTCACAAACAAAGATATTCACAAACAAATATAAGAAAATACCACTAAACTCTTTTCGTTTTTATTTATTTATAGTTATTTTGTATTTTTACACAAACTTGTGTAGCTGATAGCGTACTATTTTAATTATGACCTCTGAGTAAAACATATGTATGAAATTGTAAAAGATCAAGGCGAAATTACCATTAGTTTAGAAAGGAACTACACTACTTTTTTTATTTATAGACACAATGAGAACATCCACCTATTTCTACAGGTGCAGAACCTGGCACATAGACACCAAATCGCCTTTCTATGTGTCTTCTATAAGATGTACTTCGGTGAGTGGCCTCAGGAGTTGCATGAGTTTATACTGCTTTCCACTTTCTTCTATCGAACATTCAGACATACGGTTTATAACCTTCATCTTCTTAAAATCCCTCGTTTTCGGACCAAACGCAATTAAATTAACCAATTTAAAAATTCTTTCATTCGCACTGCCAAGGATTGGAACTGCTCCGAGTTTATATAACCCAAATATTTTTAAAGTTCGAGTTAATATGCATATTTTTAGTGAGCTCGCTCCATCCTTGCCCTCGTCTTTGTTGCACGGCTAGATGTTGGCCAAGAGCAAATCCATTGTTAATAAATAAATAAATAAAATACAAAAATAAACTTTATGTATTGCTAAGTGGTTGTGGTTATGTGGAGTAAATTCAACGCTATTCTAGGCTTCGTTTTGTTTAGGTACCTAACTCAAGAATTCTCACGAACAAATTGCTTTTAGGACATTGTCATTCATCTGCTAATTGAGTACCATTTGTCGACCTGTCCACTACATGGTATAAGTGAATCGAAGTACAAACACTCAAATCTGCGTCAATTTATTTTCTCTGCAGATTTTACCAAAAGGAAGAAAACGTCCAAGTTATTTGTTCCACCAGTCTACTGTGCTTAAGGTGAAGACTTTGTCGTGCGATTGTCGTTCCGTAAAGAGATCCCGTTAATGGAGTCATTTATGTTACACGGAGAGAGGATACATTCATTTATCTGTTCCGTGAATTAAACCCTATCATAGAGTTTTTCGGTTGATACTATAAGGGCCGGCGCACATTGAGGGGACGATTAGGCAAAATGTTTATTTTTTTTATACCATTTTGTACCTTAAGGGTATACTTGATATGCCTAATTTAAATTTTACTGTATTTATGCCAATTTTTGCCGTAGCATAATACAAACAAATTTGAATTATATTCAAAACCTTTACGGGACCTGCTTATCAATTCCCGTAATACGCAATTCCAAGATTACTTGTTAGTTATTGGTAGTAGCAATTACTCTAAGCGCCTCTTTCACCAACTACAAGTAAAGTGTTGATTAGTTACTTTTAGAAATCATTTTCTGTTTTATTGAATTATGCACTCGGTTTACTGCATCATTCGATAGGCGATTTTTTTTATTATTTTCTATTTAATGTTTGGGACGTTTACCGTACAAACAAAGGTATATCAGCTAAATTATTCCCGGTGACAGGTGACTTTAAGTGACAGTTTAGCCTACTTGACGTTGGTGAAAGAGGCGCTTATTATTTTAAAGGGTTTTTAGTTATTACGCCCTCTTTGGTATAATGATTTACTACGAGTTCTGAAAGTTCTCTATTGAAACTGGCTGGAAGTTCTGTGGATTTCGTTTTGTAATATTCTATTCGCGTATTTACTGACCTCTTTCGATTTAAATATATTAAATTTCAAAGTAATAATTCTCAAACCTAATATTATATGATGATGAGTGGAATTATTGATAAACGCGCTTGCTTCTAAAATGCTTCATAATTTATAAAGTAATAGGAATCCTTTTGTCTGTCTGACGTGATCTAAATAAGCTAGAATTAACTGAGTACTAGAAATGACGGATGTTTCTAAAATTATTATGAGATTTGTCAAGTTTAGGAGTCAAGTATTTATTGAATTTTTTTTTATTAAATTTTATAAAATATTTTTCGGATATATTTTACAAAAATAAGAATCAACAAGCAACGTGATACACAGCTGTAACCAAAAACTTAATTTAAAATTTAATTAAAAATTAAAATCTAATGTCAATTTATGAAATCTAAACATAAATATTTTACACACGTTTTACACATTAATCTCAAGAAATATCTGTTATAGGAAATTCAAACGTTCTGGTTAGATGGGTTATCTTTACAGAAACCATATTATAAGAAAACCCATTAGTTTCCAAATACAGCATAACAAGTACCTACCTACTCTGTGCGTTACTGATCTAAGATAAACAAAATGATAAATGTTATATAAAAATTCAATTAGCCAGTACTCCTTGCGGTTATATTTCTAGTATTTATACATCCACGATACTCGTCTCGACGGAAAGGCGCATAATTCAACCAAAGTAGGCGTATCTGTAGTTATTGCAAGAATTCTGTTCATGTCGCTATCCTTAGTGAGGCATCGACGGACTTTATTGGAGTTTAAATCACGATGTATGTGTTTTTTTATAGTCGCATGTCCACATTTGTCATAATTGATGCCTGCTATATACGTAACATTTATAATTTATGAACAGTCTTTAAGTGAACAGTTTGCTGTCACAAGTACCTCGTCTCATCATTAAAAATAAGTTTCGTGAATCCACGCGGCCATATTTCGTCAATGCATTTTGCCTATAACATATAATTCTTTCAATGAGCAAATATTGCAGAATTTTTGTTGAATGTGCATTGTGATCTGTAAAACTTTTCATAGTATCCTATTGAATTTAACAACAGTTTATTTTTTTATGTCAAGGTCGTCGGACAGGCTGGTGAACAACTTGATAATAGGTGGCTACCGTAATCTATAAGGTAGCAACCCTACATTACAGTCGGGCCGGCACATTTTATTCGGGAATTTTTGCCGCTCGGCTTTGCCGACACGTCCATAAGTAGGTATAGCAATTTGTCGAAAATTCCTCTACACGTCATATTCTACTTGACAGATCCGAACCAGAGCCTTCCAAAGTTTATTAATTTAATCGGAAATTTTCTAAATACTTTTTTGTAGGTAAATACTTTGTTTATAATTGATGCCTAAGTAAATAATAATCATAAAGAAAATGATAATATTAGTGCATAAAATAATAATGTTAGATGACTTCCCTGATAGAAACAAGATATGGAACCTGTTTGCATGTTCTTTATTTATTTATTAACACGACAAACTTAGACAGTGCAGTTAATAGGCCACACTGCGTTCTGTCAGTAATAAGTAGTTTATTACAGTAACCAGTAATTAAGCGGCAGTAAGAAACTTCTTACAAAAGCCTTTGTGGTGTGATAACGCCACGCCACTTTTAAACTAGTAAGGGCTCCCTGTTATCACTTATCCCACGAATTTCAGCACACTTTGCAACATATTGGGTACTTTGCCTATATTGTGTTGGTTACCTATAAACAAAAGGACACCAGGTGGGATGCAAGCGCATATGCACTGCTTATAATTACAAAGAATAAAGAACAAGAAAAGGATAAGGAAGTAGGCTCTGGCATCCCTTACTTACAAAATGAAACGAAACGCGTGCTAATATTTCATGGTGGTCTTTTCTAAGACTTTCACAATCAGGCTTCTCTGTTTATGATTACCTACCGAACATAAAAGTCAAATATATAATTAAACTTAAGTGAAAATTTTACTTCACTTTAAATTGTTTTTACGAGTCATTTAAGTTTATTGCGGTTTTTGTTTTAAAGAAACATTATTTTTTGGTATAACATAAGTAAGGTAAGTACTACTACACTTTATCTTTAATTATTAACCATTGAGGTAGATAAGTACTTAATTGTTAAATAAACTAAGAGAGTCTTTTTAAAAATTACAGTTAACAATCAATGTTTAAAAATAAATGAAGCGAACATCTTTCGATGTCGGATCTCCATTAAGTTATGTAATTATATTAAATAATGATACAAAATTACATTTATTACTTACATTTCGGTTGACTGATTGACTTATTGATTGACTGCCGTCGTCGAATTGTAAATTATAGCAATTAATTCATAAAGCTTCTGAAACTGTGATGTATTGATTGCAAAAACATTCCGACGAACTCAGTCCTTGACTCTTGAAAAGTTTATTTACTAATAGAGCGAGGTGATTCTTTTAAATTAGCATTTTAATATATTTTTTGTAATTTTATTTTACGCTTTGCTTATTTCTCTATTATTTATAAAAAATAATAAAAATATTCCAAGTTAGGTTAAGGCTAAAATAGCGTCCAGTCATGTCGCTGCTTAAAAACTAAAGGGTCATAAAACAAAAATTCCAAAAATGTTTTTATTGCAAAAATATTTACAATCACAATCCTTCATATTGTATGTTGCAAAAAGACTTGTGGTTGTTTTATTCAATATTTAGTTGATCATTTTTTTATATATGCAAAAGTAACTTATATGCTTATATGCTATTTTTGATAGCATTGCAGGAGACTTGGTTACTGCCTGAGGATATACCTTATCTGGGAACGATTGACTGCAACTTCGGTTATTCGGGAACATCAGCAGTAGATACGACAGCAGGTATAGTGCGTGGAAGACCGTATGGTGGTGTAGCCATTTTATGGAGAAACAGCGTTTTTCAAAAAGTGTCAGTATTGCAGTGTAGTAATGCGCGTATTTGTGCTATTAAAATAATAACTAGTGATCGGCCGATTATTGTAATGAGTATTTATATGCCTACAAACTTGATGGATAATTTACCGGCGTTTACGGACGTTTTAAGTATAGTAAGTGCTATTATAGAAGATTATGGAATTGAATCCGTTTTTATCTTAGGTGATTATAATGCTGACATTAATGAATTGTTTTACAGAGAAATGTTAGATTTTTGTAAAGAGCAACGATGGTCTTGTATTGATGTTGATATACTAGGCATAGACTCGGATACATATACTTTCTTTAGTGATGTTCATGGGTCATGTAGTTGGTTGGACCACTGTTTGGTGACACAATCAGCAAAGCAATTGGTAGTAAATGCATTGGTTGAATATGACACTCTCTGGTCAGATCATTTTCCTCTCATTATTGAGTGTAATTTTAATTTGTTAACAAATAAGCTTCCCTCTAAGGTAACTTTTCATAATAAGAATGTAATTTGGGGAGTTAGAAATGACGAGCAAATCGCGAGTTATACCAGAGAGTGTCATTCACGTTTAAGATTAATTGACTTTCCCGTCGAATGTAGAGAATGTGCAGATTTTCATTGTAATAATCATGATCATAGGCCTGTTCTTGACAAGATGTATTCTGATATTGTTACTGCCCTTCGCGATGCTTCTCTGGCTAGTCGGGAGGTTACGAGACCTTGTAGGAGTGGACCATGCGTAATAGGGTGGAACATGCACGTCAAAGATGCTCACCGAGAGGCTAGAACAAAGTTCTCGGAATGGGTTTTATGTGGCAGACCCAAGTTTGGGACAGTTTTTGAAGAAATGTGTAGAAGTAGAAAGGTATTTAAATCGCGTTTGAAATGGTGTCAAAACCATCAAGAACAAATCAGAATGGATTTCATTGCCACAAAGCATACTAAAGGCGACTTCCGGAGTTTTTGGAAATGTACTAGTAAGGTTAACACAAAGCCTGCACTCCCGGTGAGCATCGATGGTGTGAATAATCATAGGGATATTGCAAACATCTTTAAGGATCATTTTTCAGTACGATCTTCTTTGGGACCGGTGGAAAATATTCTTGATGATGAGCTGCCAATCGGAATGGCAGAGGTAAAATTTAGTGCCAAAGATGTGACAAAAACTATTAGAAAAATGACAGGTGGAAAATCTCCAGGTCATGATGGTCTAGCCGTCGAGCATCTTCGATACGCAGGCCCACATATGGCCGGAATATTAGCTATGTTTTATTCACTGTGTTTAGGTCATTCTTACCTGCCGTCTGATATGATGAAAACTGTAGTAATACCGATAGTTAAGAATAAAACTGGTGATTTATCTGATAAAAACAACTATAGACCTATTTCTCTGGCTACGGTTGTGGCAAAAGTTTTAGATAGTATGCTTAATACACATTTGGAAAAATATGTGTCTTTACATGATAATCAATTTGGATTTAGACGACGATTATCAACTGAAAGTGCTATACTTTGTCTTAAGCATACTGTCCAATACTATATTTGTCGTAAAACACCTGTATATGCGTGTTTCCTCGACTTGTCAAAGGCATTTGATCTGGTTGCCTATGATATCATGTGGGAAAAGTTGGAAAATATTAATTTACCATCTGAAATTGTTCGTATTTTTAAATATTGGTATGGGCATCAGGTTAATAGCGTGGGATGGGCGGGAACAATGTCAGAACCATACAAATTAGAATGCGGTGTGAGACAGGGCGGTATCACCTCACCGACCTTATTCAATATATACGTAAACGCACTGATCGAGGAGCTCAGTAACCAGCGTCTTGGTTGTCACATTGATGGGGTATGTGTTAATAACCTTAGCTATGCAGACGACATGGTGTTGCTGAGCGCCTCTGTCTGTGGTTTACGTAAACTCCTGAACATCTGTGAGAGGTATGCGTGTAGGCATGGACTGAAATATAATGTCATGAAAAGTCAGTTCATGATATTTGAGACGGCAATTGTTAAAAGCCCTAATAGCGTGCCACCTGTGCGTCTAAATGGCATTTCCCTTGACAAGGTGGACCGTTTTAAGTATTTAGGGCACATAGTCACGGCTGACTTAAAAGACAATGCCGATATTGATAGGGAACGAAGGGCTCTGTCCATAAGGACTAATATGCTAGCTCGTAGATTTGCGCGATGTACAACAAATGTAAAGCTAACATTATTTAAAGCATATTGTACATCGCTGTATACGTGTGCTTTGTGGGCGAATTACACACAAAAAAGTTACAGCTCCCTTCGTGTCCAATTTAACAATGCATTTAGGGCGTTGTTAGGGCTACCCCGCTTCTGTAGTGCTTCAGGGATGTTTGCAATAATGAGCACTGATTGTTTCTATGCTAATATGCGTAAAAACTGTGCATCACTTGTTAGGCGAGTGCGGGATAGCTCTAACAAAGTCATATCAATGATAGCTAATAGGCTAGACTGTATATATATTCGAAATTGTTGTGATAGACATGTTGGTTGTAGTTTTTAGGTATTTTCTTATTATTATTATTTTCTATTATTATTTTCTTTTCCTTTCTTTCATGTTGTATATCTTATTACTGTTAGTTATAGTTATATATATATATATATATATATATATATTATAATTAAATGTATAAATAAAAATGTAAAAATATGGGTCTAGTTGCCTGTAAATAAATGAATTTGAATTTGAATTTGAATTATCTATCTATCTAATATCTCTTCTAGTATTCAGTTTATTATAAAAGTACTCAAAACATTTAATGCTACTTAAAAATACGCTTCTAACTATGTATAATATGCATATATTTTATATAATATATCTAATAGGAAAAAAATATGCAAAAAATAATTTCATTTTTTTTCGATTAGCTCTCCTGTAAAAAGTGTGATTTTGATTTGTGGCCCTTTAGTTTTTAATCAACGATGTGACACAGCTTCGTTACTCAAGGTACGAAATTAGACATAAAAAAAAAATCCATATTCTAACGCTTAAAATTAAAAAGCGATAAGTATGTATATGAAAATATACATACATAAAGTATAATCATCTAATCTGTTTGGGCGTGGCGGTGTTATATCGGATCAGCACGGATCATGTCCGAGCTGACTGAGCGTGCGATCAATCTCTGTTATTACCACATACCAAAATTGATGCAACATTTCGCTATTAGGAAACAAAATGTAAATGTACCCTTAAACGAATTTCGTTTCGTAGTGTTTGTATAATAATTACAAAAGAATAATGACCCTTGCAAATAAATTTTGAGTGTTGCAATTGTTTTGATTCGGCTTAGCGCACCTATTGAATTTACGATTTACAAATGCCTACATTACTTAGTTTTGTTACTAAATACAAATAACCTTTCGTATATGTCTAAACTATGAGTAACTTTCATGGATTAGCTTTTCGTTATAAGGATAAACCTTTCATGGATAACCTCACAGGTTTATCCTTCTTTATATTAGGTAAGTCCAGATTCTATGGATTGAAGGGTCTGAAGAGTTTGATTTTTTGGTTAAAGCAAAGCTTTGGAACTACAAGTCTATTTAAAAAAAAAAACTTTTTGCATTTGACACTTAGAAGTCGGGACGGGTAAAACCGCGGGACACAGCTAGTGTACTAAACTCCCCCACGTAGACGGTTCTGCACTTTACAAGTAGCCTGAATAGATAGCAATAATCCTTCAATAGATAGCAATAATTTTTTATTGTTTTATTTTCAACAACACTTTGTTTATCTATCGCAGCTGTCTATCATTTTATATTAAATGCATTTTTATAATCGCATTGTGTGACCTTCAATACCTTTCCAGGCAAATTAAGCATTTTATTTTAAACCCATCACGATAACATCATGCCAAAGAACAGACACGCGTCTGATAAGTGGCACATACGAGTAAAAAGTTCAAGAAGTTTTTAATCATATTTTAGCCTTCAACAATAACAACATAACAAATAATAAAGGCGCTATTTGCATTTGTTTGTACATCCGCTTACTCGTTGCAGTAACACTCATACAATTTTATCTTGCATACTGTCATAATAGAGAATTTCTTCTGGAAGGAAAGAAGACCAGAAATGTCCAAGTGGACAGTAATAAGAATTGCTGGCTGGTAATAAGACAGTACTAACAACTAAGCTGAATTGTGTGCCTTTGGTATTTAATTTGTAGTGGATCTTCTTATATATTTTGTGTAATTGTATGTTTTTAAATAGGTACCAACATTTTTTTCTTTCTTTCTTTCAGTTTAGATCACCGAGACGCGACCAACTACATAGGCAAAAAAGATATCCGCCCGTTTTGTTTTATTCTGTTTTGTCAATTCTATTCTGAATTACAGAATATTTTCAATATTTTACATTTATAACTTGTTACAAGAGAATAAAAATGAGCCGATTTTTTATCGAAATTATTTTTTTTTTCTTTTAGTATTTCCGCTCAATGATCAAGAAAAGTATTAAGCTCGGCCGAAAATAGCAATTGACGGGGGACGTGGCCACTACGTGGTAATTGTGGCATAAAATTAGAATCCTATGCACTATACTCTTGTCTAAATTCATAGAGCATCGTCTGAACGATATCGTGACGTCATTGGACAACGTAAACACATGTATAGTGGGTCAGTACAGTAATTAAGTAACTGTATGAATGCAACCGGTTTGTATCATCGGATTGTATGCCTCATAAATCCCAACAGGCCAGCAATCATCTCGAGGCCGTTTTGTTTGTTTACAGATAGCCAAATTGCTTTTTGATAGACATTAAGCACTAGGTATTTGTGGCGTGGCGGTAGGTTCCGTGTTAAACTTAACATTTTTATGCATTTAAAGTATACATATTAACCTAGTTTAAGTGAACAGAGCATGTCGGCGAGGTGAACTTACCACATGGCGATTCGCGGCCTAGACACATGTTTTATTATCATCCCATCAACTGTCCTTTTATGTTACCGGTTAATTATGCAATTTATGCAATGACAAGCGCGACCAGAGATGGACCTTGTGCTCTTTTCTATTGTATACGTGTTATACTGCCAGCACGCTTCCAATCGTGTTTCGTGATCATCAACTCTTAATTCCAGTAGTCACATAAATTACACCGTTCACCATGATCTCGTAAAAGCCACATAAAATATGGCATCAATCACAAAAACAATTATTGGGTTTTAGAACCTATCCATCCTACCACTCTAAGCTTGGATATACAGTCATAAACATAAAATCTAAATGGAAGCCTGCCTTTTACCTTTTAAAACGATTTAACGAATTCATGAATACGATTCACTTTTTAGCAGAGAATTGGCGGACTGTCAGCCCTTTTGGCGAATTTTACGTTCACGATTCACGCCTTTTGACAAGAATTTATAAAGCTAAAGAAATATTGTTCTAGGTACCCCGACTTTCGCAGGCGGCTGGCATACTCTCACCACCTGGATCCCTGACAGGACTAGGGTGGTAGATGGGGACTCTACCGCCCGCTTCATCCTGAGGGGCACAGCGCACTTTAGCAGTTCGGGTGCGCCGTCCCAATGAGCAGTGTCCGATTACGGACCCCCGCGGCGGAGTTGCGGAAGAGTGTTCGTCCGACCTCGCAACTTCGCCTTATAGCGGATGTGGAGGATGCCAAGAGGTTTAGTCGGTAGGTCTTCCCCAATACCATCTCGGGGCAGGAGTCCGACATAACCCACCGGTCTGTCCCCAGGCCGGTGGGTATCCATGATGAATTCCTCTTGTAAAAAAAAGTACCCCGACTTTATAGGATCCAGTTACCAGCTGATTAGTAAGTATTTATTGAAATCCTATCTAATATTATAAATGCGTAGACGCAATAGGCATACAAAAGGATCCATCGATAGGTACTCGTAAGAATAAAATTAATTTCAAAAGTCTAATATTATAAATGCAAAAGTGAGTTTTGTTTGTTTGATTGTATATTACGCTTTCACGCCTTAACTACTCAATTGATCATTATGAAAACTTGTATACAGAAAAGGACATAGGGTACATTTCGACCAGAAAAAGGACTGTTCCTGAGGGATCATTTAAAAATAAAAAAACAAAAATTCACGCCTGACACAAATATGTCAGGCGTGAATTTGTTTTTTATAAAAAGATTAAAAATCTAAAAAGGGGGACGCGGACAAAGTTACGGAAAAAGCCACCCAGTAATAGCACTTATATAATAAATCGGTAAAAAGCTTTAACTTTTGTAGCCAGCATATCTGGCACAGTAGGTGAACAGTTTTGACAGACTACTCTCGCTTTCATCGTGACGAGGAGTCGTGAAAGTAAGACGTCACTGGCGTCATTGCCTACGTCATTGCGGTAGGTCATGATCACTTGCACTTTCAATGAAAGTAAGAGTAAGAAAGTGAATCCGAAAGTTCGGCAATTCGAGCAAGCAGAATGACGTCAGAAGCTTGACAGAGAATACGTCACTTTTTCTTCTTATAACGAAAACAAAGATATGAGGGAACAATATTGGTATTGTATGATATACCTAAATAAATTAACAAAATCTATATTAATACAATTCTCTATATCGATACCTTAATTCGCAAACCAAATAACTCCTCTGAGGCAAACTTTACAGGGGAGACTAAAAAGTTATAATTTTTTTTTTTATGATACGAGAAAAGAAAAAAAAACAATTTTACATTGGAAATTATGGCTCGTATTAACCTATAGACCTTTTAAAAATTAAATTCTAATTGTCATTAAGTTTCTCCCGTATCAAAAAGTCATTTTCAACCAAAAGTGGAGTTATTCATTTTGCGAATTAAGGTATCGATATTATATTATAAGTTTATTTTTGACCTTTTCTGTTTACATAAAAACTTATTTCGTTTTATTATATATCTATATGAAATTTTCATGAAAAAATATCTAACAGTGAAAACCGTTGCGTGGTTTAGAAGGAATAAGTGGCCAATACGGACAGACGTATAGAAAAGCGACTTCAAATTAATAAGAAAAGAATAAGCGTCCGCTAAGAAAGGGTTTTTCTGAAAATCTCAACTCATTGCGTCGTCCCTAGTCATGAATATAACAACAACAATTTGAAAATAAATTATTTTCCCAATTATCCCAATAAGCCTACGAAAAATCAGTGAAGTGCATAATATATCTGCAATGTCACTATCTTCTACAGATGACGATGTTTTTCTTTCGTGATAGTATGATATCTATTTTATTTTAAGGTTTAAAAAATGTCAGTCAATTAAGCCTTTATCCATGTGAGTTTTAATAAGACTTAATAAACTTCATAAATCCGCTCAAATAACGCAGTTAATTCTAAGAAGTTTACTAATAAATCTCAAATTCCAAAACCATTGAAGGAATTATTTGGAATAAGCAGTTAAATGTTTAAAAGGTTCTCGTAATTAGGTCACCAATTATACTTATTAGTTGGGTAATGTGTTATAATCCTGTAGTTTTAATGACTAAGTTATTGTGCACTGTAAATTACAGATCAATTATACCTTATTACGAAGCTAAACGCCCGTAATAATAATGTAGCAAGCTATAATTTTGTAAGGAAAGTTATATGAACATAATTAAGTACTAGCTAGTGTCCGCGACTTCGTCCGCGTTGAAAAATGAAAAATATAATGTCTGAAAAAATATCTTTATCGCTGTGACCACGGTGGCGCCGCTGCCACGGCGACATTTTTTTATATTTTTAGACCATCCCTCGGGAACGTAACATTTTTTCAGGATAAAAAATATCCTATATGTTAACTTAGGTAATAAATTATCTGTGTGCCAATTTTCATTAAATTACATTAAGCTGTTTTAGCGTGAAAGAGTAACAAACATCCATACATCTACGAATATACATTCTCGCAAATTTCGCATTTATGATATTAGTTGGATGACTGGCGTTATGTGTTTCAAAAGTCCAAGTTTGTATTTACTTTCCCAGGTTCTACATAATATGGATAGTATAATTGAAGATGTATTGTTAGTTTATATGCCTATTTAGGTACTTGAAATGGTTGATCATTGAAAGTACTAAACCTAGATTCTAAAAATTGAATCGGCGATATATACACAGTTACAAATCTGTACTTACTTAGATTGTTCATGCAATGAAATAACACATTTAACTGTCTATTTTACGTGAAGACATCATTGGAAAATGTTTATAGTTCCATTTTACTATCTTGTTTATTGAACAGCTATAATATAATTAAAATTACATATTATATACTTATTATTATGTACTTATATGAAAACTTAAACTTTAACTATGCGTAGAGCATGAACTGTCATTTATAACAAAACAAACATAATAATAAGTACGTAATTTAAAGAAAATGTGACTTTACGTCAACCCATTAGAGTTTAAAATGAAACAGTAGAAGTTGATCGTTACTACCTTTTACCATTGACGCGTGAAGGCAAGAGTCCGCCATGATTCTGACAAAGGCGTTCTTTTTATGTTCCCCTTTGGGACTTGTGACGCAAATTCCATTGTAGTATTTCGATGGAGGGATGCCACAGCCCATTGCCCCATCCATCCTTTTATCCCTTATTCTTAATCCTTCTTGTCAGCAGCGCACTTGCAGCACCTATGACAATGCTTGTTATACTTAGTCGACGAAAGCCACTTCCCATCAAGTGGACCGTTAGCCTCTCTGTAGATCTTAATATAAAAAAAAATAAATTATGAAATAATCCAAAGAAAATTAGGTATTTATTCGTATCTTAAACATGGATTCATTAATACAAATAACAAATACAAGTAAACGAGACGTGTCTGTACATTAAATATTAAACAAAAACAAAAAGGAAACAATTTGAACACGTTGTAATTATGTTACTGAAATAAAAAAAAATCTGTTTTTCTCTAAGTTTGTGCATGCTTTTCTCAGAAACGGTTAAACTGATTTGAATGCGGTTTTCACTGATGAAATATAGCAAGCTTCCCGTAACATTTATTGTTTGTTTCATTCCAATCGCTTTACCAACAAAAAGGCTTACCAAATACCGAAATACTAAACGTATTGTATACTAGCTGACGCCCGCGATTTCGTCCGCGTTGAAAAAGAAAAAAGTAGCCTATCCTGTGTCCTGTACGTCTAAATGTTTATCTACCAAGTTTCATGAAAATCAGTTCATTCGTTTAAGAGTTATGGAAGAACATACATACATACAATACCAGATTACAAATAATAGTTAGCTTACGAATTAAAGCAACATTCTTCTTGAAAATAAAAGTACATCATTATATTTGTAAAAATGTTGTGAGCAATGTCACTATTAAGAAGATCGTAATAAGCAGTTTGGTAATATTAAATATAGTGTCGGATCTAAATGGAATTAAATTACACCTAGTTAGCACGTGGTTTTAGTAATATTTTCGTAACACAACTATGCATGTCGACAGACGGTACCAGGAAGAGAAGTGAACATTGCAGCTCTGAAAGCCACGAGATGAACACTTAATGAACGTCGCCCACTTTTGTGGTGCAATATATTTATTATTAATTTTCATTCCAATAAACAGAGAAAATTTTTAATTTAGAAACTATTTGGTTGTATACATACTTATCATGAAATCTTTCAAGAACTTCAAAAGCTCCTATGCCACCCTCCTGTGCCAGAAATTTGCTTTTCTTACAAACATATTATATTTTTTAAAATTTTATACCTCATAAATAATTTTGTTATTATTTGTGAGACCAATAGTACTGTAATCTTTTGACATTTAGATGCAAAGCCGATAGTCGTAGCCCGTATATTCTCTGTCTTATCATGTCTCAACAGGAAATGTTAGTTATTTCTAAACATAATAGCTATTCACCTGTTTGCCTTCATAGTAATCATTAAATATATTGTTACTTTATTTATGTCCAGTTATGTCTACGAGTTTGTCATCTAAAATTTATTGGAATCAGTCTCCGTCATAGACATTTCAATAAGAATTTCAAGTGTACCTAGTACCTACCTGAATTAAGCTATAAAGTAAATCTATTCGTAAATATAACATTTAAACAAATCAAGATATAAAAAGACCTTTAAAAGTTCTGCAATTATCATCGAAAATACTATAGAATCTGTTGAAAACTAGTTTAATATGTGAAAAAATGATTCAAAATCAGACCACGCCCTAAACTTATAAATTACACCACATTTGTAAATATTTTACTGCACACACACGTACGATGCTCATAACGAAGCATTACCATCTTAAACATGTCTGACCCCCGCTATTGTTCATTGTTTCGTTTTATATTTAAAATAATGTTAACATGGAAGGAAGTATTTACACGAGACAGTACACATTTATTCCATGATCCATATCTATCTATTATATACTTATTATAAAATTGCAAATTCGCCTGTCTATCTATGTGTCTTCCATACTTCAGAGAATGTGTTCTCTGCATGAACATACCGCCTTCCCGTTCTGCCATCGGACTATGTTCTGCTGTCGAAATTCTTATTTTTCCGACCAAGCGCTTTTAAGAACAACCTTTATAATGCGCACTGCCAAGGATTGAAACTCCCTGTCTGCGCGGCGCCTGTATTTCCGAGCTTATTTATAACCTAAATCTTTTCAAAGTTCGATTGAATAGGCATCCTCTGTTTGAGCTCGTCCCTCTTCGACCTAGTCTTTGCTACACGGCTAGATGTTGGCCAAGAGCAAAGCCATCTAAAAATAAATACTAAAAAACTCGGGAAGTTTACAAGAATATGGAACTATATTGTAACTCGTAAATTAGTGAAACCACGACGATTTAATTGAATAATGGCATGAGAGTTGTTTTTGTGTAGGATGCTGATGATGGTCCAATTTAGGTAGGTAGGTATATGGGTATGGTAGGTAGACTGATGATCCAATTTATAGTAAGTGTACATAATTAACGCCACATTGCTGCAGTTGATGCGCTGTCGACCTTAAGACTATAGGGGCGTAGCTACCGCACTATCAACTATATAGGGCCCACAGGGGCTACAAGGTCCGGTGGAAAGGCAGCGGGAAGAGGATCCCCTCCCCCAGCCAATCCGCCGGGTTATATCTGCCGCCTTCCATCCTGACCGGGACCTGGGCGGTAGTCTCGGGGGAGACTACCGCCTAGGAGCGGTAATCGTCGTAAGGTCCCCCGAGCAGGCCGGCGTACCTCCACTTTCAGGTACGCCGAGGTTCTGACAGGGAGCACAGGCCTCCCCGCGTTGGATAGCCGTGGCGGGGTACCGAAGTCTGTCCCCACGACCCCGCCCATCAACGGCCGCTATAGATAGAAAGTCGTTGGGTTTTAGCCGGTAGGAATCCGGCATAACCCTGCAGTGTCCCCCTTTACTGCCGGGTATCCAAGAGGATTTCCCAACGTTAAAAAAAAGGGGGGCTACAGGGTCGCGCCGCCCAAGTAATATGTGCTAAGCATTGAAATAATATATCTTTGGTGCTAAGGTCAAACAATAACGTCATTGTAAGTTTAAATATTGCGACTGTTCTTCACTTGACCAATGGATTGCCATAGTAATAACAGCACGTGTAGGTACTGTTGTGTTTCGGTGTGAGTAAAGGATGCTAGAGCCCATTTCGTTATTCCTTTCCAGTCCCTTAAACAATCCTACTTGTGGCGCTGCTTGTCCTGCAGGCGACTGTAGCCACCTACCATCAAGTGGACCATCAACCTGTCTACCGACCTAAACATAAAAATGAATAATATTATATTTAAAACAGTCTCTTTCTGTACAATTGTGTTATATTTTGCACAATTTATGTCAGTGCTATGTTGTCTCCATTAACATTAATGTAGGTAACGAGAATGTGGCTTGTGGGAATTTTAATTGACACAACGAACTGTTTTCTTGTAATAAATAATCAAGAGAATTCCCAACTTGCGGTAAACCCGATTGCGAAAGATAATGAAACATAACAACTTTTATATTATATTTGTTTATTGTACATATTTACAAGCATTTAAGTTACAGCTAACATAGTAATAAAGTAGATAAAAAAAAATACAGCTAATACATACACTTTTCAACACACACAATTTTGTAGCAAAAGAAATTAAAAAAAAAACTAATATTTTATTTTAAATGGAAATGTTTTTTTATTACAAATCTTGGTTTTCATAAAAATATTTGTTCCTTTATACGAATTTATATCAACCATTACCCCTACCATAATTACAAATTGTGCAATTTTTATTTTATAATTGTTTAAGTTATTAAATTATAAATTGACAGTTGTAGCTGTCGTATTATTATTATTATATACTGAAATAAATCACTATATTGATAATTGAACAAGTGGTGAGAGCATTAACAAAATGCGATATCGGACTTTTATTTATGCAACATTTCTAACTTCATGAAACTTATTTGATATTTTCGAGTTCTCATAGTAGGGATAATTACGACAATAAGCATCTTTGAACCTTTTATATTGAAAGTTCCTAATGATGTACAGTGAATACTTAGATTATATAATTCTGAGGAATAGAAGAAATTACGTCACGGTATTTGAACAAACGTCTATTTTCGTCTCCTAATTTCGGTCTTTATTTATCCATTTTTGAACGACAACAACCATTACGTTCGTAATCTTCAAGTGAAAATAAACAAGTGAAATTACATAAAGACATAATATTACAACGTAGACAGAAAAAAAATCAATAAACAGTAATTTCATTCTTGTCTTATATAAACATAATAAAGACATTATTATTTTTTAGGTTAAAAAAAATGTATCAATTATTCATGTTTTCAAAGAATAATTAATTAATTTAAGATATACTTTATTTTATAATAACAACTTAATGACTTTTTACACATATTTATTAAAGACAGTGTTTTATCTGACATTCTAACTTTAATATTTATTTTAATATGAAATATCAAAAAGATACTCATTCAATTAAGATATTTATACTTTATGAAATATTAATGAAAAAATAATTCCATGTTCATTCAACATGTTGCCCACAAACAATTTACTTATGGATCTCTTCATTAAGCTTTTAAATTATATCAACAAAGTTCTAGTCAAATATTTAAATAAAAATATATAAAATTTAAATAAAAAGAGGATTTTCTAACTGTAAGATCATCTAAAAATAATTAAGACGACATAAAATCCGAGAAATTGGCATAAAGTATTTTATTAAAGACATTAGAGCTTTATAAGCTTGTTCTAGTTAGGTATGATATGTTAGCATTAGTTGTGCTATATGATATATTGTAATCAAAGAGAAAATTCAATGGATCACGATTTTGTATCGTCTTTGATTTGCTTGACTTTTTATTCTTAAATGTGTTTTGAAGAGGAAAACAGCCCTTTAGTTGGGTACTTTTAGATATTTGCACATACGCCGTTGATTACTCTTAAAGGTGTATAGAAGGAACCGGATAAGGAGTAAGGGATAAGACTAGGATAGGGCTAGGTACTCTATCCTCCCAATTCATAAAATCTGAGTTAAGTACTCAAGTTTGAAAATACAATATTTTATCATCTGGCACTTTTATCCTAATCTAAGTTAGACCTAATGACATCACAGCGATCAATTTTTACTTGTTACTTTGTTCTCTTGATGACATCTGCACTGCGATGACCTTATACACTAGTTTTAATATTAAGTAGAATTACTGATGCCTAGGAGGCACGTAAGCGGGCCACTGGTACACGAACGGTCTGCTGGTACTCTAGAAAGAAAATTTTGTTTTATTACAACTTAAATACTTAATTAAAAATTGATTTATTATCTATGTCCAAGATTAAAAAAAAAAAAAAAAATTTTGTCTATGAAAGGTAAAATTGTGACAACCTCTTGGCAGTATATTGTGTGTATACTTTTTCAGGGCGTAAAAAATTAATTAAGCTAGACCGATGAACTGTTACTATTAGGGTGTTAACACACAAATAGATCGATCGACAATCAATCGATGGACGTCCTCTTGATTTTCACATGAACCACCACTGATAAAAATCTTCGCGTTATTCGTAATAATGAATTTTTAAATCGTCTGTATTTAATTAGTATCCAATTTATTATACAATTGAAGAAGCAATTATGAATATGATATTTTTAATGATATTGTTACTCAAGCGTCCTCTAAACCACTATTGAAAATATCTTTCATATATTATAATATGATTTCTATATGTAGTTCTAAAAAAAGCTAGCATCTAGAGACTCCTGTGTTTTCGTTAAAAAATACGAGTAACAAGGTCGTACTAACCAGGAAGTCATTTTATGAATACACTAGCTGGTGCCCGCGACTTCGTCCGCGTTGAAAGGAAAAATATGTGAGTGGTAACGCCGGACATCGTTATCGCTGTGACAATGAAATATCTTTTTTAAAAAAAAATTTATGTCTTATACAGCCTATGTCTTATTCTGATGTATAAGCTATGTTATTGTAAAGTTTTATTGAAATCCATTCAGTAGTTTTTGCGTGAAAGAGTAACAAACATCCATAAATCCATACAAACTTCCGCATTTATAATATTAGTACGGATTCTAGAATATTCATTTAGAATTCTAGAATTTAGAAAGTAGCTGAGAAATAATATTCATTTATGGTTCATCTATCACCGATCGACGAATGTTGTTTTATCAACACTAATTGATCGATCTCGGTGTGGTAACACCTTTATTGTCTTTCCATTGCTTTTATGTATTTTATTAGACTTTATTAAATATTTAACGAACCCGTAATTTACAAATAACCTTAGTTGTGTTTCAAAAAATAAGTATAAAATTAAGTTATGTACTGTAGACTAGTTGAACAGATTTCTATGTAATGAAATACTCACTCGCGTGTTCCTTATATTCTTTCCCGCGATGTCTTTTTCTATTTGCCAAGTTAGATCATGCTCCGAGTTAGTTCTCGGGTTGACAGCGTTTGTTTCAATCTGATTTTGCTTCGCGTCGTCGGGCCTTAGTTGAGCCACTCCTTCTTGAGCGTCGTTAACGTAGTACGGCACGAAGTATCGCAGACCGAAACCCGGTAAGCTTTGAGAGCTCAGTACTTGGTGCGGGGTGAAGTAGTTTTGTACGGGTTGAACTGGTATGGGCTGATGGTTCGATTGGGATGTCGATACATAGGAGTTGACGAACCGTTGCGCGTTGGTAAGCGGTTGCGGGGTGTGTACAGAAGGCGGCACTAGGCCGCTGTATACCACATGAGTATACCTCGGCTGGGGAATGAAGAATTGGGGTCGCCTGAAATTAAATGTGTATATTAAAGTTTACAATTCTCATTTTTTTTTTTTTATTTATTTTTTATTTAAAGTGAGTATGGTTATACTGGGTGCAACTTTATGGGCCATCTTAAAACTGTATCAATACGCTGTTGAATTTCTGTTTTTTTAGCCTAAAAATGATCTTATCTCAATTTGAAATATAAAATTAGAAATCAAATTGCAAAATTGTTATGAACTGAAGTAAAATAAATCTAGCTATTTTTAGTCTATTGACTGCCAGATTCTACGGTCATAAACTAAACTAGCAGTAATCTCGCGGCAGTAGCACTCCCATTTCAGAGGAGCACTGTTACGTGTGATGTCATGTGCATTTTTTTTTTAAATTGTCGCTCTGGAACAGTACTTTTTTTTAGAAGAAGAAAAGTACCCTAAAATCTTTTACTGCATCCCTAACAAATGTGTATGCAAAATTTCCTCAAAGATGATCGGTTGAGTAGTTAAGTCGTGAAAAGGTAACAGATAGACACAGATACTTTAACTAATTAATCCACACAATAAGTATGTTTTTTTTTATATTTTTATCTTTTTTATGTCTTATACAGCCTATATCTTATTCTGATGTATAAGACTTTTGCGTGAAAGAGTAGTAAACATCTATAAATCCATACAAACTTTTGCATTTATAATATTAGTACTTATTAGTATGAATAATTTACCATTGAGCGTTAGGGTCGGGTGTATCATTAGACCTCTCCTCCCAAACCGGCGCCGGAATCTTGTACGGCTGCGACGGAGGCAGCGTTTGTTCCGGCGGCGGAGGCTCAATCGGCCCATTCTTCGTACCAAACTTTACCATGATGCCGTGTGCGCTTGACGCGTACACCATCAGGCATGTCAGCAACTGGAAATTAATTGTATTATTAAGGCAAGTTAAGGCGTCTATTAAGGCAAAGTTATAAATATAAATCGATTATTTAATTAAACCATTATATTAATAATACGCCGTAATTGCAGGTGAAACTTATAACTTATATATAAGGTTATATGAGGTTTGAAAAATCAATTTAATTAAGTTTTTAAACTTGCTTCATAAGTAGTCTAATGTAAAGTTACAAGATTTACAACTAAATGATATGTCCCAATAAGGTTTTTTTTTGTAAAAATTGTATCTATATACATGTGATAATATTTTTTTTTATATACTCAATATTTCTCTGTTACGGACACGCATGATATGTCAGGTGAACGAGATGAGAAAGAAATGGGGAAACCTTTAAGCAATACTAAAAGGTATCATATCATAAAAGCTTCAAAACTTTGTAAATTAGGTTGACCTCCGCATATATTATTTACACAGAATTACTGAACCCATACTCGTACTTTGGTAAACTTAATACTGTACTTAATACTTAGGGCCTCTTTCACCAACTACAAGTAAATTGTTGATTAGTTACTTTTAGAAATAATTTTATGTTTTACTAGCTGGCGCCCGCGACTTCGTCCGCGTTAAAAAAGTAGCCTATCCTGTGTTCTGTACGTCCAAATGTTCATCTACTAAGTTTCATGAAAATCAGTTCCTTCGATAGGCGATTTTTTTATTATTTTCTTTTTAATGTTTAGACCTTTTACTACGTTGTATTAAATTGTATGTGTTTTTAAAAGTATTTAAAAACGTATGATTTCGAAAACTGTTGTGTAGTTAAACCAGACTTATGCAAGAGAATGGTGGAATTCACATGAAAAGATGTTAATATATGCAAACAAGATAAACATGAATCCCCTTGAAACTTATTGCGAAAATTTATTGTGAGCTCCTCCCAATTTAAAAGCGTCCGCTGCCTACGATTACATATTAATTAAAAATTCAATCAAGATCATCACCATCTCGTGGCCTTGACGCGCTTACTTTGTGCGCCATACACGGGCTCTTTCACACGAATCTCTCTACAGAATGTTATTGCAAATAATAGTATATCTGTCCCTATGTAAGCTTAGATCTTTAAAACTACGCAACGGATTTCGATGCGGTTTTTTTTAATAGATAGAGTGATTCAAGAGGAAGGTTTTAGTATATAATTTTAACGCGGGCGAAGTCGCGGGCACCAGCTATCTACTAAAAATAAAGATACAACCCCTGAAAATTTTATAAAAGCAAAGATGTCAGGCGTTATATTGCTTTACACATTTAGTCAGGCGCTACAAATCACTTACTTTTAACGCGGGCGAAGTCACGGGCACCAGCTAGTTGCAAATAAAATAACATTTTTGCATGAAACTTATCTATTAAACGCTGTGCACGGTTGCGCAGTGTTTGATGTTACCTCTGGTCATTGTTCAAGAGGAGTTAGGACATCAAATTTTGTAATGTTATATTTCCAACGCTTTTAAGATTACACTCCATATCAGCACATCTTAACTATATAATTTAGTTAATCTAACCAAACGAATGGAATATTTAGTGGTGAATGTAACACGTTAAATTTTGTATGAGACAATAAATACGTTGTTCACACGAGAGATATGTAACGAATCTTAATTATAATGTTTAAGTGGTTGTAGAATAAATAGATAAATAAATAAATATGTTCACACATTCCACACAGCACGATCTAGTTCCAAATTAAGCAACTATAGGCTTGTATTATGGATACCAGACAGTTGATATAATACATAGATTACTTTTTTTTTTTGTAAATACATACATATTATAAATACAAACATCCATGACTCAGGTACAAAGGTAAATGTTCACATAAACATTTGTCCCTAGCGGGATTCGAACCCGCGACCGTTTGGTTAAATAAATAATTAATAAAATAAGTTATTAATTAATTAATTAATTAATTAATTAATTATTTAATTGGTTTAATTAAATAAGTTAGGTGTTAATTTTTATATATATATATACACAAACCTCTGACGTTTATGCCTCTTTCTATTAGTGAAAATCGTATCAAAATTTGTTGGGTGGTACAACAGGAGTTAGTGGAGAAACAGAGAGACAGGGACTTCTCTTGGTTTTGGCTTTGTTAGTTGCAAAATAATGTTTCTACTACTTACATAAAAACTTAATTAGGTTTTATTATATACTAATTACCTGCTCCTGGCTTCGCCCCGGTATACAAACCTTCTCTGTTTTAACCCTCTTTCCATAAGTGAAAATCGGAAGCAGAAATGCATTTCAACGGAGAACTTTCATGTAATAAATAAAAAAAAATACCTGCAACCTCGCCGAGTATCCCATATTTATTGCTTCTGTTACGTTGTCTACTGTATCATTCGATTTATTATGCCTGCAACAAAAGACAAAGGCGTTTTAAATTTTATAACTCTTGAAAAACAACGAAGTATTGAACGCTGCAACGAACGAGACAAGTGGGCATTAAATATGTTTCCATATTTATAAATCGAAACAAGTTTTTCTTACATACTAAAGAACTTAAGGTGAAGAACAATGAAGTTATAACACTTCTTGTAGATTATGAAATACCCAAAACCGCTATACTACACTCAATTATTCATTAAATCGGTATAATGCATGTTCGAGGTGTATCATTAAAGTTTGCAGGGTGCCATTATATTCCTTAACGATGAGGCTCGATGAAAACGCGGGTGCTGTTTTGAAATCGCGGGAAGAAAGGTGAACAAGTTGGTAATCTTGCGCACGCATCGCAAACGCTACAAATAAATAGAGCTTGACATTTACTTACAACAAAACACATGATTGTGATAGCATAGCTTGTTTAGTGGACCATTTTGTAATGCGTGATGGTGTTGCATTGTTAAGTCTATGGTGTTTCAGAGAGAAAAACTAAGAACTGGTTTTAAGTTATGCAATTAAGCGCGATAAACCATATTGATGTCGAATAGGTAGGTGTCGAATTGTAGAAGCTGGTGGTGGTTGGAAGAGCGTGTGGGAAAAGGGCTATGAGAAAGGCTGAGGACAGGGTGGAATGGAAAAAGCTGGTGGTCGATGCCACCAAGGTATTTCAAAGAACGATCTTCAGCAATGAAGAAGACGACTCCATCTAAGCAGGTGTCCTAATTGACACAGGCGCCATAATCGCGTTGTATTATCGAGGAACGGGGTGAGCGCATTGCTTCCCAAGTATATTTTTTTCGTTGCTATCGAGACTCGCTAAATATGTCACATATATTTTCCGAAAATAAAAACTAATACGTCCATGGTTAGAGCTGATGCCATGCAAACTGCGAGGATTGCGTGAGGACTGCGCTACGCGCGCATGTTTTGTCAATTATTGACAAATTTTATCTTGTTTCATTCTAAGCATGTACTTTTTATTGTGTATGTTATGTAAAAATTATGCAACTGTCTTCTCGTATTACAACATATTTATGTTAATCACTTCCTGTTCCTTTAGGACAGGCTTAACCTGTGTTTTATGGAAATAAATAAAATTAATTATATTTTATTTTTAGTCATGCTTTTATTCTGTTATGGTATTATAGTATGTAATATTATGAAATGTTCTATTTTGGTTACTATCACATTCTTCGTGCGGTGCCTCTCCAACTAATGAAGGTTGGCGATCGGCGTGGGACAGTCCTCCTTGTCTTTTGTTCGTCGGATCAGCTCTACTGTGTTAGCTATTCCGGTCCATCATAATATGTACTACCATAATAGGTAGTATTAAGATGACTGATCATCAATCAATACTAATAATAAATCTGTAAGAGTTGGTCATGGAGTAAGTTTGTTTTCAGAGATATCGTGTTTATAGGCTCTATACATGATACTGAAACTGAATTGCCGATTTTTAGAATTTTTTTTCTGTATGTATGTATGTATGTATGTTCCTCCATAACTCTTAAACGAATTAACTGATTTTCATGAAACTTGTTAGATAAACATTTAAACGTACGGGACACATTATAGGCTACTTTTTTCTTTTTCAACGCGGACGAAGTCGCGGGCGCCAGCTAGTTATAAATATAATGAGAGGTTTCCTCGAAAATTATGTTCTTCTCTACGTGCCTTATCAGTTACCCCGATCAGCCTTTCGAAAAGGCCTCTCTATCTTATTTATATTTTTATTAAGACATATTTTACCAACTTTCGCGTATGTACATAATAATCACTTATTATTTTTTTGCGAAAATAATTAAAAACGCTCTTTTCAACTTAATCAATTAGGCAATAAATGAAAAATATGTATGAAGGCTATAGATTTCTAAAAACATGAAGTGTTATAACGAACACGTATTAATAAGACACGAAATCGTGCTTCTTTCGGCTCCTACAGACGTTCTCAGTGTTATTTAAAGGGAATCGTGACGTAGAACTAATAATATAGAAAGAAGCACTTGCAAACTACACAAGCAATGATACAAGTAGGTACGCTGATGTTCCGGCACTGGGAAATACGAGTATATGAAACGTACCTATTATTTTAACATATCCTAGTCGTATTAGAATTCCATTAGCATAAAGCATGCATGCATGCAATATGCGGGAAATGTACAGTCGATGTTAGCTAGGTAGTTTTTTTTTAATAATGTGTGTGTGGAAAAAAAAAGTGTGTGTTTTTTGATTCATCTTTCTTAAACCGTGTTTTTAATAAATTTTGTTTATTAAGAAACAATTTTTCTTATTCTCAGTCGTGGAAAAATGTCTCTTCAAAATCAGCAATTTTTGATAAAATTTAGCGTAGAAACAGTGAGTGATATTTCCGAAGCAAGGGGATATATACCTTCTTACTTAGATAATATACTATACTTATTCATTTTTTAAATAACAAAATATTTTACAAAATACATTTTGGTATTTTATATAAATCTTCTAAAAGACGTTATTTTTATTAGCGCCTGTCACGAACGTCAAGTAGGCCAAACTGTCATTTAAAGTCGCCGGTAACCAGGGATAATGGAGCATATATACCTTTGTTTGTACGGTAAACGTCCCAAACATAAGATAGAAAATAATTAAAAAAATTTGGCTATCGAATAAACCGAGTGCATAATTCAATAAAACAGAAAATTATTTTTAAAAGTAACTAATCAACACATTACTCGTAGTTTGTGAAAGAGGCCCTAAAGTCATAGTTCCTTTTTTATTATATGTACCTACTTCGATATAATTCCGTCGACGTAGGTATACCTACCATATAACCAATTACACGATGTATTATTTGGCTGGGATCTAAGAGTCCTTGATTCATCATTATAGCGTGCAAAATCTTTTTACCGTTGCTCTATAGAGAAGTAACAATAAGTACACTTGGAAATAACAAGGCCTTTTATTATTTATACGATTTCGCCGACATTAAAAGTAGCCATATTTTTAAAGCTTACATACATGATATAAAGTGGTCTTCGCAACTCGCATACCACTGATATTAAATTGCCTGCACATTTCTGAGGGTGTGCGGAGTCGTAAAATATAATGAAAGGTTAAACGAAGTGTCAGCTTTCTTATTAATAAGAGTTATTAAAATGGCTGACGATTTCGCATCTGAATTTAAAAGTTAAAAAAATTCAATACAAATTACTTTTGCACTCGTCAACATATGGTCAATTGGATTGATATCGTCAATGAATTGTTCATCGGAAACCATTAATTATTAATTTTAGTGCAAAATAAGTGAAACGTTGATTTAACATTTATTACTTAATTGCCGCTCGTAAATCTCATCAATAAAGTTTGTGCAATACTAATTGATGTTACGTTTCTCATAATAAATACCTACTTACTAACTTATATGCCAAACTATAAAAGTTTATCTTTGTTATTTACATAGTATTAGGGCCTCTTTCACAAACTACATGTAAAATGTTGATTAGTTACTTTTAGAAATCATTTTCTGTTATATTGAATTATGCACTCGGTTTACTGCATCATTCGATAGCCGATTTTTTTATTATTATTTTCTATTTAACGTTAGGGACGTTTACCGTACAAACAAAGATATATCAGCTCCATTATCCCCGGTTACCGGTGACTTTAAATGACAGTTTGGCCTACTTGACGTTTGTGAAAGAGGCCCTTAGTCTGCTATTTATGTCGACTAAGTTGATTGAAAAGTGCTCTGTGACGTTTCAAAAAGAAGTATTCATTCATTCGGATGCATTCGGTTGTATGATATTGAACGCGTATCACTCAGTTGAACGAACGCGTTCGCGAAGAAGAGTCGATGTCACATGTCCGCGTACCTTATAGTTGGAATTGTAGTTCTGATCTGATGTATCGATCGGTCAATACAAGTATTAAGACTCAACATAAAGTAGTTTAATAAATGTACTCAAAGTAGAGGGTGCTAACAATATAATAATAGCGACTTAATAGAATTAAATCTTGATGTTTTCATTAATGCACAGAGCGATAAAAAAGGAAGGTTTGTGTAGGTACATAATTTGCAGAAAAAAATTGCAGCCATGCAAAGCCGGGAACAGGTTACTAAGAATACTTTTAAAAAATAACGACGCTGTCAAGTCAACGAATAAGGTTTTAATTTAGCAACAAATTATTTTTCCACCATTAGCGAGTTACAAATTTTATAACGAATATGATCCATGTCCATATTGGACGAGGCTATCGATACCTCGCTTCCCTTTAAAGTGTTAGGGAATTTGTCATAAATTGGCACCGCATTCTGTGTGTTCACCAATAGCTAATAAATGGACGGTTCCAATATTTTCACATATAGAAACGTGTATAAACAAAAAAGCTGGATAAAACAAAAAAGCTGAAAAAGCTTTCGGTGCTCGATTCACTCAAATTGAAGGTCAGTGAAGTTGTTAAAGATCTTTGGAAGTTTGTTACTTAACCAGGCTTACATTGTTAAATGGAATTATATGAAAGTTTGTACTTTATAGACCATGTACCATTTCAAGACCTGATATAATGAAGCGAGTACGATGTCATGGGAAAGTGGAGTATACATAATATATTAACAATAATAAAATCTATAATATTATACAAAGCTGAAGAGTTTCTTTGTTTGTTTGCTTGTTTAAACGCGCTAATCTCAGAAACTACTGGTTCTAATTTAAAAAAAAATTGTGTTGGATAGTCCATTTATCGAGGAAGGCCATATAAAATTTTCAAGTCGCGGGCAACAGCTAGTAAATCAATAAAAGCGTAACAATTAAAAATGGAATGAACGAACGATATGCTTGCTCGTAGCAAGCACATCAATTCTTTTTAAGTTGCTTGACAATTCCAGCTACTCACTGCAATAAATCAGGCACGCGCCTGCCTCCATTTATGTAAACGCCGTTATGAAACGCTTTCATTTAAAACCATTTACTTTAAACCTTTTGTAGCGATGCAATCGAGATGTCAGATTCGATATGTTGCATCTCAACGCCTATAAAGATTCATGAACTTCTCACATTTTTTTTTTCATTGCGTAATCTGAGAATAGTTTGACAAAAATATTGTTACTGTACCCAACACTTTACAATGATAATCTATATCTAAAAAAATGTATGCTTTTGAAGCCAGATGGATCGCTAGTAGACGAAATTGAATTAATTACATCACTTTTGTCTGTACTAAATAGTCTACTAATGTCTGTACTATTTATTTCAATTCAATTCAAATCATTTATTAGATGTAAGTTTTTACAAAACATTTATCTTCGTCAAAATTACAAACTACCACCGGTTCGGAAAGCTGTTTCTAGGGGGAAGAACTCGGCAAGAAACCCCCTAGTTGCTCTTTTCATAAATCAGTTTACAACATACGAGTAACACGTAACAAGACATAGACATCAAAAGGATATCAATCTAATAACACAATATTCAACTCCAAGGACGTTCATCATTTATATAATCTAATATCCTATAATAACCCTTTTTGCACAGGGTTTTCTTAATATAAACTTTAAATTAAGAACTTTAAATATAAACTTTAAGCATTCGTATTTAAGATACGAATGCTCATCATCATTTCAGCCGTAAGATATCAACTGCTGGACATAGCTAGGCTTCCCCCATAATTTTCCACAAGAAGAATAGCTGCAGTTATTTAGCTAACTGCTTCAATAAATTTGCTTCAATATGACCTAACTTATAGTGAAAAACGCATATTGAGTCGGCGTCACTGTGTGAAAATGTATGGAGATACGGGTCTTACATAATACTCGTAATATGCACACATTCTGTAAGTAAGTCCGTAAGTCCATGGGCTATTTTTAAACATTAAAAAGAATCAGTAGAAATTGTTGGTGTCAAGCTTTATTCGATTCGATTCGATTCGATACTCAGCATTTCGATTAAATTGTCGATCTATCACGGATTGTTACCACATTGAATTATTTAATACAATAAACATTGTGTCGTGATTTGTTAAGGCGGTTTCGGTGCCAACTAACAGTATTATTCATTGGACGCTTACAAGAACATCCATGATTGTGCTCTGCACTTATTGCATTTTGTAAAATGTAAAAATCTGAAACAAGTACTGGGTCATCTTGTTTTAAAAACTGAACAATTTTTTTACCGATTTATAACATAATTGAAAAATTATGCCATAAGTTTATTTTATTTGCGGTGTTCTCCATCATTGAATTGGTATTCCAAAGGTATTATGTAATTGACATATTTTGAAAATATATTAAAAAGTGACTTTGATTTTTTTTATCGATAAAGGATATGTTAATGATTGTTGTTTTAAATAAGTAACACGTGTACTGTAATGTTGGTGTAACTTAAATAAATAAATTAAAAATGTTGAATGAATCAAATGAATTTACTTAATGTATAAATAATTTAGCTTTTACAACTTTTTAATTAAACATTTTTAATTTTTAATTACATAAAATATTTTTTGATTATTTTATGTCTATTCAATCTGTGTAGCATCAGCGCTTTCTTTACTCACACATTTACTCCGTTCAAGTTCAATTACTCCGTTTTTTTAGACAGATTAAACTGACAATTTTCTTGCGAGTATTCCTTTTTTTTTTTTTCAAAAATATCAATGATTTTTTTGCATTAAAAATCCAATATTAGCATAAAAAGGAAACCTTTTTTACCGTAGAAATAAAAATAAACGACAATAATGGTTTGTTTACGAAGCGTAGAATGTGTGACGTTGAATAATTTCGAATTCATTAAGTAAATGCATTTCAGTTGTCTATTTGTTTACGCATATTTTCACTTTAATATGCATAATTGCCATTGATATAATTATATGTATGAAAATTAAAGCTACAGTTTAACAGTACTTTCACTTTATTCTAATTTTGAAAAAAAAAGTATATACAAAAAATTCAAATGGTAATTATATTCTGCCAGTCATTTCTTAACGACTTCTATTAATTATTAAATTTGTGAGTTAATTCCGAATAGCAAGGATTAATAATTAACATTTTATGGCATTTAATGGTCCACTTGGCGGTAGTGGTCAGTTTTCTACAGTAATCTACCATCTGAATGCAAACACTAACCCCTGGGCAGCAGGTACTATTCAATAATAATAACTTATCTTCCTCATAGTATGCTTAAGCATACAATGTTACAATGTCCCTGTAAGGTCTCAAACATCTTTGATACAGCTGTAATTTATCTTTAAATGTATTGTAGACAGTCATCAATGTATACAGTTGTATACACAGTTTGTTTTGACGACACGTTTGGTCTAGTGGCTAGTAACCCTAGCTAGCTGTTAACCAAACGGTCGCGGGTTCGAATCCCGCTAGGGGCAAATGTTTATGTGTTAATATTTTACCTTTGCACCCGAGTCATGGATGTTTGTATCTATAATATGTGTGTATTTACAAAAAAAAGTAATCTACGTAGTATATCAACTGCCTGGTAGCCATAATACAAGCATTAGTTGCTTACTTGGGAACTATATGGTGCTGTGTGGAATGTGTAAAAATAAAATAAAAAAATACAATATATTATGTTAGAAACGAATATGCATTTGGAAACATCATTAGAAGTTAAGCATTTTATAAATTCTAGCCAATTGTTAATATTTACTTCCATTTTCCTCACAAAGTATAGTATAGTAATAGTTATTCATTGCTGCATTAAACTGATACATCTATCACACAATATTCATCTTAAAGGAATGATAAACTGGTTTCAATGCGTAAGTATTGTTATCGTACACGGTTATTAATTGCAGCGTTTAGTTTGCTGTTTGTAATTCCTATATTACTGAATAGCCAACTGTTCACTAATGTTTACCAATGAATTACACAACATTCCTCTGATCTTGGTTTTAAGAATTAATAATTCATCACTTTATCTAGTCTTTTATGTATAGGTGCTTGATATTTTCTTATAACAAGGTAGCGGGAGAAAATTATAGCAAAAAATATAATGCTGTCTTTAAGAAGGCAATATAAGAAAGAAGATGCGCATATATTCAAAAAGATTTATTAATTCAAATTAATTAGTAAGCCGATGCATAAAATTATGCATAGGTATGTGTAGATTGTGTAGGCTACCTGTCACTTTTTCATTCATACAAAATTATTTTGGTGATTTAAAAACCAAAAATGCTAGACTTACGATGTGTGTAATATGTTAGAATCATGATGTTTGTGTGTAATGTGGTTTACCTACCATGGCAACATGGGGGCAAACTTATTTCATAACTAGCTGGCGCCCGCGACTTCGTTCGCGTTGAAAAAGAAAAAAAGTAGCCTATCCTGTGTCCCGTACGTCTAAATGTTTATCAACCAAGTTTCATGAAAATCAGTTAATTCGTTTAAGAGTTATGGAGGAACATACATACATACATACATACATACATACATACATACAGAAAGAAATTCTAAAAATCGTCAATTTAGTTTCAGTACCATGTATAGAGCCTATAAACACGATATCTCTGAAAACAAAGTTACTTACTCCATGACCAACCCTTACAGATTTATTATTAGTATTGATTAAAGATGTACTTTAAAAATGAATTTATTTACCAGAGTTCCCATTCGTTCAATGGATACACCTATATGTAAATAAATGGTTCATAAGCCACCAGCGACTTGCAAATCAATTATGCGTGCATTAGCCACAAGGTGGCACAATTCTCCCGTCTCCTTGGCTCGGTGCCTTGACAATGTGTCAAATAACAAAGAGGCGACATTAGTTAGGACAGGTAATGTAAATGTTCCACCCACTCAGTCGAGAAATTACCCAATGGATCGCGACGAGACCTGTACTGCAGCTGCATTCTATTAAAGTTGTTAATAGCCGGACAATCACCGCGACACGTTGTCTTTCCCTATTACGATGGCTTCACACTTTGTTTCATTTGCATACATTGTCATATCTTATAGTAAATCAAATTTTATTTAAAATTAGCGACACGCTTCCGGCTTCGCACGTGTGCAATTTATTTCTGCAAATTATCTAATAAAAATAAGTAGATAAATGTGCTGCTAAGCACAAAACTCGTGAACGGCTAAAAAAAGTCAGCTATTTTTTTTAATATATTCGTTCAATTTCAAGGAAGGTTTTATGAAGAGAAAACATTGTTTTCGCTAGTTTACGATAAAATATAAAAGTCTAGATTGGGATACGGCAATGTTTTCTGGCATCCCTTAGTGATGCATCTCCAACTGTACTTTGTTTAATGGTACTGTACGTACAGTACAAGCCATCAGTTTCGAATATTATTATGTTATTTATGTGCAGGCACTTTAAAAATTGCCTATATGTCATTTATCATCAGTTTGGAAGAGACGTAGATAATGTAATTAGCGAGTAAAGAACTGATTGAATACAAACTAGGATGTTGTGGGTTTTTTTCTGGAACGAAGATCAGTAATACCATAGAGCAAATAGTACTTACTGGTTAAGTACTATTTACTCTATGGTAATACCAATAAGGAACAAATCGGTGCAAGTATAGCAGTCTAGATATACTATTATTGAAAATTTTTAATTATTATATGAAATTCTCATTATAAATATGAAATCCATTATGAAATCTACGCTAGCGGGCAGAGCAATTTATTTAATAAAAATGTAATTAAATACTGAAGTATTAAATGTCAATTTTTAAATCTTTTGTAACCTTGTTGTCGGCATAGCCCCCGCGGACACATAAGACATCTGCTGAATTTATTTGCTTTATTCATCTGTCTGGCAAATTTTCTCATCAAAAGCAATTTACCCAACCGCGATTGATAATCAACTAATATAAAAGTACCATCTAAAATCTACTATTTGCTCAATAAATAGATACATTAGTTACATTAAATATCTAATCAATATAAAGCAAAGCGTTAAGTCTGACTTCATTAGCATGAAATCAGTGGTATCATTAAACGGTGCCCACAAAGCGGATAGTGACATACGAATGGATATCAACTATCAATGCTAATTGCTCGTATACTGTGTCGCTTGAATGATTGGCGTAATGTAATCTAAATGCCGAGTAATATGTGCTTAATTTTGCGTGCAAAAACAGAAAAACAGACTGTGTGTGATAAAACTTTGACGACAATGTTGGGAGTGTGGTTAGGGTGCTTGCCAGAGCGCAGGGGGTACCGGGTTCGATTCCCAGTAGGGTCATCTTCTTTTCAAAGCTGCAGCTTGAAGCGCAAAGCGAATTTGTTTCGAGCGTTCGTTTCGCGGCCCAGGGTAAGGATTTTCTTCAGTTGCATTATTTATATACTTTAGATTTCCATATATTCAAACCTTTGAAGAAACTTCAAAAGAAAGAAAGTTGATTTGAATTTTTAAATATTTTTTAAGGTTTCATAAAATTTATATTCGCTAGAGTTAAACTTATGTTCGCTTTAAAATATGTGTTTATTAATATAATATTAACAACAAAAAAAAAACCATTTTACTTAATAAAATATTTGAATTTAACTGCAAATATAAATCAAACTTTTCATTAAATAACAGTATATAAAAAAAATCTAAAAAAAACCTACTTTTTTACTTACTTTAAGTCATACCACAAATGAAGCTTACAATTTCTTTTAAAGATTAAATAAAATAAATATAAAAAAATATATATCTGAAAATATCTTAAGAGCAATGTTAAAAATGTTGTATTCAGTAATGTAATTGAATTAACACATGTGACACACTAGGAAAGCAACACGTAACAGTACGTAATCAACTGGTCTGACCAGCAACTAGGAAGGACTAACTGACACACCTTTTCTCCGTTCCCTTTTCATATTTCATTCTCAAAAGTCATTTGCACACATTGCTATGATAATTGAATTTGTCTGCATTACCATAACCCAGGACCAAACCATCTCAGGCTGTAAATTCCTCTTCATTACAACAGACAGAAATCATTAGATTTATACAGTTTATACGGTTAGGTAGAGATATTAATAGATATTTTAGGTTTGATAATATAGAACTGTTGGACCAATAGTTAGAATGGAGTTTCAGTATGGACATAGACTAAATATGCCAATAGGGCAATTTTGCTAAACAAATTTTTAGCACCAGCTATCTAAAAATCTAACACTTGGAAACAGTATAATTTCAAAATTTTATCAAGTTCAATATTTGTGTTTATTTAACAAATGTTCGATTTCTCGTAAGATGCAATAAACAACTGATTGTTAAAATTCTTACATTCACGATCTAATATTACACAGTATATTACATTTAAACTGCAAATTACAGTTAAATGGAAAATAATGACTCAATTAAACTGATTGATATAAAATTATTTAAACAGTAATGAAATAAATACAGTATGTTTACTTAATGTTTGTACCAGAAGTTTCACCGGTACCTATTATATGGTTTCAATGCGTAAGCTAGAAACAAGCGACAAATCTCCTTTGATTACGATACTATTTTATTTAGAAAGAAACTATTCTTTTGATATCATTTTCCCCATTGAAATTATAAAAAGTGTTTACAGTAAAAAACGTAATAAAAGTTCAATAAATTCATTATCAGGGCAAATAATAAAATTACAGTTATCTTATTTTATTTTTACAATAATTTTATTAAGATTCTCATAGTTGATAAGCGATATTAAATCGTTAATTATCTAGAATTACAGAATTGGTGACTAAAGCTAAATAAATAGTAAAAATTATGTTTTTTTTTTTCAGCTATAAAACTTTCTGTCATTTTTCAGTCGAATATAGGTAAAATTTCACTAACGTAATATGTGTCGTTCATTGTAAAAGTGGTGTAACTCCCTATTTTTAAAACCATATTTTCTTGCCTAATGGTATCACATTTAGTCATAACTTTCAATATAAAAGTGAAGTAACTCCAATAGTTGCATTAAAATCCCATAGATGAAAACAATGAATGAATGCTTAATTTTTTTTCCTACACTATAATTCGCAAAAAGCTCGTTATTCTAAAATTCAGTTACAAGGAGATAGTTCACTTTTACAATGAACGACACATATATAGAAATAAAAATGAACAATTCAGAATTTAGTATGCGAATTTCTGTTTCAGTTAGTGACTTGAAGTATAATATGTCAGTTATTATTCGAACTGAGTAGTTTACGTCACGGAACTTTAATATCAGCGGACATAAGGTATCGTTCCTAACTATATAAGCGACGAAGGGAAAACATTTTAAATTGTAATCTACAAGTTATTTAAGATTAATTTTATAACTATATTATAATCAAATCCTTTATGAAGAGGAAGATGTTGGTAGTGAAATATAATGTATGTCAGTTGTCAACCCAATACTGTAACCTAACCTAACCAGTTATTTGTTTTGACATATAGCCGAATAGAACATGTTGAAAAGCATTGTAGATGAATGTTTCCGATTAATTCCAATAAAATATATACTACTAGTCGTAAATCAGAAGATTTACGATAATTACTACATTCTCATTCTTAATAATGCTTATGTTGCGAATGTTCTGATGATAAATTGCTTAGTCTATAATGCGTAGATGACATTGGATGACATCATTAAACTGAGAACAAGTTAGCCTCGACTTTACTAATGACAGTGACATATTGTATTAAAGATCGAGAGTTACCAATAAATGCACCATTGTATTACTATTCACTATCAAGTATAGTAAACTTTGTAGGAAATGTCATAAAAATATTTAGAGTAAACTAAGTGAAATTAAGATTAAATTAACTAACTAACTATATTATTCCAAAATAAATAATATTATTTCCAAAATCTATTAAAAATGCATATAATATACATTTTTCATTAATCCATTAAAATCGCAAGTGTTGCAAAATTACATTGTCAAAATATTTATGATACTTATGTTGATACTTATTATATTGTAACAAAAGTTCCTTATGCTCATGTAAAAGCTCTGAAATTATAATGTTGCTATTATGAAAAGTGTACTTAATAATGTTGTTCGCTTACACTAACTTGCTTTTATCATAATTTATTTGCAAATGACAATAATTTCTCTTTAGAAAATTCTGATTGAATTTTAGAAGGTAACATTTGCATTTAGACTGCTCAGTTAGCTTTATCCTTATAGTCAAGGGTACAAAATATAATTTAATGGAATCAAATTAATTCTGAAGGCGAAATATCATCTTCCGGATGAAATACAACATATCTAAATATTTCCTAATCAAAAAGTAAGTAACTAAATGTGATTCCACGATGATATGGTTTCAAAGCCATCGTTTGACCGGAAACTGAATAATTTTGAATTAATTACACAAACTTGAAATGTTTTTAAGTGTACCTACATGTACCCATATTAATGACCACCAGATTAATACTAATATTAATCGGTAAATATAAAGCACTGATTAGATCATTGAGTTTGAATGTAATAAGAAGTTTAAAAAAGTCTTCTTAATTTTCGAATACTATTCACATTTACCAAATCTGAAATATCCACAGGAAATTAATGAAATTAAGAAATATATTTATTACCAAATTCTTCAGTGTAACTTTAAAAAAAAACAATGGCCTGGTTTTCAACGATGCTTTTGAACTCTTTACTTCAATTTATAGTAAAATCATAAATATTTTGTTTTGTAACAAAATATTACACATTTCTTAAGCTTACTCACAAACCTTTCTGTTTTTATAATTGATTACTTTGTTGCCACCTACCCAAAAAATTACAAGCAATAATTATCTTTTGTGCAACAAATTAATAATCTGCAATTACTGATAAAGCTGTTAGTAAACATTACATGTAATCTTTCATCGTTGTCATGTCAAACAGAAGTGTTACTTGGAAATAGAATAGATAAAAATCTTGACATAAAAGTTGAACGAGTTAATAAATTAACCGTAACAACACCTACGTTCTTGTTAGTCGAAGTAATTTTCTTTGTTTATGCTAATTTACATTACAAAGAAGATCATGTATTACTAAGAAACATACAAAAAGATAATCGATCTACAAATGTAGGCTACAAGTAATAATTTATTAAGAATTTTAGTTGAAGGTCCGTGAAAGGCTACGGAATAATAGAGGAATGCAAAATCCACTCCTCGGCTCGCCTTTTTTCAGTACCTAATCCGAAGTATCCCTACTGTGTTCCCACTTCCCAACAAATAGACATCTGCCAGTCTTTATCCTAAAAAACTTCATACATCGCTCCTTAAAAACTAAAGGGTCACAAATCAAAATTACACTTTTTACAGGAGAGCTAATCGAAAAAGTTTATTTTTTTCTTATTAGATATATATCAAATATATGCATATTATACATCGTTAGAAGCGTATTTTTAAGTAGCATTAAATGTTTTATGTACTTTTATAATAAACTGATTACTAGAAGAGATATAAGCATATAAGATACTTTTCAATATATAAAAAATGATCAAAATATACTAAATATGGAATAAAACAACCACAAGTCTTTTTGAAACATACAATATCAATATTTTGAATTTTTTTGTTTTATGCCCCTTTAGTTTTGAAGCAGCGACATAATATATCAATAAAATTTATTTGAAACATTTAGCCGTCTATGCAAATAAAAACAATGATACATTTGAAAAATTACTATATAACTTAAGATGTTATTGTTTCTATAACAAGTCATTGTTTCAACTCATGTGTATAAAGCCGTAATTAATAACATAAAAAAAAATAACAAGAAGGAAGTAATTATGGTGTATGACTATTATATGTAATCGTCTTCTCGAAAACGTGCAGCAAAGGAAACTCGTTATAAAATCTTAAAGACACGGTGCTTAGGGAACTGGCAAAAAATAAACACATAAAATTTCAATGTCATTAAACTCATATTTTATTTTATGTTAGCTCTTTTCCTGTGGCAATGACACCGTGTTTTGTACTTAGTTTGAAACTTCGACATCAATAATAAAATATATAAGTAATAAAACGTCGAGAAAGCAATAAAAGTAACTTGTTATTAAATTTAATAACTAAACAGTTAATAGAATAAAAATATTAAACAGATCCGTTATATAGTAAAATAAATGAGAAACTATTTTTGAAATTAAAATATCAGGAAGGATATAAAAGGAACAGCGAGCGTTTTATGAGGTTTCAAGTTTAACGTGATTCTAGTTAGTAAGTTTGCACGAAAAAATTATTTCTTTGACTGAATTATTTTAGTATAAAATTATAAAAAAAATGTTTACCTTACAAAACCTGTCCTTAATGATTTGTAATTTGAAAAAATCGTAAATGGCTTTTTTATTACAATAGGTACTCTGCCAATTCAATTTTAGTTCGTAGTAGATAAATTGAGTGGTTTGAAAATATATTAGAATAAAGATCTCTCATAGTAATTGAGTATTATTAAGAAGAATATCTACGTGTAGGAAATAGCGAAAAATCTGCGATAAATCGATAATAGGTACTTGACTGTTTTGAAAAAATTGAGTAAAAAAAGTGAGTATAAGTGACAACACACTAATAAAAATTCGGGCGAATAGTCTATTATCTCGTCAAATATAACAAACATCTGAATAAAAATGGCGTCCAACAACTATATTATGTAGTAAATTTGGATGTGATTATTGCTACTTTATAGAAAGGGCAATTTTGGTTAAAATCATATAAATATTTAGATAAACTGATATATTACTATCGTTAACACTTCTCAAAAACAAATTACATTTAGGAAATATCTCAAATCTTAATTACATCCTTGAACTTCTTACACGTATGCAGAATACACAAAACAATGAGATTGGAAACAATAGCGGGAAAACATTCGTTTAATGTGTGTACAACTGGCCGCTAAACATTTCATAGCGAGCTCACATGCGGATAGCTCGTTCGTCGCGCCTGCGCTCACCCGCCCGCGGCCACGCAGAGTTCACGGTCAAATTAGTTGCATAATATTCACGCGATTGCTGCAAACCACAACCGCTTACGATACAAAGTATTGAAACCCGAGAATAATGAATGAGGTCTTATCTAATACTCTTTTATCAATACTAATAATAAATCTGTAAGGGTTGGTCATGGAGTAAGTTACTTTGTTTTCAGAGATATCGTGTTTATAGGCTCTATACATGACACTGAAACTAAATTGACGATATTTAGATTTTTTTTCTGTATGTATGTAAGTATGTATGTTCCTACATAACTCTTAAACGAATTAACTGATTTTCATGAAACTTGGTAGATAAACATTAAGACGTACGCGACACAGGATATAATAGGCTACTTTTTCTTTTTCAACGCGGACGAAGTCGCGGGCGCCAGCTAGTATTTATATAAATCGATTTAAACTGTATAAATTGTGTTCTCTATGGACTCCAAAACCGCTCAAACTATTTTGTTGCAATTTTAAAGGAAACTTCACATTAGCCCAATCGTAATCAAGGGTAATCGTGTGAAGTTTAGTAGCGATCGGATAAATAGAATTTTTAGTTTTTTGGTAAATTTCTATCATTTTTTTCATTAATACAAAATTCGATTTTTTTTTTAAATAAAAATGAAATATTCCATGCCTGACAAATATATATATATATATGAGCAATAAAGAAAAAGAGGCGCGAACGAAGTCACGAGTAATTATATGGTGATAATTTGCTTTTAAATTTTAAAAAATGTTCATGATAAGTTTACATACGCTAAATTTTTTTTTCTTAACACAATATATTCTAATAATTTGTGTAGCGAAATTGTGTGATCGTGATGGAAACTTGCTCTTCTTAAATAAAATTACACAACGTTTCTCCTAGCTAGGTGATGTGGGTCACAGATCATAAGTTACGCGTGGCCTGTTGTGCCCGGTCACGCAATGTTTACTATTTAATTTTTAATTTCGTGGTACGTTGTGACGTTGTAACTACGGCCTGTCAGTCGACTGATTTGACGAGACGCTCGTTTCACTTAACATTTAAAGTCAACGAAGAGATGTTCCCCCCATTACAAAATGAATATTTCATAGACACGTCTAGAAACAATTAATATTTTAACGCAAGTGCCGTGAGAGCAGCTGATATCAAGATTGAAAACTGAATTGCGCTTTGAAAGCATTCGCGAAATCTCGGAATTAGAATTTATAGTAAACGTGTTGCATGTTAGTAAAATAACCTGTAAACAAATTTGTTCAAATATTAATAAAGTCCACAAAAAATACATTTCAATGATGATCTAAACCACCCAATGGATTTTGATACAGTTGTCACTAATGGAAAAGGGGTAAACCAAAGACTATATAAGTATATTTGGTAGTAAAACGAAAAAAATTACATCGCTCGTATAATATTAGGTAAATAGACGAACATTTTGTCAAATGTAATTACCAAACTGTTGATCAAATATACATATTTTCATTTACTACCTTTCGTTTCTAATGTTATTTTAATATATACAAATATGTTAAATTCATGTATATGGGTAACTTATATATGAACTATCAAATGCTAACTGGTGAACATATTAATGAAATCAACTGTATTACCAAATGTAATTGTTAAACATGTCTGTGATATGTCTAAAATAAGAAAGCACATGTGCCTTAACAGCTTGCAGTAGCAATTACGAATAAATTTTAAGTCTCACGTAGTTGGATGCAACGTGCAAATTCGAATGCGCATCGCGTTCATCCCTCATTTCATCGCAACGGTTATTACACAATGCATTGACTTGTTTTGCAAGCATGATCTCCGTTTTTGTTCCTGGTACCCATCGCTTTGTCTCCGAAGAAGATGATGGAGCCACACTCCATATAATATTCATTGACGCTAGTTTCGTCAAAGCACACGACACGACTTCATTACGTAAAGCCAGCATTGACATCGCCTAATTCGATTCTGTTCTGTTATGTCGGATTTGTGACACAATATTTTTATCATTCAACGTTCGAGTGGTCAAATTATATTGTAACATGCCGGATGAGAGTCGTAAATCTGTTGTGTTATAACGATTGTTGCATTAGGATGCATAGCATTAAACTTTTAAAAATTGCTTTCTAGGTTTAAGCAATTTTGCGTGTCGTCTTCCAATTAGCATATAATGAGTACACGGAGCATTTTGTGTGCAACGAAAGAATTAGAACAAGTTGTTACACGGAGACTGTTAAGTAATCTCGTGTTACCCACTTAAGTTACAATCGAAACAATGTCAAGACATGATGGACGAGTTTGAAGATGATTTTCCGCGCAATGTTGTAATTTAGCGAATACGAGTAAACACATGGTTACAGCCGCTTTGGAGGTCGATGTTGGATCGTTTAACATTACATAAGAATATAATGGCACCACAAATTCTTTACATCCGACCACAAATACGCTAAAAGTAGGTACTGTGAGATTTTTTAAATGGCATACAATACAACCCTATGGTTATGGTCTAGAAATAACCGAAATCATAACCGAAATTTGATGGTGACAGAGGATATTTTTTCCTGTAGTGTTTGTGGACAACGTGTGGCCTTTTACGAAGTTCTAAGAATTTGTCTAACATGCGCTGTGATATCGGAAATAATTGCAAATAAAATTAACTCCTGGAATCCATTCCAAGGGTATTTATTTACATGTTAACAAGAGATTTTCCTACACTTCGATGTCTCTCGTAAGACACCGGTCACGAATAACCCTCCAGCAAAGTTATTTTGTTAGATTTTCGATTAACTGAATGACGCGTACTGATTTCTGGTAAATGGTTTCAAGGTAATAACAATTTGCCATTAAATATTATAATATTTAGATACGGTTAGGAATGCATATCTAGGTGATTTCCTTGCTTAGATTTCACAGCTGATACCAGTTCAAATTTACATTTCACAGCATCAATTTCATTGTTATAAAATTTCTAGACGAAATAATGTCTAAAGCAACCCTTAAAATACATAATACATAATTTTAAATATATAATTTAAATATCTTTATCAACATTTAAATATGTTGCAAATTAACCCAAGAAATAATGCTATAGTTAAATCATATTAGAATGAATTAAGAAATCAATTTTACTAAGTGTTGGCCTACTACTTAGAAGGTAGAGAATAACTTGAAACGATAATGTAGCAAGATTACTTAAGCATTACTTATTCGTCTAATAGATCACTTAAGCATATAAAAAGTAATAATGTAAGATATAAAAATCGCAACATCCAACTCAATTTTAATTTATTATTATATGACTTAAAAAAAAAAAACAAATTTCATAAATATATTTTATTACTTTTGTAAAAAAAAATTGCTTGTTATCATAGTTACTGCCTCCAGACAGCCTTCCTAATTTATGAGTGCGGAACACGGTTGTAAACTAATCACTTACTGTAAACTAAATAAGTACTTTATTTTTTTTTATGCATAAGGTGGTGTGCAAACTGATAGCTATAAGCAAGCAACACAAGAAGAGAGGTTAGTGCACAATGTGCACATAGCCAAGCTTGATGGGTAAAGCCAGGTAGAAACAAATAATGCAAAGCAACGAAAATCTGCAAGAATAGATTTTGTTATACAGTGAAACCTGGTTAATTGGGATCTCAAGGGACCAAGACATATGTACCAATTATTGATTGTTTCCAATAATCCAGTTTTCCAATTAAGCAGGTATAAATTATAGTTGTCTCATATACAGAGGCCCCCGCTTACAAAGGTCGAAATGTGCCGTTATTCCATTTTTAGAGGTGGAAACCTGATTAATTTGTCTCACTTATACAGATAATTGAGCTACAGATCTCAATTATAGAGGTAAACATCGAAAAAGTCTTAGAATTCAAATCTCATTTAACCAGGTTCAAAAAGTCCCATTAACAGAGGTAATTTAATGAAAAAGAACCGGGACCTCATTGCAACTCTCAATAATAGAGGTTTCTCACTTATCCAGGTCCCACTTAACCAGGTTTCACTGTAGAAGCATTAAGGTTAATTAACGACATTTAAAATGTTAGTGATATCATATTCAAAAACGGTGGCAAAACTTGTTTGCGAACATCGTATCTACTCGTATTTGGATCATCGATGTAATTTGGATCAAAAATAGACATAATTTTATGATGTAAGTAAATAAAATAGTAATCATAAAATTTGTAAAATATGTAAATTTACAAAAATTACAAATTACAAATTTAATTTGAGAAATTTACAAAAAATAATATAAAGAGAATTATTATTTTCCTGGGCTTATGTCCTAGTGGCAGCTATAAGATGATTAAAAATTAATGAACTAACTACGGACAGGCCAGACTTAGTTTCCTATATTGGACGCCGTACGCTATGTGATAATTAAGAAACTAAGTTACATGATATATGCGAAGCCTAATAACTACAAGCAATAAACGCGGAACTCAATTACAAAACCAACTTGTAGTAAATCAATTTTTATCATCTGACAAGAACAGAACATAGACAGCAGACCACCTGGGTTTTCTAAAGCTGTTCACACCTCTACCTATATAAACATACTAGTTGGCGCCTGCGACTTCTTCCGCGTTGAAAAAGAAAAAAGTAGTCTATCCTGTGTCCTGTACGTCTAAATATTTATCTACCAAGTTTCATGAAATTCAGTTTATTCGTTTAAGAGTTATGTAGGAATATACATACAGAAAAAAATTCTAAAAATGGTCAATTTAGTTTCAGTATCATGTATAGAGCCTATAAACACGATATCTCTGAAAACAAAGTAACTTACTCCATGACCAACCCTTACAGATTTATTATTAGTATTGATTGATGATGATATTGATGATAAGTTACACATTCTGTTATATTCCAATGCAAGGAAAGGCTTGTCCTAGGGTCTATCCTTCTAAGGTTTTCATACGATGTTTTCATACAACTTTTTTTAAACTGATCTTTTTTTTTTAATCCAAACATGAAATCTAAATACATTTTTATACACATTTTCATATTTTATTCAAGCACAGAGTTTCACTAAAGACTAAATACTTTTTATATAAATTCTTATTAGTGCCCAGAAAATCAAGGGATTTTTTTGGAAATGGAGAAGTTAGGAAATGGTCAAAGTCGACCGGAGACATCATTTGTATAGCAGATTTTATTGCTTCTTTTATTCCAACTTGGTTCAGTATAGTATTATATTATAATTTAACTACTTACATAATTAGTTTCACATACATATCTATTATTAATACTTAGTAGATTTTACATCCCCTAATAGGAGTCTACTGTGGTTGAATATGAAAACAGCTCGCATGTGTACATCACAACAATGAATTCGTAAAACTATTGTTGAACCCCACAACTCAATCTCTAGTAGACACATTAATGATACCTATGCCTATCTCTATAATACAGATACATACATATACAGGGTGTCCCTGGAAGTATGGATCAAATCGAACACAAGCATCGAGGGATCAATTCTGAACATTTTAAGCCTAAAAGTTCTAATTCGATTTTGTATGGTTTAAAAGTTATAATCATTTATTACTTTTTTTTTTCTTGTAATCACTATAGGCGACAAAAAATTTAATAAAAAAGTTATTTGCAAGCCTATCGGCGTAATTTTTCTTTTAGTATGCTATAGAAAGGTGTGCCTTTCTAGGAATGGTATTGTACTGTAGCAAATAAAGATATGTAAAAAATAAATAAACATTTAATGTTTAAAAATGAACTTTGACAAAATTTTGTTCAATATTTAAGCCTTTACTGTAAAAAAAAAAAGTTCTGTAGAAAATTGACCACATATCACAAAAACTTGTCTGTTATCTGCAGATTCCGGTGCCATAAAAAAAAAACAGTTATTGTTATTATTTAAGAAGTTGTGATGGTATTCGTAAAAAAAGTCACGTAATCTTGTAATCACTAAAGGCGAAAAAAATATCATAAATAAATTATTTGCAGTCCTATTGTCGTAATTTTTTTATACTATGCTCCAGAAAGGTGTGCCTTTCCAGGAGTGGTATATTTTGTGTCTTCTTATGATATTTAACCGATTTTTTGATTTTTGTTCTTGGGCTTTGTTTTTGCTTTTATTTTGGAAACTGTTTGATTTAATTGCATCAAAATGACTTCGTATAATATCGTGAATATGCAGATATGCATTTTGTTTATGGTTTGTGTGACGGAAATGGACGCGCCGCTGCCAGAATGTATCAGGAAAGATATCCTAACGGAGACCACTACCCGGATTACAGAGTTTTCCAACGTGTACATGCTGCTTACGTAAAAGGCAGGCAAACGGGAGGCAGGCAAGGTAGACCAAACATTCCAGACCTTGGGATAGAAGATGAGGTTCTTGAAATGCTACACGAAAATCCAGGTATAAGTGTTCATCGCAATTTGTTTCGTTTTACAGCACGATTTACTACAGATCTCGGTATCCCATAGCTTTTTGACATGAGACGAACTGCAATTGTCCCTGGATTTTCGTATAGCATTTCAAGCACCTCATGTTTGGTCTACTTTGGCTGCCTTCTACGTAAGCAGTATGTACACGTTGGAAAACTCTGTAATCCGGGTAGTGGTCTCTGTTAGGATATATTTCCTGATACTTTCTGACAGCGGCGCGTCCATTTCCGTCACACAAACCATAAACAAAATACATATGCAAGTCATTTTGATGCAATTAAATCAAACAGTGTCCAAAATAAAACCAAAAAAAAAAACAAAGTCCAAGAAGAAAAATCAAAAAATCGGTTAAATATCATAAGAAGACACTCCTGGAAAGGCACACCTTTCTGGAGCATAGTATAAAAAAACTACGTCAATAGGACTGCAAATAATTTATTTATGATATTTTTTGTCGCCTTTAGTGATTCCAAGATTACATGACTTTTTTTACAAATACCATCACAACTTCTTAAATAATAACAATAACCGATTTTTTTTTATGCCACCGGCATCTGCAGAAAACAGACAAGTTTTTGTGATATGTGGGCAATTTTCTACAGAACATATTTTTTTTACAGTAAAGGCTTAAATATTGAACAAAATTTTGTCAAAGTTCATTTTTAAACATTAAATGTTTATTTATTTTTTACATATCTTTATTTGCTACAGTACAATACCATTCCTAGAAAGGCACACCTTTCTATAGCATACTAAAAGAAAAATGACGCCGATAGGCCTGCAAATAACTTTTTTATTAAATTTTTTGTCGCCTATAGTGATTACAAGAAAAAAAAAAAGTAATAAATGATTATAACTTTTAAACCATACAAAATCGAATTAGAACTTTTAGGCCTAAAATGTTCAGAATTGATCCCTCGATGCTTGTGTTCGATTTGATCCATACTTCCAGGGACACCCTGTATATTCAAAACAATAACTACAACATAGTAACCTATTTAAATAGATAAAAAGAAACTCTACCTATGTTGCAAAATATCGCAGACATTTTGGCCGCTTCTATTGGACATCAATGACTGACGAAAGACGGTTGGACTAGTAACGTGATTTGTATTATAAATCGCTTTAAGCAAATGAAGCAATAGACACATCGCTATTGAACGTATTTAATAATACGTTTACCTACTAAAATAAGGTAAGTATATATTTAACGAAGTTCTGACATATTCGTATTGCTCATTGGCTTTGTTTTGTAGTATATTTATAGATGCGCTTTTTTCAGTCATAGTAAGCCGTATTTAAAAGGATTACTTGAGATTCATAAATCACGTTATTTGAGTTTTAGTTGTCTCTGTTAAGTCATGGACAACGCAGAGAATTTATTTATTCACATGGTAAATAAAGACTTTCTTACAATAAAAGGCCTTCACGGATAATACGAATGCCAGTGTATAAAACACATAATGTAAATGCCAAAATTACCTGCCTGTCCTACCGAAATATCTTAAAACTTCAGGTATCTTTAAAGATATTATACTTCTGGGCACATGTTTAAACCCTTTTTAAGAAACGGATTTATAGGACTTCCAAATGTTTTAGAAGTTTATTAGTTTTTCTAACAAATGCGTGTTAAATTTTCTTTACAACAGTTATCATTTTCAAATTAAAATCTCCAAGGTGTAGGCCGAACGTTAACCCCGCATTTTGGAGCCGTCGCTATCAATAAAAGCAATATTCTCAAAACTTAATCATTACAATAAGTGGCACGTGACTAACATCACGAGATTCTACCGATTACCAATATTACCATTAGTATTGCCACGGATTACTTTGCCATTGCTACATTACTTCATTGTTAGCAATGGCGTATCGCATTTCAAACGTAGCTTCTCACTGCTGTATTTAGTGTGAACATTCGAATAGAGTTAGAAATAAAATATGCGATTTTAAATCACTATTGTAACACTATACTTACCACGTTTTGTGATTACAGATTTATACTTTAAAATATTCTCTAATATCCTTAGAAACTGCTAGGAAATAACAATATCAATTAACGGTTTTAGTCTTTGGTAATTAGGCTAAAATTACATATAAGTATCTTAGTGTGTTACTTTGAATTTGTAAATAGATATTTATTTATCTCGTCGTTGCTTGTACTAAAAAAAATTTGTAATTAAAAATTGCTATTTAGTTTAGCAATTGAAAAAAAATATATATGGAATCTTTTAAAATCACTTTTGTGTCAATTTCTGACAATGCCTATTCGTAACCAGATTTTTTATACTTATACCGTGATTTTATCCGCGTTGAACCATGAAAGATACCCTATGTCCTTTCTGGTGTCCCAGACAACGTGTATGCAAAATTTCATGGTGATCGGTTCAGTAGTTTTTGCTTGAAAGCGTAACAAACAAACTCACATTCACATAAGGTAGTAATATTTATATATTATAATTCACATAGATGTATATATTTGTTATTATTTTGTTAATACCTATGTACCTATATTAATAATTATGGATGTTTTATATCTGAAATAAATGATTATTATTATTATACTAGCTGACCCGGCGAACTTCGTACCGCCTAGTGCTTTGGTCTCTTGATCAAAACGCACAACGCTGCGGTGAGTGTCGGACACCTAATTCTATGGAAAACGTCTAGAATGGTTCGTTGTTCCGACGGAGCGTGCGTTAGCGGTGAGGGGCAAGCGCGGTGAAATCCGCATAGACGTTTTTCCGCGTTTTGCATACAATTAGGTGTCTAACACCGCATAACGCTTACCGCAGAGTTGTGTTTCGATCAAGAGACCAAAACTTAAGTCAATGAATAGTGTTACTTTTTAGATAAACATAATTTATGATAAATGTTGTTCCGAAGCCTAATTGCATTACGACTTTGTTGGGAAAGATTAGATCTTCTGGGTCGTGGCATTGTTTCACAACATGAGACCAATCGATTTGACAGTTTCTATGTATATAAACAAAGAGAATATAATCATTGCGTCTATATATAAATTTGTATTTTCTAATGACAGTGAAAAAGTTGTCAACAACGGTTGCTAGGTGCTAGATTACGTCTATGACAGGCTTCTTTCTGGCGATTTGAGTGCAATTTCTTTCTATAGTAATTTTCTGTTTATTGTTACTTTTATCGTAAATTTTTTCAATTATAAAAAATAGATATAAACCTATTCTCAGACCTACCGAATATACACAAAAAATTTCATCCAAATCGGTTAAGCCGTTTCGGAGGAGTTTGGCAACTAACACTGTGATATGAGAATTTTATATATTAGATTAAAAAGGGTTGCAGACATGATAAGGGTACAGTATACATCAATCAGCTGTATTATCACTATTTGTATCAGTACAATTAGTACATCACGTGTATTTAATAAATTTATTTTATTTATTGGAATTTGTTTAATTTATAAAAAAATATACAAAAGTTGATTTTATGATCATTAATCGTATTGTTTCTTGATTCTTAAAATAGAAGAATGTGAACAGTATTATAATCACAATTATCTAATAGTTTAAAATTTAGATTGGTTTTTTTTTAATGTTAAGGTCAACAGACAGCCTTACGGTCCACTTGATGGTAGGTGGCTACCGTCGCCTCTGACACAAGCGACTCCATAGGTGCTGCAAGTGCGCTGCCTACTAAAGAAAGATTAAAGATTGACGGGATAAGGGATAAGGAAGGGATAACTTCTTATGAAAATATTAAATTTGCATTTTATATACGTAGGTACAATGGCATGTTGCAGGGCAACACTTTCCAATCAATACCATAATAAGTATAGGGAAGTACTCAAAGAATCGAAGACAGTGTGTGTACCCTTGACGATATAATATTATTAACGACGTAGTACTCCGCCTTATTTGATTTAATTCAACTATTTTGATTGTATTTTTCGTGTTTCATATACGATTTTTAATAGTGAAAATTTATTAAGTTTTTTTATATTTAAGGCTTCTCTCACAAACTACGAGTAAAGTGTTGATTAGTTACTTTTAAAAATAATTTTCTGTTTTATTGAATTATGCACTCGGTTTACTGCATCATTAGATAGCCGAATTATTTTAATTATTTTCTATTTAATGTTTGGGACGTTAACCGTACAAACAAAGGTATGTCAGCTCCATTATCCCCGGTTACCGGTGACTTTAAATGACAGTTTGGCCTACTTGACGTTTGTGAAAGAGGCGCTTAAGCTTATTAAAAAGAAAATACAAATAACACAATTATGTAAAAAAAAATGAAAACAACGTTCTTTTACACACGTAACCAATTACACATATTACATAAATCTGATTAAATTAATGCAGAGTTAATTAGTAAAAAAATAACTCAATTAAGTTAAAAAATAAATGTGATTGTTAAAATCTACAGCGTAACCAGGACAAGTGTAACTAATAAATTTGTCTAGTGGGTATCAAGAAACGTATACATATAACATTCTAACTATGCCCTCATATATAGGTAACGAAGACAGATCGAAAACATATTTTTGTAATATAGGTCACATGTTTAAAAACTAATTTTTACAGCTAAAGTATTTAAATGTTTCTGAAATACAGGTCATGTGGTCGATGAACATTCTAAAGTAGACACAGACGAAATCGTTCCCGAAAACTAATATGTAGTATAAATAAGCAGGCTTCTGTTTGACGGTAGACTTCCTTCGTTATAAGAATAGATTTTTTCATCTTACAAAATATTTCGTATTTTATAATCATGTGTCTATATTATTATGAGATATTGGTTCAAGCACAGTTCAGTGTTTCTTTCTCAGTCGTGTTACAGTTTCACAAGTAAAAATAAGATAAAATAGGCGCTCATATAAAGTGGCATCTTAAGAAGAATTTAATTTCTGCTTCTTTTTAACATGAAATAAGAATCAACATATAGATTTTTAAGTACCTATACAAAATTAAAACGTAAACAACATCAAAACAAAAAGCCAAGCTTCTATTATTATGTTGCTCACAAAAGGATAATTAGCAAAGTAATTGTTGATGAAGACAGGTTCGTGACCAGCGACGCGCAACGCCGACGGACGCGATTCGATATCATCTAATAACCACTTGGTAAAAGTGGACACAAAAACGGAGGTATTTTTTGTAATACAATTCGCATGCTCACGGATGTTTCTTGCTCCATTTGATACTTTAACCGGTCTATTATTGACTAAGTATGCGTTTAATAATAATTGCCTTTTGTCACATGAGTAAATTCGTGCTAGATTTATAGGACCGCTTGGCATAATGCATGTGGTCTCCTATGGGCCTCGTAGAAACTTCAACTCACTCAGCGAGCTATGGAGCTATGAGCTATAGCTATGCTCGGGGTTATATATACTGCGAGAGCGGATCTGGAATGAGGAGATCTGTAGACGAAAGAAATAGTTACTGAAATAAACCAGCGGATGAGTAAGTTGAAGTGGCAGTGGGCAGGACACTTAGTACGGAGAGCCAATTGAAGCTGGTTCCGGTAGGTACTCGAGTGGAGACTAGCAAAAGTAGCGTAGGACGTCCACCCACAAGGTGGACAGAGACCAGGGCCCTGATTCTGTAACGCAATTTCGCGATTCCTTACTTCAAGGAATCTCGAAATGGCGTCAATTCCTTAAATTGTTACGACATCTGGGCCCTGATTCTGTAACAATTAAGCGCTGTAATTAAATTCTGATTCTGTAATTAAGCAGGGCCCTGATTCTGTAAAGCCCTTTCGCGATTCCTTACTTCAAGGAATCGCGAAATGGTGTCAATTCCTTAAATTGTTACGACATCTGGGCCCTGGTTCTGTAACAATTAAGCGCTGTAATTAAATTCTGATTCTGTAATTAAGCAGGGCCCTGATTCTGTAACGCCCTTTCGCGATTCCTTACTTCAAGGAATCGCGAAATGACGTTAGAGAATCAGAGCCACGGATAAGGGATGCTGGTCGACGATGGATCCAGGCTGCTTCTGACCATTAGAAAATAATGGGTGAGGTCTGTGTCCAGCAATAGACGTCTTACGGCTGTAAAGCCATTACACCAAATCGAAAGGGCACAAATAGGGAACTTTATAAAACAACTTTTCATAAAGTGTTTGAAGTTAATCATAATCTGATATTATGTAACCAAAAATAATATTATTTATGATCACATAATAATCAAGTTATGTAATTTAATTTGTCTATCAAAGCCACGTAAACTATATAATATGTGTCAACTCATAACTGATGACATCTGTGATGTTACTAAATTACAAGAAACAAATCTAGGGCACATTTAAAAACTAAACGAGAGCAATTCTTGATCAATAAATAAATATTAAAATAATATTTCGCGTATCTCGAAAATGGCTAAAGATTGGATTTGGATACCGATAGCAGCTCGCTCACTCACTTGTTATTTAAAATGATATATACTGATGACGCCATGCACTGTCATTAGTGAATTATTTGAGAATAATTTTATTTTATTTTTAGCTTTAAATTTATTAATTAAAAAATATTTACATAAGCGCCTCTTTCACCATCTGTCAAGTAGGATAACTGTCATTTAAAGTCACCGGTAACATTGAAAAGAAAATAATTTAAAAAAATTGCATATTGAATGATGCAGTAAACCGAGTGCATAATTCAATAAAACAAAATTATTTCTAAAAGTAACTAATCAACACTTTACTTGTAGTTGGTGAAAGAAGCCTTAAGATTAATTTTATTTTACGAAAATTCTTTCTAAATACTTTTTAGGTCTATCTGATTAATGTTCGATTGTCTGTTGTCTTAATTAATACTATACTACGCTTTACGAGATTTTAATGCTTTTTCTTTTTTTGTTAATGTACGTCAGTTTGGTTGCAATAAACAGCTAGTTTAGAAGACAAATGGAGCACAGTCAGTTGAAAATCTATTTCCCACTTTAAACTGTCCATGGCCTTAAAACTAGCGAAACTAAATAGGTTTCAATGAAACCCTTTTAATCGTCAGACTATTTTTATTGGGGTTTCGGAAATAAAACATATAGACAAGGATACTGAGAAAAAACCCCGAAAAAACTTCTGGAAATAACTCATGAAAGAAATCGAGTTTTCCTGTGTTTTTGACACGAGGAAATAATGCATCATTTTCTGTCATGTTCTGTACTGTGTAAAAACTGGAAAGTCGCTTATACTAAAAAATTAAATTGAAGTATCCGTTTTTAATTTCAAAATAACTGGTTTTTACTAATGTAATATATATCGAAATAGTTACACACGGTACCTACTAAATAACAAAAACAAATTTTAAAATATTTGTCTCCGGATAATCTCCGAAAATTTTCAAAATCGGTCTAGTAGTTTTTGAGTTTATTCATTACAAACATACAAATCTCTCTTTATAATCTTCTATATATAAAATTCTCGTGACACAGTGTTTGTAACAAACTCCTCCGATATAAACGGCTTGACAGATTTGTATGTTTTTTTTTTGTATATATTCGGTAGATCTGAGAATAGGTTCTAAACAATTTTAATACCCAAAAAAAAAAAAAATTTTTTTTTGCAAAATAACGTTGGTAGGTTCAACTAGTGTTATATTATATTAGTATAAAAAAGGAAATTATTATATTATAAGCAGTGTCTAGGCAGGGTTCAACTAGTAAGGTAAGTTACTAGTTATAAATAAATTGTTTTTATTTTTTTTACAATATTAATAAAATTCCTACTTATTTGAATTAACGATAATAAGTAAACTACAGAATCAAGTGTTTCTACATTAACTTAAATTTGTAATTTTTACGCAATCAAACTATAGTAATTATTGACTCCTAAATTTCCAGTGCAAGTCTTGCACAAAATCCCATTTATGTTCATAGAATATTTGTATCTAAATCGACATAAGCATTACATGTGTAAGTACTTGCGATAATAAGGTTTTTTTTTCGTTAATTACTGACTAATTATTGACATAAATTACACGCTAACTAGGAATTTCATTCTCTTGTGAAACATTTAAACTAAGTAACTGTTGCCTTTTAAAGTATGCAGAATGATTTTATGATATTATACGCATTTGTATTTGAAAAAAGTTATGTCTTAATTATATTAATATATAAGTGTGAACACATTTTTATTACTTACTAGCTGGTGCCCGCGACTTCGCCCGCGTCAAAAGTAAGGGATGTGTAGCGCCTGACTAAATGTGTAAAGCAATATAACGCCTGACATTTTTGCTGTTATAAAATTTTCAGGGGTTGTATCTTTATTTTTTAGTAGATAGCTGGTGCCCGCGACTTCGCCCGCGTTGTAATTATATACTAAAACCTTCGTCTTGAATCACTCTATCTATTAAAAAAAAACCGCATCAAAATCGGTTGCGTAGTTTTAAAGTTCTAAGCATACAGGGACAGACGGGAAGCGACTTTGTTTTATACTATTTAGTGATTTATTTGATACTAGTGACCCGCTCCCGATTTCGTCCTGGGTGCAATTTTTAAATGTACAAACCTTCCCCGTTTATCCCTCTGTTCATAAGTGAAAACCTAGTTAAAGTCGGTCTACTACTAATAATTGTTCAAACATAAATCGCCTCTTTCACCAACTACAAGTAAAGTGTTGATTAGTTACTTTTAGAAATAATTTTCTGTTTTATTGAATTAACTATGCACTCGGTTTACTGCATCACTCGATAGGCGATTTTTTTTAATTATTTTCTATTTAATGTTTGGGACGTTTACCGTACAAACAAAGGTTTTGCTCGCAGAGATATAGTATTTCGATGGGTATTCGGGTGGTAATTATTCTCGGTGACAGGTGACTTTAAGTGACGGTTTAGCCTACTTGACGTTGGTGAAAGAGGCGGAAAATCTAATAAAAGTAATCTATACTTACTTATTTCTATTCTAAATTTATTGTGTCATTTACTTTTATATGTACCTATTTATTATTAACTTAGTGTATATTTAGTAATTTATAATTTGTTATTATTAAAATTAATATTTTTATTTTATTTTTTGATATTTATTTTAAATATCAAAAAATAAACTATAACTAATTAATGAAGCACACGATACTGGCTTGCATGCCTATATATATATATATATATATATATATATATATATATATATATATATATATATATATATATATATATATATTATTATCACTAATTAAAAACTTAAAGAAAACAATCTAAAATGCAACATTTTGCAAGTAAAAACAATAGCAGTTTCTCCGGATTTTCTTGACTCAGCTTTTGTCGATATCTTCATTGTCTCTCTGCTCCAGAAAGCACAAATTGTAACTATGGTTCTATCACGTAAATACACCAATAGAGATAATTATATAAATTTTCACATTAAAAACGGAAAAGAAAATGCCAAAATAGATTTTTTAAACATAAATGAAAAAGTATATATTTAGTTAGGTAATGTAAACTGGTCTAAGTCTATTGATGTTTTTATATTTTTTGTTTTAGTTCAGTAAGTTTTTGAAGTTCATATTTCTTATATAAAAAATTCTTATATATATATATATATATATATATATATATATATATATATATATATATATATATATATATATATATATATATATATATATATATATATATATATATGAGTGAATATCAAAAAAATTGTACGTAACACAAAAGAAACACAATGGAATATTAACATTTCTGTAACACAAAGGAATATAAAGGTGCATTATACCAACAGTGTATTTGCTAACGGACATTATTTTATCTTTTACATTTTGTATTTTAATTGACTTGAATAAATGTATTTTATACTAATCAACATTTGACATGACGCAAAACTATAAAGTTTAACACATTATGTAGAATAGTTAAGGTAGTTAGGTATTTAAAAAATAAACAAAAATAAAATAGTTTAAAAATCTTATTTATATTATCACTAATTAAAAACTTAAAGAAAACAATCTAAAATGCAACATTTTGCAAGTAAAAACAATAGCAGTTTCTCCGGATTTTCTTGACTCAGCTTTTGTCGATATCTTCATTGTCTCTCTGCTCCAGAAAGCACAAATTGTAACTATGGTTCTATCACGTAAATACACCAATAGAGATAATTATATAAATTTTCACATTAAAAACGGAAAAGAAAATGCCAAAATAGATTTTTTAAACATAAATGAAAAAGTATATATTTAGTTAGGTAATGTAAACTGGTCTAAGTCTATTGATGTTTTTATATTTTTTGTTTTAGTTCAGTAAGTTTTTGAAGTTCATATTTCTTATATAAAAAATTCTTTTTCTTTTTTATATTTAAGGCTTTTTAGTGCAGAGTCTATACATGGGCAATTTCGTACTGTGCTCCTCACGGTGTTTTCTTATTTATTACAACGTTTCTAAAGAAATAAAAAGGTTTCTTATGCACAGTGATCGTTTTCCAAGTACACTTTATGAAAAAAAACTGTGTTCGATGGATTATGAAAAAGTTATTATTTTTTTCTTTTAAAAGTACCACGGGAGACACTACTTTTTTGTATGACAAAAAAAAACTTCACTTCATTAGATTTAGTTTTTATTGTATTCCTTTGGACTAATTCAGTTGATCTGGTATTTATATACCAAAGAATGAATATTGAAGCGCCTTTTTGAAAAATACGGCTTATTTATTCACCATAGGATTTTTTTACACCCTTATTAATATGGGGACATTGAGCTTTTTCAAAATGTACAATTTTTTTGATATCGCCTCATATATATATATATATATATATATATATATATATATATATATATATATATATATATATATATATATATATATATATATATATATATATATATATATATATATATATATATATATATATATATATATATATTTGATTTGATCGTTTTGAAAATTCTTTCACCTCTAGAAAGCTATTAGCAACGTATAACATACTCGTATATTTTATCAAGTCACGCGAGCAAAATCGCGTGCAACAGCTAGTTTATTTATAAATAAATGACACTTTATTCACCTACTTGTTAAGATGTACTGTGTAATACTATAGAGGAAGTGATTCAACTGAAACCCAATATTGCAACAGGCGTGAGTTATCAAGACCAAGCCATATTTAAGTCAATTAACGAAACAGATTGGGTGTGTGGTCGAATGATTAATAGTTTATCTCGGAGTATATTCTATACTACAATAGATTTTGCACCTAATTTAACTATAGAACTGCGTACAATGTTAACGTACTCGATGACTTGAACAGCGAATGTTTTTATTGACGTGTTTTAGTGCCTACCTAATCTATACCATATATAAACCTGAAGTTTTTTTGTTTGTTTGGTAGTACGCGCTAATCTCAAGAACTACTGGTTCGAATTGAAAAATTATTTTTGTGTTGGATAGTCCATTTAACGAGGAAGGCTATTAGGCTATAGAAAACGCGGATGAAGTCGCGGGCACCAGCTAGTAATAAATAAATAAAAATATTACGTACCACTAAATTGAACTCATTTGACTCTAAATATTCAATTGATACTAATAATTAAGATTATTTTATCACGTCACATAAAATGTTAAAATTATATGGACTTTGTTTCATCTATTACAGTTTAATGATACCTAGTTCGATTGGATACTTTGAACAAATTGTATCTGTGATATGTGTAAAGAACACACAACAAATAATTAGGTTATATAATACATAGGCATAGAGGTCAAATAAATAACCAATATCCTACTAGATTTGTATTTTTAAAATATTACAAATTTAACTTTTAATCTATAATATATATAAATGTTATTTTGGTTTGTGAATGCTTCAAAAATTCGAGAATGGATAGACCAACTTAATTCGATTTTCATATATGAAATCAAAAATCATAAATATTTTTTAAATCACTTTTGAACCTGGTATTGATATTGTGTACATCACATTTTTTTATTAAATTGACTAATTTTTATGCACATAAATTAAATTTTCATAAATATACTGACATGCAACAGTCAAAATCTTTATTTCTTTGAAGTTTTCTCTGAGGGAAGACTGCGGATTTAGTTGATAGATGACTCTAATGGCCCTTTTTTGTTAAATAAAAATAGTATTTATGTCCGCAGCGCTACCTCAAAGAAGAATCCCATAACACATTATACTGTGGAAGTAACTAAAATACACAATCCTAGCTGTATCGACATCTGTTAGGCGTCTAATCTGCTTAAATAAGCCGCAGAGCTAGCCTTTTACTTAGTTTCTCAATATGTGGACCCCATTGTAATTTAGAATCTACGATAATACCTAAAAATACGGTAGATTCCACGGGCTCCAATTTTTCACTAAGAGGGATCAACGGGGAATATTCTTATATATAAAAAATGCACCCCGGGCGAATCGGGGAGCCGGTCGCTAGTTTATATATAATATTACAACAGATTAATCTATTTTATTACAATTCAACGATGCATTACATGATTTATAATTATGTTTGATTCATTTAGTATTATGTATTTTCAAATACAAATTTGTTTGACCGTCTGAATTTACGTTTTTCTGTATGTTTGTGCACGCTAATCTTAGAAACGATTAATCCGATTTGAATGCGGTTTTCACTTATGTTATAGATGATCAACTGGATTAAACTATAGGATACTTTTTATACTAAAAAAATGTTAGGTCAATTATTTAAACTTTTATGTCACCATTTGTGACAATGAAGACCCGACAAAAAGAAACAGGTAGTTAACAATTGCATAACTTTTTGAAAAATTGAGATGACGATTTTTTTCCAACGGGACCACTTTTTTAGTGTCTAGATAACACCAAATTTTTTTCAAATTTTTGAATTGATATTTAATACTATAAAAAAATATTATATGTGCTCTACTCTCTAGAGGCGGGTCGCGCATGCCGAAAGTGCTGCGATAGGTTTATTTCCAACGCGGAGGCAATTTAAAATTATAAATAATTTAAAGCTAGAGTTCCGGGAGTTGGGAGTTTTTCATCAGAAACTTCCTCCTCTTTTTGGAACTTTTTTAAATTTTCTCTATGGCTTATAGTTTTTGAATTATTGTCAAAAAAATTAAATTTTTGTTTTTTGTTAATAACGATTGCAATTTTTATTAGCAGAAGAAATTCAAAAAATGTCTTTTTCTAGATGCCATTACGGATCGAATGAGCTAAAGTTATAAAGATGCAATTTTAATATTATGGCCGCGTAAGGGTCGGCGCCCATTAACGACATCGGCAAGGAAAAGGATCCTTCGGCATCTCTACATATAAGGGCACACTGTCGGAATCTATGCCTTGGCATGCTGCAACGTCCTTAGGGAAGGCGTCCTTAAGCATGCCGATGCGTCTCGACATCGTACTTGTAGCTCGCGTCTCTTCGCGTTTTCTACAGGGCAAGCTATATCAAGGCAAGGAGTGTAGCCTCGGCGTGCCGAAGGATGCCGAAGGATCCCGAAGCATCCCGAAGCATCCTCGAGCGTACCGAAGCGGTATTTTTGTTACTACGACCATATATATTGGAAATTTCTACTTTATTCCCACCTAAAATCATTAACAAAAGTCATTAAGAATAGAATCCCTTATCTATTGTTGTGACGTTTGTGTCTGGACACAATTATTGGACAAACATCCCAATTTGTACTACACTTATTGGGGCCAAGTATAGAGCTATTTTGATACTCTTGTCCTTTTATACCTTTATGTATTCAAGATTTTTGACCTTTTTTTTTAAATATTTTAGACCTGCAATCATAAACCTACTCACATTTCCATTTACAGCTCTTAACATGTAATTTATGTATGTAGGTAGGTACATTCCGTAAAAACCAGATGTACCTACTTTACATTACGGAATTAAAATGTGGCGTTAATTAAAGCAACAATGTATCTCTTGGTTGTTAAAAATAGGTAAAATAGGCTATGTATTTCGCATTACGTGAGCAGCTTTGACAGTGCAACTTGATAGTTTAGTTAAACAAACTTGCACGTGATACTTCGTTTATTATTATAATTAATATAGTGCTAGTAATACTAATTAATTCAATTATTCATAGATAATACTTCTTCAGTGCTAATAGATTATTAATTGAGTCTTAAGTTTGTTGTAACTTAGTTATGTTTGCACCTATGTAGATATATACTTACTTACTTAAATTCCAAAACCTATTTGTCTATTTTGTGTTAACAAATAAAAATCAAATATTTAAATACTTGTTTTGTTGTTTTAACATTAAATTTTTAATAGTGATTTATACTTAATTTGGTATTGATGATATAATTAAGGTTTTATTGTACAATTTTTTTTTTAATTAAACACAATAAATCGAGTAAAAAAAGAAAAAGAATATGAAAAATCGTTCACAAACTTTCGCACTGAAAGCGAAACGTTCAAATTTATTTAAAAGTTGGAAAGTCCAACTTGAAGAAACTATTTTCTAAGAATTGAAAACCGAAAGAAAAAGGAAAAATATTATAAATGATAAAATTAGAAATCTAAAAAAAATTAACAACCTTTTTTTGTTTGTCATTACAATTGTCGAAATATCACTTATTTTTATGGATTCATTTTTGTAGTCTATACTAATATTATAAAGAAAAAGAGAAGATTTTTGTATATTTGTAGGATTTATAATCCTACTGAATTTTCAAATTTGTCGTACTCATTGTGTCTGGATTGTAATATATTACAATCCAAGGTTATATAGTAAATAGTCACATAGCGCAATATCATGTTCATATGAGAAATATTAACCAATTCATTTCTATTACTAAATAACACAATAATTAAAAAGGGACTAAAGCGCAAAATTATGTACATATGAGAAATATTAACCAATTCATTTCTATTACTAAATAACACAATAATTGAAGAAGTTGTAATATTCATATGTCGGACATAGTAATATATCGTCACGGCCAACGATCTCGCGTTCATTTTTTACTTATTTATACAATTTGTTAAGCGGAGAAAGCTTTATTATTATAATGCACCCTTACATAACTCAAATTGTACAAGTGCGGATTTTATTATTACTGTAATAATGTTAATTTTTTGTACAAATTGCGTGTCAACATTGGCACGGTTTATAGAGTAATTAAATGTAATTTCAGAATACTTCGTTTTTATTTTTTAAATACAATATAAATAAGATATTTTCAAAGACACCTCTTTATAGTAAGTACAAAAGAAAAGTATAGAATAATTTTACGAACTAAAATGCGTCCTTCAATGAAAACTAAAGCTATGTCACGTTAGTAAATTGGTTGAAGTTGTTATTTGTGGTGTAATTTAATTTAATTTCAAAATACTTCATTTTTTAAATCCTTAAATATTATTAAACAAAGTCCTCCACCGCATCTGTCTATCTGTCTGTGTGTTCGCGATAAACTCAAAAACTACTGCACTGATTTTCATGCTGTTTTCACTAATGGATAGAGTGATTCTCGTGAAAGGTTTTAGTGTATAATTTACAAAGTTACGCGGGCGAAGTCGCGGGCAGCAGCTAGTAAAATATAAATTATAAAACATCTGCAAGTATAACCCTTATTGGTAAGTACAGAAGAAAAATATAAAAATATTTTACGAACCAAAACGCGTCCTTCAGTGAAAACTAATGCTGTGTCACGTTAGTAAACTGGTTGAAGTTGTTAAGGGCACATGTCCTGAATATCACTATTCACAAGTTGGACGCGGTAACCACGCTAAGTGCAACTAGCGGATGTGTCTTCCTCGCGACGCACTAACATCAACTGTTCGTCGGTCTGCGCTCGCGCACAGCTACGTCTGATGACCGATACCGCGAGGATAAGCTCGTTATTACAAAATTAAGAGACAAACCAACGCAAAATTACATGAATCGGGCGGATTGAATAATACATCACCGATTAAGGTCATAGTGCATTAAACGACAATTACTATAGACTGGAAATCCGTTCGTAAACTTTCTGCTCTTTTTTGACGGAGGCAATTCATCTTTCGGTACAACAATATGCTATTTTATATAATCCAGTTGCAATTTAATGTAAGAAAACGTTTTATAAATAAAGTAAGCGTATTCTTTTAAAGTTATAAATAAATTAGCCTTGGAAAGGCTAAATTTGCGTTTCAGTTTCAGTTTGCGCCAGTTTCTGCGTTCTTTGTATTTTTTTAAAATTTAAGGTACCTTTTTTAGATTTATGGTAACATTTACACCTTTTTTCTATTTTATGTAGTAGTTAACAATCATACAAGATCACTTTAGCATTTCGCAAAAACATTTTCAACTACCAGGCAGTCCGTCTGGTGGCAATAATCGTACCGTGAAATGGCAGCACATGTGCTTATGTGTTTCTTGGTGTGACTAAAAATGCCAAAGCCCTTTCTAGTAGACCGCCCAACCTTGTACATTTATCCTTTATTCTATCAAGGTCAGCAGCGCACATACATATCGTGGTTAACTGTTTTTTATGCTTTTCATCTTTAAAAACTAAGTAAATAACTCACTAATTAATATAAAAACAACAGTCTCCATCGGTCTGTTTATACGCTTTACCCTTTTAAAGTACGCAACAAATTTTAATGGTTCATTTTTTCGTATCTAGTTACGAAAAATGGTTACGAATGTGGTTGAAAGGGTTTAAACTAGTTAAATATGTAAAACTAGTAAAGGAGTAGGAACGGGAATGGGCTCTGGTGTCCCTCACTAGCACACATGCTTTATTTCTTCTCTGGGTGGTCTTCTCTAAGCGGGTTGTTACTGGCCCAGATGGCCTAATAAATGCACAGTAGATATATCGTTGCTTAAAAACTAAAGGGCCACAAATCAAAATTACACTTTTTACAGGAGAGCTAATCGAAAAAAAATTAAATTATTCTTTGTCTATTTTTTTCTTATTAGATATATATCAAATATATGCATATTATACATCGTTAGAAGCGTATTTTTAAGTAGCATTAAATGTGCTTTTATAATAAACTGAATACTAGAAGAGATGTAAGCATAAAAGTTACTTTTGAATAAATAAAACATGATCAAAATATACTAAATATGGAATAAAACAACCATGTCTTTTGCAATATACAATATGAAGGATTGTGATTGTATTTTTGCAATAAAAACGTTTTTGGATTTTTTGTTTTATGGCCCTTTAGTTTTTAAGCTGTTCTACTGTAGTACAAATTATATCACATTAAAATTTAACGAAATCCGTTCAGTAAATTTAAAAAAAATCGTAACAAACGTCCATACATCCTCAGGCTTATTAATATTTTATTTTATTTTTATTTTATTTTCAACATAAACCCTACAGCAAAACAAAATAATATACAATAGACACAGTATTACTACATTGCCAATTACAGGGTTTCATTGTGTAGGACTTAAAAGTCTTTAAGTGTGTGTGTGTGTGTGTGTGTGTAAAACTTATTTTCAATTCAGTCTTTCTTTACTGTTGTACAAAATGCACAATTTTGTTTTAAGCCACAAAATGCACAAAAGACATGTTATTAGTGTGAGCACGTTTTGAAATAAAAGAACATTCTCAAGGACAATTATTAAACAATTGTTTACAATAAACATTTGTTTAATAATTGCATCGTCGAAGCGAAATTGCCTATAAATTGACACCACCCGTTGTTCATCAGATATAAAATGCACTTAATTGTGAGAATTTTTTCAATAAAAAAACATGTTGATACTCGCTTAGTCTGTAATATGAGAGGCCTTGTTTGCATCACTTTACGAACCAGTTCAAAGATTCTCATTATCCTATATACATACTTACCACGATTTTTTTTGTGTCGGCTGCTTTATTTATGAAAGAAGAATTTTGCTTACGGAAATTTGATATGCTACTTGCATTGAAAGTTCACGAAATTAATAGGACTATTGTAATGTAAGTAACATTACAATAGTCCTATTAATTTCGTGAACTTTCAAACCTTGGAAGGGGTGTAAATTGTTTTTGACAACAAGACGTTCTTATTATTTTATTATAAATTTATATAATTTTCTAAAATTTTACAAAATTAACAAGAAAACAACTAAAAAATATATAGTATTGAAAATTTATTCACTGTGACTAACTTTATTGCGCATAGATTTGTTATGGGTTGTATATTTCCGTACCTATGCTTGCAAAATATTGAAAATTGCTAAAATACATATCTTTGATAGAAACACGTTAGGCAGTTTACCTAACGGATTAACTTTTACTGTTACTTCATAGGTCACTTGTAAATACTAGTTGGAACGCTGAATAATACGTATTATGCGTGAACAGCCTTTTGAGTACCTATTAACCTTTTGAAAAGCTAGCTATCTTTAAAACTATGACGGCAACAACGAGCGTACTGTCGGTTGCTGAAAAGAAAAACATATGGCCATAAAAAAAAATGGCCATGTATGCCCATATGTCGGCAGGGAGGCCTATCATGTTATTCTTATCCTTACTAATATATCCTTACATATTATAAAACAAAGTTCTCCACCGCATCTGTCTGTCTGTCTGTTCGCGATAAACTCAAAAACTACTGCACCTATTTTCATGCTGTTTTCACCAATAGATAGATTGGTTTTCGAGGAAGGTTTTAGCAAATAATTTACAAAGTTATGCGGGCGAAGTCGTGGGCAGCAGCTAGTAATTTTATAAATGCGAAAGTTTGTATGGATGGATGTTTGATACTCTTTCACGCAAAAGCTATTGAATTGATTTCAATGAAACTTTACAATAATAAGTATATAATATTATAGCTTATACATCAGAATAAGACATAGGGCTATATAAGACAAAAAAGATAACAAAAAGATCGTCACAGCGATAACGATGTTCGGCGTTACCACTCACATATTTTTCCTTTCAACGCGGACGAAGTCGCGGGCACCAGCTAGTATGTGATATGTTAAGACTGATACCTACACAGCGCAGTTAAGTGAGGTTGCACTGAAGTAAAACGTCACTCATGCTAATATTTCGTGGTGGTCTCGCCAGGGCCCTGATTCTATATTATGACAACTATGATTCCACACTCTTGTCTTACTTTTTTCAAACCACGTCAATGTCTTGCCTTGTCGTGTCACGGAATTCTTATGTCTCTATTCTGTATACCCCAAGACAAATTATCTATGACACTTATGATTTCACAGAAACCACAGTATACTATTGTATATTTATTTGACAATTCCACTGATGAGTGACGTGGTTTTGAAGTAAGGAATCGCGAAATGACGTTACAGAATCAGGGCCCAGATGGGCTACCCAGTTTCTCCGACTCAGTATGGCCTGTCACTGTGCATTTTGTCTACTATAAATAACTAGCTGCTGCCCGCGACTTCGCCCGCGTAAGTTAGTAAATTATATACTAAAACCTTCCACCACCAATGGATAGAACCACTCTATCCATTGGTGGAAACAACATGAAAATAGGTGCAGTAGTTTTTGAGTTTATCGCGAACAGACAGACAGACTCGGCGGAGAACTTTGTTTTATGATATGTAAGGATTTTTACTATTTGCTTTTACCTATTTGCTTTACAAAAATTCACTAATATTAGATTGTTTAAAATGATTAAAAATCTCGATAATTGCCGTTACATTAACGGAAGAAGTTTATGCGCTTAAGCTGCATAAAATGTTATCCATGCGTATTAATTACTAAGGAAATTTACAAAAAAGTGGATATCAGTATTACGTTTTATCTGCGCAATCTTCTGATCATAACCTGATCAACATCATAACAGTCATAATAATATGAGTTTTATTGTATTATTTATACTCAGATACCAAGGTCTCTGAGAAATTCGAGTTCATACAAAAATTACCAATAAAGAGTCCTGATATGACATCGATTTAAATCGAAGCGTAAAAGCTCGATCTTTCATTAATGTACAAAATATTTTGTTTAACATACATAAATACCTAGGTACTAATAAAATAAATACAAAAGTGTATCTGTCTGTTGATCAGTTAAATTTCACGGTTGTAAAAAAAGTCTTTGTATGACTAAATCTATTTCAGAAAGTTCAACTTAAAGTTCAACGAGGTGAACTTATTGGAGAAAATGGTCCACTTATTTCAACTTTTTTAAATTTCCGTAAAAGTTGAAATAAATGGAATAATAGTATTCCAATTAGCAGTGAAATGTAGGCATTTTAACTTAACCACAAATTAAAACTATATACCATTGATTGATTGTGTAATATTTGTATTTGGTATTATTAATAAATGTATAAATTAAATAGTAATTATTATTTTAAAATTATTTAGTTAATATTAAATAATCATAAGAATTAAATCAAGAATATAAAAGAAAACATTGACTTTTATATTGATATTATTGGGGTTAGCAAGTCTTATTAGTAATTTATCCATTATATAATTTTTTTCCTTTATTCATGTTATATTTATCATTAATAATTTATCCTGGCCAGCCTCTCAAGAAGCAATTAATACTATTTCTTTTATTTTATTTCCTCGTCGCATTCATAACACGTAGCTAAGCATAAACAAGTAGATTTTTCCATATATGAAGTTTGATAATTTATTGGTTATCGAATTAGGTGTAGCTTACATACGTAATAGCGCAATTTACACCACCATATTAAGTTAATTAATTTTACGCCTTACACGTTCCGGTAGTATTTATCGGTGTTATGCGCTATACGCACAAATAACAAGCTTTCCTATACTAATATGAAATTTGTATTCACAACTTACAATATCCGATATTCGTGTGTAAGCAGTAAAAGAAAAAAAAAAGAAAAAACGCCCATTGTATAAGTTACAGGCTCACAGTCCTCTTGTTGTGGCTACCGTCGCCTATAACACAAGAGTGACGCCGCATGTGCTTGAAAATATGCTGCCGATCATGGTAGGTTAAAGTATTAAGGATTAGGAATTGATAGTGAAGTTGGTTCTGGCATTCCTTACTCACTTACCGAAACAAAACAGCACTTATGTTATTTCACAGAGGTCTTCTGTAAAGGGGTGGTTTTACTGCCGCCAGGGGTAGTAAACATTACTGAAGCTTTGTGTTATTGGATAATCATACTACAAACAGGCTCTGCGTGAAAACGAACCGAAGACCCCAGACCTTGTTGGAATTATAGAGTAATAATTCCAACAAGCCTCTTTCACCATCTGTCAAGTAGGCTAACCCTCACTTAAAGTCACCGGTAACCGGGGATAATGGAGCTGATATACCTTTGTTGGTACGTGGTTGGTACGTTAAAAGTGCCAAACATTAAAAAGAAAATAATAATAAAAAATTCGCTTATGGAAGGATACAGTAAAGAGAGTATAATTTAATAAAACATAAAATTATTTCTTAAAGTAACTAATCAACACTTTACTTGTAGTTGGTGAAAGAAGCCCTAAGTAAACACATTAACTGCCAGACCAATTGACTCGATTTACCTTCAGATAGAATAATTTATTCATTGATATTTTAAAGGTTAAAACAATTGGCTATTTGACAAGGTTTAAAATACACTACAAATTGTGATTATCCTATCAGAAAATAGCATAAGGAAACATATGTTACTTTATTTGAAGCTAAATTATGTATGTATATTTTTTGCAAATTATATGAAAAAAAAAATCGTAATTTATGAAATTTTATCTTGGCGCCGAAACGCCCCCTAGTAAACATATCAGACATAGAGTAATAAATAGTGTTTATTCACTTAATATTAGTTCTCTGTGTCATCATTCAGTTCTGTTTGTTTACTAGCGTGTGACGTCACACGTATCAAAGACCAGCGAAACAGCGTTTATGGCGCGATTTTGGAAATTTAAACTTTAACATTGATTATTATAAATAATACAGTAGATCACCCGGAAATATCAATGTATTATGTAATGTAGAATAATTTCAAATGATTTTCTAAAATTAGTCAAATAGCGGATTAATAGGAAGCTATTGATATGATAGGGTTTAAATCCCGAGGAGCCTGGGTACCCTGTGTGATTGGTTTTATCATTATCTCGCTCAGGAGAAAATGTATCGGCCTAACTTTATTTTGCTTCATACATCTGAATTTAAAACGTTGATGTTTTGAAAGCGATCCTATCATTTTTTAATTTATTTTGACTTTTATGACTCTATTTTATTTCGAAAACTAATGGACACTAAAACTGTTATCCGTGCACAAATAAAGCGTGGGTGGTGGTGACAAACGACATATTTGTAACTGTCAACATTTAGTTGTAATGTAAAGTCTGCACTTGTCTTGGTGGAGGTAGTTATTCTATCCATCGGCATTTATGTAAAAGAAAAAAACATAGTTCAAACTTACACTTTGGAGAATTTGGAAATAAAAGTCTTTCTTACTTTCTGTAATTTCTGATGAGGATAACATTCGAAAATTAAAAAGTCTTTTTTTAATTTTTCTTTCAAACTTTTTAATACATTCAAACTTCAACTTCTTCTTAAACTGCAAATAGTTTAATGAAAGGCTTTGATATTTTTACAAAATAGTGATATTTTGATAAATTCTGCACTAATAACTGCGATATTAAAACGAAATTCAAAACTGGAATGTATAGAAGCATAAAAAAAAACTGCTCCGGTTTTTTATAACTTCCTCGCTTGTTATAAGCCGTTATTTCATCGACTACTCGTCTTGTGCGCTCCCACGTATTAAGAAGTTATAACCAGTTTCTTATGTCAAAGTACCAGACAAGAGGAGTGTGAAACAATTCACTCAAGGTTAAAAGATAATTCTCCCTTGAGGCTTTATTTGTTTATTATTTAAGTTCCTCGTTTAAAAATGTCATCGAATCACAGCGCGGTTCCTACAATTGTTTGGGTTTGGACAAGAGGAAGGGTTTGACAAGGCTGCATTGGCTATTTTTATCACTCAAAACGACATAATTATTTTAAGTAGTGTACAAAAGTAACTAAATTTGCATTAATACCACTTTTGCACATTCTCATTTTACTTTTTATCAGTGGTGAAGTTGATTACAGCTCTGCCGTGTGATTTTTTTGTGATGACACAATTTTTGATTTATAGGTCATATAGGTCACCTAGTTATTAACAAAACATTTGCGGATTTAAATAATTTATGTTTAGTCGACTGTATATAGCCCTCGAATCTGTCGTTTACCAAAACATGAAATTATAAATAGAAACAATAAGAAAAAATAATAAAATTAACATATTTTTTCTTTTCAGTGATTTCAATGATGTTTAAAGAAATGGAAGAAACCAATGGAAAGAAATCAAAGCTGCCGGCACAGAATGAAACCTAGTCGGGCTTGCAAATCTGCTATTTGTTGCCTGGAAATAAAGATTGCTTGCTTTAATATAAAGAAAAACGTCTTGAGAAAACATAGCTACATAACCAAAGATGTATAAATCCCAGAAGACATTTGAATGTGAATCTTCAAAGACATTTGAATTCCCACGAATAGGACAGGTTCTTACATAGAGGAAGCGCCCAAAAGTAGAACGAAATACATATAGCCTTTATGTGTAAATGTATCAACATTTACACATAAAGGTATAATTACAAACAAGTAGGTACATATACAGAACAAAATCTTCAATGTCACATGAGTAAACTATTTATTTGATGAAGCGTTCTCCGTTTATGGTTTTGGCGCCCTCCTACGGAGATAGTCAATCATTTTGACACCTACCGAAATTGTACACAGCAATCAATCGAACGTGACCTTAGTATTCTGTGACTTATACCTCTTGACGCTGAGAATTGGAGCTGTAACGGTGAGACAGGAAGGTGCTTTTTAAAATGGTAAGTGTAATTAAATTAAAAAATTAAAATGGTAAGTGTTTTTAAAATATCTTGAAGTAGGCGTGTTATAAATAAACTACATTCTACTCGTTTGCCGGTTGACCTGGGTTGACATCGGTGCATTCGTGATTTATGTTATAATTATATTGAGGAGGTTTTCACGGACGATAATAATTTAATTAAAATGAATGACGTAATACTATCATAAAGCTACTTGGGTAGGCTGAATGTGGGCTGCGATGGTTGGTTGTATATGTATGTATGTATAAGTTATATCGGAAATTGGTAACAAAAAAAAATATATGTATATTTTACCTACTTATTACAGAAGCAATTGACGTGTTTATTTAAATACAAATTAAATTTGTATGTCATCCGTCGTGGAGCCTCGTAACATCACATTTGTATAGACGCGATGAACCGTCAAAATCTGTGGTGTGTGATTACTACGACCACTCTGCCATGAGTGATTCGACCAGGTGGAAGATTTCTTCAATTCAATTTCTTCACATTGAGAAGATATAATGGCCAGTAACAAAACTAAATATAAGAAGAATTTTTCGCTGTATCTGCTACAATATCAAAAAGGATGGAATATTTAATTAGTATTTTTCCAAAATTTTAATTAAATTAAATAACTTTAATGTAAGTCAAAATTAATAGACATTGAAATATAAGATGTAGGTAGATGTGTGATATTATATATCATATCATATATATTTACATATTAGCGATACTTATATAAATAAATGAACTGTTAAAACTCGCTTGATAGATGCTATTAATCAATTATCTAATATGGCTTCCGTGAAGCCGTGAAGGCATCATATTCGTAATACTTTGCTTCAACAATCTCATATAAGTTGACAATGCAGCAGTATCTGATCTTCGTTCTCAATGGGTGTCGCAAGACCACCAAACACCGAAAAGCCACGGCCAAATACCATCAAGATTGCTTTCAATAAATAATTTATCAAAGACAGAGGCTTATAGGTATAGTTTTTAATCGAATAACTACAAGACTCGATCGAGATGTCGCCGCAACCTTCGAGTTAACAACCGTGCGATACGGGGGCTCATTGTATGATAATATGACAGCTTATAATGACTGTCAAATTTGTGCCTCCCATTTAATGCTGACTCGTTTATTTGGGGAACTTGAACGGTGCTAATGTTAATAAATGCGAAAGTAAACTCGACAAATAAAGTGCTTTATCACCCTAAGATTGAACATTCTTTGTATATTGTAGAATGATAAGGTCTGTTTTCCTTTGAAAATTCAAAGTGACAACTATGTCAATCAGTAATCAATTCCTATTTCAAATTTAAGCCTTAGCAAATTTTGAAATGAATGGAATTTGTTATCGAAACTGATAAAGCACTTTTCTGGTCGGTCATACATAGTTATGCCAATCTGTTACATTTTCATTGCTAAACTACTGAAACGTACGTATGGGCAATAAAGAATTTGTATTTTCTTTTTTATGTTAAAGTTCACAGACAGGCTGACGGTCTACTTGATGGTAGGTGGCTACCATCGCATATAAGACGAGCAATGCCACAAGTGCTGCAAGTGTGCTGCCGACCATAGATAGAAAAATGGGCTCTAGCATCACATACTTACGTACTAATACTAACCAAAATACAATAAAATACAATAAGGGGGTCGTTACTGCAGCCAGACTGGTTGCCAAATGACTGCGAAACACAGTGTGCCCAGCGACTACTTTTCAGATCAGGACCAGAGCTAACTTTGAAAACTTCATTTCCAAAATTGACCCTGCAGAATCGAACCCGGGTCCCCTTAGACAGAGCGTCTAGGCCAGTACCACTAGTATGTACTGAACATTTAAATTATTACAAATACTAGCTAGCGCTCGCGACTTCGTCCGCGTTGAAAAAGAAAAACGTAGCCTATCCTGTGTCCCGTACATCTAAATGTTTATCTACCAAAGTTTCATGAAAATCAGTTGATTCCTTTAAGAGTTATGGAGGAACATATGTACTTACATACATACATACAGAAAAAAATTCTAAAAATGGTCAATTTAGTTTCAGTATCATGTATAGAGCCTATAACACAATATCTCTATAAACAAAGTAACTTACTCCATGACCAACTCTTACAGATTTATTATTAGTATTGATTAGTCTATAATTAAAAAAAAACATGGATGTCTTAAAAATTCATCATTACTTAGTTCTTTGCGTCATTATTAGCTTAATAAAATTATATTAAACACATGTTTATTTATAATTATGACGAAAACATCTTAATCTCCATTCTACGATTCAAATGTTGCATGCGCCGTGGCATGTTACGTGTGCACATAATATATGGAATAAAAAGATTTGTTTTGACGAAAACGCGGAGTGGTCCGATTACAAACGCCTTTATTAAAGAATCAGAACACACTATCTGAGTTACATATCGAATGCAAATTCAATTACGTCATAATTTAACCACGAAAAAGTGCAGACATTGCAACTCAGTAGCTAAACGTCGGTAGCAGCTAAATCAGCGATAAATCAGGCACAACATCTCTTATGTGTAATAATGTTCTTGTTACAACAATTCAGATACAATTAATTTCACTTGCGTATGTAGTACCTACTAGGTACACATAATATGATTCGGGTACGAAATACGATTTTTCAGACATTATAGTCATAATATTAAATTGGCTATAGATTTTTGTGATTTTTTAAGATTAAGGTACTATCGCGGTCAATGAAGCAGACCCACTTTTCATACAAATTTGTCTAACGTTGAATTGAGGTTGTCATAGTAACGTAAATGTTATAATACGAAATACGAGTAGGTATTTGAAGTAGGAACAAAGATAAATACAAAATGTGCACACGAAATTGTTCCTTACGGTGGGACTGCTCCCTTGACCGCGATAGTACCTACCTGACTCTTGACCTGACCTGATTTTTGGAAAAAAATTTAAAATTGTCCTGCATTGATTGACATGTAGATCAATGTGCTTAAATACTTATTATTAATCCTATCTTAAAATATATATTTAACCATTTTTTTTAAATAAATTTTTGTATACATATATATTATTAAAAATATAATATTTTTTATTTTTTATTAGGTGGTGGTTACTGCTTCCAGATGGGTTGCTCGCCTTATGGCTGCTGCAGTACGTAGTGTGCTCTATTCACTGAACTTTTTGTGCAGAACAAAAAGTCCAGAAGTACAAAAAGTGCAGCGAATTTACACATTTATTATATTAATCTTACTTCTTATATATTAGGTCTGTCTATTCGCCTAGACTCTTTAATTAGGTAAATTAAAATATATTAGATTTCATATTCTAAAGAAAATGAATTAAAGTTTTTAAGGGTTATTATAGGATATTAGATTATATAAATGATGAACGTCCTTGGAGTTGAATATAGTTGAATATTGTGTTATTAGATTGATATATATGTATTGTTACATGTTACTCGTATGTTGTAAATTGATTTATGAAAAGAGCAACTAGGGGGTTTCTTGCCGAGTTCTTCCCCCTAGAAACAGCTTTCCGAACCAGTGGTAGTTTGTAATTTTGACGAAGATAAATGTTTTGTTAAAACTTACATCTAATAAATGATTTGAATTTGAATTTAAGAAGAATTTTCTTTTAACTCATTGACATTATCAATGTCCCGTCTTTTTCATAATAAAGTGATATAATATTTCGCTACAGTTGTCAGAACTGTATCATTATTCAATCGCGTCCAAAGCTTGACACAACTTTGCCTTGTTTTAAAGTTGATTATTGTTATTAAACACCACGGACTTATTTGCTAAATATTGGTACAGTTTATAAAATAAACAGATTATAAAAAGTACAGTTACAAATATAGCATCGGAAATGGAGCTAATAAACGTATTATTTGTGGAGTTATTCCTGTAGTCATTGCTCCTAACGTTTCCCTATCCATTGCGCACTTGCGAGAGCCGGACTCGTAAGAACTCACTGTAAACGAAGATGTGTGAAGCGGAGTCGTATTGTTACACATCTCCGCTAGGGTGGCTCTATACCGAAGCGGAATAAGTACGGAGAGTTATTAGTCCACTCGCGAGTAATTAACAGTGCGTATAAAGCAAACAAAATTTGTAATTTCACCCGCGTGGCCCCTTGGACATGACAGTGACACAAAATACGTAGAACTACGCACAACATGCGACGGAAGATAGCGCATCTCGCTCAATAAAAATGTTATAAGTGCCAAAAGTATTAAATATTAATTATTCGTAAACTAAAAGGTCAAATGAAAAATTGTTACACGCAGCCTTAGATAATAACTGAAGTGAAATTACTGATACACTTTTTGCTTTGTAATGTGTGTCATTTTGAAAATAAAATTAAAATCGATGGAAATGAGAGCTCACTTGGTGATTTTTTTGTATCGACAAAATTTCATTATAATATGTTTTCTGTTACAGTCGTCACTTCCATTTATCTATTTAAAAAAAAAATTAAATTGGACGTTGTTTACTTAGATAAATTTCAAATCTAGGATTGGCTATTTCTCTTTACACCCGCTCTTAACTCGCGTGCGCGCCGTCCCCGGATCGTGAATCTCCGCACCACTGAGCTTTCGTGGAGCTAATAACTAAATCCGTGTTAATAGACTACTTACTCGCCCAAATTTATCTCGCCAATCTATTGGTTGTTTCTTCGCTCCGATCGTCTCGTCTCCGCTTTAGTGGAGTCCGGCAGGCTTATTAACTAAATGCCTCTGCTGAGCGACAGGCGAAAAATGCAAAAAAATTGTGCAATATCACACTAAATCGGTGTTTTTGGTATCACGTAGCTCATAACACTAGTGTGGTTTGCGTAAAAATTAACGATTTAGTGTGATATTGCACATATTTTTAGATTTTTAGGCATTTAGATAATAAGCCTGCGGCAGGCTTATTATCTAAATGCATCTGCTGAGCGACAGGCGAAAAATGCGAAAAATTTATGCAATAAGTATCACTCTAAATCGTTAATTTTTACGCAAACCACACTAGTGTTATGAGCTACGTGATACCAAATATTGCACAAATTTTTCGCCTGTCGCTCAGCAGAGGCATTTAGATAATAAGCCTGCGGACTTACCTGAGTCATAATCAGTTGCGGGAGAACATTCTTTCCATCAGTCAATCTAAATCGCTATAAATTCATAAAAAAGGAAATAAAACAATTGTTTAATATTAATATAATATAGTACGGGTATAAAAAATACACTATCAAGCTGATTCACTGTACGCTTTATCTCAATTTTCATCCATAATGAAATTATAAATCTAAATTATAAACTGCAACCGTGTTGTTAGTAGATCAACCTACGTTAAAACATTAAGTAATTTCAGCTAAGTGCAGATTGAAAGAAAGGCTTGAATTAAATTTGAATTCCTGTCGGCGGCTTAACAGCTTGTTTGGTAATCAGTTGCCCTTATTGTGAGAGCATCGAGTAGCTTTTGCCTACTAATAAAGTATTGCTCAAAGATTAGCACGGTGCATGCATAGCGGAACAAATTGAAATAATTAGAAAACATTTTCTAGTTCCAAGACTAATGTTGGTTAGGAGAACTAATTATTAACGCAAGCACATACTTCTAGAAGTAAAATTAAAGGTTATTAAAATATAAGTCAATAAGTTATCTACGTCTTGTGAAAAAGCAGACCAATGTTCTAAGATTTGTGAATGACTCTTATATGACTTGTGAGTGATTCATAACGCGTACTATGGCCACGTAAACACTTTCCGGTAAGCAGAGTATTGTGTGCCAGTATTCAACTCAAGATCTGGAAAGTTTATTGTCAACTATTAATTTATCAAGATGTCAAGATGTCAAAATGTAACGCCTCTGCTAGTAAAGTGACGCAGTCTAAATTGCTACCTATACAAAAATAATGTATTAGTCTAGATTTTTTCTCGCCTCCGTCGTAGTTACGATGACCAAAACACCCATACTACCTGCCTGGGTTTGTCTGGATTGTAAGTATATTTTTTTTCAGAGGTGAGCTCCACTTTTAAAGGTGAACCTGAAACTGAGCTCTCAGATGGTGCTTCTGTCTCAGAGTAGACGCTAGATGGCAAGCTTGAGAACAGGAAATGCTCGCATTGACCGAGCAGTTCCGCGTCATTAAACATGAGATCGCTCTTGAAGAGAAGCATTTAAGCGATAAAGAATCTCGTCGCGTAGAATCTCACGCATTGTACCTACCCAACGAATCTCTCAATTTATGACTACAAAATTCAATGTGTCCTGTAATACTGAAACTACAACTATTACCACTTTCATTGTACATTTTTTTCTCTCTCTCAGCAGAGTCCACATTATTAAGTAATTATTGAAAGACATTCATGTCATCGCCTTAACATGTTATTATTAAGCAATAAAATTTAATTTCTTGTCATATTATCTTCCAGTGTCTTTCAGAAATCTTACAAGGAATCCAATATTAATTGGATTTTTACTGATTTCTCGACGTTGTAAATAAAATTTGAATAGTTTAGTATATATACGAATAAACAACGGCAATACAATTAGTATGAATTATTTTTATTTGTCACACGTTTATTGAAGTAACTGTTCATTACTTTTTGAATACGTGTCATATTGGACGATGTTTTACAAGCAGTGTGAACATAATTTTAAGGTCATTTACTGTTTGCTTTTCTAATCTATTGACGTTACAAAAGTGAAAATGTTTAACTAAGCCGTTGAAATATATTCGTTACTCATTTTCTGAGAATTCTACAAAAAATCCAAACGATTGTGTCAGCTTTTACTTCTACAAGTTTTAAACTTCTCTGTCGTTCTAATTCTTTTTATGGAATGAAAAAATCTAAATTTCATTAACCTGATATGGTTCAAAAAGACAATTTAAAAAAATACTATACTTGAACTGGCTTTTCTGTGACATATTTCAGCTATTTCTTATTAATAATAGGTATCATCAATACTAATAATAAATCTGTAAGTGTAGGTATTGTATGTATGTATGTATGTATGTATGTATGTATGTATGTATGTATGTATGTATGTATGTATGTATGTATGTATGTATGTATGTATGTATGTATGTATGTATGTATGTATGTATGTATGTATGTATGTATGTATGTATGTATGTATGTATGTATGTTTAACGATTGTAACGAATTAACCGATTTTCATGAAACTTGGTACATAAACATTTAGACGTCCGGGACACAGGATAGGCTACTTTTTTCACGCGGGCGAAGTCGCGGGCGCCAGCTAGTATAAAAATATATTATGACAATTTAATACTAAAAACCAACTTGTGGTAATAATAATTTAAAGACATATTTGAGTATCTATTGGACAGTTTAAAGAACATTTTATTACTTGTCGTAGAGCAACGACTTCGTCGACATTAACACACATTTTCAGTGTATTAATCAATTGTATTTGACAGAACACATTGATATAGAATAAATCATAACTAAAACACCCATATCATGCTTACATTGTCCCATTATTGAGAAATAGAATCAATAATGACTGTTGCAAAATGCGACTTTTCTTTAAATAAAATATTAGTAATAACATGACTACATTTTAGTCGGGCTAATAAACACGTTTTGTTATGCAAATTATGAGGATTTTTTTTGTTAATGAAAACAATTACGAATCCTTTTAGAGACAAAAAAGAACAAAGTGTTATTGTCTTCAAAATTAAAATAACAATAAACAAATGAGCTAATGTATTTTTTGCTAAAATAAAAAATTTACAAAGAGGAGTTACTTTCGTACCGTGGCTTCGTCCGCGTGGAATATTTAGCCTATGTCCATCCTGAAATTCTATTTCAAAAATTCAAAAAGTCTAACTGCCGGTGGAAGAATTATTAAAATTGGATATTTTCCAAAATTATCTCTACAAAAACTTTACCTCTTTATAATGTTAGTATAGATTATGGCTTATACGCTTCTCTTCAATGCGAAGAGGTATTCATGAATAGTCTACAACGTTAGTTGTCAGGTAATTAATCACTGTTAGATCAAATAAATAATTAATCATTATTTTAATTGATGTTCTCTAATTATAATCGACAAATTCCTGCCTGCGTGTTTTATAATTTGTTTTAGCGATATCTATAGCAGATTACTATTGTGCTGTGCATAATAAAGGGTTAATAATTAATATATTAAGGGTTAATATTAATATGCTCAGAAATCCAATAAAGCTTTATTACTTTAATCTTAAGTAAGTAGTTAGGATGAGACTACAATATGTGCTATAATATAAATAATTGTAAAAAAATTAATTATTTAATTTACATACTAAATATTTATTATTAGTATTGATTACTTATATCATTCCTGTGAATTAATAATATTGCCGTGCAGAAATAAAGAAATAAGAATAAAATAAAGAAGTTTTACTTCATATAATATAACTATTATCTAATAGTGACGCCAGTTTCAATTTCGTTCAATGAGATTAGGTTTGTTTATATTTTGATTAGTTCTCTTTTTATGATTATTACTGCTACGTTAATTTATTTTCAAATCAACTGAATCTTGGCTTAAACGATTAAAAGGCTTAAGAAACTCGATTTTCTGTAACCTGTCCAGATGTATAGGAACCGCAATTTATTATCTAACGAAATTAGTAGCAGTAGTTCACCGTATGAAAATTGTATAAACGCTCGTCCATTCCTTTCAAATGAAGATATGAGGCAATTCGATATTAACTCGGCAGTAACATGATGGAAAATAGATCGAACAGCAGTTAGAGCGAATTATCGAATGATTTATACAACAGACAGCTTCCATATCTAGTCAACTATGTAATTGCAAAAATAACTTGTACGAGTGTAATGTTATATCTTCACACATCAATTGACGTGTGGAACAAGAGTTTATGATAATGATAATGTTGTGATATGGTAATGAAAATCTTCACACTTCATTTGACGTGTGAAATTAGAGTTTAATTTAACGATAATTTTATATGTTAATGAAAATCTTCACACTTCACTTGACGTGTGGAACTAGAGTTTATGATTTATGAAAATGTGAATACATTTTTAGGTAAACATACAAGTTTGAAGTAATTGGAAATATAATGTTATATTGTGTTATTCAATTATTATGTCTAAAGTAAACTAAAATTATGTTCAAAATTGTAATTTTAGTGTTTCGCAGTAATAAACTGCTTAGCTTGTTTGGCAACAGTAACTATCTCTTCACAGAAAACACGTGCATTGTTGTCAGGGTCCATTATCCTTATTCTTGTTTGAAACCCTTCTATCCTCACATCATCTTGGTGTAGTTTGTGTTACTGTTACGAAAATCCACAACATACTATAAGTGGACTTCTCGACAAGTATCTACTGGCCTATTATCCTTATTTACATAAAAACAGACTCACATGAATTTATTAGCAAGTTTAAAGAAATTCAGTTAATTTACCCAACAATATTTATGGCATATTAAATAGATAATAATAAAATATTATATTAAAATGAGTAAGTGAGTTTGTTCGTTTGTTTGTTTGCTACGCTTTCACACCTTTACTACTCGACCCATCTTCAGGAACCATTTTCTGTATCTTCTTCAGGTATACAGAAAAAGACATATGGTAACAGAAAAAGTAATGTGCCCGAGCAATTATCTATAAAAATAATAATAAAAAAATCAACTAAAAAGGAATACGAAATAAAGATTGAATAAATGTTATAACTAAGAAAGAGGGACTCAAACGAAATCGTGGACAAGTACATAATAAAGTCGAGTGATACAATAAAACTAATACATACTAATTTCAAAACTATATATGCAAACATGTATAATTAAAGTTAAATTAAATATTTATTTATAATTAATACTTATGAGTCAAGTATGATTATTAAAATTATAACATTCTTAAAAGACAATCTAAAAAGAAGAACAGCCTATATAAAGTCGTGGCATAACAATGAATCTTAAGTACTTATACGTGCTCACGAATACAGGAGAAAAACACAGAATCTATAATTGGAAATCATTTCATAGCATCCACACATTGCATCAAGTGCGCTCAAAGCCTCTGCACATAAATTGTACTTGTACTATTAATTTTACCCAATACAGTATTAAGTGTATACCAATTATGCGGGTGCGGTATTTTAAATAATAGATCAGGATATCTAAACGAGTATCAATTTGCAGTAATGTCATGGTCCGAAAAATTAAGTATTAACTGCCCACTAAGAGCGGAGTGGTAAAGATAATTTTAATAATAAATCAAGCTGTTATTTCAATGTAACATTCAATTTAAAGGATTTGTAGTGAAGGAAAAAAATTGTTTATTCAAAATTTAAATTATGGCATTTAATCATCGCCTTAAATACAAATACAAATTTTCACTTTATAGCTTAGGATTAGATTTTAATATTGTAATTTTAATATTTATAAACATTATTGGAAAAATTGTTATATTTTTATTTTAAGACCAGCTTTCGCCGGCGACTTCGTCCGACCCCATTTTTTTACGTCTTAGGGCCTCTTTCCCCAACTACAAGTAGTGTTATTAAATTATGCACTCGGTTTAGTGTATCCTTCGATAGGCGATTTTTTTTATTTTTTTTTTAATGTTTGGAACTTCTACCGTACAAACAAAGGTATATCAGCTCCATTATCTCTAGTGACCGGTGACTTTAAATTACGGTTAGCCTACTTGACAGATGGTGAAAAAGGCCCTTAAATATATTAATTGAAATTCATTTAGTATTAATAGATCATACAATTTTTCCATTAGGCTACAATATTGCTAAGAAATAAAATATACTATGTAACATTTATTACATTGTAACAAAGTGTTCTAAGGAAAATAATAAAGGCTTTTCACCTTGATAAGTACATTTACGCAGTAGGGATAGGTGGAAGGAAAATTCAGATTTTTTTTTTTTAAAAAATCCACTTATCCCTACCAGGGGTATACTTAGTAAGGATAGGTGGAACGGGCGAATTTTGTCAGTGCCTATTTAAAACTGACGAAGTGTACCTATGTCAAATTTCATCGTGATTCATTCAGTAGTTAAGACTTGAAAGTGACAAACAAACAAACTCACATTCGCATAATATTAGATATTATATACAGATACTTATATTTCCATAGTACAGTAACAGCATCTAATGAGTTAGTTACTGTAATAGGGCTTGGCGCAATTATTTATAACATAATCTCGTTTAATGACAAACAATGTTAGATGCAAATGTCAGTTTATTTAAATAAGGTGATTTAAACCGTAGCAGTATATTTGTCATGAGTGGTTTTTTTTTTATATGTGCATTTTTCTTTTATGACTGGCCAATGTAGACTTAGGTGTATAATATAGTGACTTATGAACTACATGAACAATTGTTTTGTTTAGATTATATTTTACATACTTTCTGAATTTGAAGCGACCCGCTCCCGGCTTCGCCTGAGGTGCTATTTTTATATAAAAATATATTTCTCATTTATCCCAAAACAAATTAAAATCGGTCACATAAACCAACTTAATATTTTTATATACTTAACTAGCTGGTGCCCGCGACTTCGGCCGCGTTAAAAGTAAGGGATGTAGCGCCTAAGTAAATGTGTAAAGCAATATAACGCCTGACAACTTTAGTATCGGTGTCGGTGTCGGTGTCGGTGTCGGTGTCGGTGTCGGTGTCGGTGTCGGTGTCGGTGTCGGTGTCGGTGTCGGTGTCGGTGTCGGTGTCGGTGTCGGTGTCGGTGTCGGTATCGGTATCGGTATCGGTATTAGTATCGAAATCGGTATCAGTATCAGTTATCAGAAATCAGTATCAGAAATCAGTATCAGAAATCAGTATCAGAAATCAGTATCAGAAATCAGTATCAGAAATCAGTATCAGAAATCAGTATCACAAATCAGTATCACAAATCAGTATCAGAAATCAGTATCAGAAATCAGTATCACAAATCAGTATCAGAAATCAGTATCAGAAATCAGTATCAGAAATCAGTATCACAAATCAGTTTCGTATTATTGGTCTTAGGAACATTAACCATTAATAGGTAATAATGCTTACCTATTCAAATTCAAAACATTAGCACGACAAAAAGCTACCTACATTTTTTGTTCCACGTACACTCAATGAGACTTTATCTAGACGTGGTATGTGGACAATGATGACATTTAATTATCTTATTTACAATCAAGTCTTATAAGTCTCAATGCGAAACCATATTCAGCTTTGTTTCTCGTTTGCGCTTTTTTTGTTATAAATTAGCTTATCGTCGTCAGACAAGACTAATCTTAATATAAACGTGGGGGATACCTGTGTATGGAAATATTCATAATTAACTAAATACATGACAAAGCAACATATTGAGAACTAGCTGGTGCCCGCGACTTCGTCCGCGTTCTCTATAGCCTTATAGCCTTCCTCGATTTAAATCTTTGCCTTCCTCGATAAATGGACTATCCAACACGAAAATAATTTTTCAATTCAAACCAGTAAATTCCTTAGATTAGCGCGTACAACCAAACAAACAAACAGCATAAATATACTTTAACATTTATAACAATTCGTACATGCTAGCCTTTAGAAATAGGGCACTTCAAAATTGATAGAAACTCAACGAGTAGTTAATTTATACTATTGTATTATTATGTACTAGCTGGCGCCCGCGACTTCGACCGCGTTGAACAAAAAAGTAGCCTATCCTGTGTCCTGTAAATCTAAATGTTTATCTACCAAGTTTCATGAAAATCAGTTAATTCGTTTAAGAGTTATGGAGGAACATACATACATACATACATACATACATACATACATACATACATACATACATACATACATACATACATACATACATACATACATACATACATACATACATACATACATACATACATACATACATACATACATACATACATACATACATACATACATACATACATACATACATACATACATACATACATACATACATACATACATACATACATACATACATACATACATACATACATACATACATACATACATACATACATACATACATACATACATACATACATACATACATACATACATACATACATACATACATACATACATACATACATACATACATACATACATACATACATACATACATACATACATACATACATACATACATACATACATACATACATACATACATACATACATACATACATACATACATACATACATACATACATACATACATACATACATACATACATACATACATACATACATACATACATACATACATACATACATACATACATACATACATACATACATACATACATACATACATACATACATACATACATACATACATACATACATACATACATACATACATACATACATACATACATACATACATACATACATACATACATACATACATACATACATACATACATACATACATACATACATACATACATACATACATACATACATACAGAAAAAAATCTAAAAATGGTCAATTTAGTTTCAGTATCATGTATAGAGCCTATAAACACGATATTTCTGAAAACAAAGTAACTTACTCCAAGACCAACCCTTACACATTTATTATTAGTATTGATAAAACAAAATTGGTCTACAGCTTTTCATTTGTAAAAATCGCACGTAATAAGAAAGTAGTTCCATTTAATATAAAATATTTATGAAACATAAGTTGGTTTTAATTTTAATGTACTGATTTTAATTATTTAGCTAACAATGCTAACATTAACTGTAGGCGTACGTCTGGGACACAATGATTACCTAGGCCAAAGATTAGGTGTAGCACATTACTGTCAGCCTTTGATTACAAACAGTATAACTAATCAATAATACTGATTGAATGTGTTATCTAAGAAACCTTCCTATTAATACATAAAATAAAATAATAAACGAGCCTTATCTGTACATTAAATATATTTTTTTATAACATTTTTACCTACTTTGTTGTACTTAATATGTCTATTTGTCTGTACGTTTGTGCACGCTAATCTCAGAAACGGTTTAACCCATTTCAATTCGGTTTTCACTGATTAAAGAAATCAAACTGAATTAAGAAAGAAGACTGTATTAAAGAAATCTTCCCTTAATATTTAATGTTTGTTTCGTTCCAATCGGTTTACAAACAAAAATAATACAGATACCACGCGTACGAAGATGCGGGCACAGTGAGCTAATAATAATATGCTGTAACTTTTCAAAAAAATAGTATCAATACTAATAATAAATCTGTAAGGGTTGGTCATGGAGTAAGTTACTTTGTTTTCAGAGATATCGTGTTTATAGGCTCTATACATGATACTGAAACTAAATTGATGATTTTTAGATTTTTTTTCTGTATGTATGTATGTAGGGTAAAACCAGGATAGATGCCCCAGTGGGATAGATGCCTCATTTTCCAGAAACCTAACTTACCAAACTCGCGACTAAGAAACAATAGTATAACGAAGAGCCGCAATTCTTCTTCAATTATTGTGTTATTTAGTAATAGAAATGAATTGGTTAATATTTCTCATATGAACATAATTTTGCGCTTTAGTCACTTTTTAATTATTGTGTTATCAATACTAATAATAAATCTGTAAGGGTTGGTCATGGAGTAAGTTACTTTGTTTTCAGATATCGTGTTTATAGGCTCTATATATGATACTGAAACTAAATTGACCATTTTTAGAATTTTTTTCTGTATGTATGTAAGTATGTTTGTTCCTCCATAACTCTTAAACGAATTAATTGATTTTCATGAAACTTGGTAGATAAACATTTGGACGTACAGGACACAGGATAGGCTACTTTTTCTTTTTCAACGCGGACGAAGTCGCGGGCGCCAGCTAGTTAAAAATAAAAATCTTAACTTATTTGAAACTAACTACCTGCCTCATGCTAAGCGCATATGCTATTTTTTATGCAAGATATACATGTACACAAAAGTTACTAAATTATGTAGGTACTTATGTACGAAGTTAGGTGGATTAGAAAAAGTTAGCAGAGAAACAGACAAAGGCAGGCAGAAAATTTATTTTATAAAATGTGTAGATATAAATACTTAGATAAAATTGACAAATTATAGCGCATTGTGCCTATTAAGGTTCTGACCTTCAAATGCGACCGTTGTGAGGCTAGATATTATATATTATTCTATTATTAAATGAAACAAACACTACTTTGTACATTGATCTGGCATTTAGTGATCTGTATTTTATTTATTTTGTAATGTTATCCTAAAAATTGATTTAAATAAAAATGAATCCCTAAATGTGTTGCTAAGCGCAAAACTCGAGAACGGCTGGACCGATTTTAATTCTGTCTTCACTCATGGATAGAGGGATAATTAGGGAAGGTTCTTACGTAAAAAAATGCACCCTGGGCAAAGCCGGGAGCGGGTCGCTAGCATAAAATAAAAATCATTATCAATTAATCTTACATCAATTAATATTCCTATTAGTTACTCATAATCATCTATTATGTATATCATCAATCAATACATAATTATTATAAAACATATTATCGCTGTCCGCCTCTGTCTGTTTCACTCCTAAGTTCTTCTAAATCGCATAACCGCATGTTTTTAAGCTTCTATGTTCTAGCTATGTTTCTAAGCAGGAGTACAGAATTTGTAAAAAAAATTGCATCAATGCCTCGGAAAACCAATGTCTAAAAACGTTACATAACAGTCCCAAGGTGAGTTAATGATTCAATTTGCTCAAATTTCTTGTTGAAAATAAGCCCTTTTAAGAGTAATTTTCCATTGAAAATGTAAATAAGGATAATGTATAGGTTTATTATTAACATAACACATATATCCCAACACTACACAATACAATATCCATAGAACAAAAAGGTGTGCGGTCTTGAAGGTCAACTGGTATAAGTATTCATATTATGCCACATCGCAATCAGATTAAAGTAGGATGGAATACAAACCATGCAGTATAATATCAAGGTAGGTACATCGGAAGAATAATAGAGTAGTTTTAATTTAAGTGTAACAAAGATACGAATGAAGATAACATTTCCTCTGTTCTAATTTACAATATACACATAATAAGTAATTTATTTATTTAGTGTAACTACACATCTTGCTATATAAAAGATGAAATTATAATATATCATTAGAAGCTATAATTAAAAGTTATAAACTAACCCCCGACTTTCTATTGATCCCAAACACGTTATATCTGCTGTAAGTTGCTGAAGGGTTGCGTATCCTGCAGACTATGTACTTGATGCTGCAGCATCAGGTTTGTTTTTATTTTATCTTTTATCTTGGAAATACCACCGAAGTAACAGTATACCAAATTTATCACATCAATCGAAGAGATACAAAGAAACAAATGTCAATTTTATAACACGCTGTTTTTGCGTTGAGCCTACCCAAATTGCTGCTTAAAAACTAAAGGGCCATAAAACAAAAAATCCAAAAATGATTTTATTGTAAAAATACAATCACATACCTTTATATTGAATGTTGCAAAAAGACTTATGGTTGTTTTATTCAATATTTAGTATATTTTGATCATTTTTTATATATTCAAAAGTAACTTATATGCGTATATCTCCTCTAGTATTCAGTTTATTTATAGTTAACTATGTATAATATGCATATATTTGATATATATCTAATAAGAAAAAAAATTACAAAAAAAAATATTTTTTATTAGCTCTCCTATAAAAAGTGTAATTTTGGTTTGTGGCAAAGACTATATAAGTATATTTGGTAGTAGTTTGTGGCCCTTTAGTTTTTAAGCAGCGAAATTATGACCGCAAATCGCAGTGCCCTGCTACTCTATTCCCTTGTGTTTTTTTGCTTATAAACCTCGCACAAGAAGTTAATTTTAAACCGCACATCTAACAGCAATAGAGGACAAGAATATGCGTATATTCAAGTATACATATTTTGTTTTTGAAATTTACGACACTTTCCAGAATTCTTTTTCTGAAACATATAAATATATTCATATCAATCGCTCTGATGGTTTCGAAGTCTATAGCGGATGTATACAAATACATTTAATTTTACATATTATGTTGAGAATAATCGGTGAGTATCTAGGTACTTGTTTTGCTCCACATTTTTTAAACTTAAATGTCATCAACTTATTTTTTCTGCGCCAAGTTATTTTATGAATCGCTCTGCCAATTAGAGGTTGTATTTTTCTTAATAACAACTCAGCCAACATACGAGTATCAGTTAAGTAATTAATTCAGATAATAGTTCCTTCCTGTTATTGTTACGTGTTTGTAGATAATTAAAATATAATACCGATGCTTTTGTCCTTAAACCAGAATATGGGCATAATTAAGAAAATGATGTTTATAATAAATCTGTTTTATTATAATTCACATTTTAGGTATATAAACAAAATTCAATAAAAATTGGATTCACAAAGATTAAACATAATTATTTTAATATGTATATAATTTAGCCATTACAAGTTAGGGTCGGCGCATACTGGCTCAGAGTCGAAGCGCATCGAAGCGTCAATATAGATATTATAATTCATGCCATAATAAACCCTATCTTTACAATATAGAGCACATATTTCTATCATGTTAAAAAAATGTGGAGTACTCGCGCCGCTCATCATATCATTTCATCGCAATAGAAATATGTGCACTAAATTGTAGATATATGGTTTAATATGCCATGTATCATTTTTAGATTGACGCTTCAATTTTGAGCTAGTATGTACCGACCCTTAATTGACAGACGACGGTATTAGAGACAGTTTTGGTATTAGACTGCCCTTATCTCTTACTAGATTTGTAAACAACCTCTTACAGAAGATCACCATGAAAAAACGATATATACTCGGTTTAGATGAATCACTAAGGAAATGCCAGACCCATCCCTTAAACTTCACTTTACCCACGATCCCATCAGAGTTGTGTCCTTATCCCTATTCCTCTTGAATTAATTGAATTGTTAGTCTCATGAAATAATTATAAAAAAGAACATATTTAATTGGCAGCAAATACTGAAAAAGATTCTTAGAATGTATGTGAACGTCACCTTTTAAAATAATTATAATTTTGGTAAAAATATTCGTATACCTTCAATAAATCTGTCATAATCAAGGTTCGATTCACGGTGCAATACTGTTTTTATTGTTATATTACTTTTAATTGTGCTTAATTTAATACATAAATTAAAGTTATCTAAAAAACAAAGACGCATGTGATCGATCACTGCTTGACAGTTTTATTTGTCTAGAGATACACCTACATCATATACTCGTATCGTATACTTAAACAACATTTAAGTGTCTACAAATATTCTTTAAATCTATTGACAATAAAGAACGCCTACATTATTTTTACATATTTATTTCATACTAGCTGTGCTCGCAACTTCGTAATAGAAATAAATTTTAAGAATACAATGGAAAAAATACATAAAGTACATGAAAATATATATACAAAAACTTATAATTAGAAAGCAAAGGAATATTATATTATTTGTGATGCTTTTGTTTAATTAATGTACAGTTGGGGTACGAAAACCTTCATCAATTTTCAAATTCATTCCTTTATCAAATCGTAGACTTAGTACCCATTGAAACTAAAACACTGCAGACATTACTGACAGACGTCTGAACCGATAATTGCCCTGGCGCTAGCAAATGGCGACTTAAAATGAATGAACCTTTTTCTTACCTCGACTTTACATAATTTTGTCAAATTTGTCTGTATTCCTCGTGTATGCCTAATTTTTTTCAAATCAAGGCCAAGGATAATAATAACCTATATTTACAAAGGGCCCCCATTTCATAGAAAAGGGATCAATAATTTTCACAGTTACGAGTAGAATGGTGAAATGTACACATTTCAAGCAATGCAGTAACTTCTGTTAATAAATAACGTGTCGTTTTAGTTTCATTGGCAGGTTTATTTCTAACCTTAATACATAACTCAATATATGCAACTACATCCGACTAGTTACTATTATTTATTACTATTTACTTATATAAAATTATGTATTTGTCTTTATAAAATATTTTTGATTTATTTTAAATCAAAATTTTTTTGGTAAAATCACTTTCGCTTCGATTACTTAGTTTTTCTTCGATACTACGCAACATAATAAGGTTTTTATCGTCTTTTAGACAGTTTCCTGTACTCTAATATTTTAGATAACTTTTTTTAAGCACTTGAGATGAATATCTAAAATACAAACTGTAACCAGATAAACTTACAGTAATATTAATTGAATTTTACACTTACTAAATAATTTTTACAGTTACATATATTTTTATAATAAGGTCATCAGACAAGCTGACGGTCCACTTGATGGTATGTGGCTATCAATCGTCTATAACACAAGCAATGTCATCGGTGTTGCAAGTGCTCTGCCGACTATAGTAGAATTAAGGATAAGGGATGAGGATTCTGGTATTCCTTACTTACTCACCTAAACATAACAGCACACATGCTTTTATATTTCATAGTAATCATCTGTAAAAATAGTTAGCCTTACAGATGACCTTTATGAAATTAGAGCACCTGTGCTTATAGAGTACTCGTTCTTAATGCTACAATGGCAGCTCACTTGCATTCTTCTGTGGCTTTACTTATGTTAATAATGCAACTATCAATTATAACAAGTCAATCTGTCTGCCGACCTTTATGTACATAGAATTTAGATATTTAAGGAATAAGTCGAAGCATAAGGTATTTAAAAAAAGATAGATGTCAAGGAAACATGTCGGCTGTGACGAAAATCTAAATATCACTTGCATAGACGATTATATGCATCTATTATGCACAATTTTATTGTACAATAATTAATCTTGATATTTGTCGGCAAGGCCTTCAAGTGTAACTTTTGTAATTGACTTGAAATAAATACATTTAAAACAGCCATCTGTAAATGTCGAATGTAATACACACTACGGAAAGTTTAAAGCGAAATTCGATATATTTTATGCCCTAAATCAATAAAATACGCAATGCATTTCCTCAGAGCTGTCAAATTTAAAAGTGAATGTAAGGTGTTTGGTGACATTTTGCCTAGTACGAGTATATCATATGGTGTAACAGAGAGTATTGGAAATGATTTGTGAAAAATCACGATTTTCTTTACTGATGTTTCCATCGAAAAACTACAACGGAATTTGCGTCACAAATGCCAAAGCGGCATATAAAAAGAACGAATTTGACAGAATCATGGCGGACTCTTGCCTTCACGCGTCAATGGTAAAAGGTAGTAACGATCAACTTCTTCTATTACATTTTAAACTCTAATGGTTGACGTAAAGTCACATTTTCTTTAAATTACGTACTTATTATTATGTTTGTTATGTTCATGCTCTACGCATATGTCACTTTTAAATGTTCCATAAAATTCGTAGTGTTTTGTATGGCACGCGGGTTCCATGTTGTAGTAGTTTGATGGATGTTTCTGAAAAACTAGTTTTATTCGTTGACACCAAGTTGACGCAGACAAACATTTTTGAAGTTAAAATTATGCCCTAAAATAACTTTGATGAAATGTATTTTTTAAAATATTTTTAATAGCTACCTTTCAATTCTACAAACAATAATTTTTTAAATCATATTTTACAATAGTGAACGCCTACATTTTTTTACAATTTTCATAAATATGTATAGCTTCTCTGTAGTAAATCTATAGTCTTCTATATTCTTTGCTGAGTCGTCATGTTTCCACCAAAGGAAATTAACTTATTACAATTAGTTTTTAAAACCATATCTGTTAAATAGAATTTTTACTCTATTGTTAATTTTTAATTCATGATATTTCTATACAAGTTTATTGTGCACAAAACAACAACGAAAGAACAAATGAAATTAGAAAAAATACATTATATATGATTTTTTTAACATTCAAATAACAATATGAGCAAAACAAAGTTTAGTTAGTTCGTTAACTAGTCCACGACCACGTTTATGGTCTCATTAACTTTGTCTCAATAAGCTTTTGTTTTTTAAATCACAGGCAAATTTTTTTAATTAACATATACGTAGAAGTATAAATAAAATTTAAAAGTGAAATTTGAAAATTTTAATTTAAAATTGAAATTGAATATTTGAAAAATAATATGTTTTCTGCATAGTATGAATAATTTTGTTAAGCACCATGGAATAAAATGCGAAATTTCTAACATCGCATGTTAAATGCATTGATAAGTTTACGATAAAATATTCATAACAATATTTTATCGTAAACATTAATAATTAAAAGTATATATCAAACTTTTAACTATTAATTTATACTATGGCGTTTTGTTTACATTGAATTTGAGGTAACTTATTTATTATTTATTACACTGTTCATAGTAATTTAATTTATGATTTATGTAGAGGTAGCCCTATACATCACGAGGAGTACAGTCGGCGAGGATAAGTTGTAATTGCGGACTCGTCTGCCGTCTATCACGGCTCAGGGCCGGCAGCTTCACGATTCGCACTTCAAACTGCTGCTCTACATTTAGAGCGCTAAAATGCTGCTTTGTATATCAATATATATTTTTATTGATTGTTAAGAGCGGGTATAAAGAGAAATAGCCAATCCTAGATTTGAATTTTATCTAAGTAAACAAAGTCTAATTTAATAAATTTTTTTAAATAGATAAATACATTATAAATGAAAGTGACGACTGTAACAGAAAACATAATGAATATAATGAAATTTTCTCGATAGAAAAAAATCACCAAGTGAGCTCTCATTTCCATCGATTTTAGTTTTATTTTCAAAATGACACACATTACAAAGCTAAAAGTTTATCAGTAATTTCACTCACATATTATCTAAGGCTGTATGTAACAATTTTTCATTTGACATTGTAGTTTACGAATAATTAATATTTAATACTTTTGGCACTTATAACATTTTTATTGAGCGAGATGCGCTATCTTCCGTCGTATGTTGTGCGTAGTTCTACGTATTTTGTGTCACTGTCATGTCCAAGGGGCCACGCGGGTGAAATTACAAATTTTGTTTGCTTTATACGCACTTTTAAATCACAAAAGTTGTGAAGTCAGTTCGCCTAGTAAACAAATAAGACATTTAATAATTAATTACGCATTGTCTATACAAATTTTTATGTAAAGATCGACTTACTATCAAGTAGATCGTCAGCCTCTCTTTCTTTTCCTTATTTTTTTTCCAAATCTCCAAAGATGGGAAATCCAAAGATAGGAAGCTCTTCAATTTTTTTCCACCCTGTGGGTCTTCGCCGGGAAATTCTATTGAAGGTCAAAGATTTTTCGATGATCGCAGATTGTTGCTAAACTATATCTCACAGATCGATAGATCTTGCATAATTCCCTTGAGGTTTGGCTCCTTTACATCATATACAAGTTTCAAACCGATATGTTGATAAACACCCGAATGCGGTTGCAAAAACGAAATGTAGAATTTTAATTTTAATTTGCTATTAACTGCTTAATTAACAATGATAGCACTTTCCCCCCCCCCCCCCATGAATTTTTATTATTTATGATATTTATTTATTATTTATGATTTATCATAAAATTTATGATGAACAAATTTTATTTGAAACTTTTTTCGATAGGACGCGTTCCAAAAAAATTATCTCAAAAATATCAATTTTTTAATTTTCAATAATTTTTAATTGCTAAAATATATCACAGAAATGTCCGAAAACTCAGAACTATATTCTTATAGGTGCAACAAGCCTATAAAAAAATTGGCCAGAGGGTGGGCCTCTTGAATAGAACTTCGTACAGAAACGCCTGAAGATTACTGGATCATTATGGTCGTCGTAGCACATGTAGCGTTATTGTGTTATAGGCGACGGTAGCCACTTACCATCAAGTGGATCATCAGCTTGTCTGAACCTTTACTTAAAAAATGTTTTAGCTGAAACAGTACCATTTTAGTGGCTCCGCTAATATTAATTCACTTTATAAGTATGCATTGTAAGTCGTGATAGCATTTTTATTGATGCACACCTGCATACTTAATAAAATGAAGGCAGGTTTTAATAGCAACATGATTCTTCGTATAAAACTTGACAACACTCTTTATGCAAATTGACATTTAAATAAACATTTTAAATGGTCATTATTTGTAGGCAAATTCGGTTAATGTCTAATGCATCAATATAAAACTCGCGTTTCGCAACATAAATGCACTAGAGCTTGTAAAACAAGTTCCGATTTAAAGGTTACATGTATTTCAGCATTCAGCTGGTCCAATAACTATTAAAAAAATAATATTGGCTAACTTTGATACCGTAATGTGGGAACTTGAGTATATGTCATGAGTAAAAAATTTTAATTCTTCCGTTCTCTAACTTGACCCGGACTCGAGTTGCTATTGTGTTGTAGTAATCTTAATGATGAAGGTGAGGTACTGATCGATTCATATGTTAAGATCCTTATTCGCATCACACGAAGTTTTTATTAGTTGATGAATAAGAACTATACTAAGCGCCTCTTTCACCAACTACAAGTAAAGTGTTGATTAGTTACTTTTAGAAATAATTTTCTTTTTTATTGGATTATGCACTGGGTCTGCATCATTCGATAGGCGATTTTTTTTATTATTTTCTATTTAATGTTTGGGACGTTCACCGTACAAACAAAGGTATATCAGCTAAATTATTCCCGGTGACAGGTGACTTTAAGTGACGGTTTAACCTACTTGACGTTGGTGAAATGTGTGCTTGATTCTAGACCGAGTCCGGCGTTGATCCTGTCTTCTCTGAATTGCTTATTTGCTGTGATTATTTATATTTGTGTATACATTTCATGTTAAGGTACCTCCAACATAAGATAAATCAATTAATCAAATAGCTTTTAATAGAGTTTCTCTCTTCAGTCGTACACTCTTGACGGAGACATCGTGGTTATGTAGATTCAAACTTTTCATAGTCAAAATCTACGTCAGATTTAGAATTATAGACCTTTTCCATAACTCTCATGGGAAAAACAGTAACAGTAGTTTCCCGTTGCCCTCTGCTCCAGTTCTTTTAGAAATTATTTAAATCTGATGTAATTATTTGAAATATTTTAGAGATTATATATTGTTAACGGAGAATGTGTCTTAAAAATTAAACAGTTTTCGTCAACAGATTAGTGTGATTACCATCATCATTACAGTTTTGAAGTAATTTTATACAACTTAGCTCTGGTCCGCTAACGTAGTAAAGGTATGCTAACAAGTCGAACTTGAAGACTCTATTTGCTTGATCAAAGTAAATATATATTGGCTAAACCCGAGTACACATTGAAAGCAATCACCAAAGGAATTATTGGAAGCATTCGCGGCAACAATTTGGTTCAAAGTTATTAATCAAGAAAAGCATTTAACGATGACTTGTAGACTGTACCTGCTTGCGCCGAATAAGCACTTTGTGCCACTATCAACGGCGGACGACATATTACAAATAACTAAACCAAATATGGTTGAGTAACGTTTAAAAGGCCAGCGCACTTACTTCACTCAGTGTAGTGTTGTTGCTCCAGTGTTGTGGTGACTTTTTAGTCTTGCAGCGGACAGTCGGACGTCACGAGCCTATTATTGTCGCTCGTCGGAAGCGTCAGGAGGCAATCTTTAAAAGTCAAGGGCAGCCCAGCTGATACTGGACCAATGTTAACTTGTGTTATTTAAATACCAGCACTGAGCATAGTGACGATATTGACGCGTATACCCTTTCGAAAATTCACATTTTTCCTCTAAAGGACACTTGTCACATCTTTATTGTGTGCTCTGTAGGAGGGCCCTCAATTAGAAAGGCTTGAATACAATTTTCAACTCTCGAAGTATAGTCGGCGTAAGAAAAGGTTCGACACCTTATAGTCGACATTTGCTTGCACCGGGACAATTATCAATCATGCCAAAATTTCATTCCAAATGTCTGCCAGTTTTCTGCTTAGTGCTTTAGATTTAAAAGGTACTAAGAGTCTACGGCTTGATAAGGGAGTGAACTTGAAAACTAACGAAGGTTATCGTCACCTTAAAGTCGACATTTGCTTGCACTAGCTAGGGCAATTATAACTCATATGAAAATTTAATTTCAAACGTCTGTCAATTGTCTGAATAGTGCTTTAGTTTTAAAATTTACTAAGACTACGAATTGACAAGGGAATGAATTTGAAAATTGGCGAATGTTTTTGTACCCCGACTGTACCTACACACAATTGATATTTCCCTGTATCAACATCGCATTTAGTCGAAGATTAATATTAATATTATACTCATTACAACTCTATCTCGAAAAACAATTAATAATCATATAAACTTTTAATTCCGGCACCGAGCATCCAACAGCGGCTGTCAGTTTTAATGTGTGCCAATATATTAAACACGCGTTAAATGTAATTGAAGCGTGCAAAGGTTGTTAGTTAAATTTGAAATTAATGAAAAATATTGTTGCCAACTCAGATCAAATAAGAACTATAGACAGAATTTTGTTGAAAACATAGTGAAGCTGGTTTTATAAATATGTGTGCGTAGACCGATTTCAGTAGTTGAGATTTTGTGTTCCACGCTATAACCTCAATTTTTCAATAAAATAAAGAAAAATTATTGAATATATTTTAAATATTGAATATTTTATAAAAATATTAATTTCCAAATTCCAAGTACTTACGTGTGAAATCTGATTTCATTCTGCGTTTTATTTTTTTTGAAAATGAAGGCATAGATTTCTGTTTAACTCCACATGGCACTATCTTTAGATCTTATTTTATCTGAAGTTCCCATTTTTTTTTTAAACTCAAGAAATATAATTAGCTAAGTAGATAGTTATTAGTTGGTGAACAATGATTCTTGTTCGAACAAATACCGAATGGCGTACCTTCACTTGGAGATAATGTTGCTTTTGAACATCAACAAAGCGTAATTGGAGAATCGAAAGAACATTTGATCGATCTGTATCATCGTAATTGCTTCGGTAAACTTGAGCCGTTCTACAATTACTATTAACATCGGAGTGGAATGTAAGAGATCCGAGTAGGAAGTGGATGTTGAGGAAGCACTTTAGTTACGTGACATCAAATCAAAAGATTCTTCAGATTACAAAGATAAAAACGTATACCATTGTTCTAACTGAAATTGGCTCTAGAAACGAATTCGTTGTGTAAAACAGTCGATGTTAAATTAACGCGTTACCTACTTGTAGTACTCCTGTATTTATGTATTCTGTGGCCTTACGAATATAATGGTAAATGTGTTATTCATATAATAGAAATCGACAAGCCTTGTCTGTATGTACCTTAAATATTTATTCAAAAACAATAATCGGTAACGTTTTTAGAATTCTTGTCTGTTTTGCTCAGAAACGACTTAACCGATGTATTGATGATTACCTGGTTTAAACTATGGGATAATTTATATCCTGGAAAAATATTAGGTTTCTGTGGGGTTTTTTAAAAAATGAACTACAGTCCGTATAAAGTTGTTAGCTAGTTAGCAATAAGTTGTTTCTGCCATTCCAAAGTGAAGACCAGAAAAGCGTAGAAAATTTCAAGTATAATTGTTTATTGTACGTTTATAAATTGAATGAATATAGAGGTTTTTTTAAAAATCTTTACTACGTAAGTAAATTGAGATTTGCTTTTCCAATGTATGATGTATAGGTCATAGGTACCTATTTACACCACAATTTTCATTCTGGCGAAGCCGTGACGGGTCGATTTAAGTGAATTATAAAACTAGTAAGTTTTTTTCTATGAATTACGTGTGTGCAATGAATTTGGAAATAACTTAGGTATTTTACAAAAAAATACTTTTTTATCGGGTTATATATAAACACGTATAGAAAATTACCTAACATCTCAATTAAGTATACGAAACATAATCACTGTTTGGATCTGTGCCACAAACGGACGCATGACTAAATCAATACCTTTCTTACACGGCCTCACTGAGACGAATTGTCGATGGATGTCGTAGAAACATTTTTTCAAAAGGTCTGTTGGTTCTCATACTTTTAATGCCAGACAAAAATAATAATGTTTGGACTTTAGCCGGGATTTTCGATTGTTAAGGTGATGTAATGACAATGAGGACATTTTATAATTGGTCTGCACATTACGAACTTGGTTTGAGTGAGCCAATGTTGTCAATGTTATTCGAAATGTTGTATTGCAACAAATGAAATAAGTAATGAAGATAATTGCCGATTCTGTTAAAAGATAGCATTTTGATATTTATTTTTTTATTTTAAACTAGCTGATTAGTAGCTGACTATAACTTGACGTCGTTTTTACAAAAGCTTATTTTTTTTTATTTTTTTTTTATGTTAAGGTCGACAGACAGGCTGACGGTCCACTGCTGATGGTAGGTGGCAAACGTCGCCTATAACACAAGCAACGCCATAAGTGCTACAAGTGCGCTGTAGACCATAGGATTAAGGATAAGGGATAAGGAAGGGATGGGGTAATGGGCTCTGGCATCCCTTACTCACTCACCGAAACACAACTGCACGTAAATGCTGTTATTTCACGGTGATATTCTGTATTCTGCTTATTGGCTTTTCCGGAAAAAAAATCGATTTTTTTTTTCTTGTTAAGGTAGATAGACAGGCTGACAGGCTATACTGAAGCTCAATATCTAAACTGTGCTTTTTACAGGGTCCTGTAGTCCTGGGGTTGAGATTCAACCAGAAGATTACAGAAGTACCAGGCTAAAGTGGCAACAAGTAAGCTTGCCACTGCTCAGCTGCTAAATGATCTTTCATTGTCACCTCCTTATGATGTATAATGTATATATTTTCATACTCTGATAATGATGATGATAAAGTACGGAACCCTTAAGAATTTCTATTATGGCTATTTCGACTTTATCGCGGTAGTCTAGTAAGGGGTAAAATTTAATAAAATTTAAATATATCTGGAAAATCTTTGTCTATTTTGGTATAACTTCAGCAATTAATAAAATCGTGTCTAAACTTCGTGATAAAAACTATTGATATGTGCAAAATAATTACCTACATATCATCACACATTAAAGTCAAGGCAAACATCGCGACATTGCAGAGGATACTTAATCAAATCACTGAACTAATGAATCATAATTATAGTAATAAAATGTTTGAAATAAACCTTTAAAGAATAAATTATTTTATAGCTTAATAGAAAACCGCTAATGAAATATATCTACCTATGTGTGTATTATACAATTTTATACACATTCCATTCAACGAGTTATCCTAGACACTTGCAAACTAATTTCAAATTAAAATTAAATCTGATTTTGCGTGTTAAAAAACTAAAAAATATCTGACATCTTTATCGTTAGGACAACGGTGGCGCCGCCACGACCAGTGACAGGGCACCCATTTTTTTTATATTTTAGACGATCCCTCGGGAACCTAACATTTTTTTAGGATAAAAAGTATCCTATATGTTAATCCAGGTAATAAACTATCTATGTGCCAAATTTCATCCAAATATGATGAGCCGTTTTTGTGTGAAACAAACATGTGAACATACATCCTTCCTCACACACTTTCACGTTTATAATATTAGTAGGATAAAACAGCCGTATGAAGTTTCACTAATTTAATTCATTAAAGTAACATTTAGAAATATTCGTTCGAGACTTAAATTTTGTTAGATTTTTATCGATTATATTTACCTAACTAATGAACTTTTGGATTGATATTGAGTTATTAATAACATTGCTGTTTTCAACTTCTTAATAGAAGATAAAATAAGTATATGGGAATGCAACAATTTAAGAATACGACGTTGTGGACATGAACGAATTAAAAAAAAATACTGCGATTTTCTAAAAAAAGCTTAGAAAATGTTAGAAAATAATAGCTAAATAATTAAATAACCAACCAAAAGCCAAATAGCCTCTCAATTTGATAACAATGATTCACTATCGACATTAATGCATACACCAATGGAAAAACCGGTATGATCTTCTTCACATTCTTCAGAATACAATGAGAATCGATGGTTATCGCGGTTTTATTCTTGCTCGACTCATCAGAATAGGTCACGACCTCATTGCGGCATTAAAAAAAAATTACACGTAATAGCAATTTTATTGTCACAAATTAACTGCTTTAATAAATTTATCTTGTATGTAGTGTTGATAAATAATAAAAAATTAAATTTCGTGTCATTACCCTTCATGGATACGGTCTTAAGAAATTTTTCAAAATAGTCCACATCCTAACTAATAATAATAAATGCAGTGATTTTTAACCGCCAACACAAAAACGGGGTGTTATAAATTTGACGTATGTCTTTGTATCCGTAGAAAAGGAGCTCCCAAACTGATGGAACGATTATAATAATTATTATTTTGTTTGAAAGCCGATGTGATCGAAACCTGTTTTTACCTATTAAAAATTATTTTACCTTAATAAATTTATAGAAGACTAAGACTTCGACTTCGTCCGCGTTGAAAAAGAAAAAAATAGCCTATTCTGTGTCCCGTACGTCTAAGTTTATCTACTAAGTTTCATGAAAATCAGTTAATTCGTTTAAGTTATGGAAGAACATACATACGTACAATACCTACACTTACAGATTTATTATTAGTATTGATGATTGATGTTCAGGCGTTTGAAGACCGTCAGCCCTTTTATTACTCCTACTATTATATCACTATTAAAAAATAAAAAATCAATTGAGTTGATATGTCTACCTACCCAAGAGCAAAGGTAAAATCGCTGTCAGTTATTATTTTATCGCAGTAACAATTTTGTGGATGGCCTTTTAAATGTAACGAAGTGTTATAAAAGGAAGATGAGATGAGCGTTTGTTCTCAATACATTCCGCAATTTATTATAATCGGTCACGACATGTAGCGTTATTGAACGTTACATTCTTAACATTGCACCCAATAGGTTATTTAATTGTGATACCTCTTTTTTATTATTGTACCTACCTATTTTATAGTTGTATATTATATATCTTATTACAATGTCAATCTATAAAAAGGGATCAAAAATGATAAAATAACTACAGAACAGTGGCGCTTATTCCAGTGCTCTAATATTTTTGAGAAAATAATGCACTCCAGAATAAGTCGCTTCTTGGAAAAATTTAAAATTTAAAAAATGAAAAAATATAAAAATTTAAAAAACTTAAAAATAAAAAAAAATTTAAAATTTAAAAAAATTAAAAAAAATTTAAAATTTAAAAAAATTTAAAAATTTTAAAAATTTAAAAATTTAAAAAAATTAAAAATTTAAAAAAATTTAAAAAAAATTTAAATTTTAAAAATTTAAAATATATTGAGAGCATTATAAAAGGAAATCAAAACCAAAGACCAACCATAAACCATATACCTATAATTTTAATCCATCTAATACCATAAGTATCTCAGCAAATTATTTAATAATGAAATGTTATTAGACAATACTTATCATAGCAAAAAAGAATTAAAATTTATTATTTTTTTAGTCTTCGATGTTTACAAATTAAAACTGAAATATTTTGTTCATATAAGCAGCTCCATCTATTAGGAAATTGTAAAACTTCTTGCAATTCGAGTTTATATTATTTTTCAACAATCTGAACGACTAAACAGTACACATTACAAGAACCAGATGGCGCTTTAATTATTTTAGGCGTTCAAGATATATTTTTTTAACATATTTTAACGAGTGGAAGATCCTCCCTCTTCATAATTAGTTCCTAATAAATGCCACAGTTGTTTTGCTTATTAGGCTATAGAGGGCGTCGAATATACTGTTGGCACGTAGGCAACTTTTAAATTACTTTTTTTCCAATCTTTTTTCGGATAATATAAAAATAGAGTATGAATGACGTAACTTACTTGTATGAATTTGACTCTACATTGTTAAATACTCTAATTATGCCTAATTATGCCTGATGGCTGACGCTGATATAGCTTTTTATGTAAATTTCCGGAAACAAGCTGATCTACTCAACTGTAGTTTCAAGTAGGGTTAGGGGATTGGGCTTTGATATCCAGCAAGTGTGTTGTTATTTAAAGTTATTTTACGTTGATAAATTGTTTGCTTACTCTGATTACTATCGCCGAGGTAATCACTCCTCTTATCACCGTATAATTAAATAACACATGTAATTTTTTTAAATATTTATTTAAAAAAATACAATAAATAAATGTACTTGTTGTATTTATAAAACATTTAATTTTATATTTCTTATTTTATAATTTCTTACTTATTATGCTCATATTGTTGACAATTATATGATTGTAAGCGCCTGTTTCTCAAACGTCAAGTAGGCCAAAATGTCATTTAAAGTCACCGGTAACCAGGAATAATTTAGCTGATATACCTTTGTTTGTACGGTAAACGTCCCAAACATTAAATAGAAAATAATAAAAAAAAATCGGCCATCGAATGATGCAGTAAACCGAGTGCATAATTCAATATAACAGAAAATGATTTCTAAAAGTAAGTAATCAACACTTTACATGTAGTTCGTGAAAGAGGCCCTAAGTAAATTTGCTCTTTAGTTGACTAAAAAGGTAAGTTATAAACTTCAAGTAAAAGTTACAACATACAAAATTTTTGTGTGTTAACATTTTACCATTTGATTTGATTTTTCAAATTTAAGAAAAATATTCTGTTTCCTCAACAAAAAAATCAATATTTTTTAATAGAAAATGAAAATGACAATGAAATATTTACATACATGTATCTATTAATGTTTACTTCAAGAAAATATATTATTATATAAAAAAATGTTTCATCAACTTTGAAATAATTAGGTACAAAGTCTATTTACGTCTTTTGATTGTTCCAATATTTACAAAACAATTTATACAAAAGGCAATTAATTTGATCACATCTAAAATCGTATTATCCCTTTAAAAGCTAAATTAATAGAAATTGCCTGGAAGTGGTTGAGGATATGGTCCGTCGAAGTCAAATCCATCATATTCATCATACTGAGGCAAGCCAACCTTGGAGTACACTAGAAAAAAAAATTCTTTAGTGAAATGAACAATAGAGTAAGTCACGCGCAGACTTTTGTTATCAAAATATGATCCTGATGTGAACTAATGTATGTACGCCGCCGCCAATGCATTGCTACTGGGATTGGTTAGCGTATCTATTTTTTTATCTTTTTTTTTAACCTTTTTTATTACCTTTTTATATTTTTGGTGTATATTTAAACAGGAAAGCTCCTCCACTTGATGGGGACAAGTAAAGAAAAAGGGTTCTAGAATCTCTTACTCACTTATTGAAACGCAACAGTGCCCAGTATGCTACTACGCCAAGCTACCTAGGTTTTGAGTCTTAGAAGAAAACCAACTGCGCTATTGTGTCGAGAATAGTTTCATATGATATACTGACATGTTTTTCACTCGAGTTTATTATTTATAACATTGTTATTAACAATTTTATCAAAAAAATCGCTGTTTTTTTAGTTTTTTGCTTATAAAATTGAAACTATCAGGGTAATCACGATGATATTAACAATTTGTAGAGAACGAAAACACGAAGAAAATGAGAGGTCGAATGACTCGATCGGATCGTTAGTTAAGGAGAAAATCGGGATAAACCGGCCAAATTGCAATTTTTTCAAAACTTTATCTCGGTTATTTTTTTATTTGTAGCCTTGATATTCCGGCCAGTATTAGTTATAAATATAAGCTTTATATGTACAAAAAGCAGGCACTGTCCGATACACAGTTTTCAATCTGTGGCGATTTAATTTTTTTACTATGCAATATTCCAGCAGGCCTGTATGCGACAGCTATGGTCCTATTTCAATTTACAAAAAAGATTTCGAAAGTAGAGTTTTCATACTTCAAAACGTATATCTTGGTTTTGCATTAAAACGCTGAGAAGTATGTTAAAAATGAAGCTGAACATCACGAGAAACGAGAAATATACTAAAACTAAAAAAACGGAGATTTTTTTGATAAAATTGTTAATAACAATGTTATAAATAATAAACTCCAGTGAAAAACATGTCAGTATAATATGGAACTATTCTCCACACAATAGCGCAGTTGGTTTTCTTCTAAGACTTTTTACACAAAATGCTCACACCAAATCTCTGCAGCTTGATCTATACGCAATTACTAAACTAAGATTTACAATATTATTCTAAAAAAAAAACTAAATAAATATCTTTACACATTCCACACAGCGCTATCTAGTGATAAACAATTCTCTAAAAAAATGCTTACGGAATGGATCCGGTGATGAATAAAGTGGCTTTGCAAATATGTTGTTGGGAATTTCCACAGGCACAGGTATTGGTTTTGGCACATATTGTATGACAGGTTTAACTTGTGGCACAATTTTCACTTGTGGTCTGGGTGCTGGGGCTGGAGCGTGTACGTTGGGCCCTGACTTGGATACGACTGCATTAAATCCGTGGACCGGATCAGCGGTGTAGTCTACTGTCCTTACTGAACCGTCGGGTTCTACTAAAGAATATTGTCCTGAAATTAAAATGTAGAATTATATTCTAATGATTTTGTCAGTAGGTAGATATAGGTAGGTTTGTAATTAGTCTGATTAAAAACCAAATACTGTTGCCTGGGTGTTTTTTTTTTTCGATAAATAAATATGAGATAATAAATTTAGTATTCGCTTTCTAACGTTTAGTGAAAACTAGAAAGTTTATTAAAATAATTTAACAAAAATCGCTACTTCAGTAGGTACTCAAGTAGCGATTTTTACATTACATGGAAGTAAATCAATAACCACTCTTACTATCTTTTTAAAACTTTTTGAACATACCTATGTGAATTTTTTTTATAAGCGTGTTAGTGAAATTTTAGCTTCAAAATAATGCGTGTTGCCTAACTAATTAGTTGCACCCTCATAATTTTTAAAATATCCAATGCTTACGATTCAGATGTTTCCTAGTTAATAATTATTGAATTTTTGAGTAAATATTTAAGAGAAAAGTTTATGATATAACATTGTTCTTCTATGTATTTGATATGATTACTACTAACATTTACTCGTACAACCAAATAAGTTAATTGAAAATGAACCATGTAAGAAGTGCTAATAATCGCTATAGGTGCATGTACCGAATTTCTATTCATAATTTCTCACTGTTGTTAAAGATCTAAGTAACGTGTTAACAAAATGCTAATAACAACATAGAGTTGCGAACAATGAATGCCTTTGCAGCAATCTAGGATAGATCAGATAACAAAACGCAGTAGTATGGAGTTTTTTTTTATAATACCTTTATTAACTCTACATCGCATATGTACATACAATACAAAATAGAATAATATATATTAAAATTACTATTCCAATACGAAAATAAAACATTAGTCTTTGTTATTCATTATATATAAAAATCCGGGAAAAAATATGTAACTAATGGTGAAAATCGCATCAAAACCCGTTGCGTGGTTTACCGGCCATACAGACAGACGCAGAAAGCGACTTCAATTTATACTATGTAAAGAAGCTAAACATATAAACTTTAGTTTGGCTAGTTTTACAGTCGTAAAAAATCTATTTGGTTTTCTATATTTTCAAAATAGTCTTAGAAATATAATTAGGCTTAGGGCCTCTTTCACAAACTACAAGTAAAGTGTTGATTAGTTACTTTTAGAAATCAGTTTCTGTTATATTGAATTTTGCACTCGGTTTACTGCATCATTCGATAGCCGATTTTTTTATATTATTTTTCTATTTAATGTTTGGGACGTTTACCGTAAAAACAAAGGTATATCAGCTCCATTATCCCCAGTTACCGGTGACTTTAAATGACAGTTTGGCCTACTTGACGTTTATGAAACAGGCGCTTAATTGTATTTGTTTAGAAAAAAAAAACAGTAATTGCACATGAAGACCTTGCGCGTTCCTAAGAAACTTATGACTATGGGAAGCAACTTACTTACCTTTGACAACATCACCGTCTCTGGTTTCGTGTTGTGATTTAACATCGCCAGTTGTGTGGTCAGCTACACCGTAATTAAAAGCATATCTTGGACGATCCTACAAAATAATAAATGGAAAAATAGTTAGAAAAGTACTGTGAAAATATTTCTTGAAAGAATCCAAACAAAACTATCCACAATAGCTTCCTAGTCCAGACTAATTAAAATTATTTAATTTGCATCTAATCCTGTTCTTATTTATTGGAACTATCCTGAAATTATAAGCAGTGTTATCGCCATAGCATGTTTTTGGGAGGCCCACTCTGTGAAACTTGCCCTACAGTGACGTTTGTACCTATCTTTAAATTATGCAATGAATATTCACAACAAAGTTAAACAATGTCCTGAATATCACAATGACAGTACAATGGAAAATTTTACAATTTGTACTGTAATAAATGGTAATAATAAAAGACCTGTGATGAGATTAAGAACTCACTAAATCAATATAACTGCCGTCGCCCATGAAAGTAGTAGACCGTTCCAAGATAACCGATTTCTAACTTATGGACTTCATAGTACAATTATAAAAACTATCAAAATCACGGAATCCACTCACATAGTATCCCGAATATCCTGGTCCATATGCTGGATCGAACACTGCACTTCTCTTTGCATGGACTGCACTGACAATCACCAACAATACACATTGATAACTATGCATTATTACTACACAAAAGGATTCAAACACACTCTGTCTTGCGGAACGTCTGCACCCTGAATAGCACAATGGAGGGTTCACAGGCATTTATATGTGGCCTTATTTGTTGGTGAGTGTCAGCCTTGGCGGGCGGGGCGAGGTAGCTTCCGAAAACGTAGTTTTCACAGGTGCGCGGGCGCCGACGTTGTATACAGTTTAATTGAGAAAAGTTTCGCACGGCACAATAGCACGTCTCATGTATGTAGATTAGATTGCAACAACGAATTTATGACATCAAAGAGTACTGCATGAGATGTGGTACTTATAAAAAACCTTATATGCTCGTATGTACTTATAAGGAGGTAAAACATTTTTGTTTATATCTACGAGTATAACTTATCCTCTGAAACCACTGATGAATTTAGCTTGGATCCTATTAGAATCAATTCACGGGGATATTCTATGTTAATAGCAGTGATAAAGTGAAATATATTTTATTCATTTAATAAAAGTATGTAGGTAATATTCAAAGCTAAGCTTAAAAGTTATCATTTAATATTTTATTCATCAGATTCTGACCGCTTATAATAGTAAATTATTGGTGAGGCTTTTTGACAGGATAATAGGAACATTTTCTTTTAGAATAATCAGTTTTCCCTTTTTATATGGTTTGTTTGCCGTTAGCCTGTTTGTTGACTTAATCACAAAAAAAATATCTTGGAATCTTACAGTGGAATCTAGTTGGATTTTGTTTTGACAAGGTCGATAACAGGCACCGGATAGGACAATTTTCTGTGATAATGTTGATGTCTCCCAAAAATTACAAACTAGAAGGATAAAGTGCAATTACTTGGAAATTGAGAGTGGATGCGTCACATACTCTACGAGTCATTGGACTAGTTTAGCAATATTTGTTTTTCAACTTAACCTACATTGTTCAAGAGTTAATTTTGCCTAGAGCTCTGATTTGCGTGTGAACCGACATTAACACATAAGTTTTCGTTGCGAAGCATTATACCCACATATCATCTCAAAACTATGAAAGAAGGAATTCAGTATCAAGTATCAAGTTATCAAGTATTTTTATTTAACTAAACAAATCCAAATTAATTTAGGCTTTCTAAGTAAGGTTTTCTGATTCTATTTTTTATGTAAAACATTATTTTATTCTAAATTTAACATGGTACTTAAATACTAATACGTACCAAGTTCAATACTAATAACAATATTGCAAAAAATCTCAGTCAAAAATTTTATTATGGCAACCCGTCTTAGCAGCAGTTACTGTAATTCGGGGAGTGAGTAAAGAAAGAATGCCAAATGCTGCCCTATTCCTTCCCTTATCCTTACCCTTAATCTCGCTGCTTGTGTTCATGGGGGGACGGTAGCCATCTACCATCAAATATACCATCAGCCTGACTGTCAAGCTTTACATAATAAAATTAAAAAAAAAAAAAATTTAAGCCGGTCATGTTTGTTATATTTTATATTTTTATATTAATAGTATAAGAGGTGGCAACGTTTTCGAAAGAGAATTTCAGGTTAGCTGGTTTTTTGATATGTCGTCTCTCTTGCCCTTTCGGTTAGGATCTGGGCAGTCTGGCTAGCGGTAGCGGTTGCGTTTGCCTGTGCGCATCCTATTTGTGCGGGTAATATACTGACTTTTAAAATCATTTTATGAAGGTTCAATTTGCATATTTTAGCTTAAGATAAGTTTAACAAACATCAATCTCTTATTGCCAGACATTTTTATCGTTGCTAATAATGAGCCAGACGCGAATTTTGATTTCATTTTTATTAAAAAATTAAGTTATTTCAGAATGTCTGTCATTTTAAAATTATGTTGTTTAAGTATGAACAGACCTAAAAATAATTTGCCAGACATTAATTCAGTTGCTAAACCATGAATCAGAACGATTAAAGTCCTGAAAATTCATACAGTAAAATCATTTTATGAAGGTTCAATTTGCATATTTTAGCTTAAGATAAGTTTAACAAACATCAATCTCTTATTGCCAGACATTTTTATCGTTGCTAATAATGAGCCAGACGAGAATTTTGATTTCATTTTTATTAAAAAATTAAGTTATTTCAGAATGTCTGTCATTTTAATATTATGTTGTTTAAGTATGAACAGACCTAAAAATAATTTGCTAGACATTAATTCAGTTGCTAAACCATGAATCAGAACGATTAAAGTCCTGAAAACTCTTACAGTATGATTCTACTGGTCAGAGAGAGACAGTTGAGTGCTCTCAGCTATAGATGGGTAAGCACTGTAGTATTACTCAAGCCAGAGTAAATACTCAGTAAAAACTATTTAAGTACTTTTTTTTTTACTTTATACTCAGTATTACTACGAAAACTTAATGAGCTATGGCTATCGTTCATTACCACGATTCATTCATTAAATGAAGGATTAACGCGTGATGATAATTATTATCATATAAAATTGTTAGGTACAATGTTTAAATTATCTATACCAATATGTAAAGCTGAAGAGTTTGTTTGTTTGGTTGTACGTGCTAATCTCAGGCTGTCGGGCTAGGCATCGCGTTGGCCACGATCTACGAGCCCGTAGGTTTGTTGAAAAAGTATCGATATTTTTAATTAGATATATTGACATTTTTCCTCGATATATCGACGTCGATATTGATATTTTATAAATGAAAATTAATACCTTTTTATATTTCCTAATTATAGTTTTTTAATAGAACACTAGCTGTTGCACGCGACTTCGTCCGCGTAACTTTATAAAATATAGCCTATAACACTCGCTGATAATATAGCTTCCCACCAGTGAAAGAATTTTTCAAATCGGTCCAGTAGTTTCGGAGTCTATTCAATACAAACAAACAAATCTTTCCTCTTTATAATATTAGTATATATAAAAATTCAACAAAACAAAATGCAGGTGCGTCGGCAATCTTTTGTATCTACTTGTAGGTATCATCCATAAATGATAATTGTTTTGATGAAAATCTCTTGTATCCGTATGACTCATTTCTGTTTTAGTTTTAATGTTTGAACAAAAGCAATAAAAAATGTTTCGTGTTTACTTAGAGACCTTCTATCTAGTTGTCTTGTTTATCAAAGTTATCATAGTAGTACTATGTGAAATAGTTGTTATTCTAATATCCGTTAATAAGGTTTGTAACCTCTGCTATGCCGCCGATGGGCGGTCTCGGCATGTGAGTATAAAATTGGCTTTTAACAATTTATAATTTAATTTTAATTTTAATTTATTTTTAATTTTAATTTTAATAAATTGACTATTAATTTTTACAATATAATTAATAAAGTCAAAAAATATCTAAAATAAGAATTTAGTAATTACTTATATGATGTCAAACAGGTGACATGTAACATAATTCTTTTGTTTTTTTTTTTATATTATAGGTATTTCTTATTTGGTTAATAATCTTTTCTTGTGAGAAAATTAAGAATTTTAAATTAAGATAAACGCAAAATTCACTGCAATAATAACATAACTAGTAAATTATAATAATATGGTGTAGAGTTAACTTAGTTGTAACTATATCTAGGTAGATAAAAATGTAGGTTTTTCACTCATCTTTACGTACTTCTATGTATTCTTCTAATTTCCATGCAATTAAAAGGTTGTTGACATCGTCATCCATTAGGAATATTTGTAAATTATAAAATTTTTTTAGGCAATACGAGTTTATTAAATACGAGACGCAATGACTATCACGCTAGAAAGATTTGGACGAAATGAATGATTCGTTTTCACTTATAGGTAACCCATTTTGTTTTGCTAAGTATTTTTACTTGGTTAATATTTAGTAAGCTGTTTGTAAAGATTAGCAAATGTGTCATGGTAAAATTTACAATCGCACTTATTTAATAACAACAAAATATCAATGGCTATTTGTAACCGATTACGTTGTAGGTGGTAACAGAGATATATTGGTTAATTTTAACCAAAAAAAGGGTTAATTTTAACCCTTTTTAAACATATTTAAAATTACATACTTAATAACTTGGTTAGATTTAACAATATTAAGTATTAAAATTTAAACAAGTCTGAATTGGTTCAGAATGCTAACAATTTTGTTTAAAAATTATTAAGTGCAATGTTAAAAATAACCAAGTATCCATAACAATGTTGACGTGTTAGATTATATCCAACTGCGCTTATATATTCTTAAACGAGTTTTAGTTAATTTCAAATAATCTGCCTTTAAACGAGCCAAAATGTTAAAGTAAAATTTTCTCAGTGTATCATAGCGACAAGAGTATTTCAAATAAAAAAAAAACTTTTAAATTTTCAATAATGTTGTTTGATTTCCTGCTATCTAATTCTATCTCATTTCAATTTTTTTTTATGTTAAAATTTGCTAAATGCTAATAAAAAATAATATCCCTAATTTAAAAAATATTGAACACGCAATTGTATATCTATTGTATGTATATATAGATATACAGTTTACATAAGTCCAATTCATACTGTAAGAGTAGAATCATACTGTAAGAGTTTTCAGGACTTTAATCGTTCTGATTCATGGTTTAGCAACTGAATTAATGTCTGGCAAATTATTTTTAGGTCTGTTCATACTTAAACAACATAATATTAAAATGACAGACATTCTGAAATAACTTAATTTTTTAATAAAAATGAAATCAAAATTCGCGTCTGGCTCATTATTAGCAACCATAAAAATGTCTGGCAATAAGAGATTGATGTTTGTTAAACTTATCTTAAGCTAAAATATGCAAATTGAACCTTCATAAAATGATTTTAAAAGTCAGTATATTACCCGCACAAATAGGATGCGCACAGGCAAACGCAACCGCTACCGCTAGCCAGACTGCCCAGATCCTAACCGAAAGGGCAAGAGAGACGACATATCAAAAAATCAGCTGACCTAAAATGCTTTTTTTCCCGACGTTGCCACCTCCCGGACTATAACGTGTTTGTTCTAATAATCAAATTAACTTAAATGCGTTTAGTAATAAGTTAATGTAAACATTATATAATACAATAGTCAAAGACTAACAAACCGTTTCTAATGACCGTTTATTCATACCCAAGTAGTCACGGGTGCTGTGTCTTGTAAGGTTGGTACATCCTGAGGAACAACGGTTCTAATCAAACATAAACAAACTGTTACCGGAATTGTATTTGCGTGAAGGTAGAAAGCAGTTCCTGTTTAAAAAAACCCTTCCCGTTTTTTGTTTACTCTTTCACAAATGCAATAGATTGAGCGTAGCATATAAAAAAGATATACGAGGCCTTATCGAAAAAGTGGTTTTGGAGTTAGCGGACGGGGGCGGTAGACTACTGCCTGAGGTCCCACGAGATAACCTGCGTACCTCTACTTTCGGGTACGCCTAGGTTCCGGCGTAGCCCTCCCCGCGCTGAATAACCATTTCAGAGTACCGATGTCCTTTTATCGGCCCCGCCCATCTACAGCCGCCCTAGAATGTCGTTGGGTTTTAGCCGGTAGGAGTCTGGTATAACCCCCTACACTGCCTAAGGATTTCCCAATGTTAATTAGATAAATTTGCAAATCAAGTTGCAATAAATAAGGGTTAAAATATTTTCTAAGACATTAAAGGACATGTTTTTTTTTTTTTTTTGGTTCCTCTCAAAATATACTTTGAGTGTGAGATATAATAGGAATGATCTTGAAAATAAATTTCTCAAGTACAAGTCAAAAATTATAACAAAGGGCCAAGAATAATAAAGCAACCATGGACACTATAATTTGGACAAGGTCTGCATTCTGTCTTCATACCTGCATGTCTTGATTATATCAGTGTTTTCATTGTTCCTATTCGCGTATGGTGTGACCACAGTGATTTATGGACTTGAACGACCGACGAAGTTCATAATAAAATTTTAAAAATTAACTACAATTTAATAAGTAATAAGTAATTTAAAAAACTATATGAACTTGTAGATATTGATTTAAAACAATAAAAACCTAAAATTTATTTAATAAACCTTTAAAATATGAAATTTCCTTATAAATGTCCTGTTTTGAATGCTTCTTTTCGCTAGAAATGTCCTAGATCTTTAGAAAAGTTAACGTTACTGGAGTAACGAAAATTAACAGCGAATACGAGTATGTTACATTTTACAGTATGTTACATTTTACTTTTACTAAAAATCTGTATATTATATGTTTTTTTATAATAAAATGCAAGTGTAAAAAAATTATATCCAGTGGTGATGTTCAAAGTTTTCGTAATGAATATCTAGTCCGATTCAAAAGTTCCTCGCGAATGATAGCACAAAGCTATTATAATAGTAGAGTATACAACAAAATTCACAGCCAATTTTATTAGTGTATCATTCAATTTGATTGGCATCTCAATCGCTCATAGTAACTTCTAAACAAGCTTCAACAGTTCTTAAAAATAGGAGATTCTTGAACACATAATAACACTATATGATGAGCACGTTGTGGTTGAGTGGTTAGGGCGCTTGACTTGAGGCTCTGTTTCAAGGGTCCCGGGTTCGATTCCCGGCAGGGTCAAAATAATTTAGAACACTCGATGGAGGTAATAATTTAATAAACACCACAATATTTTCAGAAAGCTTTTTATTGACTCATTTTGCTCAATCATCAAAATATGTCAATTGAAGTCTTAAAAATAAATAATAGGGAGTAACTTAGCTTAGTTATTATAACAATAAGTAACATTAATTTAAAATTTCAGGTACCTCTCGTGATAATAATTTCAATAAATTACAATTAAAAAAAAACAACAAGAATAGAGATCCTATTGTGAGAAAATAACATTTAAAACTAAACAACAACAATTTTATAATTTATTTTATAATTTAATGAAAATTAGTCTCAAGTCAAAAACGACTACTCAATAATAAGTAAGCAACTTAGTAATAATTTGAATTTAACAAATTTGTAAAGAAAACAATGTATTGCACAAATTTGTTTAAGATTTCAGCACTTGAACATAAACTTGACTTTGAAAAATTCAAATTATTTATAACTTAACATAACAAACTTATAAAGATACAAGGCCTACAATACACGCAGCTTTTAAAGATGGGCAGCTTCGTGTTGTGAGATCGGCGCAGTTTTGTGAACGACTGCGTTGAATCCCGAATGTTTATCAGCCGTGTAGTCAACGGTACGAATAGAACCATCAGGCTCCACTATTGTGTATTGCCCTGAAATTTAAATTAATTTTATTAATATTTGTGACACATATATAGAAATTAAATAAAAGTGTTACCTACACTTGGCGGATTTAACAGAAGGCTGAGTAGGCTGGAGCCTATAGGGCGGCAGATTTTAGGAGGCGGCAAATTTGGCCAAAAAATCATTTTTGTCTTAGCGCCTATTTCACAAACGTCAATTAGGCCAAACTGTCATTTAAAGTCACCGGTAACCGGGAATAATTTAGCTGATATACCTTAGTTTGTACGGTAAACGTCCCAAACATTAAATAGAAAATAATAATAAAAAAACGGCTATCGAATGATGCAGTAAACCGAGTGCATAATTCAATATAACAGAAAATTATTTCTAAAAGTAAGTAATCAACACTTTACATGTAGTTTGTGAAAGAGGCCCTTAGAGAAATAATATTAAAAAAAAATATTATTATAGAAGGGACCCAGAAATTTAAAATATGTGAGTGGTAACGCCGGACATCGTTATCACTGTGACGACGGTAGCGTCGCCGCGCGACGGTGGCTCCCAATCCGTACTAATCCACACAATATCTTTTTTTATCTTTTTATATTTTTATTCCTTATATATCCTATGTCTTATTCTGATGTATAAGCTATATTATTGTAAAGTTTCATTGAAATCCATTCAGTAGTTTTTGCGTGAAAGAGTAACAAACATCCATTAAAACTTTCGTATTTATAATATTAGTACGTATGGTGAGTCATCACCATCATCACATTGTGATGGTAACAGTCAAAAATGAATCACCTTTAACAACATCTCCGTCGCGGCTCTCGTGTTGAGTCTTAATGTCACCAGTGTGAAAATCGTTTACCCCATACTTGAAAACGTACTTCGGATAAGCCTGTAACAAAAAAAAAACTATGTTATGTTATGCCACCAGGTTCAACTGGTTCGCTTGGTTTCAACTGTCAACTTAAAGTTCCCCGACATTGGGCGTTTTTCCATTAGCCACGGCACGCCACGGCGGTGCCCGGGAAGCAAAAATGTATGAAAATGTATGGCTCGTTTTTCCATTAGCCACAGCACGGCACGGCCCGGCATTTCACTCCCCGGCGCCCGGCGCCGTCGTAATTGCATGTGTGTTGTATATGAATTGTAGCCGTGTGCGTGTGTGAGTGCGCGAGGCAGATAGGCGACATCCCCACCAAGGACGTAAACCGGCCGATCAACACCGGCTCAGTGAAAAAACGAAGCCTCGGCGTGCCGTGCCGGGCCGGGCCGAACCGTGCCGGGATGTGCCGGGGCTAATGGAAAACCGCCCAATGGTTTACCTACAATGCTAGGATATTATTTAACCAAGCCACGTGCACTTACATCACTCTTCCGCTGTGGTACATTTTAAGAGCGTTTAGCGGATACGTTTATTTTAAAATAAAAACTGAATTGTAATTTCAATAAAAAAAATGAAATTGTTTTCTACTATAATATTTGTTTATTTATTTATTTTAACTTTGATAACTAACAATGTAAATTTACAACAATCAATTCTTTATATAAGATTTCATACTAAAGTAAGTCAATAAATAATGACACAACCGAAATTTTATGTTATTCTATTTGATAAGAACAACATATAAAATTATTTCTAATATAAATAGTACAATTTTCATTAAACCAAGTGTAATTTGGTATATTTTTCTGAAACTTTAATTTTTTTATTATTATATTTTTTCGCTATCCCCATTTACTTCCTAATCACTCATTCTACGCATATACTTGTAGCACTATATAGTAGCGTTGCTTGTGATAGCACAAGGCGACGGTCCGTCAGCCTGTCTATAAAAAGTTAGAAAAAAAGTAGATATAAGTTGAATATTTATTTAAAACTAGCTGGCGCCCGCGACTTCATCCGCGTTGAAAAAGAAAAAAAAGTAGTCTATCCTGTGTCCTGTACGTCTAAATGTTTATCTACCAAGTTTCATGAAAATCAGTTAATTTGTTTAAGAGTTATGGAGGAACATACATACAGAAAAAATATCTAAAAATCGTCAATTTAGTTTCAGTATCATGTATGCTATGCTATAAACACTATTTCTGAAAACAAAGTAACTTACTCCATGACCAACCCTTACAGATTTATTATTAGTATTGATGATAAAAATTTACAACGATCCCTCTTATGACTTACACCAAAAGTGTAGAGCTTTCAGAAAACATTACACAGGAAGTGATATTTTGTCGCCACTAATTCCTGTTCACTCACTTAAGTAATTAATTATGACGCGACTGTTTCCCGCTATTTAATTTATACATTCTTTAGTTCACGGGAAAATTATGAGAGTTTTTAACAACAATTGTCTTGTATCAACGTCATAAATGAATGGTGATTAATATTCCTATTAATATTAATTCTTTCTTTTATACTAATATTATAAAACCGATTTTAAAAATTTTATGACCTATAGAAAGCTACGTTATCAGCGAGTAATATAGACTAGGTATCAATCATCATCAATCAATATCAATTAATACTAATAATAAATCTGTAAGTGTAGGTACTGTATGTATGTATATATGTTCCTCCATAACTCTTAAACGAATTAACTGATTTTCATGAAACTTGGTAGGTAAACATTTAGACGTACAGGACACAGGATAGGCTACTTTTTTCTTTTTTAACGGGGACAAAGGGGTTTGGGTAAAGTTGGCATCATTTTCAACTTTGGCGGCCACTCATAAAAGTAGCATAATTTGAAAAATCAGTTCGAAAGTAGCATTTATTATTATGGAACTATACCGCTAAATAACATCGAAACTGAGATATTTGGCTTTATATATTACTTAAATCACTACTTCGTCTATATACACTACTTCGATTATAATCGTCTATGTACACTACTACGATGTAAAAAATACATAATTTAACAGTTATTGATACAAAACGCTTCCTAGAAATAGATTCACGTTCACAAAAGTCCCAAATCGACGAATGGTTCAGCCAAACCCCTCCCTTTTTTTTTATAACGCGAGGAAATCTGCGAATCAGATCCCCACCGACCATGGGCAGATCGGTGGGGTATGTGGGACTTCTACCCACTAAAACCCCGCGGTGTTTCTTCACGCCGTCTATGGGCGGGGGTCAGGGGACGTTTAAACACGCTACGGTGTCCCCCCGCCAGACGAGGCCCGCACATTTGCGGGCTCCACCTCGATAAGGCGCGGAGTGTAACCTCCGCGCCGTGAAGAGACGGAACCCGGAAACCCCTCGTTGCCCGGTGTTGTGATGACGGCGGACGACCCCATGTCCGCCGCCCCTGGGCGAGGCGGCACAGGCCGCCTATTCGCCACCTCTCGCAGCAGGCAGTCAGCGAGGGGCTTCACTCATGAAGCACCCCATAACCTCTTCTCTGCAGCACAACCTACCGCAGAGTTGAAGGCCGCTTCCACCTGAAACTCTCGGAAAACCCCTGCTCGTGTGCATCTCTACGGCATTAAGGGTGGGCGGCCCAAAGGGGGTTTCCGCCTGACATTTCCACATCAATCGCGGCAGCCCGAGACAGGCTTCACCTCGTGATATCGTCGGAAGAGTTACTACGCCGGGTGGCGAGTCCGGGTGTTCACTCTTCTGAACGACTGCAGAGGGTGGTTACTAGGCCGGCCGCGCTACCGGGTCTTCACCACCCTCCACAAAGCCGCGATTGCAGTACTCTGCCGGACGGTCCTACCCTGCCGTAGAGCTCCGTCTTCGCGTGCGTTGCCCAACTACCACTGAGCGACAGAGCTATCCGAGAGAATCCGCCCGCTGCGACCCGCGCCGGTCTTCGTTCGCAGAACCGAGACCCATACCTCGGTCCGACGCACAAGGACCGGGGGTGCCATCTCTCACCGGCCTACACCCGCGTGGGCCGAGTACGGTTCCTCGGCTCAGCGAGCGGTGACCGGTTAAGCTCCAACGGACAGTTGGAGCCTCCAAACTGTTGCTCCGCCACGAGCTCCGATGATCGGAGCCCGCTCGGAGCACACGCACGTGGGTCTTCTTTGTTCCCTAGCGACAATCCGATCAGCCAAGCAAAGGCCGGTGACCCCACTGGCCCCTGCAACCGCCCGGATTGCCGACTGATTTACTTCTGATTTACTTCTGAATTGGATTTTATGGGTTTTGGTTTTTTAAACTGTACAGTCATGTCTTATGTATTATGTTGTATCTGTCTGTACATCATGTATCATGTATCATCTTATGTATCATGTCTGTACATCATGTATTATGTTTATATTCTCTTGGGACGAGGATTACAAGGATCTGATGCATTATTAGGGCACTATTGTTCTTGTGTCGTAGGAAAACGGACATTAGGTTGTTGTTCCCATGTGATGTCAATAATATGGTACATGAGATGGGGAAGACACCAAGATATAGTTCCTCCGGCGCAGTTCTTGGACACTATAATAAGGAATGACATAGAAAATGAAGTTTCTGACGAAGAAAATGATGATTAGTAACTTTTTTTCATTAACTTTTAAATTAAAAAATACAAAAAATAATGTTTTTTTATTTATTTTTTCATTTTATTGCTTGTTCTTGAGGAGCAACCAGGCGTAAAATTCGTATCTTTAAATCCTTATATCTCTCGTTCGATATAGTTTGGAGTAATTCTTTTTGCACATTATAACATATTTTTGCAAGGACTTTAAACGACAATAGTTTTTATCAATGGCCGCTAGAAAAAAAAATGATGCCAACCCTCCATACAAAGTTACCCAATCCCCTTTGCTATAATTATCTGTAGTTTCATAAATATCCAACAGATGGCGTAACAGGTATACGGCACACGGGTACAGTAATTAATAATAAATCTGTAAGTGTAGGTATTGTATGTATGTATGTTTGTATGTTTCTCTATAACTTAAACGAATTAAATGATTTTCATGAAACTTTGTAGATAAACATTTAGACGTACAGGACAGGATAGGCTACTTTTTCCTTTTCAACGCGGACGAAGTCGCGGGCGCCAGCTAGTATTTTATAAAGTTAGGCAGGCAAAGTCGCGTGCAACGGGTAGTTATATATAAAAATATTAATTTGGTTTGTGTACGCTTCAAGAACTCGAGAATGGGTAGACCGATTTTAATTCGGTTTTCACATATGAAATACAAGGCAGATGCATCCCGGGCGAAGCCGGGAGCGGACCGCTATATATGTAGTATAAATATTTACAATCAATTTGATGATTAGATTCTTAATGGATAATTTTGTCTCAAAGTTTTTGAGATTTTCGCGTTTACTGATAAAGTTTAGGTACTTGATTCAAGACTTTCAAAGATTATTTAATTTAAGTTTAAAGAACTGTTAGATTAGATTCCTCATTGGACATTATTAACATTTAAAGGACTGGCCGTCATAAATTATAAGTTTCTGTCTGGGCTCATTAACATAAACCACACAACCAATTTGAAGATCCACTTTCCATTTTGTCCTCTGTTTGTGTTTCTCTACAAACATACGAGTATTTGCATATCGATATATTTATATAAATATTATTTAACTAGGAAAAGTAGCTGGTGGCCCCGGCTTCGACCGCGTTGAAAAAGTCTGACAAAATATTTATGAGCAAAAATTTATTCAATCTTTAATGCTGTTACAGTTTTGCCAGGCGTTGGATTGTTCTGTTTATGATCCCTCAGAAAGAGTGCTTTTTTTCCAGTGATATGTTAAGTTAGTGCTAGATTGAGCACTCCCTACGATTTCTTGCTAAATTCATGTTCCAACGCGGAAGATGCGCGGGGGACGGCGTAGACAACTGAATATTAATATGGCCGACCCGATAAGCAAGTCGGTTTTAACAAATTAAATATTAACCTATTAAACGTTTCAATATTAATAAAACGTACCTATAGAACGTCACACCAGAAGTTTTACCAATATTTTTTGTTGTATTTTTGCAATATCTCATCACACAAGGCGGCATTTTTATTGGTTTTGAAAATAATAACGCGCCTAATCTCTACGAGCGCGTATAACAGATTGTGAACGGGTAGGACGTCGGAACTCCAATCACTTGGAACACTCATCGCGTCTTGAGTGTTCCATCTAGTACGTAGTACTTAACATATCACTATTTTTTTCTGGATTAAAGATACTCTAACTCCTTTTCTGTATCCGAGAACGTGTATGTGAGATTCCGTGATGATCGGTTTAACAGTTGATGTAAGAAAAGAAAAACAGGACAGACAGATGACAGCAAACGACAGCAACATTAATTTGAAAATTAACAGATATATTTGGGTTGTTCCAAACAGTTCTACTATTCTACGATAGAACTATTTGGACAAATCCTTTTAGTTATAAGTGTATAACTATATTATAAATATACTAAGGGCCTTTCACAAACTACATGTAAAGTGTTGATTAGTTAATTTTAGAAATAATTTTCTGTTATATTAAATTATGCACTCGATTTACTGCATCATTCGATAGCCGAATTTTTATTATTATTTTCTATTTAATGTTTGGGACGTTTACCGTACAAACAAAGGTATATCAGCTCCATTATCCCCGGTTACCGGTGACTTTAAATGACAGTTTGTCCTACTTGACGTTTGTGAAAGAGGCGCTTATAATATTATTATAATTATATTATGATTTATATTATAGTTTTAGATATAAATTTTCTTTTTAGTTTAGTTTTAGTTTAATTTCACGTAAACGAAAATTAACAATAATTTTATTTAACATAAAAAACAAATCCAATGCAGTTACATATCAAATATTTAAACCTACGATGTCGACGCAGGCTTTATCAAATAATATTATCAAATATCGCGAGAAATTGAGACGGCGATTTATCATTGACCGAGGAAAGCAAAATGAAAGTGCAATTGACGCGTAACATAAGCCAGCGGGTTGTTCTGTGACATTCGATATTTATAGAGGTTAACTTGTCAAGCCAAGTGAAATATGTTAAGAAGAATTCAATCCCATTTTTTTTTTTGAACAGGTGTATCTCTAAAACTATCACGTCTATGTAGACCAAATTTATCTCATTTTATTGGAAATTTAGTGCACTTTAATAATTTGTATAATAACTTTTACCAAAAACCCATTTCTAAGTGGTTAAAATTGTCGAAAACTAAAAGTAACTGTAAAACATCTATTTTTTAGAAATTTTGCACACCTTTGAACCTTTGAACTTTTAAAACCATTTGACCTACCAAGAATAATTAAAAAGTGTGCATATTTGACAAAAACTGAAAAAGGTCTAAATTTTAATGAATTTAACAATGATCCGAAAGGCTTTCGATGTGGAAAATTTGGATTTATTATTACCATTTCATCAGTAGGTACTAACATATAAAAAAACTAGAATTGCCGCTTGTTTGATATGATTTCCATGGACTATTAAGTTATTGATAAATTTTCATACAGTTAATTATTTTTGATAAATTCCATAAAACCAAAAGCAATTTATTTCGAAAATTGTTATTAGCAGAAGAAATAATCTGAAATAAAACTCACATAATAGTCGACGTGTTCGTCTTCGGATATATGGTGTTGTAGTTGGAACTTGGGTGGTTCTTGGTGTACAATCGTGGAAGCTGGCTGAAGATCAGCCGGACGGATGTATGTGAAGAGGCGACCGTTCGCACACGCGAACAACATCACTGATACGACTGCAAGCTGAAATTATTTTGTATGCTAATTATTATTTACTAGCTGGTGCCTGCGACTTCGTCCGCGTTGAAAAAGAAAAAAGTAGCCTATCCTGTGTCCCGTACGTCTAAATGTTTATCTACCAAATTTCATGAAAATCAGTTAATTCGTTTAAGAGTTATGGAGGAACAACAGAAAAATTACATACAGAAAAAATTCTAAAAAATAGTCAATTTACTCGTAGTTTCAGTATCATGCATAGAGCCTATAAACACGATATCTCTGAAAATAAAGTAACTTACTCCATGACCAATCCTTACAGAATTATTATTAGTATTGATGATCAAGCTTATATTTATATTTATAAAATTTTATTACTGTTAACAATAATTTTTGTACTATTTTTTTTTTCTTATTGTCGCTTTTTGAATCTACTTAATATTATAAAGAGGAAAGATTTGATTGTTTGTTTGTTTTTATTGAATAGGCTCCGAAACTAGTGGACCGATTTGAAAAATTCTTTTACCATTAGAAGCCGACATTATCCCTGATGAACATAGGCTGCTTTTTACCGCGGGAAAATGCTTCATTCCTACGGGAAAACGGGTAATAGGACAACGGGTAGTAAGAATTATCCTTCCGTACTTATCTTTTTCACATAACTTCTAAACGGCTGAACCGAATTGGATTGAAATTTTATATGGGTATTTCGATTGTTTCCTGGATGATTTAAAAATACAATTGGACCCGGTAGGTGGCGCTGCTGTCGGTATGTCAACTAGTAAACGGCTTGACCGATTGGGTTGAAATTTTATATGTGTATTTCCATGGTATCACAGACACGAATGTATTACATTTTATAAAGTTACGCGGACGAAGTCGCGTACAACAGCTAGTGTCTTATAAAACTGTAGAATTTTCTACTGTACATAAAAGAAACAATTCTCAATGAATCTTAGTTGATTCACAACTCACGACCGATTCCAACTTTTTTGCAGACACTTGACATCAATAATAAATAATATCAATTACCATTAACATTAATGAGTAAGGGCGAGACAAAGGCATGTTTTTAACGATTATGTTCCCACGAACACTTTCAGAAGATGCCATGTAATTATTACGTGGAGGATTTTCTTTCTGGTTATTGGCAATGGGTTTGTTAACACTTTCATTCTCACTATAGTATTAGTATTGTAGAGTATTACGTATATCAGTATATTAATAAAAAAAGCGTATAAGGTGTTTGAAGTCAAATATACCTTATGACTTTTCATTTATTATGTACCCCAATTACATAATGAATAATATGGGAATTGACAATCTACATATAAAAAAGTTAAGTTATTTTGTGTACGCTTCAAAAACCGAGATTGGGTAGACCAATTTTAATTCGGTTTTCATATATGGAGAGAGGGATAAACGAATGCACCAAGGGCGAAGCCGAGAGCGGGTCGCTGGTTTGTTATTTTATTTTATATTTTACTAGCTGCTGCCCTTCGCTGATTTCGCGTAACTTTGTAAATTATACTTATACTAAAACCTTCCTTGAGAACCACTCTATCCATTGGTGAAAACAGCATGAAAATCGATGCAGTAGTTTTTGAGTTTATTGTGAACAGACAGGCAGACAGACGCGGCGGAGAACTTTGTTTTATAATAGGTATGTAGTAATTTTATGCCCGTGAGACATCATTCTGTCGTTTTTGATTGTTATGTTGCCTGCCACCTACGTTTTTCCGGGTAATTTTTCCAATTGTTCTCTTCATAGAGAATCTGCCTCGGATTTCTATGATACTTGGAAACAAAATCAATGGAATTTGTACTTATAGCTTTTTTCGAGTTTTGCATTAATTTTTATTTATAAAAAAATTGATAACCTTGAGCACAAATATTTGAATTTAATTTTTTATATCATACACAGGGAGTATCTAAGGGGATTATTATTTATTCGTAGTAGACAGGTATTTATTATTTCTGATTAAAAATTCCCAAATTCAAATATATATTTTTTGCTAAAATCCATGTTTTCTCTTAACACCTACATAACATTGTAAAAGCTTTTATGCAATACTTTGTTGATTTTATTCAAGAAATATTATTAGACAGCAAGCATTATGTAATTCACTAACAAACGTAAGCAAATTTTATTTTAAAAAATATTTATTTTTTACCTTATATGTAAATAATAAAATCAAGAGGCAATTAGTCCCTTTTAAATGATTTATCTCACCTTACAGGCCATTTTCCCTTCTTGAAATCCTCAAGAACACAAGAAAACTAAAACACCAGGCGATCACTGGCTTTGTACAATCGTACAAAGGCTGTATGTCGAATGTGTGGAGTGAAACTAATCGAGAGTATTTATATGAAGACATGTAATCGGGTGGTGGAACATTCGTGGGGTGCTACAGATAATAATACAGATGTCTAAGTTACCACTTTAACTTAGGACAAGTAAAGTAATTGTTACGAAAATACGAACTACTTATATCAGGTAAGGAAATTTTAAATATAAAAAAATAATAAAAGTTGTGTATTAGATAAAACGAAGCCTATTTAAAAATATTGAAATAAAAAACCAAAGCAATTTGAAAAATATTTTATAATATTTTTTTTAAGTACAAGTTGTCCATTAGTTTGTTGATTTTTTTGTCTCATTTAAATATTTATTGGAGACATAAGGCATGAGGTGGGCTATGTATGACGAACATAAAATTTATGATATTAAATATCAAACTTAGTTTTTCTATACATTATAAAATATATCAGACTTAGTTCTTCTATACATATAAAAGAAAATCATGTTAGTTACCTACACCATTTATAATTCGAGAGCGGTTTGATCGATTTTATGATATTTGATTTGCTGAATTTGTCTTCGCTCGGTATAGCGGAATAACTATTGAAATATTCACAAAAAAAAATTGAATAAAATTCATTTTCTTATTAATTTTGTATGTAATGGTATATCATCCCTAGACCTCCATGGTAATATACACATATTACCATGGACTAATAGTTTACCCTCCCTCCGAGATAAGTGCAGTAGATATTTTGAGAACCCCCCACCCCCCGGGACCCTTACGTAATTAATTTATTGAATGGCTCTTTTGATGATGATGTACTATTCAATTTTAATTTACTTAGATTTTTGGATGACTTAGAATAATCTTACAATATATATTTGCGAGATCAATTGATACCACAGTTAAACACTGTTGTACAATTGTACAACAGTGTTTAACTGTGGTAAACTTAAAAAAAAATTAAAGTTATTTCAAATGTTTTTATTATACTTACATTTAACCATAAATATTCTTTCTCCTCTTTTTTAAAGGTTATTCATAAATTATTTGAAAAAATTGAAAAAACTGGCGTCACAGAAAGAGCAGTTGCAACAACGAATAGAAATAAACAATATCTACAGTCTAAAGTTATCAAATTTTATACTGGTTTGTAGCGTAACTTAGTTAATATCAACGTCTCATAAAAGTTCTAATAACATACATATTGCATGTTTACAATAACTTGTATTTATTTACCACATTCGCCCATTGAATTTACCAAATATGCAGTAATGAAATAACGATCTCGTTGCCTCTAGGTATTATATCACACCTACTTGTAAAATTACATCCAATAACGTTCGCAGTTATCAACAGATGCATGCAACGTCGAACTGATAGATTGTCAGTGAAGCGTGAACGCGCTTATTCTGAAATGGTCCAAGGAGTAACTAACACAATTTTAACACAATTTAGTTACTTATTTCAAGTCAAGACCATGCCAAATATCATTAAAATTGATTGAGCGGTTCAGTCATACATTCATTCAGAAAGGCAAAGTTAAGTACTTTCACAACTAAATCAATAAAAAAATTATAATAATCGCTTAAATGAGTTGCTAAGCGCAAATCTCAAATGTAAGAAACTTATCATGGATTGGCTTGAAACTAAAAAGTATGACGAAGTGGAAGGCCTACTAATAGTAACACACTAACACAAAATAAAAAACGCAATCAAAAAAACACACACACACACACTAACACCGCGTGCCCCCCACACAATTTAATTCCATTCAAAGAATTTTTTTTTTTTTTTTCTTGTATAAAAAAAACATGTTGGTAACTAGCTTTCATGGAAGAGCGAAGGCTCCTGGCATAGGCTCTCGCTTAAAAAATAACAATTAAAAAAAAAAACAAAATAAATAAACCAAATTATAATGAATGAATGTCACAACTACACATTATCATAACAGTGAAATTATCGAAATCAAAAGAAAAAAAAAGGTACGTACTCGCCCATTCGGGTGCGAAATAAATTCGGGCGAGTAGTCCACTACATGTATGAAAGTTATTCAAAACACGAAAGTTGGCGAGTAGGTACGTCTACTCTCAACTCAGTAAGCGCTTGCTATCCTTTGCTAGTTTCCAAAATTTTATGTATTCAAGAAATCATAAAATTTATGAAACCGGGGTGCTGTCTTCCTGACGCAATCGGTGATGCCTACATAAAATTTGTACGATAATTTGTATGATCGTACAAAAAAAAAAATCTATATTTATGTCCGACTGAGCAGAATAAGATCTCAGACTTAAGTTTACGTCATTTATGATTAAAAGAATAACGGCGTTGCCTTCTTTCCTTTAAAATTAAAATCGCTATATTATTTTATTATGACCATATACATATTACATTTTATCATAAAATATTATGCAAGTTTTTAGAAAGCTTTTCAATTTCTAACAGACTCCACCTTATCAACTTATTGATGGTCGCTCCACTAGTTTCTTTTTTTTATGTTAAGGTCGGGAGACATGCTGATGGTCCAATTGATGGTAGGTGGCTACCGTCGCCTATAACACAAGCAACGCTACAGCTGCTGTAAGTGTATCTATTGTCGTCTACAACAGTAGGATTACAGTAGGAGTAGTACACTAGAAGGGAAATGGGCTCTGGCATCCCTTACTCACTCACCGAAACACAACAGCAACCGTGCTGTTATTTCACGGTGGTCTTCTGCAAGACAGGCTGCCCAAATGAATCCGAACTACTTTCCAGACCCAGACCAGAGCCAACTTTGAAAGGTTCATTTTCAAAGTAGACCTTACCGGGAATCGAACCCGGGAAGCCTAGAACAGAGCGTTAAGGCAAGCACCTCAACCACTCATCCAACGGAATAAATAAGTTGTTTAGAAAAATAAAATTAGGATTAAAAAATAACTAAAATTAGATTATACGAGTATATTCTGTTTCACCTATTTTATAAGCTAGAACCGTTCTTAAAATAATGGAGTAGAAATTTTTCAAATACATTAGATATCGAAGTCTGTTGACAAAGATAATTAACATTGAAAAATTAAAATATCTTCGATTATATATATGTTTATTCACGATCTATTTTATGTGACACTGTCGGAAGCAGGTCGGAAGGTATATACAACTTCAATAAAATTCGAAGTTAACTGCAGAAGCAGCTATGGTTGGAAGAGTAGGTGACAATAGGTCTCATGCCCGATCTCCTAGCCGGATAGACCAGGTTGCTGCCCTTACGGCAGTCACAATTACGACCGCTAGAGAGCTGAGGACAGGAGAGGATGGAAACAGGTGGTGGCCCATGTTACTAAGTAAGACTTAGTAAACATTAAGACATACAATAACATTAAGAGAAGACATGGTTTTAGAGACCTATTTATAATTTAAAAAATATACTAAATCTCAGACACTACGAATTACACAAAGTTTTAAGCGACAATATAATATTAATTATTATACTCTAATTTATCGTACTGAATGATAGTAAATACTCAAAACAAATTTTGCTAATTTAAAAATAACAAACAAGTAAGTAAGTATAATATAATTGGTATTGTTAATGCATTGCGCTCGTAATAGTTACGTTGTGTTGCATCTATTATACAATCCGTAATAACGGCGTTTAGTAAAAGTGGACATGTGCTACTTTTAGGCTTTTCTATACATAGTGGTAAATGACGTTTATCTAAATTGTCTTGTTACTAATTTTATACTAATGGATTAATTTTCAGTGGACAGCAGTGCTCCAGCCTCAGATAAAATAATAAAAACTAGATGTAGATAGTGCCCTGTGGACGTCAGAGTGACGCCGATAAAACTATGCCTTCGCCGTGTACATACTCGTTTATACGCCTACATACATCACTACATAGTATAAAACAAAATCGCTTTCTGTCTGTCTGTCCCTATGTATGCTTAGATCTTTAAAACTACGCAACGGATTTTGATGCGGTTTTTTTTTTAATAGATAGTGATTCAATAGGAATGTTTTAGTGTACAATTTTCAACGCGGGCAAAGTCGCGGGCAAATACAACCCCTGAAAATTTTATTACAGCAAAGATTTGGCTACACATCCTTTACTTTTACCGCGGGCGAAGTCGCTGGCACCAGCTAGTACAAAATTAAATGCAACAAATAGAGATTGGTTTGCATTCATACCTAATATGCAGTTGTTAATTTTTTGACAGTTTGCAAATGGTGCAATCTCAGCATGACGAACAGCAACAAGTATATCTGTGGTTGTACTCATATTATACAACATTTTACTTATTACAATGGATTTGTTGTCAAATCAACTATTATCCCTCACCTGTGACGGTATAACAACTTGATTGTAGGTGTTTGCGTCATATTTGCTACTTTGTCTTGGCTTAGTATAAAAAGTCCTGTATTTTTATAATAACAACTAGCTGGTGCCCGCGACTTTATCCGCGTTGAAAAAAAAAAACATAATTTACAAAATATGTAAGAGCAGAAAAATTCAGTCCGAGGCTAATCATTCGTCTGATGATGAGTTTTGTATAATGCATTGAATTTTGATTAGACTACGAGTATGTTCATCAGATTTTCGTATTTGCTTTCCTTGTCTATTCATTCCTGCATCTCTTATCTTGTTAAGGGTCCTACTAAGATCGGCTGCATACTTAGAGCACATATAACGCTGTTTGCCTAGCCTTTAGCCACTTACTATCAAGTGGACCGCAAGCCTGTCTGACTACATTTACAAAAAGAAAAGATAAAAATATCCACAAAGACCTACTTTTACAGTGACTCAATTATGGTCAAATTTTGAACACTATTAATGAAAAATTAGGCTTTTACAAAATCCTAAAAGGTTTGTATGAACTGACCTCTCAATGATCACTAAAATCTAAGTATTACATTATGATCTACTTTATTAGAATTCACAGTACAAATATTTTCATCACTATTCCGGAAGCCTGCATGTAACACGGTGTTACTATTGAGAAGAACAACGCGTACTTTCGCTATCAATGAGCTGTGAATAGCATTATTAGCATAATGCAAACATGTGGAATAACAATTGTCTTCACTAGCTTTACTATGAGAATCTTTTCCTTATAAAATCGATTGATATTATAAAAAAAATCACTCACCTTTTTACCGGAAAATATTTTTTCTTTGTCAACGCAATATTTTTTCAAAGTGCATATTTAGTCAACAATTAAGCGGCATAAAAAAATGAAGATATAACACAGTTAAGTGAGTTTTCATAGTTATGGTCGTCTAATAAGTTTACAATGTATAGCATTCACAATGTACAGGCGTACTTAGATCTGGATCGAACGAAGGGTGAACAACAGCATACAAATTGATATTATGCAATAGATAAAATCATCCACAATTTGAATCTAACTTATTATTTCGCTATATTATATAAATGTATTTTTGTAGTACCGAGACAATTTTAGTTGAGGCTTACTATCATCTCTTAACACGATTTAATTTAGGATCTAAACTGGATTGCATTTGCTATTTCGTACCATCAACTTCGTTTTACGATTCAATTTAGGTCGACACCTAAACCAAATCGCATTTAAAAGTCGATTTTAAAATCTTTGTTTAAAAGTCATGTTTTGAATTGCATTTTACGAGGTAAAAACATAAATTGGTATCTAAATAGCATTGATTTCAATGGTTTCACAAAAACTTTAAAGCGATCCTTCTTAACACCATAGAAACATTTCAATAAATTACAATTAATTTTTTATTGAATATCGATCGTAATAATAAAAAAAAAATACCAATAATTACTTATAATTATTATATTAATAAAATCACCAATTTAAACAGAATTTGCTATAAAAAAAATTGTTAAATCTTTTCACAAATTTTCATTACGTCATAGGTATCAAAACTTCGAATCATTCTCTCCTTGTTTTTTTTATCCTGATATATGTGAACCTTGTCATTACTGCATTTCTTGGGAGCGTTTATTTCAGTCGGTAAAAAGATATCATAGTCAACATTTTTTTTATTATAGCGATTATATTTACCAACTCCTTGAAAGGGGCCTTCAATTTTGTATCTGTTCGCATTACTTGGATTTAACGCGTTGACTATATCTGGTAAAGATTCTAGTGTAGATTCAGGAGACTTCAACATATTGTTAGATGCATTGCCAGTTATCGTGTTTGGTTTTGAAGAATTGTCATTAAGTAGTTTGACGCTCTTAAGCTCGACACTGCGTAAGAAATTTTAAGTTACAATTATTATAAAATATTTTAAAGACTTCAAACGCATTCAAACTGCAAATTTAATGCATATTTTTAGATAAGTAAATGAAAACAGAAACCAAATAAATAAATATTATCATCAGCCCATTGCTCGTGGGGGGCCGTTGGAAGTCTTTAATAAGTTTGGATTTTAAAATTATTTTGTAATATCGTATTATTACGACATAGTCTTGCTTTATAACTTTTTAAAACGATATCAAGAAAACCAAAAATCTAACTTCAAATTTTAAAACAAAACGTAATTTTAGTGGTGGGTTGGCTATTCATACGGGGTCCAAACTTTTTGGGCATTTATAGGCTTAATCAGTTAGGAATGGATGTTAGTTTTATAAAAATATAGTTTTTATGAAACGGAAATTCATTCACAATTAATTTTATAAAAAATTTAAAATATAACCTTAATTTGTTTACAATACAAATGAATATGTACATACCAGTAGTATAGAAGACTTATAAAGTGTTTGGCAGCGAGATTATTTAGCAATAGATGTTAGTTTTAAAAAATATAGTTTTTATGGTGCGGAAATTCATTCACAATTAATTTTATAAAAATTTTAAAACAATTCCTGAAATTGTTTATTATTATTTATAATATATCAGACATAGAGTAAGAAATAGTGTTTATTCATTTAATATTAGTACTCTGTATAATCATTCAGTTCTGTTTCTTTGACATAGACTACTTTTAATATATTTATATAGTCTTTATTCACTTAATATTACTACATACTTTGTTGTAGTAGAACGATTGTGCGCTTATTACAAAATGTGTTACAAGACTTATTTGCACTGGAAACAAATAGGTTAGGTTAGGTTCCGGAATGTTATGAAAATGCGAGCGGAGCGCAGCGGAGCGAGCTCACCCGATTACAAAATGTGTTACAATACTTTGCATTGCAGAAAATAGGTTAGATTGGGTACTGGAATACTGGTTGTAGCAGAACAATTGTGCGTTTATTACAAAATGTGTTACAAGACTTATTTGCCTTCCCAGTATTTCCAGCCCGGAATACTGGTTATAGTAGAACGATTGATATAAATAGGTTAAGATTCGTAATGTTGACTTTGTGATTTGTTTCATTGGCTCTGTGGTTCATTTCATTGGTTGTGTGGTTGAAGATTAAACTGTAAACATGTACGTAAAAAGATTCGATAAAATTAAAAAACAGTTCTAAACAGTGAAAAATTATTGTGTTGTACTGAAAACGTGCGTTGTAGTGATGTTTTTAAGTGATACTGATGCTGATAGTTCAAACAAACCTGGTGTAAATACTTTATTTGTATTGTAAATAAATTAAGGTTATGTTTTAAAATCTTTATAAAATTAATTGTGAATGAATTTCCGTTTCATAAAAACTATATTTTTATAAAACTAACATTCATTCATAACTGATTAAGTCTATAAATACCCAAAAAGTTTGGACCTCGTATCAATAGTGCACCCTTAGTGGTTACTACAAACCCATAACTTCCATCGTCCGCAAAATATTTTACATAAATAGGATTTCCTTCACTGTCTGAATAAGAATATTCACCGACCACTGTACCATTTGGGAAATGTTTTTCATTCTTATCTTCCTTGTCTTTGTCGTCCGATGGCTTTTTATCTAACGGATAACCTAGGTATATGCATTCAAAAGAAATTAAACTTCTTAGATAACAATGTAGATTGTACAAAGTTACAGATATTATATGATTCATATTAATTTCTTTTTATTAACTTACAATTTATAACACTCGCCACTAATAGAAGACAATATAATATTATTAAATTACGATATGTTTTTGAATGCATAATTATTCTCGTCGTGAAGGTTCATGCAAACGATAAAAACATGTCAAATCTGACAGCATGAATTTGATAGCTTTATTTTTATACAAAAAAAAATGAAAACCTTTTTGGTATTCCGTATAAAATAAGGGTTTTTATTAATAATGAACTGTTTCAATGATTTAATATTTAATTAGAAATTAATACGAAATTATAGGGACATTAGAAACATGCGGAGCATTCATGGAATATTCATACTATGATTTATTTAGAGGTAACTGTCAGAAGTTCGAGTAGTAGTACGGAAGATTATATGTGTTCGGTTGATATTCAAATTTTCGAATTATATCCTTATTCTTCTTCTTCTTAGGTCTAGTCCATGTTACAGATGCTTCGGTTGAAACAGAAGATGCACTTTGATGCATTTGGTTTCTGTAAGGGTTTGTAGACTCGCGCATTACTCTGAAATAAAAACATTATTAAATTCCCTTTATCTTTCTTATATAAAATAACATTTAAGAACTTTTTTTAAAGGTTAAGGTTGACAGAGACTCGTCCACTTGATGGTAAGTGGCTACGGTCGCCAGCTATAACACAAGCAACGCCACCAAGGCTGTAATGCGCTGCCGACCATAGTAGGATTAATTATAAGGGAAGAGATAAGGCAAGAGAAATGGACTCTGGCATTCTTTACCCACTCACCAAAACACAACAGCACATATGCTATTATTTCACGGTGGTCTCCTGTAAGGTGGAGATCTGCCACAAGAAGGCATGCCCAAATGACTGCGAAACTATTAACTTGTTCCGCTGCCCCTACTATAACATTTCTTGTATAACTTGGATTTTTTGTGAAAAATTTAGGGCTCAAATTGAATCCCTCACACACTTTTTTATTATTAATATTTTCCTTAATTATGATTTTTTTTACTAAGCATTAAATTTTACTGCTCCTTTATTTTCAGTTACAAACAAATAAATTGTGAGATAAATAAAAGAATAAATGGCTCCCACGATACAGGCGTAGTAGCCTAGTGTGTTGGAAATGCTTAAGTAAGTAGATATATATTTGTCAAAATTAATTACTCGATAAAAAAAAATTCTTTAAAAGATATCGATACCTTGATTCGCAAACCAAATAACTCCTCTCAGGCAAACTTTACAGGGGAGACTAAAAACGTTATAATTTTTCTTTTGTATGATACGAGAAAAGAAAAAAGACAATTTTACATTGGAAATTATGGCTCGTATTAACCGATAGACCTTTTAAAAATTAAATTCTAACTGTCATTAAGTTTCTCCCGTATCAAAAAGTCATTTTTACCAAAAGTGGAGTTATTCGTTCTGCGATTAAGGTATCGATATTATCAATACTAATAATAAATCTGTAAGTGTAGGTATTGTATATATGTATTTTCCTTCATAACTCTTTAAACGAATTAACTGATTCTCATGAAACTTGGTAGATAAACATTTAGACGTACAGGACACAGGATAGGCTACTTTTTTACTTTTTTTTCAACCCGGACGAAGTCGCGGGCGCCAGCTAGTATATAACTAAACTAATGAAAATGTGTTTCCTTACCTATATCCTCTATTATCAGCAACGTATCGGTAACGTTGCGGTTTCCCAAACGCATCAACATAGCCATAACTTCCAACTACTGTCCCATTTGGATATCGCTCTTCTATTCTGAACTGAGCATTGCCGGTGTTGGCATCTGATACATCGTAGCCAAAGGAGTATGTGCCTGGATAACCTTAAAAAAATAATCAATTCTAAAAACTATTTTCATCGACTTCATTTTACCCCCTGTCACACCCTGTCTTGAGGGATTTGCAAACAGTTTCTTACAACTAAATACATCACACATTAATGATAATTGTGTGATCACATATTCATACAATTATCATTAAATTGTAAGTACTTACTTAGAATATTGCTGTGTCGTAACTTCATTGGAAACTTCTTATTTAATTCCACAATATTTACTACAAATGTTGTAGAAACAGTAGTTATTTATAACTAAGGTAAACATTATTAATTACGTTACCTATTATGACTATGGTAAACAGTCCATAGTAATATTGATAGTAATAGTAAATAGTCCCTTTTAGACAAAGATGGAGCATTTAAACAGTTGAATTTACATTTTAATGTTCTCTCAATTTTAGGTTGACCTAACTAAATGAAAACGAAAAATTAATTCAACGCCTAGTGAAAGAGATTAGCAAAAATATTTGAATTAAAATTTCATTGCTGATCTATGTTTCTAATGTCGGATAAGGTCGGATGCTTATTTCTTCAATTTGCTAACTAAAGTTTGTTTTTTAATCTCAGAGACAAAAATGAAATTACATGTGACATGCATTACACACATTACGGTCTGTTTTTTAATCTCAGACAAAAATGACACATGCAAATGTCAAGTTTGCATATAATGATACCATGAAATGACATGAAATGTATGTAATGCATGTCAAATGTAACGTCATTTTTGTCTCTGAGATTAAAAAACAAACTATACATGGTATCATTATATGCAAACTTGACATTTGCATGTGTCATTTTTGTCAGAGATTAAAAAATAGACTTTACATTAGTAACAAATTGAAAGTAATTCATACATACCATCAATATTCGTATAAAAATAACTTGGCATAGGTTCCGCTAAACTGAGCCGGGAGTCACGTGGCGACATTAAAATTCGCGCTTGGCCCATCCAAGGCATCAGCAAGACTAAAAAAATCTGAAAGCAAATAAGTAAATGTTAGTTCAATTTAGTATTAACGCAGAGGAACATTGAAAAATTACTTAGAATAAGTGCTCTATTGCGATATTTATCTATTCTTCAGTTCGTACTGTGTTCAATAGAACACAGTACTTACGAACTGTGCGAATGCGAACTGAAAATAATGGGCTCCTGCATTTCTTACAGTCTCACAGAATACCACCGTGAATTAAACGATTTTAATGAGGTTTTCACTGATTTTATATAACAAGCTATCCGTAAAATTAAGTTTTTGCTTCATTCCAATCAGTTTAGAAACAAAAATGAAAACCGCGCATACGAAGTTGCGGGCACAGCTAGTTTTATATAAATACTATATACTTTTAGAACTAAACTAACTATGAGTAAGTTTAAACTAGTCTAAAAGTCAACGCGAACGTAAGCCCCAAGTTACGACATCCAAATAAATTAAGTCATTTGGTCCGTAAGTTAAATAAGAAATAAATCTTAAGAGTATGTAATATAAATCAATAATAAGTCCATCGGCCCCAACTTGTGCCCGACTGATAGCACAACTTTTTATTAACACGGCTTGGTTTGAATAATGACCGATATTACTCTTATGTCGGTATGATCCCATGTCGTTTGTATTTCGAGATAAAAACACCGTGTCGTTTATTAAATTGTCAACCCAAGTTATGTTAAAAAAGTTGACTCAGCACGCTCTTCAACTATCAACTATGCTCTTACGGGTTTTGAATGGGTTTAATAAAATAGTGGTACAACTACGGTAAGTAAGCAAAATTGTTATGCATTTCTTAGTCAGCTTCACAAACGTTAAGTAGGCCAAACTGTCATTTAAAGTCACCGGTAACCGGGGATAATGGAGCTGACATACCTTTGTTTGTACGGTAAACGTCCCAAACATTAAATAGAAAATAATTAAAAAAATCGGCTATCCGATGATGCAGTAAACTGAGTACATAATTCAATATAACAGAAAATGATTTCTAATAGTAACTAATCAACACTTTACTTACAGTTTGTGAAAGAAGCCCTTAAACTAACCTAAGTAATGTACGTAACTCACCCCCTTAAAGAATATCATCAGGTATTGTATGTATGTATGTTCCTCAATAACTTAAACGAAATAACTGATTTTAATGAAACTTGATAGATAAACATTTAGACGTACAGGACACAGGATAGGCTACTTTTTTCTTTTTCAACGCGGACGAAGTCGCGGGCACCAGCTAGTAATCGAATATATACTGTAAAAAACTGTACCAAAATAAATAGAATATAGATAGGATAAGGGTTAAGGGTGCCCCTTATCCTATCTGTTCCTATGGTTTTGCCAGTATTTATGTATAGGCGACAGAAAGACTGCGTTCTGAACTTAAACTTTAAAATATACCTAACCATATATCACCGTATTAACTAAATTTCTTAATTAAGTACTTAAATAGTATTTATTTCTTTCAAAAGTATAAAAATTCAAATAGAACTAACTTATCTATACTATACTAATGTTATAAAGAGAGAATATTTGTATTTTTGTTTGTAATGAATAAACTCAAAAACTACTAGACCAATTTTAAAAATTTTTTCACCTATTTTATAAAATTAGGTTATATTTTATAACCTAATCGCGTGTAACGGCTTGTTTTAAATATTTTCATACAGAACAATTGCGAGTTAATTCAGCAACTTGTAACGCCTAAATAGAACCTGCAAGCAATTCAATCACAACACAGAAATAACTATTCTTAACGTGCAGACACATAAAGTAATGGAAACTCACCTTAATCTCCATATTCAATCACATAAAGCCTTGTACAGTAACAAGTGATCACTAAAATAGAGTAAATGGACTCTGATGGGGAAGTGTGTTGATTGTGACACGGGCTTCGTTAGCATGAATGTTCCACAGCGCAAGCAACAGCTTTTAGTTGTTTTTAGTTGGCAAAAAAACCGACACGTATCGTAAAAGTTGTGGGAGAGGCAATTTCGCCCATATCCGCTGTGGACTGATGTCATACCATTAGGTACGGCTGGATAAGGTTTACCATGCGTTAGCGTTGAAAGCTATAAAACGTTTTTGGTATATGACGAATGGCAAACGATTTGGGTTGCATATTTAGATATATGGACATGTAAAAATCTGGGGTTCTAACTGTCTTTCATTGATTCCATAAACCGCCGATGTTATGGTGTCATTTCCATTTATCTATCTGAATTAGTTTCGTAGTGGGAAAATACGCAGTCATAACCTGAGCCAGCTACATTACCGTACAAAAGACCACAGTGAACAGTTCTACGTGTGCTGTGTTTAGCTGAATAATGGATGCTAGAGTCCATTCTCATTGTCTCTTATATTTTATCTTATCAAACACGATAACGTCATTGCACCCCCTATGGTATTGTACCGCAAGGAACAAACACGTTGGAAGCCAGATTTTGTTCAGCGCTAAGCATTGTTCTTTATTTTTCTTCAGCACATTGTGTCTATTGCTTGGCCCTATTTAAAAATTATGTTTAAGGGTTTAAATTCAATAAACTGTAAAAGAGGAAAAGAGAAAAAAGAGGAAAATTGATATAATTATTGACAAGGCAATATATCCTAAGGCACGTACCTAGTTACTTTAATTTTAATGAATGATTACTTTAATTTTAGCTAGTAATTATTACAGTTACAATTATAATACAATGTTTTTAGAGTGTATAAACGCACATACAAACAGACAATAATTCTAAAAACTATTTTTTAACCTCAGTTAGGTACGACGTGTTGGTACAAATTGTTTTTTTGAAAAAATATTTAATGTATACAGACACGGCTCGTATACGAATTTGTTATGTGTGTAGTACTGAACTTACAAAGAAAACAAAATAAAATTTTAACAACTCTCATTCATAAAATGATAACATTTACCACTTTGCTCGAATTCGATGACTTCCCTTCCAAATACGTATTCAAAGTACAGCAATTTATTAGTGAGTTGTCCTCCCTTGGAAGTCGAAAATTAAATAAATGTTTGCTTTTAAATAAAAGGCGTGACATTGTAAATTGATCAATTTGGCATTTTATTCCGACTCGACATGTCTTTCTCGCCCCACGCATTGCAATATTGAAGTTAGAGGCAAATAAAAAAGTTAGGTCGTCTGTAAGAGGGCTGCCATACGGCACTACTCAAGGGTAATCAATTATTTAGATTAAAATCTCAAAAATTTAACTAATCTCAAATAATGCTGTGCTTTCCTATAATTTAAAATCATACTTGTGATGTCCCTTTCTGTGAGTGTTATATAGTCATTAAGTATGTTTTAGTTGGTAACCCTTTTCAAGTAAATAAATAATTCTGAATTCAAGTGCAAACATAAATTCATTTATTTTATAATTATTCTCAGATTCCACTCATCTTCTCACTTGTAAAGTATCCCCACACTGGTAAGGATTTTGATTTCTAATCGGATATTATGATAAAGTGTGGTCTATTACAATTAAAAATAACCACATAAATTTTAAAAAAAAAACATTATATATCAGCTATCCAATAGTGAACAGTAAAATCGTATATATGGTGTTTACACTGTAGGGTCACTAGACTCGCCCAATAGATAAATGATGACGTAGGCCACACCGCAACGGTGTCGCAGACTTGTTTTTGTATTCTTATATGGTATTTATAACAAATAAATTAAAATTTTAATAGCTTGTAAATTATGTTAACGTAATATGGAGGCAGGGGTTATTGATCTTTCTTTTTAATTTTATTGTCATACATATTTCACCTGTCGTATGTATATATTAAATTGTAACTAAAAATAAATATCCTTTATAATATATCCTTTATAAAATAAATAATATCCTTCATCATAAAAAAATCCATAAATAAATATATTGCCGCGTGCCATCGCCATTTATGTAGCTCTGGTTATTCTCAATGACTGGATTATGTGGTAGTTGTGTTCAAACTACAAACTGTGTGAATTAATGCATATTTCAATGTATTCCTAAAATAAGTAGTGCCCGCCTGGCAGCAGTAATCACCCCTTTTACAGAAGACCACCGTGAAACACCATGTATGGACTCGATTGAAAGGCGAGCTAAGACACCCTTGCGGAGTCTCAACTTCAAAGCCTGCAGCATTGCCGAAAAGTAGCATGCCTATCGATTTTCTATCGTCTGCACTATGGAGAGTATGCGTCCATTCTATACGATCTGATCCGGCCGAACCGTTCCACTTGCGAAACACGAGGCGCGGGCGGGGGTTTCATCCCTTCGTGGTTGATGTTCCCCGGTCACGCACGAAGCGTTACAGTTCCACCTTCCTTGTCCGAACTGTTAAGGAGTGAAACTCATTGCCTGTGTCCGTGTTACCTCAAAATTACAATCTCGAGGTCAAATCAAGGGTAGATGGGCACTTACTAGGTAAGCGTGGTCCACCTTCGGCCGCATCTGCTCCTGTAAATCAAGTGATTTCGCGGCCATACGCTGCCTTGATTTTATATTAAAAAAATGTATGGCGTTGTGTTTCAGTGTGTGATTATGAGAGATTAGAACCCCTTCATTATTCTGTATCCTACAATGGTCGGTAGCTCACTTGCAGCACCTGTGGCGTGCTTGTGTTACAGGCGACGGTATCCACAGCATAATAACAACTAAATTTAAATATTTTTTTTGCTATTGGATTTTGTATGAATATATAAAGTGCTGTGTACAGTCAGAGATAAATTTATACGAGACTAGCTGGTGCTCGCGACTTCGCCCGCATTAAAAGTAAGGGATGTGTAGCGCCAGACATCTTTGCTGTTATAAAATTTTCAGGAGTTGTATCTTTATTTTTAGTAGATAGCTGCCGCCCGCGACTTCGCCCGCGTGACTTTGTAAATTATTATATACTTAAACCTTCTTCTTAAATCACTATCTATTTAAAAAAACCGCATCAAAATCTGTTGCGTAGTTTTAAAGATCTATGCATACATAGTGACAGACAGACAGCGGGAAGCGACTTTGTTTTATACTATCTCAATGGTTTTTAGTGTTATCATTTTACATGTTATTTTATATATTAGCCCTTAAAATTGTTAAAATTATAAATAAAATCTAAGTTTTCATTACAACTAGCTGTGATCACTTCTTATCACTTAAATATGTATGAAAACTGTAGGTACTAGTTTTATAAAGAACACAAAGATTTAATTTAGCTAGTAATAGTAAACACATTCATGAAAGTAGCTTCACCTCTAGCGGAGCATGTCTGCCTCATTATTTTGTAGGTACTGTCATAAATAACCTAATTAGTAATCCACCGCATATTCGACGAGTACGTCTTCCAAAATTAATTTGATGAAGTTTTGTGTTGACAACTACCTACGATATTCAGTCTCGATTGAAACGAGTAATCAATATCAAGTATTAGGGGTAATAAAAAAAGCGGTTATCAAGAAAGAAATATTAGCACCATTATTCATTTTGTAAAGACATGTACGTACACCACATGCATATGTACATATAGTTTTCAATTAAGGCTTCATATGATGCTTTCATATAATTTATTATTCAATTTATTCTTTTCTGTTCGCCTTAACTGAACTCTTATGACTCGGCGTGAACCGATACCTGAGCACTATTTTATTTCATCAAAAATGAGCATATCTATCAACGCTTTAAGATTATTACCGAATGTATTTTTTAGAAACATTAATTACAAAAGTTAGTGTCTCTTAATCAAAATCAGCATAATTTTTTTATTAATATATATTTTTTTGGAAATTTATATATTTTGTCTAGCAGGCCTGGGATTTTGAGCCATAAAAGTAATAACATACACAAGGGCACATATAATAAGTTACAAGAACAATTTCAGTACACGAATATAATTTACTTAAAAAAAATCATTTACATTGTAATTATTATGGTACAAAGGACTCCGTTAAGTTCACAACATAAATACTAGACAGGTAATTGACGAACTTATTATTAAAAAATATATACTATAGTGTAATCTCATAGTTGTACTTCAGATGCTATTTAAAAATGGCATAATTAGAATGGGTATCGTCTATGCGAATAAATTTAATAAATATTTGCATTTATGAAAGACAAATTTAAAAGAAATATACAAGTAATTCTACTAGCTTCAAACTTCAATAAATTGTGTTTACCAAATTACCAAATGGTAAAAAAAAAAACAAATTTACCAATTGTTACAAATTGAAGTTATTCAAATTATTTAAGCAAAACCGCACTTTCAAGTGAATAAAATTTAATAAATTTATAAATCTTAACTCATTTATAAAAAATGCATACGTAACGTAAACTCGTATTACTAACAGAAAATCAAATTATAACACGATAAATATAAAAACAAACAAAAATAATATAAAACAGAAACAGAAATACAAAGCAATTATAAACCGAAGAAAACCGAAATACACAAAATGTATGGGATTTTAACGAAACTGACATTTCATTCGTATAATTAACATAATACCTAGATAAAATCTATAAAAAAATTGGTTACAAAAAGCAATATATGTGGTGGTTTGTTTCAATGTAATGCATAAGGCGATATGTGAAGAGCCGGTGCGGCCTCGTAGTGAGCTACTGGCGCTACCGCTACGTGCTGTGAAAAAAAAATAGAGGCCATTATAAAACAATCTATAATTACAATCATAAAGTCCTTTCCTTATCCTTTATCCTATCAGCATCGCCGCCAGGCTGCTGCCTAAGGGTCAGCGCCGACGGACGGAGTGGCAGCGAAGAGACTAATTTAGTAACAATTTAAATTCAACCTAAAGTGCTCCTGAATACGAATGTATTTGGTACAATGAAATAAAATGACGGCGAGCGACAAAGTGCGGTCGAGAGGCGCGCGGCGACCAAATACAGTCGTGTTTAGGAGCACTTTTGGTTGAATTTAAATTGTTACTAAATTAGTCTCTTGGCGGCCACTACGCCCGTCGGCGCTGACCCTAACTTATAAAAAATATCTTATAAGATCATAAAAGATATAAAAAATAAAAATAATACGAGTATCTTCACACATTCCACACAGTTCCATCTAGTTTCACACTAAGCAACTAATACTTGCATTATGGATACCGGAGAGTTGATGTAATACATAGATTACTTTTTTTTTAATACATAAGTAAATACTTATAAATTCAGGTATATAGGTAAATAAAGCTATAAAGGTATAAAGGTTCAGGTTTATTCAGGTTATTCGGGTATAAAGGTAACATATATAGATAAAATTTTAATATAATATTGTATTGCTCTATTTTGTAGTTAAAAAATATTTAAATAAGCCAAACAATTTCCAATTCAACTAACAATTTTTTTAAATTATTTCCTTTTAACTAGACCTTCACCCCGCCTCGTTGATGTAGGGCAAGGTCGTTTCTATTTGTCAATAAGTAAACAAGTTTTTAGGCTTTTTAGTTCTGCAATATTAAAATGTCACAATTTCATCGGCAACACTAATTTCTCTAAAATCATAAACCGTATAAATGCAGTTCAAGGTCGCGTATTGTTGTCGAGATCATTTCACTCCATTAGGAATTTTTATTCGTATATATAAATCCATAAGGTATTTATATATACGAGCACTTTCATTGTCATAATAGCGAAGGCAGTTGGACCTTTTCATAATTAATTTATAAAAACTACTTAATTTATAGCTGAGCCCGGCCCGATACTACATTTAAAAAAATACTAAAATAAAGTAGCCTAAGTTACTTCTTATAACATCAGCTATCTGCCAGTGAAAGTCTCGTTTAAATCAGTTTAGCCATTTCGGAGATTAGCCGGAAAAAACAGTCAGTAGACGTACAGACACCAATTTTAAGAATTGTTTTTTTATTATAAGTACCGGATTACTTTGATATACATTTGCTAAAAAAAGTTATTTCGTAATTACATACAGACACTTCAATTTTATTTATTAGTATAGATTAGTTTAAGAATGTTATCATAAATTATTTTAAGAATTACTAAAACTTATATTTTACTTGTATAAATACACACTGCTTTATTGCAGCAGTAACTATACACTTAGATAAAAAACACAGAACACAAAACTGCTCAATGAATGAATCATTGCAATGAACCACATGTTGCAATGAGCACTCATTACATGTTGTGATTCACTGCATTTATAAGCGATGCCAGAGCCCGTTCCTAAGCACTCATAATTATTTACACTCCTGTATTCTTCTATCTCACATTTATATCCCGTCTTACATTGCTATAGTAACTTTTGCATTATAGGCGACGGTAATACATCCAATCTACCATCAAGTGGGCGATTAGACTGTCTTCCGACTTTTAAGTAGGTATATTTAAAAAGTACAAGTCAAACTACATGATATAATATTTAAATTAAATATGACTAGTGACAGGGTAGGTAATGATGTGACATTAGAACAGGAAAATGGATAGTCTGAGCGCCTCTTCCACCAACTACAAGTAAAGTGTTGATTAGTTACTTTTAGAAATCATTTTCTGTTTTATTAAATTATGCACTCAGTTTACTGCATCATTCGACAGGCGCATTTTTTAAATTATTTTCTATTTAATATTTGGGACGTTTACTGTACAAACAAAGGTATAACAGCTAAATTATTCCCGGAGACAGGCAGTGATATGTTAAGTAAGTACTAGATTGAACACTCCCTACGATGTCTTGCTTAATTCATGTTCCAACGTGGAAGGTGCGCGGGGGACGACGCGGCAGTAGTGTCAAAGTCAATACGTCAAGTTGTAGACAACTGAAATTGTATTAACCTATTAAATGTTTCAATATTAATAAAACTTACCTATGGAACGTCACACCAGCAGTTTTACCAATATTTTTTGTTGTATTTTTGCAATATCTCATCACACAAGATGGCATTTTTACTGGTTTTGAAAATAATAACGCGCCTAATCTCTACGAGCGCGTATGACAGACTGTCAACGGGTAGGACGTCGGAACTCCAATCAATTGGAACACTCATCGCGTCTTGAGTGTTCCATCTAGTACTTACTTAACATATCACTGGTGACAGGTGACTTTAAGTGACGGTTTAGCCTACTTGATGTTGGTGAAAGAGGCGCTGAGAATAATAATATTTATAATAGATTAAAAAGTAATAATGTAATAAATCCAGCTGGAGCTTCTGAGCAGTCCTACTGTATTATCAATTACTGTGGAGGTCTATGCTCAAAAGTTGACATCTTATGGCCAAGATTATGATTAGACAACATTATTTAAATATGACTGGATAGCCTGATACAAGTAATTTTACAAAACAAAATACAATTTCCTAACAAATAACAAGTATTAAAAGATGGCCAAAAGTGTTCCTTAAAAAGGCACAAGTAAATATCGTTGACCTAAGCCTCAAGAACCGGCTCGTTTCCTTATAAGAATATGTCGCAGTACTCGTAGAAAACCATTAGTACCTACTGATAAAATTTGCGTAAGCGTAGGCCACAGGCGTAGGCGCACCATTGCTCGCGGTGAAATCGAGTTTGTGTAATGTTCGTGCCCCTAACAAGATACAACTTGTCACCTCACTACCTATGTCTTCACAGCAATCAAGTAAAGTACATCTGCATTAATCATTAGTCATTAATTAGTATTGAGGTCGGTGAGACCTCAATACTAAAAACTTTTGCCATATCTTAATCTTTTTCATAAATTTTCTCGTTTTTCTGAATGAAGGATTAATTATTATATTATCAACAAAAATCAACTTAATTAATCATGAAGAGATAGCTTTTTAATTAGATCCCCTTCTAATTAAACGATCATGACAAGATAATATAAAACTATTAAATAAATAAGTGTGTGATTCTGCTGTAGTGCCTTTATTGAATATTGGCAGTCAAACTCTCAAAGTTTTCTGGTGTTTATCTAATACAATATGTTTTAGATAAATTTAAAGTTATATTTAAAATTCCTAAATAAATATCATATTATATCGTGATAAATATCAGCTCTCATCATTTTGTAACATTTTATGTGGAAATATCCAATTCCGCTTGGAGCAATTCCGTGAAATCATTAGTACAAATTTTCGATAAATTTAATATTTCAATCCAACAGACCTCCTATTTTGTGGAAACGCTCACAAATTAAAATAGTTTTATATGCATATTTAATGCTAACACATAAATAATCGCAAAAAGATAAAATGGACAAGAATCTGCCGAATATTTCTACAATATACCTACTTTAAGAATTTAATAAGAAAATTAAATTCTTAAATTGCTGATACTATACACCAACTGTATGGCCCCTATACAACAGACTAGGGGTGAAACGCAGCACACTCAGACTAAACTTTGAAAATTAGCTTTTCAAAGAGGTCTCTGTCCGCAATCAAACCCGTGACCCCCTAGTCAGAGCGCTAAGGCTACCTTAACCACTCGACCATGAATGATTTATACATGAAACTAAATCAATGTAATTTATACCCCTGGATGTACGGCATGCCCCGTCTTGTGGACGACTGCATTGAACCCGTTATGATCGTCCGCCGAATACGCCACAGTACGTGTCGACCCATCTGGCTCTACTAACGAGTAGCTTCCTGTAAATATTAATATTTTATTCTTCACTTACCAAATCATGAGCTGCTTAAGAAATATATTTATATATTATGTACAGTTCACTATTTGGCTTTACTCATTGATTAGTTTTTTTTTTTTTTTAATTAAAAATTATGAATATTAACTACAAGTTCTATCTGTAGACTGAATGAAAAACAGGTGTACAAGATCACATGACTAATTGACTGAATAAAATCTAAAAAATCTATACATGACATACATATTTTGAATAATAATGATTCTTACCTTTCACGACATCACCATCGCGTTCCTCTTGCTGTGACTTAAAGTCACCTGTGTGAGGATCTTTGACTCCATAGTTGAATGCATATTTCGGATAAGCCTGAGAAGGAAAGGTCACTTGTTTATTTTTGATATTTTTTCCTAAATATCGCGTTCACAGCCTCACCATCAAGTAGACCATCGACCGGCCTGCCACCTTTAATAATATAAAAATGAGGATTCATCAAATCTTTTTTAGAAAGAAAAATAGCCAACCTAATCTAATATTAAATAAAAAGCTTGTTTTTAAAAAGTTTTTTTTTTACCATTTATTTATTTTTTATTATTTACCTATGATTGAGGACTAAAAAAGTTTAGTTTTATTAGTCTTTCGTGTTCTCCTCAGCAACCCCTTTCATTTGATACCCATATTGTAGTAGTGCAGAAACAAACTAGTCCGCCATCTTGGAATTAGAATGACGTCACATAGCTAATCATGCATTGTCATCCAAAATAAGCATGTATACAGAATTTCAGCTCAATCGGTTAAAGATAACTGATTGAAAATTCAGTTGCAAGATTCCACCCGGACAAACAACATACATATATGTATAGATACATACATACATTGCAAGTTAATAAAAAGCTTGTAAAAAATGTTCCTTTCACTCAAATAGTTACAAGTTTTTTTTTTAAATACCATTTCACTTATCCAGCATTCAACAGCATGACACACATCGAATTTGTAAACGCGACAAAAAGTGGACAAGTCGCATATCCGACTGATGAAATGCGCTCCGCCATTACCATATGCAACGCTTTTTGTTGCAATACATTATGCCAAGTCACCAGCCACGTTTACTTGGAAAATCGTCGTATTCGACAAAAACTTATACCAGCAGATAGTAAATGGAGATCAATATGTTAGCTCATGGTACCATAAAGACATCTACGAGTAAAAACAGACTTTTCTCGCCGACATCGAAGTGAAGCTATAAGGGCTTATTAACACATATATGGTTGGTTTCAAAATTTATTTTATATTTACATAGAAAATAAGGATAAGATTATGCATATTCTAATTAATTTAAACAAAGTTAATATTGTTTTAAAAAAGGTTAGTTGTCTTATTATACCGTTTTAAATTATATAATTGGTACTTGTTACTCAAAAAACCTATAACTGGACGAAATTTTGTTTTTTCTAATTTCTTGCGATTACCCTTTATTATAATTATATTCTATGCTAATATAATATACAAGATTATCGTAATAGCACGTTATAATATTCTATAATTTCAAACTATTTAATGCATATGGATAGTTTTATGACGAAAAGTGAACGTTTAACTAAAAAATAAGTAATTACATCGTCTTACTTAATTTTCATATGTAAATAAAATAGTCATCACTATAATATATATAATTAAAAACTATTTCTTTCAGTCAATTGCCATTACGACACAAGCATGTAGTTATTTACATAATTAAAAGAACATAAATACTAAAAAAAAACTTAAATATTAATCTGTTAGTAGTGGTAGAGCATAGTAAACTATGTAACTATCAAACTATCTGTCACAATTATCATCAAATCCACTGTATGCAGAGCCCTTTCCCTTCACCCTCTCCGAGTAGTCAGCGCATTTGCAGCCCTCCGATGCCTCTTCTGCCTAAATAGGCAACGCAGCCCACCTACCATCAAGTGGGCCGTCAGACTGCTTGCTGCTCTTTAATATTCATTTAAAAAATAAATAGGCTCACAGTCCACTTGATAGTACTCGTAGGTGACTACTGTCACCTACTATCAAATGTTTTGCAAGTGAGTTGCCTACCATAATAGAACTAAAGATAAGGGATTAAAAATGGGCTATGACATCCCTTTATCTCTCACCGAAACACGCTACAATAGCTCACATGCTTTCCAAGACTGCAAAAAACAGTGTGCCCTGCTACTACTAAATAGTATTAAGTACTAAAGAGTTCATTTATTATAAGAAGCAAAATTGAAAAGTACTTACAACAGGCTCCGCGACAGCAACCGGCGCGTGCACTGCTACCGGCGCATGAGCATACAAAGGCCCAGGCAATGCGTACTCTATTGGCGTTGAGAGCGCTGCGCTCAAACACGATAATAATAGGAAAATCTACAAATAATACATACATACATTCATGTAGTCGTAGATAAAGCAATTTACTTCATAAACTACCTATAATATACACAAACGAATACATTTTATCTAGATAAATTGAAGAGTTGACATTCGAAAAGGTCTATGTGAAAAAAAATCAAATAAATATTTTTTACGAAAAAGTGTTTTATGTGCCATACGCAAATATACACTAGAATATCTAAGTTTTTTTATTTAGTTCTTATATCTACGTAAAAATTAATAATTACTCTATTAATTTACTCGCTTTCCTACATTTTTTTTATTATTTCTAATATATTTTAACCAAATAACCAACAATATTAAATTTGGAACTTAAACCTTAATTTTCAACCCTAATTTTCAACCCTCCAATTTCTATTAACAGTTATTATAGACCAACGGGTCGTTCGCTCGACCGTAAAGGAAATCGAGCTTGCATCTCTGATTAATTTTCAGATATTTTTTTTATAAACTAGCGGACACAGTATACATTGTCTCGCCCAAACACAAAATAATAATCTATCATGCGCAATTATGAAGTACTAGTTCATCGCAATTAAAAAGAAAAAAAGTAGATACATACATACATACACTAACAGATTTATTATTAGTATTGATTACTAAAATCATAAATCCGTTTATTAGTAGACTTACAGGAGATATACAAACGTAATACGTAAGGTAGACCGAGTATATTCTCTTTTATATGCAATATACAGTATATATATGATAATATAAATATACTAAGAAAATATTAGATATGACTATCACATTTATCACATTTCAATTATATTCCTAGTATGGAGGAGAATATTGTAGTTTTTTCTTGTATAAACAAACTATTTTAAGATTTGATTTAATTGATATTTGAATATATAATTCAATTTATAAATATGATTATATTAAAAACAAATTATAATTCACACAACAATTGTTTACATTACAATTAATTATTACCAGTACATTATTTTTTTCCCAAAAGGACAGAAAAATGTCATTGTAAGTAGATCTTTTTTTTCCGATCTCCTCGAAGTGAAACTTTTGGAGAACCTCCAATAAACAAAATTAATCAAATTAAAATAATAATTAAAAGTAACTTAATATACATAATTATGTTCACTAATTAAAACATCCACATTTATTTTGATGTAATTACTTGTGTACCTAAATTGATTTTAAAAAATAGTTTAACTAAGAAAATTAATTTAATTTGAGATACGTAGCTCAAATTATATTTTATTTTGTTAGTTTTGTAACATTCATTTCGTTTTTTTTTGTTGTAGTTTTTTAAAAGGCGTAACGAATTAGACAAAATATCACTAGTTTTCTAAACTAACTTAATATTTTTCTGGAAAATTTTTGTATTTTCATAAAATATTTTCAGCTGCCACGAAGAATTTATTTTAATCAAAAAGTAAGTAAGTATAATATTTTTCTGAACCATTAATTATTTTTGTATTTTCATAAAATATTTTCAGCTGCAACGAAGAATTTATTTTAATCAAAAAGTAAGTAAGTATAATATTTTTCTGAACCATTATTTAATTTTTGTATTTTCATAAAATACCAAATTATTTAATATATTTAGCTTTAATATATTAATTTAAAAATAACTTACACGCATATTCGGTATATTGATGCACTCGGTGACACACACTTTAAATCGTCTCGCGTAGACCCCGCTGCACCGTCCGCTTATAAATATAAGACCCCACCATGCTATTATGCACCTGTTGCACCTGCGAATAACGTTGCCTGCAGTATGAACCATTTTATAAGTTTCATCAATTCGGCCCATTTTTATATATATAACTAGCTGGCGCCCGCGACTTCGTCCGCGTTGAAAAAGAAAAAAGTAGCCTATCCTGTGTCCTGTACGTCTAAATGTTTATATACCAAGTTTCATGAAAATCAGTTAATTCGTTTAAGAGTTTTATGGAGGAATATATACATACATACATACATACAGAAAAAAATTCTAAAAATGGTCAATTTAGTTTTAGTATCATGTATAGAGCCTATAAACAAGATATCTCTGAAAACAAAGTAACTTACTCCATGACCAACCCTTACAGATTTATTATTAGTATTGATGAATACTAAGGATAGATAAATAATCGCTTACGTCACTAATAAGCACTAACTAAGTAAAAGTTTATAAGTGAAAATAACCATTTACCATCAGACAAACCGACTGTTTGTCGGTTTTATATACGAGTACATATTATATAGTAAAATATTGTATTATAATAAATACGTTGTACTAATGTTTCTGAGGTCATAGAAAGAGTTTTTAGTTTTTTGTCTGTTTGTCGATGCGTGTGCACGCGAATCTCAGAAACGGCTTTTAAATGCAGTTTAAATGCAGTTGTCACTGATGTATTGACAATTACCTAGCTGTATTAAACAATAGGATATTTATTATCCTGGAAAAATATTAGGTTCCTATGGGAGTTTCAAAAAACAATCTAAAGGCACCAGCAAACGTTTTAGCAAACGTTCTTTCTTAATAATGTACAAATGCATTTGCAACATTATTTCAGGCAACTCAAAAATAAGTCGGTTAATTATAGAGTTAATACATATTTCACTAACAAATCAAAGGAAAGATTTATTATGACCAGTACTCGTACGACGGGAACAAGTATGATTTGATCAAACTTCAAACTAACCGTAAATCATGTGTCATGTATGTAATGACTCGTGTGTAGGTACAGTCGGACATGAAAGTATCTCGCCTAGGGCGGAAATAAAAGAGACAGTCAAGGGATAACCTTAGGCATTATGAAAAAAAATTATAACAAATTCATACAAATACAATAGCGATAGTCAGAGTTGAAAGAGATCATAGAACTATTCATCATCGCTTTTTTCTATTATTGTATTTACTTCCTGATCATTTTTATATTAGTGAAGACTTTGTATTAATTTCTTTACTTTTGATCTTTCTTAAATAACTTGACTTTGCCAGCGACTTCATAAACGACTTCATTTATAGAAATTTAATTATATGTGTTTTTCATTGAAAAAATATCTAACTGATAGTGAAAACTACATCAAAATGCGATGCGTGGTTTAGTATTTAGCAGAATGTGACTTCAATTTATACTATACTAGCTGGCGCCCGCGACTTCGTCCGCGTTGAAAAAGAAAAAGTAGCCTATCCTGTGTCCTGTATGTCTAAATGTTCATATACCAAGTTTCATGAAAATCAGTATCAAACACACACTCACACACACACATATAGAATACCTACACTTACAGATTTATTATTAGTATTGATGAATAAAGAAAGTTAATATATACATTGCCCTACTGTCGACTTAAGTACCTACGAATTTAAATGTGTAGTTAATTTCCACAAATTAATGCAGTACTGAATACAATGAGCTTTAAAGTCTTTCAAATTATCAAAAATACACCTACCTACGCCACAACCACGTGACTCCTCTTTATAATTCATTAGTAAGAGAATATATCAAAATAAATGGCCAATGTTGCATTCGTAGTGACGAAATTTGTGCTCAATTGGCGCGTAGGTGTGCATTCGAGACGCGTGGTGCATTCGTGGCTAGATCAAGGCGCATTAGGGCAAATTCAGTTCGCTTATACCAGAGCTTTATGATGGTTTTATTGAGTAACCATTTAATATCGTAAAGCAAATTTCATTTAGACTTACGTAGGTACCACATGTTATTTTACAAATGTATCCTTGAAGTTCTGAATTGCTTGTGAATTCTGGTGTGCCAGTTATTTTATAATCATTAGATCGATGGTTTTACTATTTAAATATTTCCAATTTAAATAACGTCAGATACAATTTATACTCGTAAATGCGAAAGTTTGTGAATTAGGGTGTTCTTGCAAAAACTACTGAACACCCTTACTAATATTATAAATGTGAGTTTGTTTGTTGCGCTTTCAAGCAAAAACTACTTAACTGATCACCATGAAATTTTGCATTTTTGCACACCTACCTACGCCACAACCACGTGACTCCTCTTTATAATTCATTAGTAAGAGAATATATCAAAATAAATGGCCAATGTTGCATTCGTAGTGACGAAATTTGTGCTCAATTGGCGCGTAGGTGTGCATTCGAGACGCGTGGTGCATTCGTGGCTAGATCAAGGCGCATTAGGGCAAATTCAGTTCGCTTATACCAGAGCTTTATGATGGTTTTATTGAGTAACCATTTAATATCGTAAAGCAAATTTCATTTAGACTTACGTAGGTACCACATGTTATTTTACAAATGTATCCTTGAAGTTCTGAATTGCTTGTGAATTCTGGTGTGCCAGTTATTTTATAATCATTAGATCGATGGTTTTACTATTTAAATATTTCCAATTTAAATAACGTCAGATACAATTTATACTCGTAAATGCGAAAGTTTGTGAATTAGGGTGTTCTTGCAAAAACTACTGAACACCCTTACTAATATTATAAATGTGAGTTTGTTTGTTGCGCTTTCAAGCAAAAACTACTTAACTGATCACCATGAAATTTTGCATACACGTTGTCTGGGACACCAAAAAGGACATAGGGTATATTTTTAAAAGTTACGCGGGCGAAGTCGCGGGCAGCAGCTTGTATTTAATAGCTAAATTTAAAAAAAAAACGCCAATAAAGTCTCAGGCAAAATCTATTATTATTATATAAATAATACATGTAGCAAGTATATGTGTGTGTGGATGTTTGTTACTCTTTCATGCAGACTGCATGAGGACAAAATACTTTTAACGGTAACGTCTAGAATAATCCAGAATATTGGGCCATACAAGCCCAATACATAGACATTATAAGGACAGGGATTATGTATATAGTTATATCGGTTGGATAATTTTGCTTCTTCAACACTCAGATTTAATATCGTTTCAAATTCAGCAGTTACTGGCGTATTACCCTAACAAATCTTAAATAATCGACGGTTCATCTGTTAGAGATCGTGCAACTTCTGAATGACTTGACCGAGTGCGGTAATATATTCCCACAATATGCGTGTTTGAGTCAAGGGTTAACGGTAACGTCTAGAATAATCCAGAATATTGGGCCATACAAGCCCAATACATAGACATTATAAGGACAGGGATTATGTATATAGTTATATCGGTTGGATAATTTTGCTTCTTCAACACTCAGATTTAATATCGTTTCAAATTCAGCAGTTACTGGCGTATTACCCTAACAAATCTTAAATAATCGACGGTTCATCTGTTAGAGATCGTGCAACTTCTGAATGACTTGACCGAGTGCGGTAATATATTCCCACAATATGCGTGTTTGAGATTTCCAGACGATGGTTCATAAATATGCTGAGATCTAAATGCAGCGAATCTAAACAAATCAAACTCGTGGTACCTCGTACTATCGGAAATATAATGCTATTGTTGGTATAAAATAATCCAATTCAAATATAAAATTGGCACATCATCACAGTCATTAACGTGAAAAATTATTGAAACTGTTTAAGGCAACTTAGATGACCTTTTTTTCAGCCTTTCCTTCCACCTGAAACATAATGGAGTTTTTGTATCGAGTTAGTCAACTTGCGTGTAATTAACTCGCGCGCAAGTATATAAGTATATATACTTAACAGAAACAAAGCCCAAGTGTACCTACATTATAATAATAACTATCTTAACTAATATTATAAAGCTTTAAACCATCAAACAAACTAATGTTAGTTTGCTTGTTTGATGATTTAACGCTTTCACGCCTCTACTTAACTGATCATCATGAAATTTTGTCCTTTTTTCCTGAAAAAAGTACTGTCCCTGATAGATCAACTAAAAATAAAATTAAAAACTTCACTTCTACCAAAAATATATGACAGGCTACCCAGTTATATAAGAAATTTAAGAAAGAATTATAGGTAACAAAAATGTTAAGTACTAGCTCAAAAGAATTTACACTACTCCAATCAGTTAGTAGGTAATTGAACATGTCTGGACTCTAGTAATACTTTACGAACATCATAGACGTGCAGAGATTGACTTGAAAGATATTATAACCAACCTGTTTCAGAAACAAGTTAGGCCCTTTCATTTTCATTATTATACAATTATAACAATGGACCTTCATCTAATGTTAGGTAATTCCTGCGGAGGATAATAAATATATTAGATCTTCGTAATCTTCGTATATACGTTATGTCATACTTATTACAAACTCTCTCTATATTCTCCAGAATTACTGTTATAATTTGAGGATTTCCTTATTTCGAAGGATTAAGAAAATCAAGAAAATGAAACTAAATCTTTTCAGCACTAGTGCCATCGGCTGTATAGGAACTTCGATGCATTGACTGATAATCATATTATAATTTTTTATGAATTAATGCATTAATGGAAATGTCATTCCTTTTTTATTAACTCAAGGTGTATTTTCAATCGACTTCCAAAAAAGGAGGAGGTTCTCAATTCGACTGTATTTTTTTTAATGTTTGTTACCTCATAACTTTCGACTGGGTGAACCTATTTTGATGATTCTTTTTTATTTGAAAGCTGGTGCTTCCCGTGTGGTCCCATTTCAATATGGTCCAGTTCTGACAATGACATCCATGATAAATCGGTTTGAAGTCGGTTTTTTTTTATTAAAAAAAGTTATTATTTTCAATGGTACTTGCGCGCGAATACGTAAGGGCCATAGGAACTAATTCGTCGGAAATTAATCAAGTTACGCTAGATAAAATTTAAAAAGCCATAAAATACAACTTCGACACTTGGTATCCAATAAAAAACATAACACGAACCTGATTACAGGTAACTTGGTAATACCAGTTATAAAATCCCAACTATCTCGCTTAGACGGATGGAAGGCGACGTATGAGTACCTCACAGGTATCAAATATTTACCAATCAAATTAATTATTTTGCCATGTAAAAAATTGCCGACTGTCAAGAAATAACTAAACCAAATACCTTCACAATAATTGGATCAATAACTGCTATATGGGAACGTACAAGTGATTACTTACTTATCGGGAAATACATAACTAGGCTCCGGCTTAACGAATGTATCCAACGATTAATCTAAGAACTGATTAGCACAATTGGGCATGTAGTGGGTTGCCGCTAGATGATTATTTGTCGTATAAAAACAAAACCATAGAACGTCTAAGTGTAATGATTGCTACAAAAAAATTACTAAATCGTTATGGCAATCTGGCAATCTAAATTGTATCTCAGGAACTGTCAGGTCTATGTAGACCAAATTTATCTCATTTTTGGAAATTCAATAACTTACAAGATAACTTTTACCATTTCTTAGTGGTCAAAATTGTTAAAAATTAAAAACAACTGTAAAACCTAATTTTTTTTTAAATTTCGCAAACCTTTGAATAGCCGTATCTTTAAAACCTTATCATTTGGTCTACCAAGACTAAATTATTCTTATTCAATTGAAAATTTATTATAATTAGAAAGTGTATATAGTGACTTTTGTCGTAATAATTGGTAGTAAAAATCGACAAAAAACTGTAAAAAAAATCCTAATGCAGTCTTAAGTTTGTTTCAATTTGTTTAGCGATGCAGTCTGAATTTGTTAAAGGGTTTAACTTGAAGCACATTTTAAAGGTCGAAATAACTTCTCTAAATGACATCCGACCGCAGAGTGAACGGCCCTACCGGTTTCTAAGATCACACTACATCCTACAACCTTTAGACCTAACCACAATTACATAAGTTGATATCCTTGAAAAAAAAATATATGAAAAATTACAATTTTGTGGTCACAAAATATGTACTTAAGTACAAAAGAGTTGACACCTGGGTTCGTTTCAATGATCTAGTTTTTCGCCACTGGGCTTTCACTGCTATATTATTTAGTAACGTTTTATAGAGACACAAAAATATCTAAAAACGACAGAAAAATATAATTTTTTTAATATTAGCAAAGCACAGCAGGCAAGTTATAACACGCTGTGATTCTATAATGACACAATTGTATTTCATACCATTGAAAACCATTAGCAATAAAGCACTAACCGTGAGATTTTTAAGGTATTTACTCGAGGTAGGAAGACAAATAGACAATAGCTTAAGTCCCCACGAGATAATCAACTCAAACAAGATCCATGTTTTAGGTTACAACATCGCACAAAGTTAGGTAACAATACGTAATGACAATTTCTGTGCAGCTATACAATATTGCTACTGGCGATTAACTGTTTAAAGAATTACTCAGATGGGTAATAAAAACTCGAATTTATTACATGCCACTAGAACATTACTCTCAATTATAACGAAATAAGTCGTCAGTGAATCGGCAAACATCCAGATTTTTCTGTCAAAGCTATTTAATCCATAAGCTCATTGCATAACTCCGACAAAAATGTTAATAAACAACATCTAAGTCAGATCAAAGACCACCATTATACATAGACATTGACATTGAAGCGTTCTCTAGTAACCTACTTTTCGTTTTAGATTTAGAAAATTTATGGATCCACGTTTGGCGTTTACGCTGTAAAGTCTTGCGGTGGACATGATGACAGACAACACAACGAAGGTAGCAGGACCGCAGTATTTGTGTCCGTATAATAAAGCTTTGGTTTCCTAGGATAGCGGTGCCGTCATATAGCGGCCGTAATACAGCGGTGAATGACGTCACTATAACGTTGTCCATGTAAACAAAATGGTACGGTTTCCTAGAAAGCGCTAATTGACACCGTAACGTCAAAAAGCGGTGCCGCCATTTGCATGACGTACGTCTTGTCGGTTCTGAACGTTTTTATTGATAGCGGTGAAGCTGTTTTTAATATACAGATACGAAAAGATGACAGATGGTGTGATAGCTGCCGCTATCCTAGGAAACCAAAGCTTAAGAGTTGGGTTCGTAAATAAAGACTTAATTCTTTTGCACGTTAGTAAGACTACCTTTGCGTTTTACAATTGGTTTTACATTGGACAAACGTTGACTCAAATTTCAAAGAACGTACCATAGGTCTTCTTTGAAAGACAATTTTCTTCGTGTACAAGACAATTTAAAACCCAGTCTGATTTTACTGAACTATCACGTTACGAATGTAGAAACAATTAATATATTCATTATTTTCAAGAATTGAAAAAATGTTTGAATGAAACTATTTTTAACAGTACTCCGTAAATCTTCTGCAGACATTAACATATTACTTGAATAACAAACACTGATCTCTAAAGTATTTACATAAACATCCTCTTGCAAATTATACACTGTAGCTGTGCTAGTGGTTACGTGTAGCTTCCAAAATACTCGTACCTTAAATCGGCCAATTTGGAGCACCGCATCTTGTGTGCGCCCGCGCCGCCCGTCGATATGGCTGAAAGTTCGTTTATTTATTTATTTTTAACAACAATCTGATCTTCCGCGGCTTCTCACCTTAGTATCAATATAGCCACCGGTTTGAAGACATCCCAATTTTATTGGTAAAAAGTAAATATATGCGTTGTAAATCACGCTATCACTTCTGCTACATGGACTTCGGATGCCATGACAAGGATTCCGGAGAAGTGGAGTGCTACCTCGAAATACGTAAATACTTTTACTGTTCCCGAAGACGTTGATTTATATTCTTTCGTATTGTTGTTTAACATCGCATTGTAATTGATATTTTTAGTTGGGATCAGCGTTGTTTTTGGGTCGTGTAAACAGGCCGGTTCTTCTGACAGTAAGTTAGTTCGGATGTCAGCGCAGTGTGTGATTGTAAGCCGAGTTAAACACTGTTATGAGAGCCTTACTTTATTGCTGTAAATATTATAAAGTATTTGCGTTGCCTAGTTAGTTTGTATTCAGAATGCGCACAGAACTGCGAACTGTGAGCACAAGACGCGATAATGTACCGAGCCGTAAGTAAATGCGAACGCTGATCGGGTTTAGATAGAATTCAAAAGATAAACCAGGACTAATTTTGACGGTTTGATAATTTTAGATTCCGATACGGGAACTTTTTGTGCTATCACGATACAAATGCGTAAGTAGGAACGTTAGGTGACATGCTACATAATATGTTTTTTTACTAATTATGTTCTTTTTTGTTTTTTGCTACAGCAAATCCTGAGGCAGCTGGGTGTGTGGAGAGGTTCGCTACATTCCTATCTCTGTTACTTGTCATCATAACATTCCCCTTCTCGTTATTCGAGTGTTTTAAGGTCAGTATTAATAAAATAAATAAATTAAATAAAAATTAAACATAGGGAGACAACGCTCCAATCATGATAGGTGTGTGGGGTTTGTGCCTTTTATTTAGAACTAGCTGTGTACAGCGGTTTCGCCTGTTGTTTAATTTAATTTACCCAATTGACATCTCGGCGGTTCTCGGCTATGATAGACACAATGCGTCGCATGTCATCGTCCACATGTCACTATGACTTCGTTTTTGTTTAGTGTTGTTTTTTTTTTGCTCCGCTTCTAAACCTTCGTTAAGAATTGTGTTATCAACTCAATTTTATTGTTAAGTTCGTCTGGTTCATTTTTAATTAGAGTTTAGTGCGTTCAACCAGCCAACCGAACAAACTCTTCAGCTATTTTATATTAGTTTAGATTATTATAATTTATAACTTTCCCTAAATTACCTTTGTGCACCGATGTTATAACTGCTTTTGGTATCATATTTATAATCTGATATCCTTATAGGTATTTAAATTTGATTAATAATTTGGTTTTTAGGTAGTGCAAGAATTTGAACGAGCCGTCATCTTCCGATTAGGACGAGTAAGGAAAGGTGGCGCGAGAGGACCCGGATTATTTTTCGTGCTACCCTGTATCGACACATATAGAAAAGTAGATTTAAGGACAGTCTCTTTTGATGTCCCACCACAAGAGGTATTTTTTTTATTTAAATTAAAATTTCTTTTATTGTTAGTAATAAAAATTACTAGCTTTTCACGCTACTTCATCCGCATATCTTTATTAGTTTAAATAAAGAAGTTATTCTAATGTATAAATTATATTACTCTAAAGTTACATCAAAATTCGTTCAGCAGTTTTTTTGTGAAAGAGATACATACATACATCCATCCACACAAATTTCATATTTATAGTTAATTATCAAAGATTAATGCCAACGTCAACTATTATTTATACACTGGATGACTTCTAAAATCACATTCTAAAATCAGTCAATAATAAATAACATATTTATAATATTTAAGATATTTATTTCAGCAAATTAGCCTAAAAAATAATATTTTCAAAAATGTTTTTCGTATGTTTACACATAATCATCAATACTAATAATAAATCTGTAAGTGTAGGTATTGTATGTATGTATGTTCCTCCATAACTCTTAAACGAATTAACTGATTTTCATGAAACTTGGTATATAAACATTTAGACGTAGGGGACACAGGATAGGCTACTTTTTTCTTTTTCAACGCGGACGAAGTCGCGGGCGCCAGCTAGTTGAGAATAATTTCCTAAATAATTATCAATCCCTTCTTGAATACACGTTTAATTAACCTTTGCAAATAAACATAATTTCAAAACTTGAGTTTCTATGCAAGATTGATGATAAAATTAAACACGTGGTGTCTATTTGAAGCAGCGTTCGTTGAACGATTGTAAAATGTGATTGTATAATAATTAATTGTTGATTCATTCATTCATTAGTTAAAGGGAATTAATGGCCATTTCCTTTGTGTTTTTGACTAAGACAGATTTTGCAATTATCTTTATATGATAACTTATAATAATATATAAGTAACTTTTTGCACAGCGTATAATTGCACAATATCTTAACCAATAATATAAATGCGAAAGTGAGTTTGTTTGTTACGCTTTAACTACTGATCATCATCATCATCGTCATCATGAAATAATCTTAACTGATCATCACAACAAAACAGTATACCTATTCAAAAGAACGTGCAGTTTTTAACTTTTTAATACTAACTTACAATTAAAACTTACAATTAAGTTATTATATATTTACATATTATACAGTATAAAGCTTCGGTCTCCTCGTTGCATGGCAATGCTAATCTGTATATCGCTCTCTATCTCGCCGGTTATGTCTACCAAACGATTTTCGAACCTAATGGATAGAAAAAAATAATAATAATTTCCATGGTGTCAAAGGCTTTGATGCACTATTCAGTTTTTTTAGTATGTAATACATTGTACACGAATATACAATAAAAATGCATCACCACCATCAAACTACTACAACATGGAACACGCGTGCCATACAAAACACTACGAATTTTATGGAACATTTGAAAGTGACATATGCGTAGAGCATGAACTGTCATTTAAAACAAAACAAACATAATAATAAGTAAGTAATTTAAAGAAAATGTGACTTAGTAGAAGTTGATCGTTACTACCTTTTACCATTGACGCGTGAAGGCAAGAGTCCGCCATGATTCTGTTATAGGCGTTCTTTTTATGTGCCGCTTTGGCATTTGTGACGCAAATTCCATTGTAGTATGTCGATGATCACCACACAAAATCAGGAGTGCCTTAAAACAATTAACCCAATGAGTCTGACCATCGATTTTAGTTAATGATATCCCCCAAATATAGCTCACTAGACAAATACGGCAGTGTTTTTATTTTTTTGATATCTTAAAAAATGACCGAGTTATAAGCGTTCTAAGTACGCGCGCCACCCAAATTTTTTAATACTACTCGCGAACGTTGATGACGTCACAAGGGCCGATTCTAGATGCAAGAAAGAGAGATTTGCATGTTTGTAATTAATTAACTCAAAAACTACTGGACCGATTTTAAAAATTCTTTCACCTATAAAAAGCTACGTTATCAGCGAATAACATAGGCTATATTTAATAAAGTTACGCGAGCGAAGTCGCGTGCAACAGCTGGTAATATTATAAAGAGAGTAGATTTCTATTTTTGTTTGTAATTAATTAACTCAAAAACTACTGGACCGATTTTAAAAAATTTTTCACCTATAAAAAGCTACGTTATCAGCGAATAACATTGGGTATATTTTATAAAGTTACGCGGGCGAAGTCACGTGCAACAGCTGGTAATATCATAAAGAGAGTAGATTTTTATTTTTGTTTGTAATTAATTAACTCAAAAACTACTGGACCGATTTTAAAAATTCTTTCACCTATAAAAAGCTACGTTATCAGCGAATAACATAGACTATAAAATTAAGGGGACGAAGTCGCGTGAAAACAGCAAGTTGATTATAAATTATAAAAATATTCTTAAAATGATTCTTGAGCGGGACTTACGACAAAGATTTCCTCAATACTTTCTGAAGTTATCAGGTTCGGAATAAAAATACGTCAAAATTTTTAAAAATTTCAAAATGGTACAAAAAGTACAAAAAGTCCAGTGCTTATTATAGGTCAGTGGCGCCGGAGCATTTAAAAATTTAAATAATGACTGTTACTTTTGCCATATAATAATAAAAAATACTAATAATTTGTACAGAATATATAGTGCCTATATATTATGTACAAATTCAACCATCCACACACCTTCTAAATTATTTTTCCTAGTGCCAATGGATACGAAAAGACGTAAAAAGTGGATGACCATGAAGTCCGTCACACACGTATTTTATTTTAGTGTGTGTAAGACATCGTCAATTTTCTCCCTTTAAAAAATATACTTACCTGCCTAGTATACTAACAAAAATACCTATTACACTCTTTATGATATGAGGATGACTTACAACCAAGTATATGCTTGCAAAGTAAAGTTGCAAACCGCAACCTAGCTGATACAACAAAACGTACATTTACATTTTGTGTCATCGAGAGACAGTTAAAACAAATGAATGATCTGTAGTACAGAAACATAGACAAAAAGAACTGACCCGCAAGATACCTCTTCATTAAGATATTCCGAACCCGATAACTTCAGAAAGTATTGAGGAAATCTTTGTCGTAAGTCCCGCTCAAGAATCATTTTAAGAATATTTTTATAATTTATAAACAACTTGCTGTTTTCACGCGACTTCGTCTGCGCAACTTTATAAAATATGGCTTGAGTTACTCGCTGATAACGTAGCTTTCTATAGGAGAAATAATTTTTAAAATCGGTCTAGTAGTTTTTAAGTTTAATCATTATACTCGTAAACAAAAATAGAAATCTACTCTCTCTATAATGTTACCAGCTGTTGCACGCGACTTCGCCCGCGTATCTTTATAAAATATGGCCTATATTATTCGCTGATAACGTAGCTTTCTATAGGTGAAAGAATTTTTAAAATCGGTTCAGTAGTTTTTGAGTTAATTAATTACAAAATACAAATCTATCTTTTTACTATGAATTTGCGTCTAGCATCGGCCCTTGTGACGTCATCCACTTAGCACGGGCGAACTTGAAAATTTGAATAGCGACCGAAGTTTCGGTGTCAATAACTTCGGAAATACTGCATCGATTTTGATGGAACAAAAACTATTCACATGTACATAACCATAGCTCTGATATTATGTGTGTTTTATAGTCATTTTCAAACCCATCGGTCAGACCCATTGTCAGCCCTGAAATCGTAGATTAATTGACGGAGCTATAAACTATCAATCAAAGCTTTACGACACGCAAAACAATTGTTCTGCGTAATCCAATTGTCTGTGTAAACTCCACAGCCAACTGTTAAGCTATTTTTAAATACATATTAAAATTGAGAATGTTCAAACATTATAAGTATTGTTCTTTAAAACAATACACGATTTGTTTAAAGGATTTGTCTAATTGTGCTGTGAGAGTTCTGTGATACTTTCTGTGCGATAGCTACTCGTATGTCATGTAGGTACTTGAATTATGGGATGTATCTTTTAAGACAAACATATATGTATTAAATAATTATAGGTTTAATGTTTATAATCTAACCAATGTTTCATACTTTAATAATTTATTTATTAAAGTAAGGAAAATCTCAAAATTCTATAACATCCATTGGGTGGTTTAGAAGACAGAGGCATATAGATTACAACCAATAATCAAAGCAGGATTATATTTAAGAGAAATATTTCGAACTTCTTTCTTAAGCTCGAGTTTATTTTAAGAACTATTGGGGAATATTTTTCTTTATTTTATCAAGTACTAGCTGGTGCCAGCGACTTCGTCCGCGTAACTTTGTAAATTACATATTAAAACTTTCCTCGAGAACCACTCTATCCATTGGTGAAAACAGCTTGAAAATCGGTGCAGTAGTTTTTGAGTTTATCGCGAACAGACATACATACAGACAAGGCGGAAGACTTTGTTTTGCTCATATTGTTATTTGAATGTTAAAAACTACGCATCGCTGCTTAAAACTAAAGGGCCACAAATCAAAATTATACTTTTTACAGGAGAGCTAATCTAAAAAAATAATATTATTTGTCTATTTTTTTCTTATTAGATATATATATTAAATATAGTTTATTAAAAATATATGCATATTATACATCGTTAGAAGCGTATTTTTAAGAAGCATTAAATGTTTTAAGTACTTTTATAATAAACTGAATACTAGAAGAGATATAAATAAGCATATAAATTACTTTTGAATATATAAAAAATATCAAAATATACTAAATATGGAGTAACACAACCGTAAGTTTTTGGATTTTTTTGTTTTATGGCCCTTTAGTTTTTAAGCAGCGATATATTAGCTACCACTGCTCTTGAATAAATTATTAATTATATTTTAATCAAGAGATCTAAATAGACAAATTGAAGTAAATACTTCACAGAGTCGCGTTTATTTTGAAATGTCTAAAACAATGTATGGCCGCTAGCAGACAACTAGCAGATTTGACCTCGTTTGTCTGCCGGCAGGCCATTCCTGTCGATTAATGCTTTGGCAGTAAAATCAGTTGAATTCTCTGATTCCAGTTAATTTGTAATAAAGACTCTCCAAGCCTGTAGTTTCGTGCGTGCTAACCCAATTCAAACCACATTGAATAATCATAAATTTATGAATTATCTCTATGTCTTATACTTAAAATTTATGTTATTCTGATTATTTGCAATTTATGATTGAATATTTACTTACAGCGCATATGAGCTTTTAATAATATATCGCAAAATGTTTTATTAATTGTATTATTTGTAAAATAATATTCCATTTTATATAGAAAACTGACTGAACCCGCTTTGTTGCGGAATGCGCGTGGGGCGACCGCCCTTTTTGTCAAAAACCGTGATAACTCAGGCAAATATAAACAAGATATACATTAATTACACACATAAACCATCTGATTGTATCGATGGTAAAGGAATTCCTCTTACCATCGATACAACCATACCATAGAACAAAATCCGTTCTCAACTTTCTGAGATTAGCTCATACATACAGACAGACAGACAAAGAATATTGTATCTATAAGTGAATTTTTTTATTAGGTTATCTATTTACTCACCATGCACAATACATAATCACTACTGTTATTATGTAATTATACCTGTAAATTTCCTTAGAATAAAATAAATAAAATAATACTACCACCTTTGCGTGGTTTATCCACGCAAAGGTTTTTAATAAGGTTTTCAAAAATAAAAAAAGCAATAAACGAAAAGAGTTTATTCAAACACAATTTGTAGATCAATAAATAAACGTTATAAAAGAAACACATACTTATTTAGGTAATAGTTTGTTACTATCGCATCAAATCAAATCAAAATATTTATTTATCAATTAGGTTTCTTCAAGAAACTCTAGAATCGTTATTATAAATTTAAATTTACCAGGGTATCGGAAATAAAGCCAAGATACTATTCTACTCGTATTTGTCATCTTTAAAATACAAAATTACAAAGACTGGGCGAGTCGCTAGAGACAATAAATAATAAACATTATATTAAAAAATAGAAAACGTAACTAAACGTATCTTATTAACGGATTTAATAATATATCCGCTGGATTATAGTTAATGTGGCTAAACTGAGGACAGGTAAGTTAACCGAGACGCCTCTGACGTTACATCCACGAATGGGATGACATTTGCTGGTTCAAATGTCGTGGGAAGCGTGTATGGTTGCCAAGCGCCTGTCTCCCTGAACCGCACGAATGCCAATTAAATAAGCACGTCGCGCTTATATATTTAATTTATCAAAGATTGATACTTTAATTCATTTACTGTGATTGCGATTCTATGATTTAAATAATTCATTAAGTAAAAATTTGTATATATATTGTATAATGTACGAAGGATACTTTTAAAACTTGCTTTTTAAACTGATTCTCTAAAATAATAATGTAGTTAAACAACTTGAAAATTTTAATAGTATTTTATATTAAAATCTTCAAGTAATGCAGCCAGCATGCTTCCCTGCCTAGGGGACCGAAGCTTTATACTTCATAATAGTTATGTAAATGTTATATAAATTTTGTTTAGCCCTAAGTATAGTTATTATATTGTATCTAAGAAAAGTGCATGAAGAAGCTACATAAACCGGAATTTGTTCAAAAATCTTACGCTGCACGCAACAACTAATATAATTAAAAAAATATCAAAACTATACCAAAAACATACATGAATTGAATAGTCTTATTACTAGTGTATGTATGTGAAAAAATCCTGCATCTCTGAATAACATTTTGCCAATCTAACTTTATAGGTGTTGACCAGAGATTCAGTGACCGTCGCCGTTGACGCCGTAGTGTACTACAGAATCAAAGAGCCGTTAAACGCCGTTGTCAAAGTTGCTGATTATAGGTAGGTACAACCTAAGGCCTTTTTTTATATTAAGGTCGACAGACAGGCTGACAGTCAACTTGATGGTACGTGGCTACAGTCGCCTATAACACAAGCAACGCCATAAGTGCTACAAGTGCGCTGCCAACCACAGAAGGATTAAGGATAAGAGATAAGGAAGGGATGGGGTAATGGGTTCTGGCATCGCTTACTTACTCAGCGAAACACAACAGCACAAATGCTATTATTTCACGGTGGTATTCTGCCTTTAGTCTTTAACTTAATTTTATTTTTGATGCAGTGAAGATTGTGTGATCAAAGTTATATTAAAGATCACAACAACAAAGAGATATTGGTTATTTTTAAATTTAATAATTGAAATACAAGTATAAAATTGTGTGCTTTCAATGTTATCGAAACTATACACATATTTACTCTTGTTTAATATAGATAAAATTTAATACAAAAGGCTTATCGCATAAAACCTTGCAGACAGATTTATCTACAGTGTCTACTCAATAGAAAAATGGTTCTTTTTTTAGAACATTTATTTTTGTGAAATTCAATAGTTAATTTTATCATGTCACATTTTTTTTATTTATAAATTTATATTAGTTAAAAAAAGCTTATGGCATAAAATACAGATCTACAGTATACTTTTTTATATTTGTTCAATAAATGCAATGTAGAAGACAATAATTTTTGTTAAAGGTTATTTAATCTTATCTTAACATAAATATTCAAAAAATTGTAACAATGTAGTCTGTTTCTATATATTTTTTGTTGTAGTGCATCTACAAGACTTCTAGCGGCAACGACCTTACGAAACGTGCTCGGCATGAGGGACCTGGCCCAGCTACTATCAGATCGGGAGGCCATCAGCCACATGATGCAGGCTAATCTCGACGAGGCCACTGACCCTTGGGGCGTGGAAGTTGAACGAGTTGAAATGTAATATACTCTCATCTAATTGTGGTTTAATATGCTTCTGTTTTTACTAATTCTTTCACCCTCTATAATACTGTGAAGTAATCAAGATATTTTGGTTAATTATGTACCTACTTTTCATCCATACGTTCCATAGATACATACTTTTAGCCTCGACTTGTTAGATCGGTTTTAATATCGGTTACACCAAAGGTGAACTTAGAAATTGGAATATCTACCTCTACCTTTAAGTAAAATTATATATTGACTGTACAGTTAGTACAGTCGTAAGTGGTAATAGTACTTAACTAATAGTTATCTATATCTATCTATCTATCTATATCATCAATACTACATAATAATAAATCTGTAAGTGTATGTATGTTCCTCCATAACTCTTAAATGAATTAACTGATTTTCATGGATAGGCTACTTTTTTCGTTTTCAACGCAGACGAAGTCGCGGGCACCAGCTAGTTTAAAAAATAAAGTTACTGTCTTCCTTTCTCTGCTAACTTACTATAAACTACCCAATGGATTTAGATACGGTTTTCACTAATTAAAAGAGTCATAAACGAGAAGAAGGCTTTGTGTTATAATTTGTAGAAAAACTTTTTGTTTAAATATTGATCGTAAATTGGACTTTATTATCATTAAAAATCTTCCTAAACAACCATATTATCTCCTAAATACAACCGAGAGTTATACGAGTATGAGTAATTATATATTTACTTACCTTTAGGGTTTGACAAAACATTATTTGTGAACTAGATTCTGATATAAATAAAAGTTCTAAAATTTCATTATCCTTTTTTCAAACAATGAACAATGTCTCTCTCGACTGACTTATTTAATAAAAATATATTTATATATAATTAGTTATTTTAAACAATGTCTTATATTAGAAAAGACGTGAGACTGCCAGTTCAACTGCAGCGAGCAATGGCAGCTGAAGCAGAAGCAGACAGAGAGGCTCGAGCTAAAATCATCGCAGCCGAAGGTGAAATTAAGGCATCGAAAGCATTGAGGGAAGCTTCACTTGTCATGGTTGATAATCCCATGGCGCTTCAAGTAAGATAATTTATTCATGAAATAACAGTAAGTGTGCTGTCTTTGTGTTCGGTTGCCTAAGCACAGTCTTATGATATCTAATAGGCATTACATATTCGAACCAAAAATATTGGATAATGGACACTCACCGAAACACAACATCACACATGCTGTTTTTTCATGATGGTCTTCTATAAGGGGGTGGTTTGTGGTGTCTATTTTATGAAATAAGTTATGAGGAGATAATGTATGTACTTATTTTTCTGCTTATTTTTATGCCTATTTTTATACTTATTCGTGTCCGAAACACAAAAGCATAATATGCGCTGCCGCTACACACACAGGCTGATGCCCAGTTTGACTGCGAATGTAATAATCAATACCATATCAATACCTAAATAATTACGATGTCAATGAAGGATGACGTAAAAACATGTTTTCACAAATAATTTAACCATAAATGTAGTGTTTTTTTCATTTCAGTTGCGGTACCTTCAATCACTGAATACCATATCCGCAGAAAAAAATTCTACAATAATATTCCCATTCCCCATGGACTTCCTAAAGACGTTTTTGGGTGCGCCTGTTCCAAGCACTTCGCACGCTTTGCCTGTGTAAAATAAGACAGTGCTGCAGTTCTATCACAAGAAACAAGGAGACATTGTTATGGGAAGGACGAGAAATTAATTTTAAATTACTTTTCTTCTTTAGCATTCACTATTCCCGCTAGACACAGTTTGTTTTGTGGACAAAGTATTGAATAAACCTTTCAGCTTGTTTGAAGCATTATAATACAGATGACGATGTACTATTTATTTTTAAATAATAATTGTATGAAACAAAGCTAATTTCTGAACACGCTACAGTTTCTGTATACACTTAAGTCCAACTAAAAGTTAAACTTGGTATTCTTAGTATTCTTACATAAACACTTGTCGTCAAAGAACTTTGACTTTGATTTCTTTGACTTGACAAAAGTATAGACTTTTGCGTTTTTTCTTTATATAATTTTAAAAATAAGTGGTTTCGAACGGTTTTGTAATTTCGGATGAGATAGGGCTTTTAAATAATACACGTCAAATACTGTCAAAGCTATAAAAAATTGTGGGTTTTTTTAATGGTAGATTAGTAAAAATTTGTACAAATATGTTCTTCTATTTAAAGTGTTAATCTAGTCATTTTTATTATACTATTTATTATTATGATACCTTGTTTTAATTTCTTTTGGGCTTATAAAATTTAAGGTTTTAAAGATATTTGTAGTCAACAATATAATATATCCTAAGAACAATATAATTATATGAACGCCGATTGTTTGTACAACGCCGATACAATTAAATGCACAGCCTGTCATCGACATAAACAATACCGACATACCCCTTTATATCGACGCTTTTTGTTTCAAAGAACAAAGAATCTTTGTTTGTAGGCCCTCTGCTCTGTGGAGCCAAGTTGATTTAACTTCCTGACATACTTTCTGATCTATATACATACAGAGGGACAGACAGACGGCGGGACGCGAAAAGTCGCGCCGTCTTTCTAAAGACTAAGGCGCGAAGCCCACACAAGCGTCGCGTCGTGTCGAGGAACGGGCGCATAAGCGACGCGCTACCTCTAGCTTTCCTATAGAAATCAATGGTTGTGCGCCCACATACTGGAGAGGCGGCGGCGAGGCGAGGCGAGGCGCGAAGAGTCGCGGCGAGGGCGCGAAGCGTCACCAAGCGTCGCCGAAGAGGCGCAAAGCGTCGCCGAACGGGCGCGGCATTTTGTTTGCGGCTGTGTTTAGACGTGGTCGTGTATTTATTAAATAAAAGTAAAATGTCAGACGATCTAGATCTAAATATAAAAATTATCGAACTTGTTTGATGTAACCCGTGTCATTATCACCAGACACGTTCCGACTATAGCAATAGAAACAAACAGGACCAAAATGGGGTGAAATAGCGCAACAATTAAACGAAACTGGTAAGTGATTTCTTGGTAAGTGAAGTTGACTGTGTAAAGAAAGTATAGCCGCCTCTGCCGCAACTCTTCACGCCTCGTCTGCGCCGCGACGCGCCTCGACCCGCCTCGACTTTTCATGTGGGCGTAGCGCCTAAAGAGTCTTGCATAGTTATCGTGGTCCAATTTTATTTTATCCTATATCCAAATCATACAGTGTCCTAAATAAAAGTAAAAACAAAGTCCAATACACCACTCCTGGAAAGGTACACCTTTCTATAGCATGGTATTAAAAAACTACGCCGATAGGCCTACAAATAATTTATTTATGATATTTTTGTCGCCTTTAGTGATTACAAGATTACGTGACTTTTTTTACAAATAGAGTTTTACAAAATACCATTACAACTTCTTAAATAAGTAATATTGGTAATAACAATAACCGAGTCGTTTTGGTGTCACCGGAATTTGCAGAAATCAGACAAGTTTTTGTGATATGTGATCAATTTTCTACAGAACTTATTTTTTTTACAGTAAAGACTTTAAATATTGAACAAAATTTTGTCATTGTTCATTTTTACATTAAATGTTTATGTAGGTACTTATTTTTTACATATGTTTATTTGCTACAATAGGTACAATACCATTCCTGAAAAGGCACAAATTTCTATAGTATATCTAATAAAAAAAATTACACCGATAGGCTTGCAAGTAATTTTTTTATGAAATTTTTTGTCGCCTTTAGTAATTACAAGAAAAAAGGAATAAATGCATTTGAACCATACAAAATCCAATTAGAACTTTTAGGCCTAAAATGTTCAGAATTGATCCCTCAATGCTTGTGTTCGATTTGATCCATACTTCCAGGGACACCCTGTATATTATGTAGGTATGTTGCAACACGAATGCAACTTTTAAATTTGTCTCACATGACAAAAATGTTATTGTCACCCTATTAGAAATATACACACATGTCTCTACATTGGACACAGAGCCACAGATGACATAATATACTTGATTTATTACAATTTTTCTATATCAATATTTCAAATAGTCAGATAACTGTCATTATTATCATTTTTTATTTGTATTGCTTTTATTTACTTGTCAAATTTTAATACTATAAACTCTAGCAAAAGATATATAATTTCGATGATATATCTTTGCAAATATATATTACTTATTTAATTTAATAAGCAATTAGTATGGTTTGAATTGACTAGAAACATTATGGATCGACTTACTTACATTTATCCTGAATTTCAAAAATCGGATATCAATTTAACTGGTATGTCAATACGTCTATATAACAAAGTATTTAAAAATTATAGGTATGGAATAGTTTTTATTTTGAACCCGGGTGAAGCGCGGGTGTAGGTTTATGATAAGGATACATATATCACCCAATTTAAAATTCTCTTCATATATTATAAAATTTTATCTTTTCTAGAAATTCAAAAGGAAACCCGAAAAGAAAAAGTTTTTAGAATACTTGCTGTATTGGCGATATTTATTTTTCCAGTTATCTTGATTTGCTGTTTTAGGGTAAGTTTTTTAGTATTAACATTAATCACTGTTCTGGACATCAATTTTAATTTTTTTTTTTCAATAATCATGGCTTTTATTTTTGTTTTTAAAATCGGCATGAAAATGATCCGAAATGATAGGACGAATGTCAACCTCTTGTATTAGTTTTGTAATTTTTTCATTTGTCCATTGTATGCGCGCCATTTGAGTGCAGCTCTGAGGAATGCGCTTAGTGTTACGACCAAACTAGTGGTTGTAACGTCCATAACTTAGTTACTACCGTGGTCTATATCCCTTCAGCTTCAGGGCGGTTTACCCAATGAGCTATAACCCTACATTTTTTATAAAGGTAGTAAAACAATACAAGAGAGCAGTGATACTTCGCTTTGGAAGAGTGAGAGGTGATTCGCCAGCCGGTCCCGGCGTAATATGGACAGTACCTTGTACCGACACTGTGATTCTGATTGATCTCAGGACACAGTCTTTTAATCTACAACCACAAGAGGTAAAACAATATGTACCTACATATTATATACATATTGATACAATTTTTAATAACAATATAAACGTTAACATACACATAGGCGGTCCATGGGGGAGACTTGTGTCTGATGATGTTATTGCGATTTTTATCCCTGCTTAAAGGTTTGGAATCCTAGATACTGGTAAATGCACTTCCCACACAAAATTAAGTCAGTAAGTTCAACATCGTCAAAGCCTAACCTAAATAAACCAATATAACGCCTGACATGAGTACATTGGTACTTTTGGTACATGATACATACTTTGATATTGGTACATGATATTATACTTTTTTCAAGCGTTTGGTTCTTTATTTTTATATAGTTAGTGGAATTTTACATTGGAATATTTAGCCTATGTCCATCCTGAAATTCTATTCTAACTATTGATGAAAGATTTTTTTTAAATCAGATGAGTAGTTTCGAAAATTACCTACGACAAACAAACAAACTTACAAATATGACCTCATTATAAAGATGAATTTATAAATCACAAAAAATAACATCAATATGAAATTTCATTTTTATAAGAATTTAATAACCATTCCATACAGTATATTCAGTATTCACTTAAAACAAATAGTCTTGAAATATTTTTATTTTATTTTCAGTTGATTACAAAAGATTCCGTGACTGTTACAATTGACGCCGTTGTTTATTTTCATGTTTCAAATCCTCTCAGTTGCCTGCTCAATGTACAATATCACAAGTAAAATGCTTTTTAATATTATCAACTTGAAACTAAAAGATTGTGTGCTAAATTAGATCCAAATCCGTTCAGCAGTTTTTGCGTGAAATATCCATAAAAACTTTTACATTTAAATATTATTACTAGTTTGTGCCCGCGACTTCGTCCGCGTTAAAAAATGAAAAATATAAGAATTGAGAAAATATCTGACATATTTATCGCCGTGACGACAATGACTAACATTTTTTCAGCATAACTATATGATTATCCATGTAATAAGCTATCTGTGCGTTGTTTTTGAGTGAAAGAGTAACAAACATCCATACATCCTCACAAATTTTATCATTTAATATAATTAGTAGGATTTTATAATATCAGTAGGATTAAGATTTTTTATTGATGAGACGATAATAACGTTGTTACGGTTTACGATATTGCCACAAACTGCACTAAGTTACATGCATCGCGTGAATTTAATCATTAAAGTAAGTTACTAACATTTAATTTACAGAGAAGCTACAGAACTCCTAGCTGTCGCAACCTTGAGAAATATATTAGGACAATATACTTTAACCGAATTGCTATCAAGTAGAGATACTATTAGCCGATCGGTGAGAAAAGTGATAGATGAAGGGTCAACTGAGTGGGGCGTTGAAGTGGAGCGAGTTGAAATGCAAGTAATTTTTTCGTATAGCTTTAAAGAAAGTTATCATAGTGGTGTTTTACCACCATAATATAGTAAATTGTACCGTTTCAGGCTTTTAAAATAGTCCCAAAAAAATTTATTTAGAAAATAATGTTCTATTTTTGTTAAGTACAACTTAAAGGGATACACATAATATGGAGATAGAAGCACTTATTTAAATTTTGACACAAGCTGCTGCTGCTGCGGACAATAGCTAGAAATAATGTAAAATCACTTTTTTCTAGTAAGGATATAATCTTACCATTTGATTTACAAAAAGCAATGGCAGCGGAAGCTGAAGGCACTCGATTAGCTAAAGCTAAAATTATCGAAGCAGAGGGCGAAATAAAGACGGCTGAAAATCTCAAGGAAGCTTCCAGAATTATGATGGAAAATCCTCAAGCTATGCTTGTAATGACAGTTTTATTTTTAATTACTTTTTTGGTGTAGAGATATATAACATGTTAAAGCTTTGGACTAGATCAAAATTCTTTAAGCGTTCACACTACTAACGGTAGCATAGATATACAAAAGTATTTATATATTTTTCATAATGTTATTACATTGCTAATAACATTATAAAAATGTATTAATAGTTATAAAATATATAAATATATACCTTTTTGTTTTTTATGTTTGATGGCGTGGGTTGTTAAAAAACCAAAAGACTCTTGCTAACTAAAACAAAACTGATTGTTACAGCTGAGATATTTGCAAACATTAAACTTTATTGCTTCACAACAGAGTACTACGATATTTTTTCCATTTCCAATGGATATTCCTGAGACACATATAGCTTAGTTGGAACACTCAAAAGCTTTACTTAGTACAATAAGGATTTTTCAAAATATTGTCATTCGTAATGGGAATTTTTCACCTATGTGTGTAAGTATCTCCTGTTTCAATTGACCTCATTTTTGGAACAAAAAAGTATTTACCACTAAAGTTTGACATCAAAACTGAACGACATTACTTAATGTGAATATTGTTGTCTAAAAATCAATTCTTATTTACTCAAATCAATAAGATGCAGCCGTCTAGTAGTATTTTTAAAGAAAAAATATCATCGGAGAGTAGCAAAATAAGGGAGTCCGATTCTGAAAAAGGGAGAAATGTTGATATTCGATCTTCTCTTGATAATTTTAACAGAAGACTTGCAAATGTTAATTTTGACAAAGGTATTTTATTATTAATAAGTATTAGGTTAAGTTAGACATCGATGTGATTTAACATTAAGGTTTCATCTGAGTTTAGATTAGGATTTGGTTAGATTAGTTTGGTTTCGGGAAAATTCCGGAAGAATATCCGCCACTTAACCTAAAAAAGTTATTATACACATAGTTACGAAGTTTTAGGAGTTCATTGGCGTCAAACAACGTGACACGAAATAACAACCATAAAAGAAAAGTTCCCCTCATTGCACTGTAGACCTAAACATATTAGAAAATGTTTATTCCCAAAGGACTGTCTTAACTTTTAAGTTTGTAAAAGAATTATGTAATAATCTCAGTTTATATTTAGTGAAATTTAAGTTTTTTAATTTCGTATTTTTTCCTCAGATAAAGATAAGTTCATAGAAAAATTAATGGTGTTCATGTCAATCGTACTAGTGATTATAGCATTTCCGATATCTTTAATTTGTATTTTTTTCGTAAGTATATAATAACTTAAGTTTTTATAACTTATAAAGTATATTTATTAGTTTTGTAATAGAAAATCGCGATAATAAAAGCAAGTATAGCAAACGAAGCAAATAAAAGTAAAAATAGAATGGTAATTTAGAGTCTACAGCTATATGCATAAAATATAATTTTTATTTTATATAAATACGAGTATAACTAAGAATTTTCACATAAAAACACATTCATTTAATTTCGAAACAAGAAGTGTGCCCACATTTAATGTTAACCGCGGCAAAAATGGAAATGAAGAATCCCTGAAGTGGAAATGGATCTCGTGAATATTTAAAAGCATTAGCAAGTTTATACGCGTTTTAAAAGGTTTAAATAAATGAAAAAAAAAATCGAGGATAAAGGTTAGTGGTAGCACAAAAGAGTGAGATTTTGCATTAAATAAAAAATCCAAAAATATTCTTTATTTTAAAATAAGAATTTCAGACGTACAGGACACAGTATAGGCTACTTTTTTCTTTTTCAACGCGGACGAAGTCGCGGGCGCCAACTAGTATATAATATAACACAACCTTCCTCATTTATTGCTCTTTCTTTGAAGTTAGCAGAGAAACAGACATGACCTTATTTTGAATTATGTAAGTATAGATACTGCCAAGGTTTGGAACTCCCTGCCGGGGCCGTCTGTATTTCCGAGCTCATATAACCCAACTCTTTTAAAAGTTCGAGTGAATATGCATCTTCTGAGTGAGCTCGCTCCATCATAGGCCTCGTCCTTGCTACACAGGTGCTTGTTGGCCAAGAGCAAACCCATCTCTAATAAAAATTTAAAAAAAAAATTTAAATTTTCTGCTGGGGCCGAAGGTTCTCGAGTGGAAGTCACGGACCAGCAATTGCAGCGCAGGACGTCCACCCACAAGGTGAACATACTACGATAAGAGCTGCGGGTCGTCGGTCGATCCAGGCTGCTTCTAACTGGTTATATTAGAATTTATGAGAGAAGCCTATCGATACCTTAATTCGCAAAACGAATAACTCCACTTTTGGTTGAAAGTGACTTTTTGATACGGGAGAAACTTAATGACAATTAGAATTTAATTTTTAAAAGGTCTATCGGTTAATACGAGCCATAATTTCCAATGTAAAATTGTCTTTTTTCTTTTCTCGTATCATACAAAAGAAAAATAATAACGTTTTTAGTCTCCCCTGTAAAGTTTGCCTCAGAGGAGTTATTTGGTTTGCGAATTAAGGTATCGCTATATCTAGCAGTGGACGTCCTGCGGCTGTTATGATGATGATGATAATGATAATGATGATGATGATGGATATGATGGTGATGATGATGATGGTGATGATGATGATGATGATGATGATGATGATGATGATGATGATGATGATGATGATGATGATGATGATGATGATGATGATGATGATGATGATGATGATGATGATGATGATGATGATGATGATGATGATGATGATGATGATGATGATGATGATGATGATGATGATGATGATGATGGTGATGATGATGATGGTGGTGGTGGTGATGGTGATGGTGATGGTGATGGTGATGGTGATGGTGATGGTGATGGTGATGATGATGATAGATATAGATATGCCGTATATGTAAGTAATCATAGCCAGTATAACGCTTCTTATACTAAACTTTTTGCTAGGTTATACGTCAGTTTGAACGAGCGGTTATATTGCGTAACGGAAAAGTGTATGGCGACAGCCCGTACGGACCAGGATTAATTTGTTACCTGCCATGTGTAGATCTTGTTAAGTTTGCCGACCTGAGAATTATGTGTTATGCAGTTCCTCCTCAAGAGGTAAGTCAAACAATTTTATCAATTAAAGTTTTTATAATTAACTTATTTAGAAGGTTCTCCACGAAGTAAAGTAAGTGTCGACTATAATAATTGTTGTTGCTAAATGAAATTAATCTAGCACTTACTTCTGTTGTGTAATGAGATAAGTTTCGCCGAGATGGGAAAGAAATGTGACGAAATTTTGTGAAGTCTTAAAATAGATTAAAAAAATTAATATATTGTGAAAACTATTGTATCGATTATAGAATTAAGGAAAAGTGCATAATACATGTGGGTACCTAGATTGTTTTAAATCTATACTTACTTTTATATTTTATAGACGTTGAAAACTCTGTATGTCTGTACTTTTCCACGCCTTAATAACTCAACCGATCATCGTGAAATTTTTCAAACACATTATCAGGAATATAGGAAAGGACATAGGGTACTTTTCATCCAGAAAAAAAAACTGTTCCTGAGGGATAATCTAAAAACAAATTTGTTGTCACACCGTCGTCACAGCAATAAAGATGTCAGGCGTTATATTACTCATACTTATATTTTCTAATGTGTTTAATTTTTACTTCAACAAGGATGAAGTGGCGGGCACCAGCTAGTCTATACATATAAAAATGTTAATTTGATTTGTGTATGCTCCAAACACTCGAAAAGTTGTTCACCGATTTTAATTCGGTTTTCACATATGGAAAGAGGGATAAACGGGCGGAGTAAGGAACGGGTTGCTAGGGATTTATAAAAATAAGCAAACGAAAACAAGTTTACTATAATTAATATTATAAGTAAGCCTTAGTAGGTACTGATATAATTCACTACAATTTTATTGACAGGTGTTGACAAAGGATTCATTGACGGTCACAGTGGATGCTGTCATCTATTACAATATTTATGATCCGGTCTGGGCGGTCATAAATGTCGCTAATTATAAGTAAGAAAATTAACTTATTCTATAGTGTGCTTATAGTTTATTTTCTTTGTTGTAGATGCAATGTTTTACAAGACTACCAATTTGTGAAATATGCATTCATATGTATGTAAATTCAGATAAAATAATAATTAAGTGAAGCCACTAAATACACATACATTTCACGCACACATGCAATCAAAGTACTCCTCGCTTTATTATAATATACGCTAAAGAGATATAAAAAAAATCAGACAACAAATTCTCACTAACTTAACTCGCTCATACTCATACATGGTAACCTTAAATGTGAAGTTAAGCCTGTAAATATTCTTTAATAACTAAATGATGTCTATAACTAGATTTACGATTAGAAGATAACTTATCAAATTGAGCGCTTTCAAAGTCTTAGGTACAGGCATCAACTCTTGTGTTGCGGCTTACGAAACTTCCTCGTACATCGCATGAAGTTAGTTCGAATGTCTCCATCAGATTGTCAACACAACTCCTGGCGGCAACCACTTTGCGCCACGCACTCGGAACCCGGAAACTTTCCGAAGTTCTGACAAATCGTCCGGGTGTCGGCACTCAGGTGTTCGATCTTATGAAACAATTAACGTGTCAATGGGGTGTTCATGTGCGGAGAGTTGAAATGTAAGTTAAGTCAGCGCATTGTGGTGATTTAGTATAAGGAAAACCAAACTATGATCGAACCAATGGGAAACGGTGGGAAACCGAATCATATTAAAAGACAATCGGTGGACCGGGCTCTGCCGAGGCAACAACTCCAATCCACCCCAGGGCAACGCCAACGGAGAATTGCCCGGAGACACCCAGGCAATCCCCAGACGGGGGAACCTTGTGAAGGCACACACAGTTAGCCAACCATGTGCGCAGGTCCCCCTTAGACATTTAAAGACGGGCTAGGTATGCCCGCCTTCTCCTGCCCAACCGTCCTATCCTGTCCTACCTGGAGAGAATGCGCGGCCGTATCATCAGGATCGCCGCAGTGGTGACACTGCGGCGAATCCTCCCTTTGAATACGGTGCAGATAATGACCGAAGCACCCGTGTCCGGTCATTATCTGCACCATACGGAAGGTGAGGCCACCTCGTCGGCGCCTCACCCATTCCTCCAACACCGGACGAATCGCAAGGATCGTCCGGTGACCAGCGGTAGGCTCGCGAAGAGCCTCACTCCAATCCTCCAATGCCCTCTCCTGCGCCTCTGCCCGGACCCGTTGCACGTCCTCGGCAACGGGTCTCTCTCCAAGGGAAGTTTAAAGTACCTAATAAATAAAGAAGTTTCTACATATTAAGCTATATAGAGCAGGTACACACTTGGCGCTTTGCTAGCGCGCTTTGAGAACTATAAAGTTCTATTACGGTGTTACGCATTACAACGCGCGCTTTTAGCAAAGCGTTCTCAATTATCCCACCTGATTAAAATAGTGTCTTTTTATTACTTTTTTTTAATAGGTACTTGTATTTGACTTTGATTTTGATTTTTTAACGCCACTTGATTTTGCGTGGCTACCGTCGCCTACCACCTGAGTATAAAACAAGCAACGCCATGGTGGATGTAAGAGTGTACTGTAACTAACAAAACCCGGCATGACGCATATGCAATTTTTCCCGCAAATTATAAGGTACTTTACACCTCGTTTATAGTTTTTTCCATAAGTGAATGGATTTTGATCTTTGTATCAAAATTCATTCAATATCACATTAAATAATTTGGTGGTTTAAAAGAAGTTACCGGAGAAATAAACAGGTGAAGAGAAATATTGTAGATTTGTAGTGAATATAATGAATGAAAAATAAAAATAGGTAAATAGCGTAAACCCATGTTATGTGTATTAAATCCACCGACCTGTTAACAAACTTGCCCACGTAGTAACTAGTTGGACGTGTGGCTAGGTAACGGCTTCTTATTAATCATGATAAGTACGAGTATGTAATGTTTTATAATAACTTGATGTTATCTAAACAGTAAAGACATATACCTCCCAATACAACTACAAAAGGCTATGGCAGCTGAGGCGGAGTCTTCAAGATTAGCTAATGCGAAGATCATAGTCGCAAAAGCGGAGATCGAATCAACAAGAAGTCTTCAAAGGGCTACAGAGTTGCTCGTTGACAATCCTCTTTGCATGCAAGTAGGAAATTTGATTTTATAGCTATCCTAACCAATATTATAAAAGCGAGAGTGAGTTTGTTTGTTTGTTCTGCTTTCGCGCTCTAACTACTCAACCGATCATTATAAAAATTTGCATATTACATTGTCAGAAATACATGAAAGGACATAGGGTGCATTTCATCCAGCAAAAAAAGCCAAGGACGAAGTCGCGGGCAACAGCTAGTAGTTTACAATATGCATATTGTCATTGGTATGATTTATACTATAAAAAGTATACAGTATACTGCAAAAAGTATACTTTTGATATATTTATTTTAAATATTTCATGTTAGCGTTGTTATACGTAAACTTACCTGTTTGTCTTTTTAACATGATATTTTAATAGTTTATTTATTTACTAGCTGTTGCCCGGGACTTTGCGCGCGTGACTTTGTAAATTATATACTAAAAACCTTCCTCGAGAACCACTCTATCCATTGGTGAAAACAGCATAAAAATCAGTGCAGTATAGTTTTTGAGTTTATCGCGAACAGACAGACAGACAGACGCGACGGAGGACTTTGTTTTATAATAATACTAGCTGGTGCCCGCGACTTCGCCCGCGGATAAAAAAATAGATAAAAACCTATTCTCAGACCTACCAAGTGTTCATAGAAAATTTCATCAAAAATCAAAGTTTCAGAGGAGTATGGCAACTGACACTGTGACACGAGAATTTTATATATTAGATGTAGTGATTTGATAATACAGTGTTCTGTAACTGTAAGGGGGTAGTTAACTGCTGCCAGTAGACTGCGTAACGCATTGTGCAATGTCATGCCATCTGCCAATCTGCCAAGTCCAGACCAGAGCCAACTTTGAAATCAATTCCAAAGTTTGCCCAGCCGGGAATCGAACTCGACCATCAACGGTTAAGACATGCACCTTAACCAAACCATCAATGGGCTCGTCAAATACATAATAATGATAATTGTGTATAATATTTAACTAATGTTTATAATTAGATCGTGTTGTTTACAGTTAAGATTCTTACAATCTCTGCACATGATAGCCGGAGAAAAGACACACACGATCGTCATCCCATTTTCCATTGGATTACTAAAGAAAATTATTCAAAAATAAGTAGGTATACTGTTATTTAGACAATTATTTTCAGACTAACTGACTTTAGATAAGACTTTTTTGTAATTAATATCTAACTTACTTAAAAAAAATAAAAAATTATTATTTTATTTTATTTATTAATGTAATAAATAATCAACAAAATATTATTAAATCTAAGTACAATTATAATGTTACGCGATAACAAAGACTAGTATTCCCTCGAGTCATCGTCGTCTTGTTGCTGTTGTTTTGCGTGGCCGTAATGAACGGGTTGCTGCTGGGCCTGACCGGCCGCTTTCTTGTGCACGACCGCCTATAGAGAAAAAAAAAGTAACATAACAAGGCGAGCAAGCCATCTTGTCTTACCCAGTGATATGTTAAACAAGACAGGATGCGCCCTTACCATACCACTAGTGACAGAAAAATGGTCCTCCAATTTGCACATCTAGTTACTAAAAATAATTTGTTTTCATTGTCATCTTAATTCGTATTTTTATTTCTTATTGGCGTATTCTGTTATTGTAAAGTGTTCTAATTGGTTGGTTGGACATATAACTGGTAAGTAGGCATTTTCGTATCTTTCTACGCACAGAGTGAACACCCGTCATTGGTGCCAATTTCCGATTTTGACACCGGCGCGTCGGTGCCACGTACTAGGAGCGTTAGCCTTGTCCTATATAGAAGTCATTGGTCTTACCAAAGGTACGAACAACAAAAAAATAAAAAACAATAAAGAAATGGTTACTTTTGAGGGAGCACAGCTTTTTAACAGATTAAGTACCTTTGAATATAAAACAAGCAAAATTTTTTAGAGAATACAGATCCAGGTTGTTTAAATATTTTATGTTTTGTCGTGTTATTGTTAAAGATGAGGAAAAAATATTGTTTAATTTTAGTTACTTTTGTCTGCCTGTTTAATAATAATAATAATAATCATTTATTTTAGACATAGAAAATCCATAATTATTAATATAGGTACATAGGTATTAACAAAATAATAACAAATATATACATCTATGTGAATTATAATATATAAATATTATTACATCCCTACTACCTTATGTGAATGTGAGTTTGTTTGTTTGTTACGCTTTCAAGCAAAAACTACTGAACCGATCACCATGAAATTTTGCATACACGTTGTCTGGGACACCAGAAAGGACATAGGGTATCTTTCATCGTTCAACGCGGACAAAGTCACGGGCACCAGCTAGTATAAATATACAAATGAAACAAAGATATTCTTGCAGCATCTATGGTTGCAAGTGCGCTGCCACAGATGCTGCAAAAATATATATAAATATCTATCCTATTCACATATTAATTTTGCTATATGACCTATTTAGTTTCGTTTCTTAATTAAGTATTTTGTTATATTTCTCATGTAAGTAGCTTTAAGCTTTAATGAGAATAAAGAAATATAAACCTAAACAGAACATAACAGGTTTATATATGCTTACTTAATTGTATCAACGCAATCGCGACAACGTAATGTCCAATTACTTGGACGTAGAGAAATACTTAGGTAGGTAACATTACAACTTTATTAGTTCAAGCGTTGTTTTGTTACTAACCAGGTGCTAACCAGTCAACCGTGGCGGTAACAGACCGAAATTAATTGAGGTTATCATTCGGTGTAGTTTGTCCATATTTGTAACTGACTTGTATTCCCACTGCCGTGTAACTATGGGAATAATATAGCGGAACTGATGGGAATACTGGGACTACTCTATAGTCTATCCCTTAAGGGAATATCTGAAAATAAAAATTAGTGTAGTCCTATCACGTCACTAAGTTACCTACTTAGCGAAAATAATGGGAATACACGCCTACTGCTGAGAACAGGCCCATCCGTGTAATTATTTATTTAATTTATTTTTATTTTAATAATTTATTATTTAGGTACATTTAAAAGTAATACCAGACATAAAAAAAATGTAAAATAATATGAATTTCATTTCAATATTTAGGATTAAAAACAACGAGAAAAGTATGGTGGTTTTTCTATTGCCGAAGTAATATGCGGTTTACTGTTAGCGCCTGTTTCACGAACGTCAAGTAGACTAAACCGTCACTTAAAGTCACCTGTCACAGGGAATAATTTAGCTGATATAGCTTTGTTTGTACGGTAAACGTCCCAAACATTAAATAGAAAATAATAATAAAAAATCGGCTATCGAATGATGCAGTAAACCGAGTGCATTATTCAATATAATAGAAAATTGTTTCTAAAAGTAACTAATCAATACTTTACATGTAGTTTCTGAAAGAGGTCCTTAGTGTGCTACAATAGGATTAATATAAACGTTAAAGTCGAGGTTTTAATCTAGATTTTAAAAAAGTATGGAGTACTTACTTGGAAACCGTTTTTAGGGTCTGCTGTGTATCTGACGAGACGCACGGAACCATCGGGTTCCACTAGCGAATATTCGCCACGGACTACGTCACCGTCTCTGGACTCTTTGTGGTTCTGTAGGTTTCCAGTGTGAGGGTCTTCAACCCCGTATGCGTAGTGATAATCGGGCTTGGCCTGGAAAAACATTTCTCTTTTTTACACTTGTACGACATAATGAAGTTATAAAAAGTCATTTCAACAATAAGTTCGGTCAAAGGCGACCCAATTTCTGTATAGACATTTTCTAAATTACCTATTAAAACTTTAAAAACTTTTAAAAATAAATTTAAATGAGTATAAAAGTGTATGAGAATAGAAAAGATATCTATTAACAGATATATTATCTTAAAATTGTGTGAGTATAACTTTCTGTTTGTAGGTTTAGTTTTTTCTAAACGATATTCCTTTCTATGGATTTCTAGTTTTTTTAACATCCACAATAAATACCCTACGTGTAACCGTCGCCTGATTTTCACTATCAATTTAGGGAATTTCTTGATTTTTGAGACAAAACAATTTTTCGAGAGGCGCGGCGGTAGTGTGGCCAGATCTAGCGTGACGCCGAAAAATCCGTAGATTTTACGTGAAGTCAAATCAGACGAAAGACAAACTCGTATTCTACTCTGGTTAAAGGCTAGGCTAACATACTAATAAATTATTGAATTTTTAAGTGGGTACATACCACATAGTCGACAGTTTTTAAATGAGCGTATTTGGCTGTGTCGGGATGGATTTGACCAGTAGCGTGATCGTAGCCATAATCGGCGTGCTGCTGCGCGGGAATTCCCTCAGCTGCCGGCACTTTGACTTCTACGATTTGACCACTAACTGGACCACTGAATCTGTTGTACGAATAACCACCCGGTGGTTTACCGCAAAGTACAACAGACATTGCCGCCAACAAAACCGCTGTCTGAAAAAAAAAAAACAAATTTAGAACAAAATTCACCATAAAAATAGACATAAACTCAACGACCTTCACGGTCGGGTGCTACTTATAAACTATTATTACTCAATCACAATGACAATGAAAACATGAACCGGCCATAAAGAAAGTGTTCCATTAAAGGTTTTTGTGTCGGCATAAATAAGTTTTGTGTTTTCTAATATAAATTAATTTGTATAGACTAAGAGTCTAGCCATAACCATGCCTGAATTTATGGTTTGGGCAGAGTGGTCAATGAGTAATATAAGATTTATATGGTCCACCAAGGTAATCTGACACAGGTTCAAACTGTTCACCGGGACCTGGGCGTGAGATCCCCGTGATGACCGGCGTTCCTTCACTTTTGGGTACCCTACGCTGCCGGGTATCTAAGAGGATTTTCCAACGTTAAAAAAAAGCGGAAAATGTGCAAAAAGGTGCAAACAAATATTTTGACTCGGAAAACAAACATTTAAATTGATTTTTTATAGACGATTTAAATGATAAATTTCACCAAATAATTTAAATTTACACGGTGAATATTCGGTTGACCGTGTTGGAGCAATATCAGAGTATCATCTGATTACTTACTATAATTTAATTATACACATGGTCATGACAAATAAAGATTATTAATATTTATCAATTTTCACTCTCCAGTGACTGCTACTGAAAATTTATTTTACCTAGTTAAAAAATTTACAAAAACAAGCAGAAAATTTACTCAAGAAAATAGCTATTAAACCCAAAATCACTGTGTATTATGAGATTAACTGACCGATTGCCTGTTTGGTTTACCTTCAAATGGAACTGTCAATATTGATAAATATAAATATGAATATGAATAAAAAATTTTAAATACCTTAAACAAAAAAGCCATTTTAGTTTTGATAAAAGTTAGTGGCTTGCAACAATGATCCCTGCGGAACTGACACTTGTGGCACAAGTGTTTGTGGTTTTATACTGTTGCCGTTATCTAAGAAAGAACAAGGTGCAATCGCGCACTTGTTCACTACGGTTGCAGCAAACTATGAATCAATAATTTTTCATTATTCGACATCGACAGAGTGGTAGGTACTACGCCGCCGAAAGTTTCGATACTCTGCGTGAATACATAAGTTTTAAATTAGCAGAGACATACAGCCTATGACATAAAAAAACATATTGAAGTATCTAATTTGAATTTCAATATATTTCGCTTTGTATTACACCCGCTTTTTTGCAATAACTAAGTAACAGAGATTGCGCTCAACTTCTTGTTAGTAATTTTTATTTTTTATTTTTGTATGTGTGAAACGAAACAATACGTATTTCCTTGATTCACAAGTAGTCATATTTTTCGGTTTAGTAGTGGTTTCAGTGGCTCTAGTTTTAATTTATGAGTAGCACTACTATAAATAAATGCAGCATTTTCCGAACATATGATTTGGCAGCAGATTTCGTAGTTCGACACTATAACGGAACAACAAGAAGAAAAGGTTTTACATAAGTAGTTTGATTTGTCGGAACATGTTTTTATAATTCCTGGTGATTTGATTATCGAACCAATGAGACTGTGGCGACCTCCTTTTAATGACCTATTTGAAATTTACGTCTTAGTTTCCGTATCATTCTATGGAGAAGCACGGCCTTCAACACTCACTGCTACAGAAAGCACGCGCTTTCTCGCGACTCACCACAAACGCCCATCGTGCGATTTCCCACAACATGTAAAAACGCCCTATCGTGCGTTCATTCAATTGTAAATATGCTTGTGTAATATATATATCATTATAAATATGTAAATAATAATGTGGAGTTCATCATTTCTTCCCACAAGAAAAAATAGTTCACATATTTACTCTGATCGAGCCAACTATGCGGTCGAACGCATGAAACAAAGATGCGGAGCTATAGATGTGAAAAATTCATTATTGGCAAAAATTACCTATGTATGTCGTTTAAATTCATCTTGTCGGTCCCCTGAGGGGATTCTGATGAACCAAAGAGTTCACCAGGATCCCCTGTGGGGAGATTCGGTTAGGGGGTCCTGGTGGACTCACCCCTTCTTATTTGGTTAGAAATTTTAAGCAAGAATTATATTTTAGCATGGCTCTTCAAAAGTCAGACATCGTAATGTAAGAATCAAAATAATGTAGGTAAGGAAAGAATATTTTTTCACTTCTCCAAAAATTAAACACTTATTTAGAAAATAAACTGACCGTGAAGAAGTTCGAGGTCTTAAATGAAATCGAATTTTACCGATGTTTATTGATAAATTAGTTCAGTGTTCCCAAATCTGCCCACAGCACTTAGATTAGAATTTGCCACGTTATTCAGCACACAGTCGCTAGAGAGTATATATGTTACCGGCAATTTTTATAATTCAGGTATTCTATACAATACCTAGGCAATGTTTACCTGGGGAATACCTGGGGCGTCCAGGCAATGTATGAAATATTGTCTATTACATACTTTACCTAGGTGATGAATACAATTCCTAGGGATTTTATAGAGTACCTGCGGTTCCACCGGCAATGTGTAAAATAAATAGACCTTGGTCTAAAATGCCCTCGGAAATGTCCGAAAACTCAGGATTATATTCTTGTAGGTCCAAACAACCTATAAAAAATTGGCCAGAGGGTGGGCCTCTTGAATAGAACTTATGCTAAGGTGACTGACCTAACATTACCGGCTGCGCATTCGGTATTAGTATAAAATAAATATAAAATAAATAATATTTCATACATTACCTACACGTTTTAAGTATTCTATAACATTACCTAGGTATTGTATAGAACAGGGCTGTCCAAACAGGATACGATTCCGGGCCAATTCGAAGTACTAAATGGATTGGAGGGCCGCAGATACTACTTAAAATTATATAAAAAATTAAAAAAAAAAATTGTATTATACACGAATACCATTGTTATATATTTTAATGTAATTATTTCTTCAATAATTTATCTTGTACTAGCTGCTGCCGGCGACTTCGCCCGCGTAACTTTGAAAATTATATACTAGAACCTTCCTCGAGAACGACTCTATCCATTGGTGAAAAAAGCATGAAAATCGTTGCAGTAGTTTTTGAGTTTATCGCGAACAGACACAGACGCGGTGGAGGACTTTGTTTTATAATATGTAGTGATCTCGATCTATATCAACATTAATATTAGTTATTACTAGACGCAGTGATGGTTGAGTGACTTATGTGTCAATGAAGACCTATACCTATTTAGATTTTATAAAATTCATTATAGAAAACACATTTTCATTTATTTGGGATTCCATAAAAGCGAAATAATTTACCAAATATTTTTTTAATATTTTAGTATTTGTGATAGGTAGATAAAAAACACGTCGCGGGCCGCACAAACATAAACGGGCCGTGCTTTGAACAGTCTTGGTATAGAATACGGGATTATACAGATTGCCGGTACTTAACATAATATAATGTTCTTTGGCACACATCTTCAAAAGACAGACGTATATTATTAAAGAATTCGTCGTATTAAGTAGAACGATCATTTTCAAAACTAAAAATACTTAATTAAAACTCTCTTAGATCAACAGTGTCGCAAAGTAGATTGACACATTTCTCGTAAGTATTGAACATGAAATCAAAATTGAAATCTGACATCGTTAAAGATTTTGCCAATGCAAAAACGCGAAAGTAACTTTTTTTGTAAATATTTTGTGTTGCATTACGAGTGTCCTATTAAATATCATTAGTTTTTAAATTAAATATTTTTGGAATAACTACAAAGGTGTGCTTTTTTATTCTTGTAATCCCTTCCTTCCTAAAAAAATATGCTTCCCGACCTTCGACATCCTCAGACCAAATAAGAACTAAACTAAATCTACTAAATTTAGTTTGTGTGTGGACGTTTTGGATCTTAGAAACGTGTACCTATTTACATTTGACGTATTTTGTATCAGTTAATGACAATCTATCCTCCTTGGTGTCAATGTACTTATACGGTTATTAAAATATTTTCATCGATATCGATCTGTCAAACAAATGTGCCACTTTCATCGGCCGAAAGCAATTTCACCTAACTTTTTTTATTTTTATGTCAAGGTCGACAGACAGGCTGACGGTCCACTTGATGGTAGGTGGCTAGTGGCTACCATCGCCTATAACTATAACACAAGCAACGCCATAAGTGCTAGTACAAGTGCGCTGCCGACCATAGAAGGATTAATGATAATGATAAGGACTTGCTAGCTACATGGAAATAATTTAACATGCTTCTCTTGTGCCTTGAAAGAAAACACTTATTATTACACTTAGAAAGCCCATAAAAACCTGCACTTTTACGAAATTCACATCACATAATGGGTCTGACCGATGGGTTTGAAAATGACTATAAAACACACATAATATCAGAGCTATGGTTATGTACATGTGAATAGTTTTTGTTTCATCAAAATCGATTCAGTATTTCCGAAGTTATTGACACCGAAACTTCGGTCGCTATTTAAATTTTCAAGTTCGCCCGCGCTGAGTGGATGACGTCACAAGGGCCGATGCTAGACGCAAGTTCATAGTAAAAAGATAGATTTGTATTTTGTAATTAATTAACTCAAAAACTACTGGACCGATTTTAAAAACTCTTTCACCTATAGAAAGCTACGTTATCAGCGAATAACATAGGCCGTATTTTATAAAGTTACGCGGGCGAAGTCGCGTGCAACAGCTGGTAACATTATAGAGAGAGTAGATTTCTATTTTTGTTTATAATGATTAAACTTAAAAACTACTAGACCGATTTTAAAAATTCTTTCTTCTATAGAAAGCTACGTTATCGGCGAGTAACTCAAGCTATATTTTATAAAGTTGCGCGGACGAAGTCTCGTGAAAACAGCAAATTGATTATAAATTATAAAAATATTCTTAAAATGATTCTTGAGCGGGACTTACGACAAAGATTTCCTCAATACTTTTTGAAGTTATCGGGTTTGGAATATCTTAATGAAGTAGGTATCTTGCGGGTCAGTTCTTTTTCACTACGTTTCTGTACTACAGATCATTCATTTGTTTTAACTGTCTCTCGATGACACAAAATGTAAATGTACGTTTTGTTGTTTCAGCTAGGTTGCGGTTTGCAACTTTACTTGCAACTTTGCTTTGCAAGCATATACTTGGTTGTAAGTCATCCATATCATAAAGAGTGTAATAGGTATTTTTGTTAGTATACTAGGCAGGTAAGTATATTTTTTAAAGTGATGATGTCTTTCACACACTAAAATAAAATACGTGTGTGACGGGCTTCATGGTCATCCACTTTTTACGTATCCATTAGCATTTAGAAAAATAATTTAGGTGTGTGGATGGTTGAATTTGTACATAATATATAGGCACTATATATTATGTACAAATTATTAGTATTTATTATTATTATTATTAGTATTTATTATATGGCAAAAGTAACGGTCATTATTTAAATTTTCAAATGCTTCGGCGCCACTGACCTATAATAAGCACTGGACTTTTTGTACTTTTTGTGCCATTTTGAAACCCCGCCGTACGAAAGTACAAAGAACTAATTTTGACGTATTTTTATTCCGAACCCGATAACTTCAGAAAGTATTGAGGAAATCTTTGTCGTAAGTCCCGCTCAAGAATCATTTTAGGAATATTTTTATAATTTACTAGCTGGCGCCCGCGATTTCGTCCGCGTTGAAAAAGAAAAAGTAGCCTATCCTGTGTCCCGTACGTCTAAATGTTTATCTACCAAGTTTCATGAAAATCAGTTGATTCGTTTAAGAGTTATGGAGGAACATACATACTTACATACAAACAGAAAAAACTTCTAAAAATGGTCAATTTAGTTTCAGTATCATGTCTATACATGATCATATCAGGCTATATCATATCATATCTATATCATGTCACGCTCTATAGCCTATAAACACGATATCTCTGAAAACAAAGTAACTTACTCCATGACCAACCCTTACAGATTTATTATTAGTATTGATAATCAACTTGCTGTTTTCACGCGACTTCGTCCCCGTAATTTTAAAGTCTATGTTAATAACCTATGTTACTCGCTGATAATGTAGCTTACTATAGCTGAAAGAATTTAAAAAATCGATCTAGTAGTTTTTAAGTTTATTCATTACAAACAAAAATAGAAATCTACTCTCTTTATGATATTACCAGCTGTTGCACGCGACTTCGCCCGCGTAACTTTATAAAATATACCCAATGTTATTCGCTGATAACGTAACGTAGCTTTCTATAGGTGAAAGAATTTTTAAAATCGGTTCAGTAGTTTTGGGGTTAATTAATGGAGAACACCAGCACATCCAAATATTACTATAAAAATTACTGAATTTGATGCGCCTACTCGTGCAAATAATAATAGTTTTTGTTTCATCGAAATCGGGCCAGGATTTCCAAAGTTATAGCCTTGTAAAGTTTCACCGCTTTTAAAATTTTCGTTCATACTCGCGCTACTGCTATGACGTCACAACGCAACAGTCTCTGTCCGATTGCGAGTAATGCGGAGTGTTTACCTTCATAAAATTTGATTGTTGTGGTTTGCAGTTATTATTTTAAGTATTTGTGTTAGCGATTACTTTAAATATTATTGTTATTAAATAAACATAGTGATGGAAGAGAGTTTTGTAAAAGGACAGTCGGATAACCTACCAAAAGTCGACATTTTTATGGTTGCGCGATATCTTAGAATGGTGATTTTGTAGCCGCAGAATAGAGAGAAATAAAACTGAATAAGTAAATAACATAAAGTAAGTAAGATTTTCGATCAAGTTTTATTAAGGGTTTTTTAAAAACCTTTTTTCAATAAAAAATAATAAAAAGGATTTTTAAAGTTTTTTGTTTTATTAAAAGGTTTATTTTTGTCGAGTTTTAAATGGCAGGGGTGACAAATATTTTCTTAATTTCATTTTTAAATATGTACCTATTGATTTTTTTATTTGGTACAAAACAAAAAGTTCATTTCATCATTCATAACAAATAAACTGAGTGATATGACTTGATCGTCATAAAACATCACTCAGATAAAAAGGGATGTATGCTCTGTAAAATTTCATATTACTCCGACGCATCTGGAACGAACGAACGAATGAACAAAAGAACGAATGAACGAATAAACGAACGAACGAACGAATGAACAAAAGAACGAATGAACGAATAAACGAACGAATGAACGAATGAATGATAGAGTGAATAAAATGAATGAATGAATAAATAAATAAATGAATGAATGGATAATAAATATCTTCACACATTCCTCACAGCACCATCTAGTCCCACATTAAACAACTAATGCTTGTATTATGGATATCAGACAGTTGATATACTTTGATTACTTTTTTTTACGAACATTTAACATACAAAGGTAAATGTTAACACATAAACATATGCCCCTAGCGGGATTCGAACCCGAGCGACATCATTAGGTTAACAGCTAGATGCTAGATAGGATAGCTAGCTAGCTATATGTAAGTATGTAACAAAGAAAAAAATTAGTATTTTTGAAGTATTCAACAAATTTCAGATTTATGAAATTCTTTACTGTGATGAGCTATTTTCAAAGATACAAAGATTTTGGGAGAGGTACATAAACAAAAAAAATTATCAATCCTGAGACACAATAAAACTCGATCCGTTCTTTACTATTTTATTATTATGTACTTACTAATAGACTAATTTTAACATGTTATGTTTATAAATAAAAATAAATAGATATTACGTTATGCTAACTTTTAACTTCATAAATTTTAACCACTTTTTCCAAATATTATTACCGCGTGGTACAGAAAAAAAACTATTTTTGGGTTGTTTTTTCACTGGAGTTGGTACACATAGGCACAATACAATATTTGTTAACAATTTTAGTGATGCACTATAAGAAAAACAATTAAATTTATAGCGAGACCGCGAGCGCAACGAGCGAAAGTATGTAGATACGCAGAACCGTGTTACGTTATGACGTCACACGTTAGCGCGATCACTCAAGATCATTAGTCGCGGAAGCCGTACTTTAACGTTTAATATCTCAGTCATTTTTGAAGATAGGAAAAAAATAAAAACAGATTATTTTTTCTCGAGTTACCTATTTTGCAGATTTGCTGAAAAAAAAAATCATTTTTGTTCTCCATTACAAACATACAAACCTTGCAATTTGCATCTAGAATCGGCCCTTGTGACGTCATAAACGTTCGCGAGTAGTATTAAAAAATTTGGGTGGCGCGCGTACTTTGAACGCTTATAACTCGGTCATTTTTTAAGATATCAAAAAAATAAAAACACTGCCGTATTTGTCTAGTGAGCTATATTTGGGGGATATCATTAACTAAAATCGATGGTCAGACTCATTAGATATCGTTGAACATATTGTCGACTTTTTCTTTGGTTTGGACTGTGTTCTGTGTTTCGCATAAAGTGCATTCATACTCAAATTATTCCGTAGCTTGAAGTGTATTGCCGCCACAAATATCTATGTCCTTAGTTCCATGGTCTATATCTAATCTAGTCTGTCCCTTTTTATGTCTCAGGCAGGTGTCACTTAACTACACTATGTCACTATCTATCTTTAGTTAGAAATCGTTTAGAAATGAATGTTACGAATTCGTTGCGGTTTGTTTATTTTGAGTTATTGACTCGTGTTTTAGCGTTAACTCTTGTTTCAAATTTCAGTAAACTAATTGGTAATTGGTATTATTCCTTGCTTATATAATTCTACTTACCAATATTTAATAATAATTATACCCTTGAAGTTTTAATCGAGAAAAAAGTTTTTTAAAGCATTATAGTAGTACTTCAATAAAATGAGCGTGCCGGCTAAAAGAACAAAATTAAATCCGGTTAATAAACGTACAAATGAATCTGAGGAAAAAAGTTCTAAAAGACACCGAACTGAGTATAATGAAGATAGTGAGATCCAAAAAATACGAGGGGCAAAAAATAGAAAAAATTTCATTACAGCATGCGAGCAAGTATCGTGCAAATCTTATTTTGATGTTATGAGATTCCAAATAATTTATTTGCCTGAATGCAGAAACGCACACTGCAAACACAAGGGTGATAACGGGGTGAGACATTGTATTATACCTAGTCCTTACATATTATAAAAAAAGTCGCCTGTGTGTGTTCGCGATAAACTCAAAAACCACTGCACCGATTTTCATGCTGTTTTCACCAATGGATAGAGTGGAGGTTTTAGTATATAATTTACAAAGTTACTCGGGCGAAGTCGCAGGCACCAGCTAGTAATAATCATAAAATATTAGGTTGACAAACCTTTTGATCAATGACACTAGAAACAGGTTTTCTTGGATCACTTATATTTTGCAAATGAATTTATCATCACCAGCCTGTGTCTGTTGATTGTTGAATATACGCCTCTCTAAAGGCTTGCCACCACACACAATCCTCTGCCTTCACCTTGGATGCCCTTCGCATCCACACATATTTTACTTGTTTTGTGATTTAAATCCTTGTATACATTAGTATTATAAACTGTCTGTCTGTTACGTTTTCACAGCTTAACTACTCAACTGATTGTCATGAAATTTTGTATACAGATTTTCAAAAATAGAGAAAAGGATGTAGGATTTCCGCAGGGATCATCTAAAAGTAGAACACCAACACCTGGCAAAAGTATAACAGCAATTAATATCTCAGGCGTTATATTGTTCATGTATTTTGTCAGTTATATTTTTTATTTTTCAACATGGACAAAATCGCAGGCACTAGCTTTTTTTTTGTACTTCCAGGGCATTCTGTCATAAACTAAGCAACTTTATAACTTATACAGTACAACTGTAAAATATTATCTTTTGCTGTTTGGTTTCAGTTTCAGTGCATGTGTAATACTAGAAATCCCAAGGCCTATTTCCTTGGTGTCTAGTCTACAACCATAGAATTTTGTTTCACTTTAATGATATTGGATGCATATTTTACTTCATAAATCATGTTTTCAGATTATCACAAAGGAGGTGCCACATTGTGCAGAAGAAGCGTTTAGAATAGAAATCAGTAAAAATATGTGGAATGAAGCTTTGGAAGTTTGTCAAATGTCTATTAAACCGTCACAATATCTGACCGTTTATATGCTTATGAATGTAGTAGAAATAATGATGGTAATTTCCTACACACATGATATATTTTACTGATTGAATATTATTTAGAAATTTGGGGAAAACTGTTACCAATGTTTTTTATTAACACTGACTCTGAAGCTTCTAATAACTAGGTACTATTTAAAAAAATGATTGACTAACAGTTGAAAAGGTACTGCACTGTTTTGTCTTTGCCCCTTTATATATAGATGGTTTCATTCTAAGCACATACTTATCCTCAAGATGAGGAGGTATGGGCTATCCATAGTTCAACACAACAGCTTTATGATATTTTAATTTCTTGTATGAAAACCTACTTACACCATTAAAACTCCTTTAGTGTGTGATTTGTGATGCTATAAAATTTATTTAACTTACAATATGATTTTTCCCAAAATTATAAAATTTAATCACCTGGACTTGATTGATGCTTAAAACTTGCTGTGTGCCCTAGATGCGTAAACACAAATTGGGCCTCATCCCAAAGTATTTTTTTATCTTTTTATATCCTTAACTGCATGTGACATCACAACTGTCCATACACATATACTGTGTAACAGCGTTTCTTAATAGTTAAACTAAAATAATAATTTAAGAGAATAAGGATTTCATGATGTTATCAATTATTTATATACAAACATCATTTGACCTATACAATTATTTATATTACAATGGATAGCATTAGTACTTGCACCCTTTTTTAATTATGATATACTCATATGATTCTTATTGCATTTTTTCAGAATGCCCATGAAAATAGTTGTCAAGGACATTCAATTATGCAACTCATTGAAAAGTGTCAACTGATCTTAGCGTTGAACTTTAGCGCACATCCTCCGTGCGCTTATAAAAACATAAGAAAATGCTACGACAAGTTTCTCACGTCATCAATGGATCTCAAAGAGAAGACGTTCACAAACAGAAAATTGTATGACTCGGACAAGGGAATTGTTAAATATTGTTTGACAAGGCTGGAATATGAAATATGTTCGGACAGTAAAGACGAGCCGTTGGTAAATCAGAGCGATCACATTCCCGAGGAACTTAAACAGAGTGTCAAAGGTTTGCATTGGCAGAAGGGTACTCTGGAAATATATGAGACCTTAAACAGGGTCGAAAGAATAAAAAGAATTATGACAGTTTTAGAAAGTGTTGTTGAGTTGCTGCAATTTGATTTGGCGATGTGGCATTCAAGGTTAAGATAATTTTTAAACTTGTATTAATTTTTGCATTCAGACCCGCTTTCTATTTCGTAACAATTGAATTGAATTGTTTTCTATTATTGCACGTAATAGAATAATACTCCGTTCGCAGGTACGCAAACAATTCGGGAGGTCATTTATTGAGATCTCATAAACCGCTGATGGCACAAATCTTGTGGTCAAACGTTCTCTACACCGGTACGGTAAATGTTAACTGTAGACAGATTTTAAAACTGTTCGCCTATTTAATTCATCTCCAGTATCCGGAAGAATACATTAAGATTATGACAGTAAGTATTCAAATTAATCTATTCATAAAAGTAATGTCTCAATTTGGTTCTAATACAAAACTTTGGACTTATTTCTTCAGGACGTCCAAAATCAAAACTTTTTTATCAATTAGGTTTCTCCAAGAATGTCTTATGATTGTCTTATAAATTTAACTTTACCAGGGTTTAAACCTAGGTATAAACCTTTAGCACACCACAGTTAACCACAACCAAATTGAAAATTGGCTATAGGTTGCACTAGACAAATGACTTCTTCTCTTTTGAGTATGTCTTTACATACTCAGAAAAGATAAGATTTTTAGTAAATATAGATATAGATTCTATATAGTTTGTTGTTGTATTTGACAATATGAATTCAAACCACAAAGTTTGCACGACCAATCCTTTCTAATCACTTTATACTAATACCTTATTTTAATATGTTTATTATAATAGATTTTTTTTTTCAGTCCTGGCTTACTGTAACAGTACAAACATTTTACTTCTGTGAAAAAAATTCAAACTGTGATTATCCTAACTTTGGAAAATACTCAACGACATTAGCAAAGGAATTTTATAAGATTATAAAAGGTAATGTTGAGTTTTTCTTGTTGATAATAGTACTATTATGGATTATAGACGTAAATGCCTCCTTATGTGTAATAAACATAATATTAGAGTTTTTGTTACCTTCACTTAAATATAAGTTTATTTATTTCTTTATATATATCGTCTTTGTCAAACAAAAATCTGCTATCTACACTTTTTTTAATAAACCTTTATGTAAAAATTTTCAGGAAAACTTTTTGTCAATATCTTAAAAGTAAACTTTTTTGCACAACTTTTGGTTTGAAAAGCTATCCTGAGCTACACTAGCTATTAGTATAGCTTTTACTTGTAGTAAGCTAGTTGTAGCTGTAAGTGCCTGAGTAAACTGTGCCATTTAATTCTTTATTTTATTTCAGATTTGCCCCATAAATCTATAATCAGTATTATAGAGAAAATAAATCCCACATACATGCAGTATTTAGTGGGTAGCCTGCATGTTAAAATGTTACTAGCTACGGAAGAAGATAATATAATAAATGTTTTAATAAACTTCCTGCAAAATGAACAGTGGAGTGAATTCCCTAAAGGAGACACAGAAATTAAGCTATCTAAATCATTAGCCCTTCAACCAAAAAGAACTAAAAACGTTTTAAATTACTTGGAAAAAATGTGTAATAAATCGGAATTTTTAGATGCATCGAATCATGTGGAAGGAAATGTTTTCAGGAAATTTTATAATGACTTTAATGCTGACAATGAAATCAATCAAAATACAGTCGTTCATGCCCTATATGTTACATTAGCGGCATATTTGGACGCTTACAGTTTTCAGTCAGTTCAGGATGAAGTAGAGAAATTAAATGAACAAGAAGATAATGTGGCGACAAGTATGGATATTGAAATAGCAGACAATTCAAACACTAAATATAGCCCTTATTTTGTGACAGAAGAATTTATTAAAATATATAGATCCATATTCAGGTTACTTAAAAAACTGATTGCTTTGTTTGTTGAAATGAAAAATAAAGAACATTTTCCAAAGCTACTTGAGATCTTTGGGAAAATGGGATTGTTAAGTTCATGATTTTTACTCCATAAAAATTATTGTTTAGATACCTACACTTTTGTTGTTTTCGTAATACTGAATAAAATTTGTATTTTTTTATAACTGTCTATTTTGTATCCCGAATCTATACCAATAATATATAAAGCTGAAGAGTTTGTTTGTACGCGCTAATCTCAGGAACTATTGGTTCGAATTGAAAAATTCTTTTTGTGTTGGATAGTCCATTTATGGAGCAAGGCTTTAGGTTATTTAATGTGACCTAAAAGGCTAAAAAAATAGAAATATATATTATCCTTATTTAGATTAACGCCATCTATCGTTCAGTGGCAGAACTATTAAGACAAACAGCTTTGATTCAACAAGTCAGCTACTCACAGCGAGAGGGTGCAATAATAAAAGGCTTTAGGCTACATAACATTTTGAACGTGGACGAAGTCGTGGGCACCAGCTAGTGTTACTTATATAACAGCTCTTAAAAACTTCACTGATTTGCTTGCTTTGAATATACAGAAATATACTTAATAAGAACAACAAATATCAAAATAGGAGCATAGCAAATCAAAAGGAAAATCAGTGATTAATTGTAAATTTAATTTAATTTATCATTGAATTTAGTACCTAAATGAAACATTTTAATGTATGTATGTGAACAATTTAATATTTAGGCATACAGTGACCCCTAGCTTTACGTGTACGCATAGCTTTCTCAATATCAACATTGGGATATTCAGCTCTCAACTTGTTTAGGTCCATGTTTGGGAATCTCTTGAGCAGCTGTTGGACATGATTGTACTGTCTGTTGCGAGCCTTCCGTTCCTCATTATACTGCTTCTCCTTATATAACTTAATGAACTTTCTAACTGCCTGGCTACTTATAAAACCATGATCAATGTAGTTCTTTACCCACTTAGTGTTCATAAATTTAGGCATAATGTATTCTTTCTTCTTATACTTTTCAGGTAAACCAATCAAATTCATAATATCTTCGACAGGTCGTTCACCAGTTTCTCCGGTTTCCAGTTTATAGTAAGCAATGTTGCGCTCTCTGACAACAGTCTCAATATTATTCATTGAATCCTGCACTTTATCTATTCTTTCTGGATTGGGAAATAATCGCGTCTCCTCATTACATTCGTGCTCCATAGTATATAACATATTTCGCTCTTTCAATAATACATACCACAACTTGTGTAGATCGGTATTGGATTTCAATCGTAATTCGTCTAATTTCCAACCTCTACCAACTTTTACTGTTGATTGACCCCAGTGTTTTTTATCGTCGAAAAATTCCATTAAATCATAGGTTGGTTTTGTAGTATGAATACTTCTCTTACATGTAGCAACTGCAGATACATTGATATATGGTGTACGGTGGCAAATAACCACAGCATTTCTAACAAAATTATAAACTTTAGATAAATTCATCCTTGTAACAACATATAAATGAATAAAACGAAAACACTAAGCGTATAAACGCTGCGTTTTTAGTTTATTTATGCAATAATGTTATTGGTTTTGTTATGGTTTATTTAAATATTTCACGTAATTCACATTTAATAAATTGTCATTGTCAAGTGAATGTCTGTGATTGTCAAGATTTTAATTGAAACACAGAAGATAATTGATCAAAAATATTCATTTGGCAACACTGAAGCAAAACAGAATAAATCATTTTGATTTTAAACTAGCAAATGAAAGTAAAGATAAAAAGGACCCTCATGATGCAATTTTACATCCCAATGGGCGGTTTTTCCATTAGTCCCGGCATGGCCCGGCCCGGCTCGGCACGGCACGCCGGGGCTTCGTTTTTCCACTGAGCCGGTGTTGATCGGCCGGTTTACGTCCTTGGCAGGGATGTTACGGCGCTTCGACTCCGACTCCTTTAAGTCGGAACTTCCTATTATTATTACACCTTCGGTTCCGACTTTGGCTCCCTATTTTGCTTGTCCTAGTAATCGACAAATCGAATTAACAAATTGAATGTACCTTTTGCACATAACACGATCCAGGGGCCCTAGACAAAGTGCCATTTCGAAAACGATAACGAAGTTCGCTAATTATAAAATGTATGGGAATGACATATGTCACGTGATACGTCGAATTCGATAACCAAGTTGGTAGACAAATGTTTCTTTTCGAATCGACATGATTTATTAGCGAATGGGTTCTAGTGCTATTCCCATACATGTGCTTAGCCAAGTGGCACTTTTGACGTTCGTTTTCGATTTCGTTTTCGTTTTCGTCTTCGATAATGTAACGAAGCCCAAGATGCTGTAGATATCGACACAATTCATTCGCCGAGTGTTATTTTTCGTGCTAAAGTTGTTAAAAATCAAAGAGTACATATTTAAAAATGCATTCTCTATGTTTATTGTGGGCTGCACAAAACAAAACTGCCTGGTTGAGGCGCCAAAGGAGGTTTAAGTTGCGACGACAAATGGAAAAAATACACGATATGCCGGAACTATTATTTACACAGCATTTTCGGTTAAATAAAATAACTTTTAGGAAATTATGTGACGACCTAAAAGCTCATAGCGGTTTAAAAAGGTCTCAAGAAATTCCCCCTTAAAAACAAAGGTAAGAAATTTCACATTAATAAACCTACCTATTTGATTACCTATATTACATACAGTTAGCTAGTCATAACCAAAGCAGTGCCAGCTTATATAAAACCTAATCGTCTTTTTAACTTCTTATAAAAATGTTAATTTTATTGTAATGATAGGTACCTACGTATTATTATGATGGTGTCACCTAAAATTATAAACTGCAACCATCGATGACTGCAACAAATTAATAAATTATAAATTTGGTTTTAGTGCCTATTAAATTGCCTTTTGTATTTTTCAGGGCCAATATCTTACGCAAAGGACAACAAGTATCTACATCAGAGAGGTTGTTAACGCCCTCAACCATAATTGTATGGGTAGCAGGTGGATAGTGTTTCCACAAACACCACAAGAGATCCCAAATCAAGAAGAATTGATTAGCAAACTTGGAAATATTATGACTTGACCCATAATATGTGAGTCATGTGTAATGAAACGTGAAGTTCACAATTTTATTTTATTGTTACATATTTTTACATTTACTTTGTATTATAATAAAAATATTTAAAAATTGTTTTGTTTTTGTGTACAATTTAAAACAAAACTATATATAGAGGTAATGTAAGTAATTATAAGAGTCAGGGTAAATAAAATTATGACACAGACAACTTTTTATTAAGCAAACATAAAATTTGAATAGTAAAAATCACCTCTCAATTTTAATATTGAAGATATTAAGTTAGGAAGTATTAAGTAGATAAGTTTTACTAAACATAACCCTAAATAACTATCATTGAAATAAATCTCAGTCGATAATACCTTTGGGGTATTCTACCTTTGATAAATATTGTGCAAAACTTGAAAAAACATAATCTGTCTCATAGTTGAACAACATTGTCAGTCTTATTGGATTAAAAAGTACAAGAAGGTTAAGTATATCCCTACATATTAATTAGCAACTCATTACAAACACCAGGCTGCCAAATAAAAAACAGGAGTTTTTTCCATGAATATTTGGCTTAGCTGGTAGATGTTTTTTAATTTTGAGTCATTTCAAATGATGTGAAAGTTTTCTTTGTTTGTTTTGTTCTTTTAAAAACGAGTTCACTTGTGAGCACATTTGACACTTGTTATTGGAGTTCTCAGTGTTTTGTTTTGGTCTAGTATTTCTTTCTCTGCTTATTACTCATCACTATACACTATATGGGATCCATTAACTATTAGAAAAACTCGATCTTCAGTGCGCACATATCTCTATATTTTCATAATTCAATTACAATACTCTTCACATTCATTTTACATAACTTATAAATCAATAGTAAACATAATCTTTAAAACATAACATCATCTCCCAATCTATTTTTTAAACTATTTTATTTTCTAAAACTAGTTAGTATTATTCCAATAAATACTTCCAACAATATTGACGGCTTAATTGTGATATTTACTTCGTAACCATAGCCAATTTTCGTTTATTAGCAACTTGTCTAGGACCCCAGGGGCCCTAGACAAGTTGCATTCGCTCCGTAGCGATTCGCTATTGAGTTCGTCAATCGTTTCCGAGATAACGAAAACAATTTCCTAGCCAAAGTGACACTACGATCGTTATCGTTGTGACGAATGGGTTCATTCGCTAATAAACGAAAATTGGCTATGGTTGCGAAGTAAATATCACAATTAAGCCGTCAATATTGTTGGAAGTATTTATTGGAATAATACTAAATAGTTTTAGAAAATAAAATAGTTTAAAAAATAGATTGGGAGATGATGTTATGTTTCAAAGATTATGTTTACTATTGATTTATAAGTTATGTAAAATGAATGTGAAGAGTATTGTAATTGAATTATGAAAATATAGAGATATGTGCGCACTGAAGATCGAGTTTTTCTAATAGTTAATGGATCCCATATAGTGTTTAGTGATGAGTAATAAGCAGAGAATGAAATACTACACCAAAACAAAACTCCAATAACAAGTGTCAAATGTGCTCACAAGTGAACTCGTTTTTAAAAGAACAAAACAAACAAAGAAAACTTTCACATCATTTGAAATGACTTCAAAAACATCTACCAGCTAAGCCAAATATTCATGTAAAAAAAATCTCCTGTTTTTTATTTGGCAGCCTGGTGTATGTAATGAGTTGCTAATTAATATGTAGGGATATACTTAACCTTCTTGTACTTTTTAATCCAATAAGACTGACAATGTTGTTCAACTATGAGACAGATTATGTTTTTTCAAGTTTTGCACAATATTTATCAAAGGTAGAATACCCCAAAGGTATTATCGACTGAGATTTATTTCAATGATAGTTATTTAGGGTTATGTTTAGTAAAACTTATCTACTTAATACTTCCTAACTTAATATCTTCAATAATAAAATTGAGAGGTGATTTTTACTATTCAAATTTTATGTTTGCTTAATAAAAAGTTGTCTGTGTCATAATTTTATTTACCCTGACTCTTATAATTACTTACATTACCTCTATATATAGTTTTGTTTTAAATTGTACACAAAAACAAAACAATTTTTAAATATTTTTATTATAATACAAAGTAAATGTAAAAATATGTAACAATAAAATAAAATTGTGAACTTCACGTTTCATTACACATGACACATATTATGGGTCAAGTCATAATATTTCCAAGTTTGCTAATCAATTCTTCTTGATTTGGGATCTCTTGTGGTGTTTGTGGAAACACTATCCACCTGCTACCCGTACAATTATGGTTGAGGGCGTTAACAACCTCTCTGATGTAGATACTTGTTGTCCTTTGCGTAAGATATTGGCCCTGAAAAATACAAAAGGCAATTTAATAGGCACTAAAACCAAATTTATAATTTATTAATTTGTTGCAGTCATCGATGGTTGCAGTTTATAATTTTAGGTGACACCATCATAATAATACGTAGGTACCTATCATTACAATAAAATTAACATTTTTATAAAAAGTTAAAAAGACGATTAGGTTTTATATAAGCTGGCACTGCTTTGGTTATGACTAGCTAACTGTATGTAGGTAATATAGGTAATCAAATAGATAGGTTTATTAATGTGAAATTTCTTACCTTTGTTTCAAGGGGGATTTTCTTCAGACCTTTTTAAACCGCTGAGCTTTTAGGTCGTCACATAATTTTCTAAAAGTTATTTTATTTAACCGAAAATGCTGTGTAAACAATAGTTCCGGCATATCGTGTATTTTTTCCATTTGTCGTCGCAACTTAAACCTCCTTTGGCGCCTCAACCAGTTTTGTTTTGTGCAGCCCACAATAAACGTAGAGAATGCATTTTTAAATATGTACTCTTTGATTTTTAACAACTTTACCACGAAAAATAACACTCGGCGAATGAATTGTGTCGATATCTACAGCATCTTGGGCTTCGTTACATTATCGAAGACGAAAACGAAAACGAAATCGAAAACGAACGTCAAAAGTGCCACTTGGCTAAGCATATGTATGGGAATAGCACTAGAACCCATTCGCTAATAAATCATTTCGATTCGAAAAGCAACATTTGTCTACCAACTTGGTTATCGAATTCGACGTACCACGTGACATATGTCAATCCCATACATTTTTTATTTAGCGAACTTCGTTATCGTTTTTAAAATGGCACTTTGTCTAGGGCCCCAGGGGCCCTAGACAAAGTGCCATAACGATAACGATAACGAAGTTCGATAGTTATAAATGTATGGGAAGTATCACGTGATTTAGCGAAGGCATATGTCGATCCCATACATTTTATTTTTAGCGAATCGAATCGCTACGGAGCGAATGCAACTTGTCTAGGGCCACAGGGGCCCTAGACAAAGTGCCATAACGATAACGATAACGAAGTTCGATAGTTATAAATGTATGGGAAGTATCACGTGATTTAGCGAAGGCATATGTCAATCCCATACATTTTATTTTTAGCGAATCGAATCGCTACGGAGCGAATGCAACTTGTCTAGGGCCCCAGTTGTTAAACCTTAAAATTAGGTCTGCCACAAACATGTAATTTTATTAAACTATTTAGCTATTTATGGTAAACTGAAATATTGAAACACCAAATGTCATCAGCTTAAAACAACTTTGAATGACATCTCTTGTGTATATTCTATTCTATGTTATGAAGTGTTCTGTGACTCTATGTCTTGTCTAACTTGTCTTATGTCTTGGTTGTCGTTGTCGTGTCGGGTTGTCGTATTTTCCTTAAGATTGTGTATGTTTTGTGATTGTTATATTACTGAACAAAAAAGCTACAAAAGGTGATTAATATATTAAAATTTAAATGTATTGACCATCGAAATAGTCATGAGAGTACCGGTTTTGAAATTGTATGTCTAGTTAAAGTGATATTAGTGTTGTATTTATAGCTTTGTGAACCTGTATCTTTGGATATTTTAGGTAAGAAATGTACTTTTACCTTTGAGCATTCTAATGTAACATTAACAAACTTTTTTAAGTTGTATTAATCTAGCTGAATGTATTTAACTTAAAAGTGTCCCTTAGTTCTCACAATATGATAGTTTTAATTTCTTTCTACATTGTCATTTTTGTTTACTTTCTTTCGAAGTAATTGTTGATCAATGTAACAGATAAAAAGCTAATTTATTTATCTGGTCTTAAATAAAACAATTTCTTTAAAAAAAAAAATACTATTGTACAATAACAAATAATGGTTTAATACTAATGAGCAATTTAAATTTTTGTTTCTATTTAAATTTGGTAGTATTTTTTAAAGTTTTATTGTACATTAGCTTAAGTCTGAATTTAAATAAGGTATTTTTTATGTATGTATATTGTAATCAGACCACTTTTGGCAGACGAATAAACAAGAAAGACTATTTAGTTAACAAGATGAAAGAGAATAATGATATAATTCAAAACACACTGCATTGTGCACTATTAAACTGGACAGGCTGTCAGAAATCCCTTATGGAAGACCACAATGAAACACAAATTCATACTCCCTGAGTTACAATGTATGAGTACAGGATTATAAACCTATTTAGAGTAAGTCCATTTGCCTATTCCATCGATGTCCTATTCTCATCTAGTCTTTTTTTATGTTAAGAACCATAAACTATAAACAAACACTGAATCTCACCATCCAAAATCAGTTTCATTTGTAAGTCAACTTTAATTTTCTACAACTCAATAAGGTCCTCCAACAGGCTGACATCCACTTGATAGTACCTGACTACTGTCATCTATAACACAAGCAAAGCTACAGGTGCTGCAGGAGAACTGCTTACTATGGTAGAATTAGGAAGGGATAAAGAAATGGGCTTGGAATCCCTTAGTTACTCATTCAATGAAACACAACAGTGTACATGCTATTATTTCACGGTAGACTACTGTAAGGTGGTGGTTACTACCTCCAGATGGGCTGCCCTGTTAGGAACCGAACCCAGGGATCCTGATACAGAGTGTTATAGCAATAACCTTAACCTTGTGGCGGATTTACACATTTGCCACCAGTAGGCTATTCAAATTTTGCCTCCCCTACACCCTGCAATTCATCATAATAATATGAAGAAAAAATAACTAACTAATGTAATAAGGTACTCTAATATAGTCACAGTATCAGCTCCCGAGATGAATGCGAGCAATTTCTGAATAAAAATATTTTTTTGGCCAAATTTGCCACCCCCTAAAATCTGCTGCCCTAGGCTTCAGCCTTCTCAGCCTTCTCGTAAAACCGTCACTGCCTTAAACACTAGACTGTAAGGGCCTCGATAAAAAGGGGTGATCATTGATACTTGAATATGTAACTTTGGATTTTTAAAATTTAGATTTGCAAACTTTTTTGGGTATTTCACACACTCATAAATTGGCCAATCAGTCAGGCAGGCAGTCACAGTGGTATTATCAAACAAACATTAGACCACTGTGGACTAGTACTCAACCCCACCTTGAAATTTATCAGTGTTATTAAGACATTAACTTCTGCTCTGATGCTTGTGTATATATATAGATGATAACTATACCAACCATAAAGTTATCAGAAAGCAAGCCAGCCAGTCATCTTTGTTGCTAAAAAAAAACTACAAGCATTGTTTCTTATTGAAATCTCTGGCTTTCTGAACTATCATAATAAAATCTTAAACTGGCCCTGTCTACATTAAAAATTGTACACATTGTAGTTACTTATGTTACCGAGGTCATAAAAATAATTTTTAGAATTATTGCCTATTAGTCTGTGCACACTCAGAAACAGCTTTAGCATTTTAATGCGGTTTTCACTGATGTGTTGTAGAAATCTTTCTGTAAATTTTAGTGTTTGTTTCATTCCAACTTGTTAACAAATAAAAAAGTTATTCCAATAAAAAAAGAAAAAAAGAAATACCAAGTGTATCAAACTGCGCGAACGAAGTTGCAAGCACAGCTAGTCTTTGTACATATTCAATATGATGAACGACGTTTCTTATGTGATTTTTCAAGAGATTTCGTCTTTTGAAAAATCACTAGTTTAAGCCCTCTCAGGCAAATTTTATTCTAACATTTCGAATTTCGAATAAATTTCGAAGGTGTCCACTTTATTCTGGTCCCCATCATCCAACGTCTTGTAATTTTGTTTACCAAGGGTTTGCGGTCTTGAACAAGTCGCGCACGCTCGTTATCGTGTTAATGTCTCAATTGGCTGTAGATGCTGTTGTAAAATATTATAAATAACTTACTAGTTATAAAATTATGACAGACGCCCCTTAAATAGACGTTTATAATTTATGAATCGTACCTACGTAGAGTGATCTAACACAAGAACAAATTAAATATTCGAATCCCGATCGGCGTTAAATTTATTACATCTATCAATAATTTATTAGTTAGTTGGCCCTGGATTTTGAATTAATATCACGTCCCTCTTTACTGTGTGTGTTGTGGACCAAGTAGGTGCTTTACAAGGGATCTTGGTATTGAATTGTTGATTAAATCAGGCGCCGTCGCTTTGTTTCGCCCGAGTATGCATTATCTTGCATGCTTGTCTGTCTCACTCGACCTGCTTGTGACGTCGGATAGCTCAGACCGAGGACCCGATATCATGTACATTGCAAAATTCAAACCGTTAGATTATTGTTTGAATAACAATCCCTGTAAACTTTAAACTAGCTGTTGCACGCGACTTCATCGGCGTATCTTTGTAAAATAATTTAGTTACCCACCATAGTTAGATCTGTAACGCTTTTCGGTCAAACTGCGGCACTTTTATACTTTTACTAGCTGGCGCCCGCGACTTCGTCCGCGTTGAAAAAGAAAAAGTAGCCTATCTTGTGTCCCGTACGTCTAAATGTTTATCTACCAAGTTTCATGAAAATCAGTTAATTCGTTTAAGAGTTATGGCAGAACATACATACATACATACATACAGAAAAAAATTCTAAAAATGGTCAATTTAGTTTCAGTATCATGTATAGAGCCTATAAACACGATAACTCTGAAAACAAAGTAAATTACTCTATGACCGACCCTTACAGATTTATTATTAGTATCGATGATTCATTTTTATACCGAATTTAAAACTACCTACATAATCAACCTTGATTATGAAACTATTTAGTTTTATAAGGGTTTTAATATCTTGATACGAATTGTGTTTCGATTCTTACCTGTATTTGGATTGACTAATTTGAACAAAAATATGTCGCGAACTTTTAGTGGGTAATGAGTTACTATATCACTATTTTATGTATCATCAATAGTTTTCGCAGCGCACGCCAAATAATAGACTTTTATCGGCAAATTTTTGATAGTTACTTTGTGTTACATTATTGCAATTTTCGTAGGGATCTATTTTTGAAAATAAAATACAGCCTATGTTATTCGCTAATCTTCTTTATAAATAAAAATGAATCACTAAATGTGTTGCTAAGCGCAAAACTCGAGAACGGCTGGACCGATTTTAATTCTGTCTTCACTCGTGGATAGAGGGATAATCAGGGAAGGTTTTTACGTAAAAAAAAATGAACCCCGGGCGAAGCTCCTCGGCTTCCTCGTACTAAAATCCGTTGCGTAGTTTAAAAGATCTAAGCGTATCTACATAACTAGTAACAGAGGGACAAATTATGTAAAGATTTAGATTCAACGCATTGTTGAGAACAATTCAAAAAGAATTTCCACTTACAATAAGATTGTGCTATACTAAGTTATGCAATGAAAGTCGCATTAAAATGAATTTAACCGTTTCGTAAATTAATCAGTACCTACTTAGATATTTCTAAACCTAGTTAATTAGAATTTTGCAATCACATTTGTATAATTTATTTAAAATCATATTGAATTAAATGTTTATCATCATAATTATTATAGTTAGCCGAAATGTTATGAAAATTAATCGCTGCTGGTATTATCTTTATAACTGGTTTACTTTATCCAACCCCATTGTTTTGATGTTGTCAGCTTTTGCATATTGATTAACGCAATCAAGCCTTTGTCTCTGAGAGGACACGCTTTATCTTTCACGGCTGTTGCCCACATTCGGCCAACCCATAATTCTCGCTTCGATTAAAATCACGACTAGAAAGTGTTCTTTGTTGTTCAAAACGGGGATAACTAGCGTGTTGAATATCTAACAAAATTTGTCAGTAAGTAACCATAATATAATAATAGGATGCCTATAGGATACTCCGTCTAGGTATTCATCCGTCTTTCCAACTGATAGAGAGACCTTTTCTCTAAATATGAATTACTTAGTATAAAAGAGCCAGGGAATTAATATTTCTCGTAGACCTATAATGATGAATTTACCAAGAAGCAAAGTAGTTAGTCCTATTAACAATAACATCATCAATCATCAATACTAATAATAAATCTGTAAGTGTAGGTATTGTATGTATGTATGTATGTTCCTCAATAACTCTAAGAGCGTAAGCACACGGCGTATTTTAAACGCGCAGACGACGCGCGTATACGCGTTTCCAACGTGATTCGAACGCAACTTTGTAACCTAAGCACACGTGTCGAGCGTGGAACGCGCGTCTACTGCGCGTATACGCGCAGATACAGCCATACAGACGCGCTGTAGTTGTACAATGGCGTCGGTTGATATCTTGGTATACGTATATTTTGGTTCCATTTCAAACCAAAATATACGTGCAACGTACAGTAAACTATTATTGCAACTGCGGCGCGGTCGGTGGCGGGTGCGCACGCCCCTCCTCCGTCCCTTTTGTGAGTGCGTTTGTATCGATTCAAACGCGCGTATTACGCGCGTTAGTATCGCGTTTTAAGCTAATTTGGATCGACACAAACGCAATAATCGGCATCTACGGCGCCGAATACGCGCGTTCTTGAAACGCGCGTCGTCTGCGCGTATAAAATACGTCGTGTGCTATCGGCCTTAAACGAATTAACTTATTTTCATGAAACTTGATAGATAATCATTTAGACGTACAGTATACAGGATAGGCTACTTTTTTTCTTTTTCAACGCGGACGAAGCGGACGGACGCGGGCGCCAGCTAGTAAAGAATAAATTGTGATTTTACAAAAATCAATTAACTAATTCTTATAAGAGTTATGGAGGAACATACATACATACAATACCTACACTTACAGATTTATTATTAGTATTGATCTTCTCTCTTTATAACAATAGTTAAAATTAGTATAGATAGTTACAGATAAATTTGTTTTGTCTTTAGTTTCTACAAAACGTAAGTAAATTACGTAACAATAATTGAAAGAATTTCTTTGATATAAAATATTTAATTAATTTGATGAAACTGGATCAAACGTCAATTCGGTAAATCAGTGATTAAGTCATCACAGGTAAATCATTCGCATAATGCCCATCGTTTCCGTAATGCAAGCCAATTCCGACGGTTACTGGTCTCTCCCGCATCTGAAGCAACGGTAACTGCCACAATTTGCATAATTCATGGCTTACAGGTATTATGTTGTTGGTAACACTTAGCTGTACCATTCCAAAAGCCATTTCAAGACTTTATCTTTTACATAATTTGAAAGTTTGAAGAATATAATTGTGGCTATTCATAAATTGAGTAGTAGAAAAGCGGCGTAAAAAGTGGTACGAGTTTTTCTTAATTTTCGTATCGCATGTACATATATAGTTCTGGGTTTTTGCTCTGAAAATTCGCCATTTAGACCTCTATCAGTAATTTTATTTTCATTTTACCAAAAGTTTGTGACCTTCAAGTCAAGGAGTGTCCTCATTTTCATTAACATTCACATAGTTGGGAACACCTAAGAGATAAATGGACCCCTAGCAAGGAATGCTTTTTCACCGACATTTAGGTAACAACCTCTATAAACTAAGCAGATAAAGCAGATCCTTCCCATCAATTAAAAAAATTCTATTCATTACTAAGTATAATATAGTTTTTGTATTTATCTGTTAAGGAAAATGAAATTACTGTTGAATTTTACTATTGTGAAATTTTAATATATAAGTTTAGTTTAAAAAATTCTAGAAATCTGGTGTAGTTAGTTATTAATCTTCGGTGTCCCAAACTAGTATTCCCTGAAAAATGGTCTAATAAAAGGTTTGATTACCATTATCAGTTATTTTACCTATCTACTTAGTATTATCTACTCTTAAACCTGTACAAAAAAACATAGGGGACAAGGTTTCTACTGTCTTTACCCTCCCTTGGTATCAATAGGCTTAGGTAGCTAGGCAGTCGCATACAATAAAAGTGATATTGTGCGCCTGCCCGTCTGCTTATTATGTGCTTACCTGTCTTTTATAATAATGGGTTAGAAGAGTGTAGAGAGGCACGAGTTATAGTATAAAAGCCTGTCGGATACACAGCCCAGTAACAATGGTTTCGATTGTAACCGTGTCACGTAATATTGTTTGTAATTTAAAATATCGGGTACGTTGGCTGGCACGGATGGCGGTTTATTTTCCAGCTCAATTGTGGAGTTATCCGAGGTGTATTGTTGCGTTGATTAGATCAGAGCAGCTTTGTTCCGTGGAGAATCGTGGGTTTCGCACGCCGGTGTATAACGTCCTTCGGTCGCACGCGAACGAGCTTGTGGCTCGTGAAACTACTGTTCCAGCTGAACCTTGGTTGTAACGTGAAGTTAAGGCTGTTGTTTTGTTTGTAACCTTTATTTGAAGTAAAATGCACAAATCGGTACAATCTTATTTTAAACGAGAACGATAGACATTTTTCTTTTTTCCTTTGTAAGAAAGTTAAAATTGAAGTCAGATATATACTTTTTTTAAACTTTGAAGTAGGTATAACAATGGCAGACAGTCACAAATAAAAACATTTGTTTTCCATTAAATTTTTAAACAAATTACTTGTTGAATATTTATTTTTTACTTATGGAAAATTTTACTTTGTACAAAACACGTTTATTTAGAATAAATAACTATTAATGAAATTTATGAAAAAAAAAATTCTACTTTTCATGATAATATATAAAATTGTTATAATTATTCTTAAATGTAGGTACATGTATAACTAAATCGTTTCTAAGAACTGAAAGAACTGAAATAGTTTCTACCTAGCTAGTTAAAAGTTTTATTTATTGACAGAGGTCAGATAAGTTTCACGGTCATTAATAGGCGGCTTAAGTGTTTGGGATCCCTGACATGGCGTATTATTATATATTATTTAAAGGTGTTCGAAGAAATCCAACAAAAGTACGCAAAAAGGAGGTAACTAGCTGAAAAGACGCTAACAATGTTCCGCTAATGGCTTATGTTTGCGATGACTACGCCCCACCCAGCCAACAGGCTCTATTATCAGAAACGGACCTTGTGCGCTGAAATGGCTAAATGTTTTGTGCCTCTGAAAAGATTCAAGATGACGGTGAAATTGTTGAGAAAATTGATCACTTCTACTCGAACAACTCGAGCTTGTTATTTTAGAAGGCGTCTTCAGTTTTGTTTGACGCGCAACAATGAAATGCTTTTTATGTTTGGTCATTAAGTCCCCAAAGAATTGGTTTATTTAAATTGAGTATACTAAATTATCATCTTTTATTTTTCTCCAGGAGACTGTTCTTCCGTAAAAGTGAAATGTTTATTTTTATAACAAGACTTTGCCTCTGTGTGCTTATAACTTTGAAACTCGATTCAAACGGCAAAAGAGCAGCTTCTATCCTAATCTTAGAGTATAGTTGCATTTCGTTCAGGCTTAAAGGTTTAACCTTATTCAGTTGTGATTAGACTGAAATTCCTGTATCCGAAGCAAACAACTTCGACGACTAAGTACGCGATGGTTTAATAAATTTTCATAAATGAGTGTCTCAAGATAGCGAATTAAGTTTATAAGCAAAGTTCTACGTTAGGATCTAAGTAGTTAAAAATTTATGGTCAAAATATTTTTCAATGAAGTCTATTTTCGACATTTAAACGCGAATAACGAAATGAATTTCTAAAAAAGAGATAGATTATCTAAAATTCTAAATCTAAAGCTCTGGATAAGCACAAACCCATCTTCCAATTTATTGAACGAAGACTAATGACGTGCCAAAAACGTTGATAGGATCACCTCCCGCGATGTTAGCTCCACAGGCGATATACTAGAGCGCTAATAGAATTTAGTGTGGAAGTGCTGCTTGCCAACACTATTCTGAAAAGATTACATGTGATAAGACAATAAATCTCTGTCTATCGGTTTATCTCGTGGATCAGATAAGTGATTTACTTACTAAAATGTGTCACGTGTCGGCTCGTGTGAAATTTTTTGCATGTAAAGTTGTAACCAATTTACAATATCGACGCTTTATTATTATATATAGATACTAGCTGGCGCCCGCGTCTTCGTGAAAAAGAAAAAAGTAGCCTGTCCTGTGTCCTGAACTAATAATACTTGGTGCGGCGAATATGAAGATAATTAGTGGACTGTATTGTTTCGTGGTGCGTGCAATCAAAGGGCTAGGAAAAGAATTGGATAGGACATGCAACACCTACCTCGTATGCTGATTGTGATGATGCAAATCCTCCAGGACGATGGAGACGGAAGCTGGCCCGCCGCACACTCGTTCTGGCTTCCAAAACTGTCCTTTTTCACCTCAATTGCACTCGCGGAGCCACACCATTTGTAGATTACAAAAGCACAATGCTTCAGCGGTGCGATATGGGAATCATCGGATTTATTAATTAAATCCTCGCGGCGCGGTTTACGTATATCGAACGTTGCGTTCATTTCTTCCTCTTGTATTGATGTGTGCGCCAGAGGGCGCTACTGCGTTGCGGTGTATGCATGTTTGTTGGTGTGGATTCGGAATAGGAAACGCACCACAGATAACTAATTATTTGGCGCCACCATATCCACCCGCCCTTAATGGGTCACCATTAAAAAACAAACATAAGAAAAGCGAGAAGAAAAATATCTATATTCTATGACTCTGGGGATCAAGCGCTTAGTGCGCGCGGGGTTAGTAATGAGTCCACAAAGTCACGGCGAAGCGGAAGTAAAATTAAAAACTATAGATAGGTATGCGAAGCGGTATAAAATAATATAAATTTGATATAGCGGTATTGATATAACTTACAACTAAACTTAAACTAAAAAACGCGGTGCGAAACTTATCTAAAATAATAACTAAAATTATTGTTTAATTACAGGGCGAAGGTAAGTTCCCCTGGCGGTCCCTTAAATTTTCTCGCGTTGTCCGAGTGCAAGTACTGCACTGGTCCTCGACGGGAGAGAAGACGTTTGAGCGCGGCGAGAAAACTCGCAGTGCTGAGGTCTGTTGCGACTTTAATATGCACAGCACGAGACATAAGGCATGTGAATAGTAAATCAATTATCACATTCACTACATGATCACTGCGCGGTAAAATAGCTGGATGCATGTGTGCATAGTCCAGCGCGGAGTTGACGAGGCGACCGCCTAAGCAGATCAGACCGTTGTCAACGAAAGGCCTCAAACGGTTTAAGGCCGGCGAGCACGATTTATTATTTTTAATTCTATGATATTTCTCTGCAAAGTGCTGGCTTTGCAGGGCGGGTAGCATCTTATTTTCAGTGAACTGAATATCATCGGCGGTCACTGTAATAGTGCTGCGGCGAGGCAATAATTTTGCGAACTTACATACATATGTAATAATTCGCAGAAGCCTACTCCAGGAGGAGGTGCGGAGAGCGAGCTTATATACTAAAGCGCAATGCTTTACAGGCGTGCACACGGGGTGCACGTAAACCTTCTGACGGACGGTGGACAAAATGGAGCGCTTAGTGCACTTCACTTCGGCGGGAGCGGAAAATTTAAAATAAAAAGGGTCATTATCTGTGGACCAATGCAAGCCTAATATTTTATGTTGCACGGCTTTATCAAACTCCACCTCAGAGGGAAGTCTATGCGAAGCGGGGAGATTATCTAGGACAGATCGACTGTTGGATGTCTTGTCCTCGCGCACGACTCCATGATGCGGTATAACGTATATAGGAGTGGGGTCATGGAGATCGTACAGCGGCGCGGGAGCAATATAATCCTTTGCGAGGTAATCGTTAATGACGTCATCATATGCCGACCTAAGTTTAGGTGAAGCTTCTAGCTTTCTTTCGAGGCATAAGAAACGCTTGCGAGCGGTTTCGAAAGAATCTCCGAGCGAATAAACATCATCGTTAAATGGTAGGCCAACAGTGTATCTACCAGTAACGCGATCGCGGGTCGTAGTTGACTTATAAAATTCTTCGCATTCAACATCGGCGGGATGAAGAACGGGCGGTGCGGAGGGAGGCTCTTCGAGCTCCCAAAATCGCCTGACTAATGAGTCAATAGCGGCAGGCTCTTGAGCGAGGCAACATGTCAAGGCCTGGTTGTTAATGAGTGTGGGTATCGTGGGTACGGAACCCATAATAACATACCCCAATACTGTGCGTAAAGCGGAGGGCGCCGACGAGTCGCGCGGGGCGTGAACTTCGTCGGGGAGAAATATATGCGAGAAGAGTTCAGCTCCGATCAGCGCGTCTATTTTATTTGGCATGCCGAAACTCTCATCCGCTAGCGGCACCCCTGATAGGTGTGATAATACAGTAGTGTCTACCACAGCCGTAGGTAATAAATCGGTAATTTGATCAACAACGAGCGGCGAGATATTAAAATTAATGTTGTTGTCAAAGCGCGAATAAAACTTTAAATCGATTGAGTTAGTCTTAATAATTTTCTCAGCTCCACCGAACCCCTTTACAATAGTACGTTCAGTGTCATGAAGCTGTATTCCTAACCGATCGCAGCACTCCTTTGTAATAAAGTGGCTTTGCGATGCAGAATCTAATAGTACGCGAATAACATGTCGATCGCCTTTAATATCATACGCGACGACTTGAGCGGTTGATAATAAAATAGTAGTTTGTTTACTACGCGCGGGCGCATCATGCAATCGATTATTATATGAATAGGTACATAACGCAACATCTGAGCGCGCGGGGGAAGGCTGCGGCGACCGCGCGGGGGGCGCGCACCTAGCGGTATGACTTTGGGCAGCGGTCGAAGGCGGAGGCTTCGACGCGGGCTCGGGGACTTCGCTGCCGGTCTCCACTCGCTTGAAGTGTAACATTGTGTGGTGCCTTTGTTTACAAACGCGGCAATTAGAATTAGATGAGCAATTTAAAACTCGGTGTTTTAAACTCAAGCAATTGACACACGCATTGTTATCCTTCACGCATTGGAAACGCTCATAAGCAGTCATCCTATTAAATTTCGAACATTTAAATAAATGCTGATGCGTTATATTAGTGCAAAGACACTTGCACTGTGAGTCGACCTTTGTACTCAAGTAGGTTTGGTACTTAGGCGGCGAGGCATTATTATTATTATTACTAGAGCGACGATTATTATTATTATTTTGACGAGTATTCATTGCACCCGATGAGCTAGGCTGAGTGCGTTCCAAAACCTTGGCGCGGGAGGTAATAAAATCGACTAATTTGTCGAACGTAGATATTTTGGAATCACAACTCAACTCGAAAGCGCGAACAGTATCTAAATCTAATTTCTTAAGCGCGATGTGAAGTATGATTAATTCAGTCAGATTATCTAACTTTAGATTCTTTAAAGCGCGCACTGCACTTGTAAAGTTATCTGTAAATAAATCAAAGTTTGTTGCGGTAGCAGATTGTAACGGTTTTAACTCAAACATTTGATTTAAATACGCGGAAGCGAGCATACGCTGATCTTCATACTTGTCAATCAGCGTCTGTAAAAGAAGTTCGTAATTTTCAGCGCAAGGAGAGATACCTGCGCATGCGGATTGAGCCTTGCCCTTCAGCCTGCCTAGCAGATAGTACAACTTTTCGGAGTTTGTGAGCGATGGGTTATCATGAACGGTAGACTTAAAGCTGGCATAAAACAATGGCCATGAGCGAACGTCACCCGAAAAGTCCATCAGTTCTATAGGCGGCAGTGTGGGACAAGCCTTATGTGCGTGTGAATCTTGCTTATCAGCTGGCGACAAATAATTTAATTGAACTCCTTTTATTTTACTAAACAAATGCTCGAAAGCGACGAGCCCTTTATAGTTAGGTTTCGCGTTAGGATTCAATGCTAATAAGCGAGAATTATAATTATCTAAATTCGTTTCGAACTTAGTGCGAAGCGATTCGATCTGTGAAGAAGCGCCAAGGAAACTTTCCTTATCTGAGGACATATCATAGATATTTTGTAATATTTCGAAGATAGCTTCATATTTAGCCTTTGCAATAGCTAGTTGCGGATCTGGAACATCCTCTTCATTATCGGAAGAAACCTTTTTAGGCGGCATTGTGAAATGTAAGCCAATAATTTAGTAAAATTAATAAATTCAAATATTACGCGGGAGAATACAGTACGACGCGAATGACAATATTACGCGGGAAAATACAATACGACGCGAGTGATAATATTATGCGGGAAAATACAATACGACGCCAATAATAAGCGCGTGACTTCGTGACTCGGTCGTATAATATCGAACAATTTACGATAACACGATTTTGCTAGTGCGGTAGATTATAGTAGGTAGATAATAATTTATAAATTAATTAAAGTATCACTTTTATGATTAATTGGCTTAATATTTTTTTGAAATATATTAAGTATTACATAGATATATATTATATCTAGGCGGGAAATCACGTAACTTAATTTGTTACGGGCGGTTTATGAAGAAATTAGTATGTGAATATTTCAATAAATAAGTAGGTATATGCGGGTTGATGAAATTAATATTCACAATGATTAAATTAAATCTCTTACTAGGGCCTATTAAGTAACCTAATAAGGGCGGCTAGATGGGACCAAACTGGACCATATGCTCGTAAGGAGCACTAAATGGTACCCGGGTCGTAAGGACCACTAATGGTGCGGCGAATATGAAGATAATTAGTGGACTGTATTGTTTCGTGGTGCGTGCAATCAAAGGGCTAGGAAAAGAATTGGATAGGACATGCAACACCTACCTCGTATGCTGATTGTGATGATGCAAATCCTCCAGGACGATGGAGACGGAAGCTGGCCCGCCGCACACTCGTTCTGGCTTCCAAAACTGTCCTTTTTCACCTCAATTGCACTCGCGGAGCCACACCATTTGTAGATTACAAAAGCACAATGCTTCAGCGGTGCGATATGGGAATCATCGGATTTATTAATTAAATCCTCGCGGCGCGGTTTACGTATATCGAACGTTGCGTTCATTTCTTCCTCTTGTATTGATGTGTGCGCCAGAGGGCGCTACTGCGTTGCGGTGTATGCATGTTTGTTGGTGTGGATTCGGAATAGGAAACGCACCACAGATAACTAATTATTTGGCGCCACCAATACTGAATAAATCAGTTAATTCGTTTTAGAGTTATGGAGGAACATACATACATACATACATACATACATACATACATACATACATACAGAAAAAAAATTCTAAAAATGGTCAATTTAGTTTCAGTATCATGTATAGAGCCTATAAACACGATATCTCTGAAAACAAAGTAACTTACTCCATGACCAACCCTTACACATTTATTATTAGTATTGATTTAAGCTTGCGACTTACATTATTATTTGTATCGGGGATTCCAACTAGACATCGCTAACTAAGAAATTATGGCTAATCCATTGAAAGTTAATTGTAAGCCATACAATAAATGTAAGCGGCCAAATTTTTTATGTCAACCACTAAAAAGCATCGCCTTCTCTACAAGACGATTAGAAACCGCAAAAATTATTTCTTTAAAAAAAATCACTGTTTTACTAATCTGAGAGGTTACATTCGATTTTTTTTGTTCTGATAAAACTAACAACAATAAAAGAACTATAATTTTTTTCCTGACTAACTACTAACTATATTACACACTAACTGGCGCCCGCGACTTCGTCCGCGTTGAAACAAAAAAAGTAGCCTATACTGTGTCCCGTACGTTTAAATGTTTATCTACCAAGTTTCATGAAAATGAGTTGATTCGTTTAAGAGTTATGGAGAAACATAATTACATACTTACATACGGTTTTTTATTTTCATCGGCAATGGTAGCAAATCAATTAAACATTTTGTCCTTTATTTTAAATTAATTCAATTTTTTTCCTAAAAAAAGCAAGGACATATGTCCTGTCTAATCTACATTTATAATTTATGGCCTAGCTTTCAACAGATAGCCTACACATTAGTGATGAATTACAACCGATATCGTTGAGTATCGCATTGACGGCCTGTAGAATGTTAGGCGAATGTGTGTACACATGTCATGAGGGTGTGTCGATCAATCACTGGCGCGGATGGCCTCGCGACAGGCCATTAGGCTGCGGCTCCTCTGAGCTCAGGTGGCGTCCGACCGTCGCCACACCTCACGCCTTGCGCGCCAATGGCCCTGCCCTTGTCGTCTTCAATCACCTGGCCAACCGACCACGTGATTCATACTCTTTATTAATATGTACAGTGCTTATATCATTATCAAAGGTATACAGTGTAAGAATCCTTTGTCATGCCGTGCCGTGTCACACCATCAGTCAGCGCCGCCTGTGAAAAGTTGTTAACGTAGACAAAGTTGCGGGCAACAGCTAGTTTTGAAAACGAATCATTTTGATTGAAAGGCTACGAGTATCCAATATAAGAAATAATACGGGCTTTCATTATTATCTTATAGTCTTTAAGGGACTATTAATCAGAAAAAAAAAAACAAAAGTTTTCCATCGATGATGCGGGCATAAAAGTTTCCGATTAGGCGATGCTACATGAATCATAATACGCAAGCACGTTTCCTGTTGCTCGAAGCAGCTGAGTTTCCGGATAAGATGGATAGCGCGGCAATAAAACGAGTACGACCGCAGAACTCTGCGATTGCGACAGATGCCATCTGTTAACCACGTGCTCCCGGCGGCATGTGGGATGAATTGCATTTCTTGTCGTCTATGACATAACTGCATTACATTTTTCGTTGTTCACTTTATGGAAATTTTTGTGTATTCGCTTTGTATTGTAACTTTACTACTTTCCTCATGCATATTTCGTTGAATTTTTTGGTAGAAATATAAGTATACGAGATCAGTATATTTCATAAATTGATATTGATAATCCCAACCCACAAACCAGCTGCCGCACATTACACGTTGTCTTGTCTGGGTATAAAAGCTATAATTAAAATTGTTATAAACTAATCCCTGACTTTCTATATTGAGCCCAAACACGCTATATCTGCTGTAAGTTGCTTAGGAGTTGGGTGTTCCGCAGACTATCATGGCATCAGGTCAAGATTACCATGTCATGGAAATACCACCGAAGTAACAACAGTATATAAAAATTCACATCAATCGAACATGTGAAAGGGAGTTATCGAAAGAATAATGATTATTTTCTATAAGGGTCCTGAAAATAGATTAAGAATTAAAAAAAAAACATAGTTAATAACTATATAACAATTATGATGATGGACAATCGGATTAATAAAGATTCAATGTTTAGAAAAACATTATAAGCTTCACAGGTTAAATTTTTTAAAGTTACGTTTTTTACAATTTTTAATTTTTCACGTATTGATTGGGCTACGAGTGAATAACATTTCATCTGTTTATTGAATATTTGGACTAAAAATATGGTTGAGTAGTGGTTTCGCACAATTTTGTTTCGTACGAATTGTGCGAAGAACTGACTTTAAAAATAAATAATTTTTAGTCGTTGTTTTGCACACTTTCGTTTTTATAGAAGAAAAAAATGTAAGTACTGTCGTGTATATTAGAGAACCTCAATATATTAAAAGTGTTCGGATGTGGCTTTTTGTAAACCAGTGTAGACGGAAACATTTTAACTGTTAGATGTTTAATTTTCTTGTAGAAAATAATGAACTCTTAAATGGTGTTATTACCCTAATGTATTCGTAATTACGTAGAAATTACTTTTCGTGTTTCGTACATTTTAAGTAAACTGTTATTATTTATGACCTCGTAAGTAACTTGATGTGTATTTAATTTAGGAACAAAAAATCACATGACAAAATAGTTTAGGTTTTAGCTACATTTGGATCCACAGCTTAATGAACCCGTTTGGTGTAAGTACAATTAATTTGACCCGTTCTTCGTCTTTGGGTTCATTTAATGAATTTTAGTGCCCAAAAAAATAATAGTTTCCGATGTCCTCAGTCGATATATTTGCTTTCAGGTGGTAGTTAGTGTTCTGATAATGATAACGTGTGTACGAACATTAAAATAATTTTTATTAATATTTTTATTTATTTTACAAAATCAACGATTGTGCTTCAAATAATCTTTACTTGAAGCACAATCGTTGATAGGTACCACTGAAAGTACGTATCGATTTAAAATTTTGACAGAAACAGCGATAAACGAAGAAGGCAATATACATTGCAGAAAAAAAATTCTACCGGACGAAGCCGAAGCCAAGTCGTTCGTTTCAATAGTAAAAAGGCATTAACTACTACTTGTTTTTATTTTTTTTGGTTGAAGATATTATGTAAGTGTGCATGCAATTACATTGCTTAGTTGAGCCGGCTTGATACATATATAATACGTATTGTGTACAACACATGGTTTCCGCACAATAATAGAGTGTGTCCATTAATTAGACCAACATGTTTCATCGTAATGGACATCGGTGACGCGTTCTGTGCGGTAGCGGGCGATTTAATTGATGACGGCGCATGTTCTGGCTTTTTGCTTTGTCTAAATATTGTTTCCACGTCTAAAATTGCCTTTTAGACAATGGCAGTAGTTTTACATGTTGTTTGGTTTGCTTTTAACGCTGTTTTTTGGGTTTACTGTTTCATTTTATGTGTAGGACCTGTGTATGTTGTAAACGCATGCAAGGTTTGGCAAACAAAAATGTACCAGTAACTACCAAGTAAAATCGTTTCTATAAGCGCCTCTTTCACAAACTACAAGTAAAGTGTTGATTAGTTACTTTTAGAAATCATTTTCTGTTTTATTGAATTATGCACTCGGTTTACTGCATCATTCGATAGGCGATTTTTTATTTTTATTTTCTATTTAATGTTTGGGACGTTTACCGTACAAACAAAGGTATATCAGCTAAATTATTCCCGGTGACAGGTGATTTTAAGTGACGGTTTAGCCTACTTGACGTTGGTGAAAGAGGCGCTAAATATATAAGTTAATATAACTAAGTTTAACGTTACGAAGTGCAATCTTTGCCATAATATTTAGATAATAACAAATATTAGTTCCTTTCAAGGCAAGTATAGTTATTTTAAATTTAGGTAACTTTTAAATAACTAGTACTTGTCTTCTATTTTTAAAACTTTTGAGCGATATTTTTGTCAAAATTCCCATATAAATCTCGCGCGTATGGGATTATTTTTTTCTCCCTAATCCTTTTTTTACACGTATACTAGCTGACCCGGCGAACTTCGTACCGCCTAGAGCTTTGGTCTCTTGATCGAAACGCACAACTCTGCGGTGAGCGCTATGCTGTGGACGCAAAGATGCTCTTGTGTTTGAGAGTGGACTTCAGTCCAGGTCGCTGGACCGGGGATCGAGGAATTTCCTGGGGTGCGCTAAGCCACCCTCTATACGAATGTGACACACGATGCGCTTTTCAGAAAAACACCATAAATATGTATGGAGGGAGGCGAAGGGGGGAGGTGGGGGAGGGAAACGGTCCCAAGGGGTGAACCTCTGGGAGAAACTGCCACCCCCCGAAGACTCCGTCCCTCTATCTCCGGTGGTTTAGGAGGTGTTCCACTTGGATGAGTCCAAAAAAGTTGTATGAAGTGTAAAAAAAATGTATGAAAGGGGTGGGGATGACTTGGTCTGTGGCAACTACCGATCATCCTCTATGACATGCCGCAAACGCCACCCTTCTATCCCTCACCGTTTCCGAGGACCACTCACCAACTTTTTACCACAACCGATACCGAGGATATCAGATTTTTCTGAAACTCACCGGGGAACCCCCTACGGACCTACGCGCAACAAACGGGAATTCCCCCACCACTCCTTCTGGGAGAACAACTTTATGTGTCACTATCTAAGTCCGTCAGTGGCCTTGTGGCTTTATAGTTTCCTCGTTCTTCTCGTGCGACAATGGATTAATTCCAAATGTTGTTCCGAAGCCTAATTGCATTACGACTTTGTTGGGAAAGATTAGATGTTCTGGGTCGCGGCATTGTTTCACAACATGAGACCAATCGATTTGACAATTTCTATGTATATAAATTTGTATTTTCTAATGACAGTGAAAAAGTTATCAACAACGGTTGCTAGGTGCTAGATTACGTATTTGACAGGGCTCTTTCTGACGATTTGAAAGTACAATTTCTTTCTATAGGAATTTTCTTTAATGTTGTAAACTATTTAGTTGAAAACCTCCTTGGTTACTTATTATTTTTATATACCAAAATGTTGAGGAAATGATAAGCTGGTTTTCTTGAAGTCAAAATTGAAGTCATTTTTTTTCTTTTTACATTTTAAATATACATATATAAAAATAATGACATAAGTAACCAAGGAGGGTTTCAACTAAATAGTTTTCAACATTCTCCCATCAATGAGTAGCTGTCAAACACTGTATCACGCACCGGTGCCATCTACTTAAAATATTGGTTTGTAGTACATGCTATGTATCAGAGATGGCGCTGTATGTAAAAAAAAGATTTTTCCCGCTTTTCTGTTGAAATTTTCTGTATTTTTCCTGAATTTTCTTTGCTATAAACCTCACGGAGCCCGAGACCTTTCCAACGAATGCAATACCGTGGAAATCGGTTCGTGCGTTCTGGAGTTATAGCGTCAGGAAGGAAAACCCGACTTATTTTTATATAGTAGATAAGTAATTCGTTATAAATTATACCTACACGTGTGTAAGATATTCTTTCTCGAAGTGTATGCAATTACACCGGGTATATTCGTGAGTGGAACTTTTTATTTCCTCAATCTGAGCTCTATAACACCTCGGGAGGCAGACAACTAAATAAACCGTCATCCATCCTCGTCTTAGAGAGGTTTATTCCTCGCTTTCCGCGATGGGATGGAGCTATTCACCTTTCACATGTAGGCCATTAGTAGAGAGATAGGCTCGATATTGTAGCATGTGCCTCGTCCCGCGTCCCGCGCCCCTCGCTCGAGATAAGCCCGGAGCGTTATGTTATGTGTATATGTGCCTCCCGTGGCTTGAGGTTGCCGATAGCGCCTACTCTTTAAAACCTCAATGTCCTCTCAGTTTACTTTATGAATTCTCATTGGTTTTTTTTTTCTTCTTGTTTTGTTACAGATGTGTTTACTGACCACGCGGAGTTGAATAGGTAACTATTACTTTAAGTGTTGTTTTTTTTTTTCAATGTTGGTCTTGGCTTCCTGTATAATGCTTAATTACAAGCTTAATTACATGTAAATTGTTCATCAAAGACATAATTTGGGATCGGCAAACGAATTGTGTCGTTGCCAGGCAGTTATTTTTATTAAGGAATCTGAAGGTTACTTAAATTAGAGAAATCTTACAAACTTAATTTAAAAAAATGAATAAGTACAAATATCAATCATCAATATTCATCATCAATAGGTACTAATAATTAATCTGTAAGTGTAGGTATTGTAGGTATGTATGTTCCTCCATAACTCTTAAACGAATTAACTGATTTTCATGAAACTTGGAAGATAAACATTTAGACGTACGTGACGCAGGATAGGCTACTTTTTTTCTTTTTCAACGCGGACGAAGTCGCGGGCGCTAGCTAGTATTTCATAAATCAGTGGACAATCTCAATTTCGGAAACCAAGAGATAAAATGTAGTGTATAAATCTTGTGTAATCTTTGTGGAATCGATATTCATATACGAGTGTTAGGTAGTTAGTTTTTGTTAGTCTTAGTTTTTGAGTTTCATGAGACGCAGGCAAAATCTAGTCGCTTAAATATTTCCTTATATCTTTTTAAATACACGTAGCCAGAGGATTTAAATTGGAATCAAATTGGAATTGAATAATTTTAGGGCACAATTTTTTATTTACTTAGATAAAAATAATGCAAAAATGTTTTATGGTATAAAGTTGAACTAGGCCCTGTTATTTAAAGTACAGGTACATTAGTTAAGTACTTTTGTTTTTTTTAGTTTAAGTTAGTTATTTAACATTAACTAAAAAATTGATAAAAAAATATCGAATTTTCATGTCTTGTCAATTGTAATATTGTGCTGAAGGGGCTATAATTCCCAGTTCGATTAAGGTTGAAATTGAAATGGAGGTTTCCTCTGATATTTTATTTCGATGCTTAAAGACGGAAGCGTCATTTAAATAAATATTTGCCACGAAATCCCCGAGTTCGGGCTTCAGGCACCCTTTTTCAACTTTTAAGGAAGTTGTCTTTATTTTAACATCTATGGGATGTTAATTCAAAAGGGACGAGATTATCTTCGGTTTCCCTTAGGATTCGTTGCTTTAGGCTTCGCGGATTAGCTTTTACGGAGCTTAAACATACTTGCTTTCAATTAAGTATATTCAACCATTTTCATTGAAAACAAGTCAAACACGGGTAATTAATTTTTAATGATTGTCTACTGTTATTAATTACAATATCAATACTAATAATGAATACTAATAATAAATCTGTAAGGGTTGGTCATGGAGTAAGTTACTTTGTTTTCAGAGATATCGTGTTTATAGGCTCTATACATGACACTGAAACTAAATTGACCATTTTTAGAATTTTTTTCTGTATATATGTAAGTATGTATATTCCTCCATAACTCTTAAACGAATCAACTGATTTTCATGAAACTTGGTAGATAAATATTTAGACGTACGGGACACAGGATAGGCTACTTTTTTCTTTTTCAACGCGGACGAAGTCGCGGGCGCCAGCTAGTTACTAATAAAACTTAATTTTAATTTACTTTATAATGAAAAATTTAGTACAATGTTTCAAAATACAAATTTGCCTACACAACTAGAATATTTTGTTAGTAAAGCCTAAATGTAAATTTCACTTTTCATTCAGGCAGCGACATCGTCTGCGTAACTTTATGAAATGTAGCCTTACTCGCTGATACGTACCTTTTTATAGGTTAAAATAATTTCTAAAATCGGTCCCGTATTTTTTAAGTTTATTCATTACAAATAAAAATACAAATTATGTGCATTACATTTAAGTATATATACATATACAATTTTGCTCTCGTTTACAATTTTGTCCGAGCGCAATGAATATGAATTGTAAGTTCAGACTTAGACGAACTGGCAAGCACGGTCTATTAAAATATTAATTTCTGTAATATTATGAAGATATTGTAGTAAGGGCGTAGACAAAGGCGTCTGAGGACAGTGGCCGTGTAGGTACGTGTTATTGTTCCGTTGCTGTTGGAAGACCTTTTGTTTCGCGCAGGTCTAGCGGGGCACACGCTCAGCGGGCGTTACTTTGTCTTATTCACTTATTACACGTGTCGCTGCCGGCCTAACGAAGCTGCCCGGCGCAATTGTTCTACCTTATGAATTAATGTGTCACGCCTCCACCAACACTGGCGCTCCGTAGCGCACTATTGTATTTTAGTTATTACACCCTGCCCCGAAATTATATCGCCTCTAATATTCACAATAACGCCCGACAAAACCACTAACCGTTCTCCGACGATAAACAGACACCCGTAGTCAATAGAAATTGGAATAACGTAAAGGTATCTCAAAGGTATCTCTCTTAAATCTGATCCAATTTAAAACAATAAAACATCTAAAACACGGGATATATATTATTATGAGGACTATACGTACCTATGTAATTTATATGTCGTGAAATGTGGGTAGTATTTATCCTTGACAGAGGTAACTACGTAACTTATTAAGACGCCAACGTAGGAGTAACAATGAATATGTCTTATTTAATTAGAGAAAAAAAAAGATGAGGAAACTTTCGGGACATTTGAAGTTTTTTTTATTTGTTGTTCTTTGAGCGTAATATTTATACCTAATAGCAGTGTACGCACAGTTTATCTTACAGTCCGCTGCCGTTACGAAAAACTCAGGTCAGATAATTCTAATTCTACTATAATTATAATTTATGTGATAGTTAGTTATGGAACGCACACGATTAAAGTAACGGACATTAATAACGGGATTAGTGCTGTTAACTACAATATTAACAACACAAAGTTCTTTTTGTATCGGCTAACAATACATATATATTATATTAGAAACTCTTTTGATTGCATTTTTTTAAATAGTGCTAAAAGAAAAAAGTGCACATTTCAAATTTCGAGCACTTCCCAAGCTATTGTATGTGTTGAGGGAATGTGTTGGTAATATAAGTGGGTACAAATAACGAAAGCTACTAAATTACCTTTCGTTAAGACCTGGATTGCGGCAGCTGGCTCCACAAGCGATGCGAGCACAGCGTTAATATGTCCAAGGCACATGTGTTCATAATACAACGTTCTCGTATTGTTTCAACAACGTCCACACTCTGCGCTATTGTTGGCGGAGTATTGTTTAAAATGGCATTATTATGTTTTATATCGACGATAATTTTATACAGTTCAGGGATCGTGTCTGTTGTATTCATTCCCTCATTAATACTGGAGGCACCTGCTGTAATCGTGTTACAGGTCTTATCTAGAGAGATTTTTGGTACTTTTCAAAGGCAATAAATTAAACAATCATGTTGGATTTTTTACTTACATTGTTTGATTATTGCTCGAAAATATACAATTTAACCCTATATAAACACGTTTTGTATGTTTTTATTTATATAATAAGGCCTTGAAGTATATAGTTAAGTAGGTATATGTTTATAAAAAATTCTTTTCATATTGTACTTATCATAGTTACTGTTGTACCTATAAAAACTTTGAAAATATACTACAATGTCCTATAATAATTTGAGGTATGGTCAAGACTGTATATTAAACAAAAAATATTTGCTTACACAATACACAGTAGTCCTCCATTATATACCTACAGTAGAAACCGGATATAACGACATATCGGTTACAGCGACCAAATGGTAAGGTCCCTGATGAATGCCTATAAAGATTTAATATTGCTTATAATGACTATCCGTTTATTACAACCAATTTTTGTGTTCCCTTGAAGGTCGCTATAACCGATTTTCACTGTATATTAATTATAAAATAAATCACTGTTGGTAGGAAGTACGGCATAGTTCGCTCGACCTACCGAGTTTTCACTGGCCACAAGTATTACAGCTATTCAAATAGAAAATGTGAGGCAAACGCTACGATATTCAGGCATGACTGTGGTATGCTCACCGAATTTAGATTTGCTTTGTGACATTTTTATATTATCCTTTCTATTATATTGTTTCGTGATAAATATATATTAAATTAATTGTTTATAGACTAGATGACACTACAATAAATCTAAAAATAATTTAAATAAATTCTAAAACTCGCTTTTTATTAAAAAAAAACTGTATTGCAACTCTCCCTCGAATGTTGCAATACAATCAATTTCAACTCAGCGACATGAACTAACTTACTTACTTTGTATGACTTTTCATAAAGCAAGTATGTAGTAAAGATAAACAAAAAATTTTCAATACAAAAACAAAGGGTTTTGGAAAAATTTGGACCGAGCGCGCAGTCTAGTGAATCACAATGACCACCGGTTGACAAATTCATGTTTTATATTTAAAACACAACGATTCGTTTCACGGCTATAAAACATAAATAGTCTGTATTTTGTCATGTCGATACAAAATATTTGTTTTGAACGAAATATGCACCTATGCATCCTGGAAAACTTTAAAAAATATTTTTTACTAGTTGGTGCCTGCGAATTCGTCCGCGTTGAAAAAGAAAAAGTAACCTTACCTGTGTCTCGTACGTCTAACTAAATGTTTATCTACAAAGTTTGATGAAAATCAGTTAATTCGTTTAAGAGTTATACATACATACAATACCTACACACAGATTTATTATTAGTAATGATGAAGACATTTTGAATTCGGGCTCAATATTTTTGTTTCCCACAAAAGTAGTTTTTTATATAACTAGGAACACCGGTATATTTTTATCTTTTAGATTTCACATAATGCTTAGTCTAACTTATTTAGGAAATTTGTCAGATCTGGAGCTTACTTACTCGTATGTAAAGTCAGACGACTGAAGTGTCTGTTCCTCTTTTAGTTAACTTATTCTTACTGGGGTGATATAATTTCATGTGTTTCAGCTTATCTTTAAAATTTTTCTAGATTTAATATTAGAATATTTTACTGTGACAACCTGCTTTGAATTATCCACAATGGAATAAATGTTAAACTAAGTAGGTATGCAAGTTAATTTCCATTGTGATATTAAACTCTGAGACTGTACATCTTATACTGCACCTGTTTCCCTTATTAATGTATGTTAAGATATTTTTGCAGTGTACCTACGTAACAGGATTTTGATACTAGTTTCGTATTAAAGTAATCCTATAGTAAATAATGAGGTCCTGTAAGTATGTCATGTATCCTGTATAAATCCTGTATCCTGTACTCCTAATAGTAATCAAAAAATGTCCTACGACATGTCAGTCGTAGGACGGCACGTCAAAAGTGAAAACGTAGCTTCACAAAAATAATTTTATGATATTTAAATTTCTTGGCATTATCGAATTAGGTAAATACTTATTAGATCGCATGAAATACAAGAGAAAATATATGAAACTGACACACAGTGACAATTTAATAGAAATAATTATTTATTTAACATGAACTTTGCATGAACTTCATAAGACAAACCATTAAAAAGGTTTGATGTTGATATGAAACTATGTAGATTATTGGTCAGAGGTGTATACCATATTGATCCTTGTTATTTTATCTAGTTTTACTTTCATTTATGCAGAACTTGTCTGTTTAGTACATTACGTTACATGACATGACAGTGTCGCGAGTTCAATGATTTTTTTCCCATCTCAAATTTTTTTTATTATTTTTATTTTGGTTACATTACGTTACATGACATGACAGTGTCGCGAGTTCAATGGTTTTTTTCCCAATCTCAAAAATGCCCAAAGCGCCTAAAGAAGTTTTCACTTCAAAAAGTTCGGGCCAGTGAAAGCCGTAAATCTTTCCGAATAAATTGAAATAATTTTAAGTTTTACCAGTATATAACCTATTTTTAAATTAATATTCATCCTCGCGTAGTTACATAACTCCAGCTATATAACTGTAGCTTATATTTCTCTAAAGATAAAACGGTGTATAAAATTTATAACAAATTTCTTGAACATATTCTCAATCCAACAGACGAATGCAAATGAGGTCGTGTTCATATTTTCCCGTGTGCTTCCACGTTGTTCCACATACTTGTAGCTGACAAGCGTATAGCATTTTGCTTTCAAGGAAGATTTTGAAGCGAAAATCACATACAAGCTTACCTCGGTTTATTATGAATTTCAATAATTTGAGAACTTTGCGATTTTGGCATGACGTTACATATTTAGTAAAAAGATAACTTTAGAAGTAAGGAGTCAATATATATATATATATATATATATATATATATATATATATATATATATATATATATATATATATAAAGATATACTTCTATTATAAATCCTTACAGTTCATTCGCATCAAAATAGTTGCACACTGCTTATTTCTTTCTTTCTTTGGAAGGAAATGTAGAGAAAGAAAATAGTAAAACATTTTGCTCTCGGCAATCCGACAACACCGAACGGTACACTTGTTAATTGTCTAGCCTCAGTAATGGAAATTTCTTAATTGTTCTCTTTTTAATAAGAGGCTTCATTTAAATGAGAAAGAACAATATTAAAAAGTGAAAAGGAAAAACAATATTCTTTCGCTTCTAAATTAAAAATGTTATAACTACAACTAATTTCCTTCGCTGTACGGGACGCCATGACTTTATTAATATCGTTGTTTTGTGGATTTAAGCTCGAAAGTCTAAACGCCCGAGGAAAAATTAATCTAGTGTCCCGAACTAACAAATATTGTTGTTTGGTCGCCGGTCCCGGAGGCTATAAGTAATCTAGGCACGTTATGCACTCAGTCGGACGGTTTATTGGAAAAGTGAGTGCACACACGCTTTCTTTATAAAAATTGCTTTTTTGTGACTAAAACGCGTTTTAGAAGCAACATTTTTACACCGAACAAAATTTAGGTAGTTAATTTCGTCTACGATTTGATCACATATAGCCGAGATAACTTACCCATAGCCCACCTGGAAAGTTCACCTGGGTGTACACCTCAATTTTCTGGGGAAATTTTACGGGCACTTATTTGGACCCGTGGTGCACCTCAAAGGTGTACCTTCTGTTGGTGAGTGAGTAAAGGTTGTCAGAGCACATTTCTCTACCCATTCCTTTAGGAATTTAATTTTAATATTAACAATTCCAATTTTCTAAACGCAACACTATCAACAACATTAAATAATAATAATAATAAGATACAGAAGGCGGTACTTCTGGACACGGCACGAATTGTCAGGAGGTTCCTCACTCTGCAGCCCTAACTACCGGTAGCTTGGGCTTAGCGCCGCTACTAGCGGATGTCTAGTTTTAAGTTTTTTATAATATATATTGTTTTTTTGTATTTATATAAATTTATATTGTAAAAAAATTAAAAAAAAACATAAATAAATAAACAAAAAACATACCTATATTATAATGTTTGTATTATGGGCGTGTACAAGTCCGTAAAAGTAGGCATGTCTTCTTTTTTTTCTCTTTTACAAAGTTTATTCCTTCGTTTAATTAAATTGTTTGGTACCTACATTTGAATGTCTTCCGTGGAGACGTTGTTAGTGACACCCTGTTCCGTTTCATTCAGTATTCAAGCCATCCTTCGTTTTTGGTTCAATTAATTTATTTAATAAATTTGTGGAGGCCACAGCGCGACGTCGTCGCCGTCTCCGCGTTCGCTGTGCGATGTTATAATTTTATATCGCCGGACGTGCCCAGAATTTATACCCAGTACTGTTTTCCCGATTCAACTTTCCTCGGCCATGCAACCGGGGCCCGTCCGTCGCAGGCGCCATCACCAGATGCGACCCGCTGTTACCTTGTTGCCTTAATTTACTTATGTAATTAATTAATCCTTAAGTCACAGATTGGAGGCATCGTTTGAATAACATTACTCTTGATTTATTACGTGTTCTCATTACCGTTTTTTCGTGTATACAACTGTATACAATTGGAAATCTTGTATATCTGTATTCAAGCGCGATAGCTGCAAGAACTTGTTAACTGTATTTGTAAATAAAAAAAAAACATTCTGTAGGTGGTTATATTTACTAGATATAATGGATAATAAGAAGAGAAATATCCAATCCATTGTTATATTTGATAAATATAACCTTGTTTTTTTATAAATAGTAATTTATAAAAGAACAAGGTAAACAAAAGTTCAAAAACGCAAACTTAAGGAGGCGTATACGAAATCCATCAAAAACCAACGTCTTGCGGTTCATTTATTAGGTAATCTGTCACTTATGAAAACAAGTTTTTAACTTATATGGGTAAATAAATTCCTTAACTACAGTTTGTCCCACGCGAAAATGAAAAATTATCTTTTTTACCCCTTCTAGTGATCTATTTCCCAAAAGCATTTTCGAGAAAACGCCTAAAACAGTGTCTGTTTCGGTACACAGATCTGAATAATTGGAGCATTTAAAAAAACAATAAATTTACTTACAGACGGCCTATAAAGTCTATTTTAATTCCTCCCACAAAAAATTACAAAAAAAGGCCTAGAAACTGAGTAAAAAAAATGAAATCATTTTTATAAAAACTCATTTGAAATTTGCCTTAATGCAAAGAAACAAGGCTCAAAACGGCTTCGCTTTTGTATGTTTGCGTTTTCGAACACGTCTTGCTCAACACTCAGTCTACGCCAAGGCGTCGTCGAGGTAGGACCTGTGTCGCTCTGTTCAAGATCGAACTTATTGTATACAGATACGAAATAATCGACTAAACGCCTTTGATACTTTAGCCAAAACTATATATTTTTTACCAACATGCAATTCAAATTATTATGTACTAGCTGGCGCCCGCGACTTCGTTCGCGTTGAAAAAGAAACAAGTAGCCTATCCTGTGTACGTCTAAATGTTTATCTACCAAGTTTCATGAAAATCTTCGTATACATACAATACCTACACTTACAGATTTATTATTAGTATTGATTGATGATATCTACTAAGTAGGTAGATAATATCGGAAATGGAGACGCCCCACGGAACTTTGAAACAGAAAGAGATAAGTATCTCGAATTTGGGCTCTTTTTGTTTGTATTCATGAGTACTAACATGCTGGATGACTTGGCTGACCTGATGATGGACTCCGGAGACATCCCACGGAACTTTGAAACAGAAAAAGATAAGTATCCCGAGTTTGGGCTCTTTTTGTTTGTATTCATGAGTACTTACCTGCTGGTTGACTTGCCTGACCTGATGATGGACTCCGGAGACACCCCATGGAACTCTGAAGCTATCAAAGGTAGGTATCCCGAGTTTGAGTTTTTTTTGTTTGTATTCATGAGTACTTACATGCTGGATGACTTGGCTGACCTGATGATGGACTCCTGAGAGACCCCATGGAACTCCGAAAATAACCGAGGTAGGTATCCAGAGTTTGGGCTCTTTTTGTTTGTATTCATGAGTACTTACATGCTGGATGACTTGGCTGACCTGATGATGGACTCCGGAGAGACCCCATGGAACTCCGAAACTATCAGAGTTAGGTATCCCGAGTTTGGTCTTTTTTTGTTTGTATTCATGAGTACTTACATGCTGGATGACTTGGCTGACCTGATGATGGACTCCGGAGACATCCCACGGAACTTTGAAACAGAAGGAGATAAGTATCCCGAGTTTGGGCTCTTTTTGTTTGTATTCATTAGTACTTACATGCTGGATGACTTGGCTGACCTGATGATGGACTCCGGAGACATCCCATGGAACTCCGAAACTCTCAGAGTTAGGTATCCCGAGTTTGGGCTCTTTTTGTTTGTATTCATTAGTACTTACCTGCTGGATGACTTGGCTGACCTGATGATGGACTCCGGAGACACCCCATGGAACTCCGAAAATAACCGAGGTAGGTATCCAGAGTTTGGGCTCTTTTTGTTTGTATTCATGAGTACTTACATGCTGGATGACTTGGCTGACCTGATGATGGACTCCGGAGACATCCCACGGAACTTTGAAACAGAAGGAGATAAGTATCCCGAGTTTGGGCTCTTTTTGTTTGTATTCATGAGTACTTACATGCTGGATGACTTGGCTGACCTGATGATGGACTCCGGAGACATCCCATGGAACTCCGAAACTATCAGAGTTAGGTATCCCGAGTTTGGGCTCTTTTTGTTTGTATTCATTAGTACTTACCTGCTGGATGACTTGGCTGACCTGATGATGGACTCCGGAGACACCCCATGGAACTCCGAAACTATTAGAGGTGGGTATCCCGAGTTTGGGCTCTTTTTGTTTGTATTCATTAGTACTTACCTGCTGGATGACTTGGCTGACCTGATGATGGACTCCGGAGACATCCCACGGAACTTTGAAACAGAAAGAGATAAGTATCCCGAGTTTGGGCTCTTTTTGTTTGTATTCATGAGTACTTACATGCTGGATGACTTGGCTGACCTGATGATGGACTCCGGAGACATCCCATGGAACTCTGAAACTATGAGTTAGGTATCCCGAGTTTGGGCTCTTTTTGTTTGTATTCGTGAGAACTTACATGCTGGATGACTTGGCTGACCTGATGATGGACTCCGGAGACATCCCACGGAACTTTGAAACAGAAGGAGATAAGTATCCCGAGTTTGGGCTCTTTTTGTTTGTATTCGTGAGTACTTACATGCTGGATGACTTGGCTGACCTGATGATGGACTCCGGAGACACCCCATGGAACTCTGAAACTATCAGAGTTAGGTATCCCGAGTTTGGTCTTTTTTTGTTTGTATTCATGAGTACTTACATGCTGGATGACTTGGCTGACCTGATGATGGACTCCGGAGACATCCCACGGAACTTTGAAACAGAAAGAGATAAGTATCCCGAGTTTGTGCTCTTTTTGTTTGTATTCATGAGTACTTACATGCTGGATGACTTGGCTGACCTGATGATGGACTCCGGAGACATCCCACGGAACTTTGAAACAGAAGGAGATAAGTATCCCGAGTTTGGGCTCTTTTTGTTTGTATTCATTAGTACTTACATGCTGGATGACTTGGCTGACCTGATGATGGACTCCGGAGACATCCCATGGAACTCCGAAACTATCAGAGTTAGGTATCCCGAGTTTGGGCTCTTTTTGTTTGTATTCATTAGTACTTACCTGCTGGATGACTTGGCTGACCTGATGATGGACTCCGGAGACACCCCATGGAACTCCGAAAATAACCGAGCTAGGTATCCAGAGTTTGGGCTCTTTTTGTTTGTATTCATGAGTACTTACATGCTGGATGACTTGGCTGACCTGATGATGGACTCCGGAGACATCCCACGGAACTTTGAAACAGAAGGAGATAAGTATCCCGAGTTTGGGCTCTTTTTGTTTGTATTCATTAGTACTTACCTGCTGGATGACTTGGCTGACCTGATGATGGACTCCGGAGACATCCCACGGAACTTTGAAACAGAAAGAGATAAGTATCCCGAGTTTGGGCTCTTTTTGTTTGTATTCATGAGTACTTACATGCTGGATGACTTGGCTGACCTGATGATGGACTCCGGGGAGACCCCATGGAACTCCGAAACTATCAGAGTTAGGTATCCCGAGTTTGGTCTTTTTTTGTTTGTATTCATGAGTACTTACATGCTGGATGACTTGGCTGACCTGATGATGGACTCCGGAGACATACCACGGAACTTTGAAACAGAAAGAGATAAGTATCCCGAGTTTGGGCTCTTTTTGTTTGTATTCATGAGTACTTACATGCTGGATGACTTGGCTGACCTGATGATGGACTCCGGAGAGACCCCATGGAACTCCGAAACTATCAGAGTTAGGTATCCCGAGTTTGGGCTCTTTTTGTTTGTATTCGTGAGTACTTACATGCTGGATGACTTGGCTGACCTGATGATGGACTCCGGAGACACCCCATGGAACTCCAAAACTATTAGAGGTGGGTATCCCGAGTTTGGGCTCTTTTTGTTTGTGTTCATTAGTACTTACCTGCTGGATGACTTGGCTGACCTGATGATGGACTCCGGAGACACCCCATGGAACTCCGAAACTATTAGAGGTGGGTATCCCGAGTTTGGGCTCTTTTTGTTTGTATTCATGAGTACTTACATGCTGGATGATTTGGTTGACCTGATGATGGACTCCAGAGAGACCCCATGGAACTCCGAAAATAACCGAGGTAGGTATCCAGAGTTTGGGCTCTTTTTGTTTGTACTCATGAGTACTTACATGCTGTATAAATAAATAATAAATAAATAAATAAATATTTTCATACTTTCCACATATGATCCAGTTCCAAAGTAAACAACTAATGCTTGTATTATGGATACCAGACAGTTGATATATTTTTTGTAAATACATACATATTATAAATACAAAACATCCATGACAGGTGCAAAGGTAAAATGCTAACACAAACATTTGCCCCTAGCGGGATTCGAACCCGCGACCGTTTGGTTAAGAGCTAGGATTAGGTACTAGCCACTAGACCAAACGAGTCGTCAAGTCACAGTACTTACAGTTCAGCCAAGTCATCCAGCATGCAAGTACTCATGAATACAAACAAAAAGAGCCCAAATTCTGGACACCTACCTCGGATAGTTTCGGAGTTCCATGGGGTGTCTCCGAAGTCCATCATCAGGTCAGCCAAGTCATCCAGCATGTAAGTACTCACGAATACAAACAAAAAGAGCCCAAACTCGGGATACTTATCTCCTTCTGTTTCAAAGTTCCGTGGGATGTCTCCGGAGTCCATCATCAGGTCAGCCAAGTCATCCAGCATGTAAGTACTAATGAATACAAACAAAAAGAGCCCAAACTCGGGATACTTATCTCCTTCTGTTTCAAAGTTCCATGGGGTCTCTCCGGAGTCCATCATCAGGTCAGCCAAGTCATCCAGCATGTAAGTACTCATGAATACAAACAAAAAGAGCCCAAACTCGGGATACCTAACTCTGATAGTTTCGGAGTTCCATGGGGTCTCTCCGGAGTCCATCATCAGGTCAGCCAAGTCATCCAGCATGTAAGTACTCATGAATACAAACAAAAAGAGCCCAAACTCGGGATACTTATCTCTTTCTGTTTCAAAGTTCCGTGGGATGTCTCCGGAGTCCATCATCAGGTCAGCCAAGTCATCCAGCATGTAAGTACTCATGAATACAAACAAAAAGAGCCCAAACTCGGGATACCTAACTCTGATAGTTTCGGAGTTCCATGGGGTGTCTCCGGAGTCCATCATCAGGTCAGCCAAGTCATCCAGCATGTAAGTACTCACGAATACAAACAAAAAGAGCCCAAACTCGGGATACCTAACTCTGATAGTTTCGGAGTTCCATGGGGTCTCTCTGGAGTCCATCATCAAGTCAGCCAAGTCGTCCAGCATGTAAGTACTCATGAATACAAACAAAAAGAGCCCAAACTCGGGATACCTAACTCTGATAGTTTCGGAGTTCCATGGGGTCTCTCCGGAGTCCATCATCAGGTCAGCCAAGTCATCCAGCATGTAAGTACTCATGAATACAAACAAAAAGAGCCCAAACTCGGAATACCTACCTCTGATAGTTTCGCGATGGTTAGGAAGAATAATGATAAATGGACGGAGAAGGGACAAAGAAATAAATATACAATATAGTTATGGTTGTGAGGTATGTAAGATAAAATTATGTGAGCTAGTAACATAAATACTAGGCTGGCGTCCGCGACTTCGTGCGCGTTGAAAAAGAAAAAAGTTAGCCTAAGTACCCTGTGTCCTGTACGGCTAAATGTTTATCTACAAAGTTTCATGAAAATCTTCGTAGTTATGAACATACATGCATACATACATACATACATATTACATACTCGTACATACACACTTACAGATTTATTATTAGTATTGATTGATGATGATGATATACAGAGCGTCCCACGACTATGCCACATTGAGGGAAAGTACCTTGAATATTGTAGATGGAACATTTTACTGAAAGAAGACATTATTTTAATTTAAAAAACAATAAACTGCATTCATAGATTTTTAAATAATTACATAGTTGAATCGGGGATCGAACCCGCTATACGAGAAAAAAATTACCCTGTAGCTTTATCATACCGATCGAAAGGCTTCACCATAAGGATTATTTTTTGCTAAATAGCATAGTGTTAGAAATAAAAGAAAGACTATGAATTTTAACATTTTTAATACAAAATTTATCAATTTATCAAATGCTCAAAATGAGTCCCATACTGTTGAATACAAAGTCGCACTCTTTTGATTATTTCACTCCCTGTCGATTTTTTGATCTTGTGGTGGATATTTAGAATAATACGTCTAAGCTCTGTAGCTCGTGGACACTTTCATACTGGTTCTTGTAAACTAAATTTTTTACATAACCCCATAAAAAAAATCTAACGAGGTTAGATCTGGGGATCTCGGCGGCCATCCGTTTTGTCCATTTGTCCCGATCCAGGGACGAAAGTGTTCATTGAGATAGTCCCTTGTTCTGTGACTATTACTAAATGGTAATAGGTATTTATGATAATGTCAGTTGTATGTCCTTACGGCAATGTCAGCTTTTCATTTTTCTGAACAAAGTTTCACATCAAATGTTAAAATTCATAGTCTTCCTTTTATTTCTGACACTATGTTATTTAGCAAGAAGTAATCCTTATGATGAAGCCTTTCGATCGGCATGATAAAGCTACAAGGTAATTTTTTTTCTCGTGTAGCGGGTTCGATTCCCGGTTCAACCATGTAATTATTTAAAAGTCTATGAATGCAGTTTAAATTGTTTTTTAAATTAAAATAATGTTTTCTTTCAGTAAAATGTTCCATCTACAATATTCAAGGTACTTTCCCTCCGTATATAAAAAGTATATAAAAATTGAGTAATGAATGCCATCATTAGACTAAAGTGATTAGACATAAGCAAATTATTTAGAGGCTGTTTTATAAGTATTATTTTAAGGTTAAGAATTTTATAGTATGGTTTTTCCGTTTTGAAGTTGCATAGGGTGTCTTCAAAGTCCATTGTCAGCCCTCAATGTTTATTTTTAGTCATAAACAAAAGTGTATTTTTTTTTTATATATGTACCTACATTCACTTTGCTCATTTCAAGAATCATTTTTTTATTTTTATAAATCGATACTAAACTGACACGAATAGGTAAATATATAACAAAATTACAACAAATATCAAGACTACAAGTGTCGTCTGTTTTCTGCCTTGCCGACAGCGTCACTGTGTGCGCGACCCGTGCGCGTGTGTTAATCCTTCTTTTTGACGGAAATCGTAACGTCAAAAACGTATAGGCGTCCTTAAAATGCAATCACAATATGAGAACGCAAAGACATAATGTCGCCAAAAGTTATCCATTGTGGTATTATTTCCAACAAACAAAACTATTTATAAAAGAGAGATATTTTTTTATCTCCTTGACATAACGAAATATGGTTCTTTCATCTCTCTTGACATTTGTGAAATTGCTTGTACAGTCGTAGGATTATTTCGGTGGATTCCTTTTTTTCTAAATCATCGTCTCCATTTCATGCAACGTCAGCTGGCGCTTTAACTAATGCTAAGTACGAGTATGTAATGTTTATGGATAGTAGTTTGTTTTTTACTCGTTCAATTGACCTTTATTTTCTTTAGCTATTTTGAAATGACAATTTCATTTCTAACAAACTAGTTCAAACTAGTTAGTTCTTTAATTAATTTATAACTTTTAAATTGATAACTAAGGTTTAAAATGATATAGGTTGTTTATGAAGAAAAATAGTATAAAAGGTAAAAATGAGTATAGAGGAATTCAAGCTCACTGCTGGCTTTGATCCTTTGGCTTGATTCCTTTGGATAAAGGATGAAGGGATCCTTCATCCTTTATCCGATCAAAGCCTTCAAGCCGATCAAAGGGATATCAAATGAGCTTTGATATCCCTTACCTACTCACTCATTAAAACACAACAGTACACGCACTATGATGTCAGGTTACTAGCGATTACTGATGTCATATTAAAAGGCTTAACCAGCTCATGACAGTGAAAATAAGAATATATTGAAGTATTTAGGTCACTGCAAAAGACAATGTTTATTTATCATTTTCTTTTTGAAAAATGGTATACACGTTTAAGTTAGGCTTAAAAGCTGCTGAGATGTAATTAAAATAAATATTTGCCATGAAATCCGGGTCGCGGTGGTTAAGTGGAGACATTTCCCACCCTTTGAGCGAGTCCTTGTTTATGTTTAATCATTTGACAAATATAAGCGGGGAATTCCGTCTTAATCCGCGAAAAGTTGTAAGCCGTAAAATTTCAAATTTATACTAGCATTTTCGCATGAGGTGTAAATAAATTTTGGGAGCACTTTAAAAATCGGTCAATAGATTCGATAATGCGTGTATGCAGGGCTTTTTTGTGGGGGGACGTGGGGGGTCGCAGTGCCCCCAAATGAGTGACTTTTTTAAATTGTTACTCACCTAAATATAAGTTCACATTTTATTTCCGAAGACAGTTTAAACAATAAAAAAATTATTTACTTCTATTTTTTCCTCAAAACATAGTGGCAAGGAATGGGGATACTTAAAATTATGGACTCGAGAATCGTGCCCCCAAAAAAGAAGTGACAAAAAAATGTATATATACAAATTATGAAATTACTATCCTTGAATCAGACTCTTACGAGGTTCGGTCAGAGCCTCTAAGCGTGTGTCTCAAATACATTTAATTTCTTAGCAATACAGTGGCGTTAAGTATTATACTATGTTACATGTACATTAAGTATCAGATGCGGGACAATTTTCTCTATATAAAGAAATGCGAGCTGTAAGAAGATAGTTATATGCCAGTCTCCTCATAAACTCAGGTGGGGCTCTACGAAGTTTTCCTTCATCGTTAGAGCAAACGATCATCTTATTCTATTATTACACATAAAATATGAAATCGAAAAGAGCACTTGGTACAGTTTGCAGGCCGGGATTCAAACCTGCTTTGTATGCAGCCTAACATTTGTCCCATTGGGCTATAACTGCTGCTATCATTTTTATCTATACATGAAATTACATGAATACATGAAAGACCAATGACAATTTCTAAAGATGAGCCAAAAATTTTTTTCAGTTTGTTTGAGTAACAATGTCTGATCCAGCTACCTTAAATTCCAAATACTTTAATTATTTGCACCGATCACTAAGAGGAATGTAAATAGATTATTAACTATTGTGTTGGAAACGTTGTTGCGGCAATTACAGACTCGATTTGAATTCATAGAGCGCACGCATAGTTAACTAGTAGTCACCGACGCTATTTGATTGCACATTAGCAAGCTAACTCGATGCCAAGTCACGATTTATGGCACAACAACGCACTCACCTACTACACTGTGTATGCACACAGACGCATCTTTATCTCATGTTAACATATGCTTTTTACTGGTCACACTTTTGGCTACGGTCTGTTTTTTAATCTTAGAGACAAAAATGACACATGCAAATGTCAACTTTGCATATTATAATGATACCATAAAATGACATGAAATGTATGTAATGCATGAGAAATGTAATGTCATTTTTGTCTCTGAGATTAGAAAACAAACTTATAAGTAGGTATATAAAATATATGTATTCGCTTTCATGGGATTGAAATCACGATACTAAATTGCATCATAATGTTTTCAATGGTCGTAAAAACTAAAAGAGATAGAGTTATTTATATTATCTATTGTATCTATTATACATGTAAAAAGTTTTGAGCACGAGCGAATTATTTTGCCGAATCATAATTAATCTATTGGGCCTCTCATGTTAAACGTTGAACTTTAATTGTCCTATGGAAACGAAAAGTATCTCCTACATGTTAATCCCGAACATGGTCTATCTCTGTGTTGTGTTTCATTCATATCTCTTAAACGGTCCTAATGTCAAAATTAAAGAGTCATAATGTTTTTGGTTTGTGTACCGAAGAAAAGTAGAAAAAAGTTCAGCGACAGCGAGTTCTATTTTAATATTTGAAATATTTCCTTTTCTATTCTTTCGCTACTGTTGTCGGCTTAAAATAAATAAGCGTGAATACTTTCTGATTTCGCACGTCTGCTTACGTCACGTGAACGCTTTTGTCTGGAATATGTTTATAAGACAGGAAACGTATTTCGTGAGCTGACATGTCTACGTAATAAAAGTTCTTGAAATCGTATATATATATATATAAAGAAGGAAATCCCTGTTATACGTTTACAATGTGAACAAATATGCCAGTTTTATTTACATATTTTCATAAAGATTGACGTTGGGATACAAAGACAAAAACATTATTTTATTGTGACATTAGGACATTACGAAATAGTTTGGTTCCACAATAACTTGTCAAAATCCATGTTCGTATGTCGTATGGGGCGAACCGAACGCCAAAAATACACTAATATTATTAACTAGCTGGTGCAGGCGACTTCGTCCGCGTTGAAAAAGAAAAAAATAGCCTATCCTGTGTCCTGTACGTCTAAATGTTTATCTAGTTACCAAGTTTCATGAAAATCAGTTAATTCGTGTAAGAGTACACACACATTACCTACACATATACAGATTTATTATTAGTAACTATATTGAGTATTGGTTAGTGATACTTTTTCTATGTTTAATATCAAAACGAACTTGCGCGGCACACTTAAAAAGCCTCTTAAATGCAATAGGTTGGTTGGTACGGCAATTTAAGTCTTCAGCTAACTAATAGAAAGTTCGTGATTGGATTTTTTCTCCTTTTCGATCGTCGGTTGGCGGCTCTGTCATTAATCGGTTTATTAGAGAGGCAGTGCAAAGAGCGTACGAGTACTGTGAAGAACACCCCGCCCTCGGCCGCCTCGATCCTCGGCGGGCCTGAATTCATTATTGTCTTTCGACTGATGCGCTCAAAGAAAGTGCTGACTTGCGATTCAATGTCGTTCAGTGAGATGGTTCGACGGTTTATTGCGCTTTCGGGAGCTTCGTTTATTGATATTGGGGTTGATCCAGAGAAACTTAACTGCATCCTCTTTAAGTAGTTATATAATATATCGCAATCGTCGAATCAATAACTCAGCATTCTGTATACACATTGAAATGAAATAAAACATTTGAGTGTTTTTTAATGGAAGTTCAAATTACTTAGTAACAATTCTGACCGAAGTTGCTGAGAGACTCTTAATCACTCCACGTCAAAACTTCTTAATGAAAGCTACACAAATGTTCAGTGTTACCATAGAAATAGAGCTAGCTGCCTCTCAGAGCCTATTGCTAATGGTCAAGTGAATTATTTTCAGCTGAGTTCATTTACTTACCTACATTAAATAAAATTGTTTAAGCTATATAGTTAATTGTGTCACGTGTATCTTGAGATTTACATTTTTTCGAATATATAATAGGTATATAGTAACCCGAATCTTATTATTCGGGAAGTTCAAGTTAATAGAAATTAACGTTAATTTTATACTTAAACTAGCTTTTGCCCGCGACTTCGTCAGCACCCCTTTTTTAGTATTAAAACATTTATTTAGTCTTTTTCCTCATATATTTTTGTCATATGAATATTTCATTTTTATTTTTAATTAGAAAAAAAATGTAGGCAATATTTTGTAGGAAAACACGACACAAAATTATCATTTACAAAAAAATATGTTATCCATATCCGATCGCTACTAAACTTCACATGATCACCCACTGGGCTAATTTGAAGATTGGCTGAAAATTTCATCTAAATAGGTTCTTAGGTATTGTCGTGAGTAATGGTTTGAAGACGTGAATAATTCATGTAAATTTGGTTATTATGGTGCAACTTTGACTTGTCTACATCTCGAAAGAGGAGTCCCAGGCGAGAACTACATAGTTATATTTCTTGAATATTAGTAGATAATCACTACATACATTAACTATATTAGGGAGTAATATGAGGGGGTGTAAGTATGTAATGAAGAGTGGATGGCGAGTATTGGCGAGGCACTGACGTCGTTGGCAATAGCCGGACACTTGAGACGCTGGCTACCGCCCAACGCGCTTTATCTTAATGCACTCGCCTGTCCTCTCCCTTCACTGCAGCCATAACTTGCCTTTCCACTCGACAATTGTTTCAACTGTATGAAGCGTCGTAATAAAATTTGCTATAACCACTATCCATTAAAACGGGCAACTAAAATTAAAACGATACACTAAAACCAATTTTAGATATTTCTCTAGAGTTTTAGTGAGCTAAGAGTAACATTAAATTTGTGTCGGATTCGTAACGTTCGTCGCATTGGCGAGAAAAGCAGGAATTTAATTCGGGTGTGGCTTCTCCCGCGAAGTGACGGCCTCTGACACGCGGTGAACTAGTTTTTATCCACATATTTACGAAATGTTAGAGCGTTTATAATATTGTAAGATATTTCGATGTTTTTTTTTTTATTATAGAAACGTATTTTAGAGACGTTACTTCAAATAGACCGTCAAGTGGACCATCAGCTTTCCTACCGACTTTTAAGCGTAGAAAAGTAAATTGCCAAGAAATGAAAGTGTCATTTGCCATGAACTAAAAAGACGATGTGCAAAATAACGTTTTTTATTTTTTCTACATTGTAGCTACTGGCCTAATAACATAATCTTTTTCTTTAAAAAAATTCCAAGTACCTAACCAATTACCTATTAATGAAATCGCACCACTGGCATCAAAATCAAAATGTGATAAACAAACTGACTGGCTCGGTGATTGTTTTGGAGATAACAAGAACATTTTGTACCAACCAAATCTTTACCTATATACAATTGTATGTACAGGCAGTATACAAGACTCTATTTTACGAACAATATTGGAAGTGGAATCACGTTCCATTTCGCGGCGGATATGGGACCCGCGTTACGGGCCAATCCGACGGATGATGGTTCGTCTGCTGCTACGATTTCCTCTTTCTGGCACGCTTATGTCACTTTATTCCATGTTTATGCCTATCGTATTCCCCGTTTATCGAGGGTTGCTTCGAAATACAACTATCTTTCATCACAACCTAGTTGAATATATAACTAGATGACAGTCGATTTTGCATAGCAATAAATTCGAATTATCAATGATAGCCCTTTGATTTTATTTGGTAAATGAAATTACCTAATGTTATGATATCAAAGGTTTCTAATTAAATTCAAGGTAATTAGAATCGGTTCCTGTAAACAACATCGATGAGTATCAATTTACAAAATCTAACGACTCTGTAATTTGGTGAGGTGAGGTTATCCGTATTTAATTTTAAAGCTATTTTAGAAACGGTCGTGTTTAGAAATGTTGTGTAAAAAGCCCAACAGGTAAGCGCTTAAAGCGTAGCGACAAAGTGTTGAGGTAAACACAAAGTAACGCTGGGCAAACATTAAGCTTCTACGCGCTAATGCATGAGGACCTTTGTTCTCGACTACCCGGCACCATAACCGACATCACTGCGTCCTAAGGCCGGCTATTCACTACGAGATATAATATTATAGTACCTGCAATATATATATATATCCTGTGATATACTGCCACATATTGGCCCTTATTTATTTGTTTATTCATCTATACTTATTATAATCAATTGTCCTGACTGACTATCAACGTACTTCAAAACTTGCTAAGTCTAGAAAGCTGAAATTTGGAACATACGTTTATTTTATAACTCAAGCATCCGGTACGTAATGTACGAATATAAAATATAGACAGTACTATTAAATTGTAACTATAATAATACTTAAATCAATTCTAATGTGTATAAATCAGTTCTCCATTAACTATTTTCGTCTATGGAACTCTCGAGGCAATCAAAATATAATGTACATTTTGAGCTTATATGCGACTGAGACGACGACGTGGCAGACATAAAACAACGACTATGAAAACCGAGATATGTAATTATTTCGGGATATAAAAATATTATGTCATAGTGAATATCCGGCTTAAAATTTTTAGCTGTAAGTTTCTCTCCATTTTTGTTTTCTATTATACATGCGTACATTGTAATGTAAACAGAAACCAACAATTCAAATTGTGTTATTTCGGTAGGTATATAAACACCTAAAATCATGTGTAATTTTAAGGTTTATTCCGATCTAATACCAAAAACTAATACCACTGTTATTCAGTATAATGAATAGTTAATTGGATGATGAATATAAAAACAATAACACACTGAAAATTTGGGTTTTATATATACAATCAGCGGTTGTTTTCGCCGCTTCCCTGTAATGAGATTTCTGCCATCGTGGTTAATGCCATGAAAAGTTCAGCTTCAGATGCGGAATGGAATAATCTGTTATATTCGTACTTTGTAATTTCAATGTTGTCTGGTAAAAAAAAATACTCGCAAATCGTATCGAAATGCAAATTGAATAAGTCTACTTCGTGATTCTTGTATTTTATTAAAGTTACTATAATAATACAGCGCGGTCGTAACATTTTTTAACTATAATTCTTGTTTTAAGTATCTTTAAAACGGTGCTGCATATATTCCAGTTTTAGTGTCAATGTGAAATATCATTTTAAGTACTCTGACTGTGAGAACGCCACGAGTTAAAAGATTAAACATGTTTTCAACAACTGAGTTTTTAAAATATTATTGTAACGTTAGGTATGTTTTATATTACACAAAGCATGTTATGACTTAGATCATGTTTGTATTGTCTGCCTCGTTGAAATATTATTGTTATGTTGTTAGTTATTAACATAAATAATATTAAAATTTCCAACATACATTTAGTAGTGCCAGGGGGTGCATTGCGTTTCACAGTCATAAATTGAACAGTCCGTCACAACCTTCTTACAAAAGATCATCGTGAAATAACAATGTTGTTTTTCGATGAGTGAATGTAGCGCGAGCCCATTTCCCTATTCCTTTCGTAATCCTTAATCCTATTTACGTCAGCAGCTCACATGCGGCACCTGTGGCTTTTCTTGTGTTAATAGGCAACGGTAGTCATCTACCATCAAGTGGAATGGCAGCCTACTTGAGAGCTTTTACATTAAAAAAAGTAAATAAAAAAGTCCCGAAATCGTTCCCACAGTCATTGGACTGATTTAAGTGTAATTGTGATTCGGTGTGCGTCCACGCTGTTCGATTGACTCCAACTTCCGCCTCGCGGAAACAGGATCTTATCCATACCGATGCCCGCGCATAATGCGGAAAACGTACAATTTCCCTTTTATTATCGTGGCTTATCATTACGCGTGATGGAGCACTCCAATTTTACTTAAACTGCGCATGAAGTTCAAACGGAAACACTTCGTAATGTAGAAATGTTGTTTTTATTATCGACATTATCTTTCCGCGTTTAAACTCAAGTTTTGTTCAAGTGTAGGACGAAATGTATAATTCCTTATTATCAATTAATCAATCAATATCAATACTAATAATAAATCTGTAAGTGTGGGTATTGTATGTATGTATGTATGTATGTATGTATGTATGTATGTATGTTCCTCCATAACTCTTAAACGAATTAACTGATTTTCATGAAACTTGGTAGATAAATATTGAGACGTACAGGACACAGGATAGGCTACTTTTTCTTTTTCAACGCGGACGAAGTCGCGGGCGTCAGTTAGTACTTAATAAACCTCTTAAAGGGTGCACGCGAGCTTGGAGACCCTTGAAATTTACATACGGAATGAGATTTGTCATTCTGTGTTTGGATGTGGGCGGGCGAGGTAACTCGGCTTCGGGCCTACTCGAACGTATTTTATTTACTGAGCGCACGTGACGGACTCCTAGCAGAAGACGCAGACGGTGCGCGACGCTCAACCGCTCGTTTGTCACTTAAAATTACCTACCCTGAGACATTTGCTCACTCAAAATATTTAATAACGTCTCCAGATGTCTCGTCAGCTTTGTTACTAAAACATATTTATATAAAACTGCTACTTACCTACCTACTTTTGTTTCTTGAGAACGCCTCGAGTTAAGGATTTATTTTACATTTTCATGTACCATTTATTCTAACTGAATTTTATTTTTCAGTTGAATGGGTTGGAGTTTACAAAATGCAAGTGTAATTTCAAGAATAGTCATGAATAGAATCAGTTACATTTCATTATTCGGATTTTCTTCCATCTTTTTTGATGTTTTTTATATTGCATTCTCCCTGACGATAAGACAATAGTTAAAAATGTGTGTTTTGTATTGAGACGCGTTGAAAACTAATAATTCTTCAATTATTTTTTAATTCAATTAGTAAGTATTAGTGCATCCAATAATACCTACGATGGAAAAGACAATAATCATATTAAAATAATAATATTTGTCTTCCTTAGCACAAATGGAATTAATCTCAAAATTGTATAATTCCCCTATTTACCTTGTTTTCTTAGATATAATCTCTCTTATCGAAATAAATTTATTTAGTTCAAAATGTATGCTTAATGTTAGATCATTTACGTATTTGGGTGGTTTTAAAGTATGTTATCACTAACTACACTCCGTAAAGCGACACGTCGTCAGGTGACTAGTATACTCGCAAGTATACTAATATTACTAATATAAGTAGTAGTAGTTTAAGTATGTTATCACAACACTCCGTAAAGCGACACGTCGTCACGTGACTAGTATACTCTCAAGTATACTAATATAAGTGGTAGTAGTTAGTAGTGTAAGTACATTATCACAACACTCTTACACTACATTAAAATTTGTAGCATTATAAATTGACGTAATAAAATTTAAAGTGGAAATAAGCACACGAGGCAATTCTCAATTTTCGCATTATCTCTGGTGCTGATTGGACTCGGCTTAATTAGATAGGTGTATCACGCAGAAACATACTTATTTTATTTTTCATGCAGATCCCAGTCGAAAATTTTCCTCTTCATTTGTTTGTTCCGGTACTGCGTCCACATTTCATTTCCGGACTTTAATTAAAACGCCTCTGAAATCAGATTTTTTTTTGGTAAATGAACGCAATCAAATCTTATGTTTTTTTTTTATGATTAACAATAAAGATTTTTGTTGTACCTTATCCAATTTTAAAGTATGTATGTATCATTAAGTCATCTAGTCATATGTATAATGCAAAAATCCTGGAAGACGTGTACTTTGTCTTGGAAGTAAAAACACTTAAAAAAATAAATACATAGTAGGTACCTATGTATTTTTCAAAGCATATAATAGTAATCGACTGTAGTCAAAAAATATTCGGGAATTCTTCCGGCGTCATTTTCTCTCTTCGAACTTATTATTATTTTTATATTTTCATATTATTCGATTATTCAGTAATTATTCTCGTGATTGGTCACGAAACATTTTCTTTTTATAGTCTTTTTATAAATTGCGTAAATCTAAGAAAATCATCAGTGGTCGATATATCTTGCTGTCATTTACGTTTTTAAAGAAAAGTTTATCAATCGTTCAATTCCAACCATTGCATTGTATTTAATTCTTTTTATATACAAAATTCAATAAATTATTCTTCTTAGCTAGTTATGCTTCATGAATGAGTGCTCCAACCACGCATTCATGATTTAAACTCTTAATTTTAACTTCTATACCCAGTTGTCAGCTGATTCGTCTTCTACAAGTGGCTATTGACAAATTAGGTGTAAGTTGAAATGTGTGAATAGCCTTTTTAGAGCTTGGACTAAATCCCATTACGAAGAGACGTCGGGCCCGCAAATTGGATTTACGAAGGATGGACGCCCGAAATAACACGGCTTCGGTGCTACAACCTTTTTAATTTGTGTGAAAATTTAGAATGTAGTAAACTTGTTTCATGTTGTGTCCGAATTGGGACCGTTGCTCTAATTTTTCTGGAGTGGTTCGTTTATTTAATTTTATAGATTAGATTAGACACTTAACTTTCTATTTCTTTACATAATTTTTAGCACTAAATAGTACACAATTCGCGCACTTAAAAAAGGCAAATGAGGATTTCTTAATATATAAAAGGCGATGTTTGTATGTATGTCTCCGTATGTCTCTTATTATAGAGTCTAAAACCGCTGAACAGATTTTGATGAAACTTTCAGACATTCTTCAGATTAGAGTAGTGGGTGTTCCTTTGAAGTTTATTAGCGATTGGAGTCGCGGGCAAAAGCACTACCTAGTAAATTAAATACAATAATATAAGTAGTATATTATGGTTTTCTATAAAACAATATTATATTGATAGAAGATTTTACGACTCAGCAATTCGTATGCCACATATTAGCCACATACCTATAACTTTCATAAAAAGAAAATCCAAAATCTTATATATAAAAGGCGATGTGTGTATGTATCTCCCAGTATGTCTCCTATAGACTCCAAAACCGCTGCCCCGATTTTGATGAAACTTTTAGACAATCTTCAGATTAGTGCAGCGGGTGTTCCTGTGAAGTTTGGTAGCGATTGGTCCAGTATCCCTTTTCTAGGTGAGGGATACTGGTCTAGATTGTCTAGACCAGTATCCTTGTCTAGATCGGACGCGGACCAAGTCGCGGGCAAAAACACTAGAATCTTTCATAAAAAGACTTCTCTAAATAATATTGAATCCTAATCATAGCACAAAGTTATTTTTTTAAAAGAGATTTCAAGGAATGAATTGAAGATTCATTTCAAGGCTTCATTATTATCGTCAATTATTTTACATCTAATCGTTTACATCGGGTTCGTAATACTGATTGTATGACTAAGAACGTCCATCAATAATATTCTTTTAACAATAATTAGTTTTTGATACGTAGGTACAGTATATTCATAAATCTAGGGCGATTTCATTTTTATCATATAGGGTACATAATAATTTAATATGCGAAAGAGAGCCCCCATGCTTTAGTCTCTTGACACATTTTTTTTTAAATTTATAATATTAGTTAGATATAGGACGTTTTTATACTCGTATTATTTATATGTCTTTGAATTCCGCTTGAACATCGGATCGTGATTTCTCGGCAATACTGCCAATTGATATATATATATATTTTTAGTAATAACGTTTGTTCGTCGCTCTATATACCTTAATCGTCATGTAATTCACCACGTAGAGAAAATATCTGTGCATTATTCAGAAAACATTTATTTTTATATCGGTGGTGATATCTTCAAGTGATCATTGGCATGAAGAAAAATTCGTTTGACGGTAGTCTTGTGGAGTGGCTTCTGCTGCCGATGATTTGGGAACGTGAGTTTCCTCTGCCACTTATTTTTATTTTTTATTTATTATTGTTTTTGTTAATATTATACATATTTTGATGAACAAAAGCCTTTTGTGTAGGGAAAATTTCAAGAATCTATATTATTTACAATACTAAACCTGTAGGCATCAGCTAGCTCGGCTAGCTACGGGATTATAATACTCGTAGATATTATAATACACTTTTATAAAACACTAGCTGGCGCCCGCGACTTCGTCCGCGTTGAAAAAGAAAAAAAGTAGCCTATCCTGTGCCTCGTACGTCTAAATGTTTATGTACCAAGTTTCATGAAAATCAGTTAATTCATTTAAGAGTTATGGAGGAACATACATACATACATACATACAATACCTACACTTACAGATTTATTATTAGTATCGATCATAGTTTATTATAAAACCATTAATTAATGGTTAACATTACATATACATAGGTACGCACCTACTTTAGGTACGTGTGAAGGTATCGCTCAAGTTTAACATGAGTGCCGACAGTTACGAAAAATAAAAGCAACTCATGTAAAGCGAAACGTTATTGCCGAGAGTCAATTGTCTGTTCAAATAGGCTGACGTAGGCGGAATAGCAAATGTGAGGGCGGGTGTATTTTTGCTATTATAGGAGGAAAATCGCATACGAGATTTTTACGAACAGTAAAAATCTGTTTGTCATCGTTTTGACAAAATATTTTCTTTTCACGTCTCTCGAGTATTTTCAGATAACACTGTTTTATTAATCTCCAAGCATTAACAAAAAAAAAAAACACTTTTGATTTTCTATTGATAAATTCTGATCCGAACATGTATTGCTAAGGACACATACAATATTGCTCGAAGCATAAATTTAATCCAATTAGGGATTAAATTTATGCTTCGACAGTGGTATTTTGGTGAGGCATGTTAACAATGTTAATAGCTATGTCAAGTCTGATACAATAATCTTTACCTACATTGTATAAAATAATACACGCTGTATGTCCCTCTGTGTGTAGGTAAAAATGTAAACTTAGATCTTTTAAAGTACGCAACGGACTTCAATGTGGTTTTCAATAATGAAAGGGCGTTAAACGACGAAGTTTTTTTATAATTTGCATAATAAAATTGCACGCGCGTGAAGCCGGGAGTGGTTCGCTAGTATATTAATATTTAGATGTTCAAGAATGGATATTAAATAAATGGCGACACGATAATCCGCTTGCAAACATGTCAAGCCGAATGGGCAGCTCAATTTCGACCCTGTAATTAAGGAGTCACCTGCGTGAACGACTCACTCCACGTAATTGAAGCTTTCAACTTGGGTCGAGTTATGTCGACCCGCCAGGGAGGGGAGATTGTGGTTTGTGAGTCAAATTTCACGCAGATAATGGGACCTCTATAACTGTGCAACTTGTGAACTAAGCCACTTACGCGATTTAATTAAAACCGAGAATAATCTCGGCAAGTTTATAAACAGGTGCCCGATGATACGTAGCTGTAGCTTTGTATACGTACTTACACATTGGTCGTTAAGCTTTCACAATAACTATAATATTCAATCGTCGCATTAAATATTAGAAACGCACACGCGATAAGATCCTTATCGTAAAACATGTCTAATTGGACAGCGCCTCTATGAAGGATGCGCACAATCAGTGACAGATTGAAATAACAATGAAGAATGAACGACACATTACAATCAGTCTGATATGTAACTGTCTACATTACATAGCATAAACAATTCATAAAAGCACTTATTGTATTGTATTGCATGATAGTACAAGTTGAACGCTTTTCCTCCGAACTAAAATCGCATCGGCTTGAATACAAAATTATTAGTAGAACCTACCAGTTCGACAAAACACTAACATCCACTGTGGCGTTCTTGAAGTCCTTTTATAAAAACTTTTAATTATAATATGAAGCCCTCAGTTTCATAATATGTAATTGAATATTTTACAAAGTATGAAAATGTCTTGAACATTGAACAAGAAAATGTTTCTACATTGATAATTAAAAATGCCGAGTTATATAAAATGGTCTATACTGTTGGATTTGCAGTTGCTTGAAGCCTAATTAGTTAAAGCGGGAAATATAATGGCGTCCAAACTGTACTACTAGTATTAATAAAGCGTCCAGCTCATCTCGATACAAATTACTCGAAGCTTGAGGTGGACTGATACCGATGAGCAGTAGCTACATTTCAAATAGGACGCAAGTTTTGGCGGTAGCGCCGGCGCCACAACCCACTTGGGCACGTGCCAATAGCGCTGTTTGTTTATAACATTAAAACGGTTAATGTCACTGAACCCTCTCTCTCGCATTAAAATACTGATTTCTGTTAGCGCTGCTCGCGATGGAGTATGACCAAGCTGATATAAAATACAAGGACGTCTCGTGTAAAGTAAAAATTTTGGGCGTCGGTATAGTTATACACACTAAACGTAATCTTCAGCCTCAGTTTTACTTACACATTAACCACCTGTATGATTTTTTGCATTATTGTGTGAATATTTTAAAAAAATGTATACCACTGAACCATTTTGAATAGGTTTTGAATCTGGCATGTAAGACCACTTAAAACATGAATTTTGTATGAATTAGTATGAATTAACTTTGGTATGAAAATTATTAGTTTTTTTAATACCAACCGTTCCACCGCATAGGTGTACCCCACCGGTAGAGATAAACGGATTTTTTCCATTTATGGGTATATGGAAAATGGAAATACTTTGTCCATCTAACCCTACTGTGTAAATGTACAATCAAAATGAAAACTCTTCCTTTTAGACTGATACGTTACATAATGGCACCGAGTGCTCTACACTCCTTTCCTATGTAAGCATCGCACCTTGAAAGCTTGCAATTTGTTATATTTGAAGCAAATAAAGCTTTCTTTATGCAATGGAATTAGCAAGAACGAGATAATAGTCTGAGTTTGAATATTAGTTATTACTTAGTATGGGGCACGAAATTACTCGTACCATTGTTCGTTTTCTTTTTTAAAAGGCTCCTAACCTGCCAACATAATACTAATTCTGCATAGTAGGTATAGGAAACTACACAAAATATTGTAGATTGTTTACGTAAAGCTCCGTTTCTCACACAGAGTGTATTGCTGTGAACGTGTTTAGGGAAAGGTAAACAAACGTCAAGTTGGCAATGTATATAATCATATCCTCCCTACAAATGTCCATGTTTACATAGGTCTAGGAAACATCTGGTTTTGATGAACTGAATACTTCGCATTCAAGTTGGCGGCACTTGAAATCGTGCCAACTTATTTTAAGTGGCGACGTCTGTTCAAGATTTGCGTCTAATGCTCCACGTCATATATTTTATGATTCGTATTGATATCAACAGTTAAATTATTTTCACCTTTTACTATGTTGACACTATCATTTTTATAATCTACACTTAAATACTTTTAGAAATGAGTCATTTAAAGTTCTTATAACTATTATGTTCTTATAAACTTAGGCTAAGATTAGATTTTTTATCGACTTGGATAAAACTTCTCAAAGGTTTAAACTTAAGATTTTACCTCTTTCTTTATTCTCACAAACGCTTAAGCTGTCAACTCATTGCATGCTTTATCTCACTTAGTTTTCACTTGCACTTAGTTAAGGAAAAGAGACGAAACAATAACTAATCCATTATTATCAAACATATTTAGCAAGTTTTGTTGAGAGTACCTACTTAGTATTGTGTACAAACTAAGTATGTATAAGTCGTATCTATCATTGAGAAACTTACTTCGATGTTGCGTCCTCATTAAATCCAATTCTATTAAAAAGTGTAAGTATAAATTTAATTAAAACTATACTGAATTGTAAATTCTTAGGCGTGCCCGCTTAAAAAGTTGAAACTGATATTGATTTCACCTGACAGTATTAACTTTCTCCGTCTACTTAACCACGCGTATCTTCATAATGATGTTTTGCTTGAGTGACTTTAATAGCGAAAATACACGAATAAAATGCCCGATACACTTACAAGAGATAAGTGGTGGTTTTAATAGTTAAACATAGTTAACATAATTGAAACATAATAGAAGATTATAATTGCATTTATACATAAATTAACTTGCGATGTTGTTATTTTTCAGGTCTGTTGTGTGTGTTTTTTTATATCTATAAACAGTATAAACACAGCTAACTATAATAGTTTTATTTTATTAAATACCTCACTGGCGACATTTTACTCATTTATCATTCTTTCCATTAGTGAAAATCCGTTGCGTAGTTTAAAAGAAGTAAGTAAGTTTCTATACTATTTTAAACTATGTATTTTTTTATCTTGTTCTATACTATTTTATAGAAGATTATTTTTCTTCTACTAACGACGCAAATAAAGTTTATTTTGACAGGCCATAGTTATATACATAAAACAAGAAGCACTTTTATTAACTACTAAAAATATGTAAATGTTTGGCTAAAAGAATGGCTAGAAGGCTAACCTTAACTTCTAAAACTACATGTTCTTAAACTAATTCTGAACTTATTTTCAGTTTCTGAGCTGGCATTTTGGCAGTAAATTTTAAATTTTAAATTCGATAGTAGTAAGATGTAGTTATTTCCTTAAATTACAAACACTACTGTAATGAAAGTTAGATAATGTTTTATAGTTTGTTTCAATACGACACCGCCCGTGCCTTTTCCCGGTGGGTATAAAGTTTGATTTAGTTTAGACATGACAATACGTTTCCAGCATTCCAATTAAATTTTCCGCTCCTTCTCCCGTTGCTTATCGGACATAACTTTTGTTTAATGCGTGAGGTTTAGATATTACAATGTTATAGATATTTGTTGAAAGCAACCACCTACGTATTAGTTGTCTACTTGTTGAATAGAAAAAAAGGTCTACAGGTATCAGAAAACAATTTGTAGTATCCGCAAATGGTTTAGAATAAATTTCCTGTCGACACAGTATTTATTTAATGTAGATCTAATATTTCAACATGCATAGACGTATGAATTTCGTCATGATTTCAGCTAGTCAGTTTACAGCGAAGTTAGAACTAACTGGATCAAAGCTATCATATTAACAAAATTAAATGTGTTCATATATATGTATATGGTATTTTTTCAAATTTGATTCGCTTTGTGTTTATTAATGTAGGACTCATTTAAATAATTGTTTAATTACTGGAATCGCAATGTAAAATAAACAATACAAATGTAAAAATATGAATTATACTTTTGAAATATTGGCAAAAGTTTTCCAAGCTCAAAGCATTTTTTATATTTCCAGTTTTTATACAAACGCCGTCTCATTAGTTTCTATAGTAACAATGACTGAAATATTAAAGCATAACTCCTCAGACAGCATGGACATCAATGAGAATATTCCGAGTGAAACAGTTAAGTGTCCTTTTATCCGTATCGCCCGGAGCCAAATGATAAAATCTCACAAAAGGGGTAAGATATCCCCATTTCCCCCTTTTAACACATCTGCCAGCAAGTCTAGAGTACAGCAGTCCGACGCCCCGAGCTAGTAGTCAGCTGTTCACTCACTCGTTCCACTATCCTTTTGCACATTTATATGAAAAAAGTTTCAGCGACATACTTACTTTTAAATTCTCTTGTTGAATTTCTGGTCATATTCATTCCCCTTTAAAGTTTTACACTCTTACATAATTTTCAAAGTGACAATTACATAACATTTTTCTCCTTGCATCAAATAGATATTTATTTGTATGTTAGAGATTGATTTTAAAATATTATAACAAAACATAATTATATTAGTTTTATGTGGCAGTTAGGTCTAAAGTGAATAAGTAGCCTCTTATAATTAAGAAAAACCACACCACAATAAAAAATTTCCTTTATTTTAGTTTTAATTTCCATTTCTTCTCCACCTTTTTTCGATTCATACGTAATCAACAACTATAAGGGATTGGCACATCCCTCAAACATTAAAAGACTTAAAAACATGATCTTTATATATTTTACTACGTTTTTCTGTCAAAAGTTATTGGACTGTGGCAGCTGATGTGTAATACATACAAAAAATGTGAAGTAAATAAACTTCGTAGACATTTTGGTTTCAGAAATGCAACTCTCACGAGAGCAATATATGTATAAATGTAGATCACATAATACGAATTCATGCATGCCCAAAGCTTTTCTATTCTCTGTTGGACGAAGGTTCTGCCGGGCTTCGGGTACGACGGCTGAGCCGCTTATTGGCCCCTTGAAATGCACGCTTCATGGCTTATGCACCTTGCCCATCGCAGACTGGCACATTGTTAAAGGAAATACTATAAGCCTTGTTCAAACTTACAACAGATATTTTTATGAAACTATGTATATTTTTCCCATATACACGCAGTATCGATATGTAGATAATATTTACATACAATTTGCATGTTAGCAATCGAGCTTGTGGTTTTAGCGAATGAGATGCACCTTGAACAACTACAAAATCTATGTGAGCCGCGTGAGCCGAACACAGTATAGGTATAGCTGATTTATGTAAAGGCCCGCTTAAAAGGAAGGAAGATTTGAATAGGATTTTCTGTCGCAAGCTCCAAACTTGAAAGCTTTTCATAAATGAGTACAGAAGCTACACCTCGCGAAAGGTGACTGAAAGCCGCCTTTGTTGTACGAAGAAACTTCACACTTTGGACGCAATGGAGCGGACTTTCAGCACAGTGTATAACTTGCGACAAACGTATTAGGGTCATGACGTTACGCACAAACTTTAGTTTCAATATTATGGTAACTATTGTTAATGAGTTAACATGAGAAAGTTTCAAACTAGTTATGCCGTTGCGCTCACATCCGTACCCTTTATTGGAAATACTGCTTCCAATAAATATCATTTTGAATTTTAAATGTTGTTGTGCATTTTGATTATACCCACAACAGTGAACTTTAACTTTTTTAAAGATAAGAAATGGTTGTTTTCTTTACTTTTTTTAACATTCTGAACTCGTCTGTATGGAAATATAAATAACCTTTAATTTGGAATGCATATTCTATCTATGGGGAACTATCAGAAAGTACTCTTCAACTATACCTACTTACATATATTCGTGATACATGCTCTGAATATCTAATACTAGCTGGTGCCCGCGACTTCGTCCGCGTTCTCTATAACCTATAGCCTTCCTCGATAAATGGACTATCCAACACAAAAAGAATTTTTCAATTCGAACCAGTAGTTCCTGACAAGCAAAAAAACAAACAAACTCTTCATATATTGGTAATAGATTCAGCATCAATGGAAAGCAACTCATCAGTCAAATAAAATCATTACATATATTAATGTCTTTTCTATATGTAATTTTTGTTTTGAATCCATATCAAACTTTAGTATAGAAGAATAAGTACCGTATAGATTTTGTCTGTCTCGATTATTCGTTATTTGTATCTTTATCTCTCTTCTTTCATTCTAATAATTTATTTTCCTCAAGTTTTGCTGTAATACTAAATTGCGCCAATTGCATTTTATACAAAGCGGTAAGTTAGATTTCATCTCGCTTACCTGTTCTCATTAATTATATTCAAGAAATGTACCTAATACACACCGCGAAGCGTAGCGGACATTATTCAATATTTTAACTTTGGTACTATTGCTAAGGCTGGTTTTACAGTGACGCTTACCTACCGCGCGAGTGGTAAGCGCGCGGATGATCCGCTCGACGAGTTGAGTCGCGCGGTTTGCTGCCTCGTACAGTCGTCAGCGCGGGCCATCCGTAAGCGCGAGCCATCCGCGCGTGTTGGTTAAACTGTGTACCTAACGATCCAAGAGAGCAAAGCTCGTGGCCCGCGACGCTTACCAACCGTGCTGGCGAAAGCGTCACTGTAAAAGCAGCCTAAAAGCTTTACAAACAAGAGCTGATTGTTAATTCAATACAAACTTTAGTAGTGACAGAGCACACTGTGTTTCGCAGTCACAAATTGCGCAGCCAGCCTGATAGCAGTAACAACCTCCTTAGAGGAGACTACCGTGATATATTTCTCTATCCGCTCTTTATCCCTCTTGATCAAGGTATGTAACGCACTATCATGATTACACTAGAATCTAAGAGACCACTGTGAAATAAAAGCACGTGTGCTATTTGTTGTGTTTCGGTTAGTAAGTAAGTATGCCAGTGTCCATTTCCCCATCCTATCCTATTTTCTTACCCTTTGTCATACTAAAGTTGACAGCTCACTTCGAAGACTAATTGTGATGTAATAGGCGACGGTAGCCGCCTAGTGGACCGTCAGCCTGTCTTACGACCTTTAAAAAAAATGTAGAATATACTGCTCTTAACTTGGTGTATGAGTTTCCCCCCAAGCAATTTGGTTAATTTTGATGTGCAGTTGGTATTTCGATTAACTAAATTAAAATAAAATAAGCAATTATATAGTAGCTTAGATATATTTTTTACAAGAGTTTATTAGAGCAATATTTCACTTTCTGTGAAACTATTTGTTTTATTATAACTCCATCAAATGGAACATACGAGTATTAACATTCCTAGCATACAATTTCTCATATGAAATCACAGGGAGAAAAGAGAATGAGGTAAGTTTATGTAAGGCGTTGCGTGCGCGAAGTCGGTGCCCGGCTCCGAGTATGATAACGTGAATGTATACTCGTAGGTAAACACGCGATCAACATCTCCGTTTAGATATTAGATCATTGAGCATTATGACAATTGTTATAATTAATAAAATTATTGAATCAGTACAATTTTATTGCGGACGTGTTTTAAGATAAAAAGGTTTTTCACTAATTACTCATTTAGTTAAAGTAAGTACTTACATACTTATATGGTCCCTACTCTAATGATTAAAGGTTAACTCTTTATCTATAAGAATACCTAGAATATATAATACATTTTTTTAATATAATTAATACCTATCAGCCACTATTTAAAAAATAAAATTCATTTCCAAAAATATATGAATAAAAAATTATGTTCCGCCTTTATGATAATAAATACATGAGAAATTGAGAGGTAACAAACTCCTCGACAATACCTAGAGGCTACATTAATACCAACATAATTGATATCAATACCCCGTTACCTACATGTAATTCTGTAAATTGTAATTCAGTTACTGTTGTGTCGAATAGGACACGCGGCAATGTGTTGTATACATAATACTTTAGGTAAATGAGTTTGTCCCCAATACGGTGCAGCAAACAGCGATAAATTCGACGATATTCAGTTAATTCGCTAATGTCTGCCCATATCGATTGTTTACACTTGAAATCGAATTCCGCTTCATTAATTACTGTTCAACATTGCGATACATACACAAAATATCTATCAACACAGTTTATGCAAATATACTACAAATATAAATCAAATTTACCAATGTGGCGACGATTGATTTATTAATTAACAAGACATGCTATTTCTGGACTCGCATTCTATGTCTATGTCTGGAAGTCTATGTCCAGAAGTGTAGGTACTTACTTTAAACATAAAAACATGTAGTATCAGTGTTTTAAAAAACATTTAGAAAAAAATAATAAAATTATTCGATAGAAAAACATTTAGAAAAAAATAATAATAATTCGATAGATGACAAAATATTGTGACCGAAACATGACGAATAAAAGTATTATTAAATATATGCTTTTATAAAGTGTTTTAATTTTTTGTATCAATTTGTGACACGTGACATATAAAGGCGAGCTTGGACAAATTATAATGAAAAGGATTCAAACTGCTAGTTTTTCGTCAGTACTTCAAAGCCAACATTATTCGTAGAATTAAAATGCTAATACATATATAGGATCACATACAAAAGTAGAAATAATATTCTTTTTCGTTTTGGTTATGCATTATGGCCTAAGAGCTACTAAACCATCCCACTAATTCGCGTGGCACAAGGCTAGGAATTTTTAAAAAAATATTAATTTTATTCAAAGATTTTTTTTAAAATTACGTCGTCGTCGACAATAAACAAGATTCTTGAAATTTGAATCAAACATTTTACGTTTTTCCTTTCTTTTAAGATACTATAATGTTACTTAAGAAGAATTATTATTTTTTTGTCCATTCTTTCGATTGGCATTATAAAAATACGGGTGAGTATTTTTTTTCACATTTAAGTCGGTTTGGTTCCCAGACGAAGCAAGTAATTTTTAGAAAATCTTTGAATTCTGTATTACTAACTTTTAAAAATAACATAAAGTCTTCTTTCAACAAAATATCCTATCTAAAATATTTAAGATACTTCATGTCGCATAGTCTTGGGACGCCCTGTATATTTGTCTGGCAGGCACTTGCAACCCCCAAAACAGGTTGGCTCTTTGCATAAACTTTTTAAACTATTGATAGAATATCCCCTTAAGATTTCAGCCTTGTGCGAGAAGGTTATAAAATAAAATACATTTTCAAAAATTTATTTGATAACGACGCAACCGCAATCGGTTTTTTCTTAATTGGCCGATAATTAAAAAATTGCTAGCTTTGTGCCACTCGGGTTAGTCAGATGATTCAGTGGTTCAGTATTATGTTTATTCGTTTATTAAAAACGGCGAGACATACGAGCACACAGTCGCAATCATAACGTAAGCGATTTGTCAGGCGAACGTGAGCGTACCATTAATAAAAGAAACGAATCCTCCGTGCGAGACAAAGGAGCTAGGCATCAATATTTATTGGCGTGCTTAGTATTAATCTGGTCGGATCCGTGCGCTGTATCGCGACGGGGAACACCGACGGCTTTCAATGGATGGACTGTCGTGGTCGAGGCGAGCCTAATTTTTCCTTTGCCGAATAAATTTTCCGACTTCGTAACTCGTAGCAATCGTAGCGCCCGCCCTCGGCACACAACACTCTTATCGCAGCGGTCCGCTCCCGCACTCCCACTATCTGTCAGTCGACTCTGAATCGCTCGCGGACTAGCACGCGTCATTCGCGCCCGCGACGCGACAGCTACCGCCCGCGTACGTAATGTGTGACAATAAGTGTTGCTTCCTCTTTGTTATTTAAGATTTAGAACTGTTTATAAAACAAACTATTTAGTACTTACTCCATAGAACCTATCATATTATTAGTAGCTATATAAATAACATTAATCGTTGTATACATTTGTAATACGATCATTAATAATACTAAGCTAATAAATAAATAACTACGCTTTGTAAATTTGTTTAGCAAACACAACAAATGAAACGTTTTCAGTAACCGGGTAAGTTTGTGATTCATTAGTTCTGTTAACGCCGAAAAACTGGTGTCGTATAAAATATTTTGCTTTGATTTCTATCGCTAAGTCATGGTAACTTATTACACACGCAATGTTAGTGTTTTCCACATCGGTCTTTTTAATGAGTCATCACATTACATTAGTATCGGGTAATATTTCTGTTGGAAATGTAAGGTTCTTCTTTGTTACTTGGGGTCGCGCAACATTAGCGATCCGACCTTGTTATACTCGGGTTCAAATGGTCATTTTCAAGCATTCATGCATATCAAGATAATTAGGACTTTGTATGCATAACCTATGCGATAACCTATGTGATAAGCACATGCTTATCACTACTATTTAATTTAATTTAATCATTACATAGTATAATTTGAAGTCGCTTTCCGAGTCTGTCTGTGTAACCACTAACTCCTCCTAAACCACGCAACGGAACCCGAGCGAAGTCGGGAGTGGGCCACTAGTATATTATAAAACCTAATTGAAAATTGCCCAGGGCGAAGCCGGGAGCAGATCGCTAGTATGATATAAAAGTTTTGATCCCCTTTGTATTGGCCGATGGATTGACTTGAGATTTTCAACATAACAAAAAAAAACGAGCTACAGCGAATAAAGAATTCTAATTGAAATCTTTGACAGCGAAGCGTGGCCAGGTTCAATTAATTATTTAATAAGAGATTATATGAATCATGTAAACCGTGCTTATTTATGGTGACCATCACAATTCGCGTTTTATATTATTTTTGTTTTTGTGTGGGTTTTCCCGATCAAGATTTCCGCGCGCTTCAGTCCAGTTGACTATAATTTAGAACCGAAACTATTTCAGGTACTTTAGTAGGAAAACTATAAAAAGCTGGACCGCCCACGAATCACACTTCCCCAGGGCATCAAAAACTCGCGGCGGCTGTGTGCGAGGGAAATTACAAAAAAAAAAAAACTTTGTTAGAGGGCACGTTGCTCTTGCCATTTAAGATGAGATATGGGCGGGCATTGCAGTCGCAACGGCACTAAGATTGCGGCTACATTATACTTATGCACTGAATATTCATTGTAGCGACCCGACGTTGTAACCAGGAGCTCTTTAATCAACTCCCCTTTTGCCGCCATATAATATCTTCACAGCTGAGGATGGTTTTAACAATTCGACCCACGAAAGCGTTTATTTTCTGTTCTAAGAAGTTTCGAATTTTAAAATATTTATCTAAATGCAAACGTTCATCATCGTTACCATTATCGCTATCCTCCATAGGCCTCTCCGTAGCTAACAAGAGCACTGGAAATGATTGGTCTACCTCGTGGGAATTTCCAGCCACTCTGTTTACAGCGAAAATTTAATTTAAAACTATTGTTTTACTACAGTGGATATTAATAAAATTACAATAAAATGTTGTGTAAATATATCAAAGAGTTTTGATTATTATATATAAAATATATAATTATGCCGCAAATGAAAGAATTCATCATTAACTTTACACAACTAGGTATAATAGTTTTACAATATGTTGATAATATAATACGTTACAAGTTCGTAGTAGACAGGCGTTTCAGTACTAGTAGATGAAACCAAATGGCAAAAAATACTTGTGGATTAAGCGATCGTAACACACCCCTGGAATAATAATGTCTATCAATAAGTATATTGCATAGCCGCCACTTAAGAACCTTCCACGATTTATTGGTTCTGCAAACTATTTCCACGATAATGTAAGTATTATAACTACAACGGATATCTTCACCGCTAATCTTTTATCACGAAAACAAACGCCTATGCATAATCCTTTCTAACACGCGGACTTTAAGCCCGGTGACAGGGTCAACAGAGTACTTATATAGTTAACTCTTGGACAGTCCATACAAAATTTTGTTATTAATTTATTCCTTGAAAATATTCGATTCAACTCGTTATCTTTTTTTATGTCTGAGTTTTTACGATCCTATACCTATACACAAATGCTCGTTCGGGAAGATATTTGTCGTGGTATATCCTACGGAAATGGCTACCCCTGATAAATCGTTCCGATGGGCGGAAACAAACTCGACGTCAGTAAAAGCCAATGGACACCCAGGATCTAAGAGGGAAATTACCCGAAAAATTGGTTCGGAAAGATCCCTGTGGTAGCGTTATTGAAAAAAGGTCGGCTTGATTGATATTCGAACTTTACACGTTGAAAATGTCGAAAATGCAGACGCGTTTCGGTGTTTCGTCTCTAGCAAAAAGATTGACTCAATTTGTTCTTGTCCGTCGCGCAATAAACTCAGCGAGGAAAATAACTACGGATTAGCTTTCTGAGCGAGTCTATAATCGTCCTAATTTTAAAGAAAAAATGTTTTTTGTACAAAATTCTCGTGTTCCGAATACAAATTGATATGAATAATTTCAGATGTAAAATGGAAATGCTAAATGTGCACTTTCATTAATTAAATCTCCAGGCTAAAAGTGTTAAAAGTAAAAATATTTTTTTTATTTTATGTCTGATGTACACAGCTAAGTAGGTACTCGGATGATACTCGGTGACATTAAGTTGTAAGATATTTCATTAACAGATTTTTTGGGTAGACAAGAATTTTGATTAGCGTATTTATTCTATTTATTTTTACACTACTTATTCCATTCATAAGACAATATAGTGACTACTAGTCTACTGTACATTGCAAAAGGACATGGAGAAATTATAAGAACTCTTTGAAACTTTTAATTTAAAAGAATTGGTCACTATAGGTTTTGTGAATAATCTAAATAGTGTGCATTATAGACGACAACTATTTCTTCTTTTTATGATTTGCTAGCAGTGAAGCTAACCACCGAGGGCAGAAATAGTCTTCGAGTGAGGATTACTAACTCGTGAGAACAGGAGAAATACCTTATCCACACGAAAAGCTAGATAAGAAAATGCCTTTTAAGAAGGAATGCACCGCTCTAAGATTTATCTTAACAGAACAACTATCTTTAAAAAATATTTTACAACCATACTAAAAAATAATTACCATCAAGTGTACTCTGCTCTCGTGACCCATTGTGGCTCAAATAAAACGTCGTACGCACTGCTGACGACCGTCACAAGAGAGCTCACCGTGATAGATGATATTCGAGAACAATTAATCTTGGCCAAAATATGCGGACGATTTGCGAGCGAGTGGCCGGGCCTAATGGTCGGGGGGATTATCACGCGGCCGCGTCCCGTGCCGAGGGCTCCTCGCTCATTAGCGAAAAATGCCCACACTTTAACTTAATTTCAAGCAAATCTTATTTTACAACTGATAAACCCTTATGACAGAATGGCTTCACTAACAACAAAGTGTTTCGAGACTTCGCTTTCTGAAATTTCCAATGCACCGAGTACAAAATAAGAATATTTGTTGCTCTCCAAACGCATCAATTGATAACAAATCCTCTCACAAGAGGCACTTGTTGTTCTTCCTGTAAATGAACGTCTTTTATACAATGTTCTTCCTGTAAAGGAAGAACGTGTATGAAATATGTTCAGTGAAGCAATAACGTTTGTGAACATACCCATATATCACAGTGAGGGTTTTCATAAAGGAGGCGGCAGCGAAACGGTGCCGCTCGGACACTGGAGGCGTTGTTATGCGACGCCGCTGCTCTGGGATAATGTCTTGCATAAATTTGCTCTAATCGTGTAAAGCCAGTGCCACTCGCGTAATTTAATGCAAGCAAACAACCAAATGCAGTTATGTTAAAAATACAGAGTGTGCATTTGAATTATAACTTCAACGCCCAGAACTATGAATGATTAAAGAATGAGCAACTTAATGGCAATACTTTTAACCTATGAGTTCATACGCATAGATACAAATGATGAAAATGTTTAAAGTAGGTATTAGAAATATAACCTAACCAAAACCATCAAAATTGCCCGAGAATAGTTTTTATGATAAAAATTGTCCGTCGTCTAATAAATAAACAAATAAATATAATTCTTCTCCAAGAAATTAATATCTATTTGATGATGAAAACCGCATCTAAATCCGTTTTATAAGCGTTACAATTGTTAACGAAAATTTTAATTACATCACAGTTTTAAATACATGATTACTGCCGAAATCTTTAAGGGTTGTAATTTCAGGTGGAGCTGAAATTACAATTACCTAGATATTAACCTGGCATGCCAAAATAACTAAATACAAATTGCATTAATAGTTTGATAAAAGAAGAAATTCAAAGAAAACTATATCGATGTTGGATGACCCCTTAAAATGACTAATATATAAAAACTTAGAAGCAATATAAATATAAACCAAATTGTAAGAAATAATACAATATTCAATCATCACTCTGTTCCAAACGAGAGCTAGTCCATATTCTAGCGCCAGAATTCCAACGATTAAATTCAATGTAATGCATTGTGGAATGCTCTTTAAAGCTGTCGTAATATTTCATTATCAAAGAGCAAAAGTTTGCTCGAACAATAAAATTAAACGGAGCTTGTGTTCACATTAAGCAGCTCCGATTTGCGGTTTACTTTATGGTATAGCATAGAAGACAGGAATGGAATGGGTAATTTGTTTAGTAATCCAAAATCGAGCGAGCTTGGCAGCCATTGGCACACGGTAAGTCGACGCGGCAATGCAAATTAGTGGAATCACAATTAGTACTCGATTGTTGTTCGCACTGCAGCTTGCATTTAGCAAATGAAACTACCTGGTACTACTGCGTTGTTTGGAACAGTTTAATCCTTACAATGACATTAATATTATGCGATTTTTTTTCCGTGGCAGTTACATCATTATTTCAAGTTCTATATTTACACAAGTTACGCAAGTTACTTGCGATTTATGATTCGATGACAAACACTAAACTTTTTGATGGAATAACCCCTCTAGTAGCACTAGTCTGATTAGTTCGGTTGACCCATGGTTGACCGAACTAGAACTGCACCTTGCATATAAATTCAAAATCTAGCCATCGCATCGGTTAGCTTTTTCATATATAAAACTACCGGATGGAATGTCCTTATAATGAAAACTGCATTAAAATACATTGCACAGTTTAAGAGTTAGTGTGTATGATTGACAAGTAGGTCACACACATTTTGTTACTCTTGATCTAACAATCATGAACTATGTAAAATTATAGTTAATGTTTTTTTAATTATAACTTCCTCGTCCTTGTTATATAATATCGCATTTGTACATATTTACCGAGACAGTACAAGATCATAATGAGTTATATGACAGATGTGGCCCGCTATTTGTATGGCAAACAAAATGTCCTCGGAATGTCCTCTGGGTTGACAGATGATGTTTAGGGGCAATTAATCTTGACCAAATATGCGGGCGAATTGCGGCCTTCGCCTTGTGCTCTAATGACGCTGCGATGCGACGTTCCGCCTCCTTTACCACATAACCACTTTGTTTGAAATTATAAACAATACAGATAATGCGTTCTACGAGAAATATTAGCTTTTTGTACATTAGCTTTATGACACATTTATTTGATACATATATTGTCACATATATATTTATTCCCTTTTCCTAAGCAATTTGTCAAAATGACAATGAAATGATATACAATTTATTGGAATTATCATCATGACATAAGATGAAGTGGACCGTCACCCTGCCTGCCGATCTATCATGTAGCAAACGCATATAAAATGGCACCAATATTATAAAATATAATTTTATTTTCTTACTAAAGACGCGCCCTCGATTTGGCATTTGGCATTGATGCATTCTTTTTCTGAAAATTATATTTACAAAACCTTCTCGTTTACGCTACTACTATAGTGAAAACCGTATCGAAATCCGATGGGTGATTTAGAAGGAGTTAGCGGAGGAACTTACAGAGGCGGACAGCGACTTTGTTTGATATTAGCTGTTGCACGCGACTTCGTCCGCGTAATTTTATAAAATATAGCCTGTTACTCTCTGATGTTTATGTAGCTATCTATAAGTAAAAAAATTTTTTAAACCGGTCCAGTGGTTTTTGAGTTTATTCATTACAAACAAAAATACACATCTTTTCTCTTTATAATATTAGTATAGGTATATATTATAAAGAGTCTAATAAGTATATAGATGTTATTTATTTCTATTAAATTTAAATTTAACAACCAAATGACAATTTTTATTTATTTATACTTCACATAGAGGCACCCCTGTCGAGGTCATGGCTAGGCGCCTTCAAATAATTTAAAAGTGTGATTCACACCTTATGCGAGTTTCATGTGAACGTCAGCGTTATTATGCGGGTTTCCGAATCGGTCGCGAAGACGAAGTGTGTTGAACGAGCAAAGTTATATTAACTTGGTCCGGACCAATTCATCTGTCGTAGGAGAACTGTCTTTTGAGCTGATATAATTGTACGGGCCGGGCAATTGTGCCATTTAGTACTTAATTGAACGATATACGATAGGGTATACTCAAAGGGTCTGCTTACATTCGCGCAACAATCCTATAGTTTATCTTCTATCTATATCTATACTAATACCTATTGTGTTTTTGTTTGTAATGAACTCAAAAAACTACTGGATCGATTTTACAAAGCCATTACATTTTTCTTAAGTAAGGCTATAAGTAACAGATTAGAGACGTCTTGTCAGATTAGAACGTAAGAAATGCGCTCAATGGATATTGGTTACACTAGGTGAAGGTAATTTAAAATAGTAATAACCTAATAAGATCAACGAACAGTTACTTTATTCATAGTGACAAACAAATAACTTCGCGGTGCTTCTAATATATCTTCAGTTGATTCCTCGTCCGTAAATTCCATTCGGACCGTTTGGCAATTTGGCATTATGCTCTCTCGACGTAATGCGATTAAGTATCTTTCTTTATCTTATGTAGTTCATTTGTAGCACTAACTGAAAATGCTTCTAAGGCTGTTATATGGCCACTTAGTTTGTTTTATAGAGTTCTATTTGGGAAAGGGTGCTCTTACTGACATACTTTTTTCTTAATTATTCCTTGTGTGTTTCTTTTTAGTTTGTTCTCTTTTGTATTTCTCCGTATCCATGGATAGATCCACGTTACTTTATTGTTATGCAATCATAATTTCTATGAACTTAGGAATGATTATTTCCCAAGAGATAAATTTTATGCATGTATTTTAAGCACAGTACAAACGGTGTACAGCTAATTTTATTACCGCCTCGGATAAGTTTAGGTTTTTCATTTGATTTAATACCATAAAACTAAAAATCTCCATGACGAAGTCCTGTAATTTTTTATTTAGGCATGTTAAAAAAGAGATATATACCTCCACAGATTCATATTGTGTCAAGTGCCAACTCAAAATGTCCATCAGCTCTCCGCAATTAGTAGTTTATATCTAGGTATTGTAGTATGCAAGATACCTAACCTAGATGGTAGGTAGTTATTAAGTTGGAACGACTATTATGCGACTTGGATCGTAGTCGTGGACAATGTCTTGAAAGCTCGTATTTTCTCCACTAAGAGTCCCTAGAAGTTCTGTTCGACGAGGCTTATCACCGTTGCAATGGCAACTCGCTAGATGGAACTTCCCATTTAGTCGTTTCTCTCCCTTATAATTAACAACTTTACTTTTTCTTTGTCTTGTACTCATTACTGTTAATTATTCTTTTTTCCGGCAAATTTATTCCTAACTGCGCACTCTGTTTTTTTTTTATATATTCTATTTGACCGTTTTTCCTTTTGGAAATGTTAGCAGTATTCGGGAATTGATAAGGCTTAGTGATGAAGTCCCGGTAATAGGCTATACGAATTAACCTCTCGGTTGGTCCGGTGTATTCGTGGCCCGGTTACGAGCGGGTCATCGGCTAGTTAATATTCAAAGGGTCGCGCGATCACGGATTCCGTACGCGTTTCTCCTAAACCACCGCGTCGGTCGGCTCAGAACGAGCTCTCACTGCCTCGCCCCCCATTTAGTTATCAAACGGCCCAGCAGTTTGTTTGCTAAAACGTACAGTGCGTACGAACACTTAACACCGAAGAACATCGGGGGTGTATTATTACGTATAATTGAAGAGTGATTCTAGTCGTTCAAGATTACAATGAAAATTGAAATCGATCAATGATAAATTTGAATCTTTTAACATTGATCATGTTTTTTTTGTATTTCTAGTTTACGCTGGAATTTACAGGTCATAGATACACCTTCTAAACTTAAATTATAACTTACTAGCTGGTGCCCCCGACTTCGTCCGCGTTGAACAATGTGTATACAAAATTTCATGGTGATCGGTTCAGTAGTTTTTGCAGTGTGAAAGAGTTACAAACATCCATACATATTTTCGCATTTATAATATTAGTACGGATAACTAAAAATGTATGAAACGCGAATATAAAAATTAGTTTCATTTTCGAATTATTTTGAAACTATTTTAAGTCTTGTAGACTCTGTCGGCTGACTGGTGCTTATAAATTGTATATGAATAAGTAAAACGAATAAAAAAACGTTTACACTTGTTCGTGCTTAATAAGTTATATTTTTTAAAACAGACCGAGCCTCATTAAATATAAATAAACATTTCACATTGGAATGGAAGGTGTAACCAACATTTAGTCCGGGTGTTTTCATCTCTCTCATTACATTCATACTTTGATTGCGGGAATGTGGTTCAACGTGAATTTTAAATAGAAAGGCTCCATTGTCCTCCGGATCGGGTTGCGCTTTCATTACTTAACTTTTTAATCAAAATTTATTTTGGAAATTTTGAGGATTCCTCATCCAATTTTACGGTTGAATGGATTTGTTTTAGGCCCGCAAAGAAGTGTTTCAATGTAAATCCCTCGTTTGAATAAAGCGAAGGTCCAATTTATAGGAGAGGCCGGACGATGTATTCACGATTCAACGAACTCGGAGATCGCTACGATAAATTGATAAAATATATTTATACTTACATAATTATTTTATGTAGAAATACCTCTCCTTGATATTAGTCAGCCGGCGACAACGCCCACTCTGCCTTGTGGAAATGTTTGTATTGTATTTACAGTATGTCAATTTAACGACCTTCACAGAGTTGTCTTGTTTTCAAATAAATCATAGTTTATTTTAGGAATTTATATTATATACAAAAAATATTGATAACATTTTCATGTATAAAATATGTCTATTTACGTATACGTGCAGTAAGTAGGTACTGGTGAAAACTAAAAATCATACAGTAATTAAAAGAGTTCTAAACCTTATTTTTTTACAAAGGACTTTACCTATATTCCCTTATATTAAAAATCTTAGTTATAATATATTGTGTTTTAGGCGACAGTAACCATCTACAATTAAGCGAATCGTTGTCGGCCTGTATCACCTTTTTTGATATAAACATTCTTACATGACTAAGTTTCGGTTTAGATTTCTATATAAGAGAGATTTCTAACGTTAACATATTTGTTATATCTCTAACAAACTAAATATAAATAGTTAAGCTGTATAATTAATGTATACTCGGAATGAGTAATTACTTTATAAATATTATGTTATTTAACTTACATGTTGTTTACTTTATAAGCAGTTATAAACAACACAAGGACCATAATAAATTACTACTCTCCTTGCAATCAATCACAGAGATTCGATAGATAAACTACTCGTATTGTGCCGTTTCCTCCATTTACATTTGTAATTTGTTGAAACGCAACTTTGTTTCTGTTGTATATAAATGTACTAAAGACTCGCCCCGGCTTCGAACGGCAAAAAATTTACTGTAGAAATTTAATGTACATCAATAATGATTGCTCATCGCTTAGCGAAAGTAGTAAGTATATTAGGCATGTCATTATTATCAAATCTCAGCCGCAGGACGTCCAATGCTGGACATAGGCCTCCCCCATAATTAGGCCACGTATGCGCCTGCAATTTTTTTAAAAAATATTTTTATATATATATAATAAAATTATTCAATTTAATCATTTTTACGACATTTTTTATGTCATCCTTTTTTTGTCATAAAAAATGGAATAAAAGTAAATCCCTTACCCCTACTATTGGTAGGGGAGCCCAAGAGGGGATTTTTGGATTTACTCGAGCGCGTCAGATATTGCCAGTGTATATACCCCACGTGTCTCCGATAACGGATATGTATTAATCTGACGATTTTTTTGGTGGGGTTGGCGGGGGTGGGGGTAAAATTTTAAATACAACTCGAGCGCGTCAGATTTTCAGAGGGGATGTTAAGTGAACCTAAACTAAGCTCCCATTTAAAATTCAGACGATTCGGATGTAACGCAAGCTCGTAGCAGCTTTTTGAAAATGCAAAAAATATTTTTGACGATTCTCATTTTGTAATACTCGAGCGCGTCAGATTTTCATACAGACGGTTCAGCCTAAATTCCTGATTGTGCTGATTCTTAATCTGACGATTATATGGAGGATTTTTTAAAATACAGCGCCTACAAAATTTTGAACGCCTGTGTATGCTCACCCCACCGCTGAAATGAAAAACTTCATATAACCTTTTTTTCTTCTTACCATCCAATCTTCAAAGTCCAATAGGTCCCCACGACGCTCGAGTGACTACACATTTAGCATCGTGGGCTCCCTAACCATATCCTTTTACAGAAGATTACTTATTTAGACAGTATATTGCAGTATTATATTTATTCCATGAAAATTGATTCTCTTCAAACAAGAATCAATGTCAAATACAGACTGAATGTGATGAATATTTATGATTAATAAGTTTCATCAAAATAACAGTGAAAACTGCATCAAGTACGGTTACGTAGTTTAGAAGAACCACGCAGAGAATGAGACACACACTATATTCTTTAGAGATTCCTAACTGCTTCTTTAAATTCAATTTGTTTATGCGCTCAATGGATATTTCAGTTAGAAATTTTTGTATCTGACTATAATTTTGTTATGTTTTGTTGTTTCAGATAAAACAGATGATCTGGGAAAAGAGAGCCGCTTTTAGGCGTACACGCATGCCGTGAGCTCGTATCACCAGTAGTGGACGACGTCGCCGTGATGATCACAACCCGCCATTATGTGTCGGCGGCCATTTTAAACCGGAAACGGACGCGTTTGTCGGCTCGAGATGGCCGTCAATCGCGGCGCTCGCGCTACCAAGCTGTTCGCGCACGTGCGTTTTTGCACACCGACTCAGCACTATGAAATGTGGAAACACGGCAAGTGGAGACAGAAACCGTCACCACCAAGGACAAACGCAGCCGTCAGGGTGCCCAGATAGGGACTTGTACAATTTTTAGAGGCCTAAGTGTTATTTTGTGTAAATATTATTAGTGGTGTGTATTTGTTAATGATGGCGAGTGAGGGTAGATACGCGCGTACGCCATTGCTCGAGTGTGGCGGGGAGTATGCGCACGCGCATAAATCGTGCGCGCCGCGTTGTTGTTTCTGGTTGGCCAGTCACGTGAACGTTAGAAAATGCGTCGCTGGCGTCATGATGTTATCCGTCCTCACCATACTCTTCTACTCATACTACGTCACCGTGCCAATCACAAGGTTTGTATTGTTCATTCACTAACATACGAAGCAACATTACTAAAATAAGGCCAACGAGACAACGCAAAGAATGAAAACAAACATTCAAGAGTTGTCAAGATGGATTTTATACCATGGTATTGGAAACAGATAGCGTGTCCGCTTCGTGTGATTGAAAGGGACAGAGCGTTTGCGTTGTCTTCTTGGCTTTACTATAGCTGCTCTTGCACCGACTATTCTTCTTATTAGACCAAATATCAAAAAATGCTTCGAACTTTTTGTTGTCTATCATCTCATCAGTCATCTATTTAATCATAGTGTTGTAAGTTCACGCAGCTTATACAATATCCTGCCCGTCTGGCAATAGTAATCATCCCATTACACAACTTTATCCCTTATTGTTTATCTAAAGAACTTTACCGAAAGGATAGTAGGTAGGTAGATACTGCTGCTTGAACATAACAAGTTGTTCTGTTCGTACAATATGCCATTGAAAATACATTAATTATTTCATTTACTCGTATTATAGCGCACTTTATGCTTATAAAAAGTATAATATGTATTTGCGTAAGCATGTATCAGTTTGCAAATATATTCAACATTAGTTAATTATATAAAATACTAGTGTGTAACTTGATTACAATTTTGCTATCGAAACAAACCACGTAACCATAATGAAATTAATTCGAAGTTATCGCACTCGGCCAGATTCATTATTATATCGCGATTAGGCGACGCTGTTTATTGCTTTTTCGACATTATTACGAGCTAATAGATTAACCTTACGATTTACTATCGTGAGCTTAATTTATATTTTCCCTGTCGCCACATTTTTATTTTATTAGTTCCATTTGTAAAAGCTCCGCCATTTACACTTTGGTACTTTGAGCTTTGATGGAGCTCTAACACAAAAACTCAGACATGACATCATTACACATAAAACATATATGTATTTTCATTGTAACAACGTATATAATGATAATAAAGTGTAATTGTTTATTTTGTAAGAGGTACATTTGTAATATTAGAATATATATTTTTATAAAAAAATTAACGGGATAACACATAAATTATATTCTTATTTAGTAGGCGTCAGGTTAGATGACGCCTGAAGGTCCACTTGATTACCACAGGTAGAATTGCCAAAGTTTCAACATGTTCCCGTCCTTTATATTGGCAGAACAGTCGCAAACATTTTGTTCTTCTGTCGTCGTATTTTAATTAATACTTTCATTTTTTCATACAATTTAAGTTTCCTAGTCAAACACACAAAGGAATAATTAATATATTGTCAAAATTAAATGTTCATTTTCTAGTGCAGTATTTCCTGAACTTGAAGTTGAAGTAACTTGAAGTGTTATTAGGTGCGCAACTAAGTTCACGCTGTTTTTAATTCAAGAGACGGCTCCAGTAGAAAGTGCTGGTCGATTTTGACATAACCAAAACGCCATGAACCAAGCTTAGATGTACGGCAAACAAACCGCTTTTGTTTTTGCGTCATATACTTTTGGTTGTGTGAAGATGTCTGATTTTGTGCCAAATAATCCTCATTTGCGGGAAGTGTTGCTTTTCTTCTTTGATTCGAGAAAACGGCGGCTGAAGCACATCGCGAACTCCAAAAAGTTTACTTAGATGCTGCTCTAAGTGAAACAATGTACCGTGATTGGTTCCGTCGCGATTACGATGTTGACCACCGTTCTTGTGAAGGAAGGCCAAAAACCTTCGAAAACGCTGAATTGGAGCCATTTTTCGATGAGGATCCGTGCAAAACGCAAAATGAGCATGCTTCAGCATTAGGATTTACCCACCAAGTCATTTTATGCGTCGGTAATAACTCAAAAACAAGAAAAGCGGCCACAATACGAGCAGAGGCACGAAAAAGTGATTCTACAGCATGACAACGCTCGGCCTCACTCAGAAACGTTCAAATGGAAAGTCTTACCCCACCCGCAATATTCCCCAGATATTGCGAAGTCCGATGATTACTTGTTCCGTTCGTTGATTAGCCAGACTATGTAAGTCTGGCTAATCAGCGGTTCCGCTCATATGAAGACATCTCAAAATGGCTTGATTCGTGAATAGCCTCCAAAGACGAACACTTCTACCGTGACAGTATTCGAGATCTGCCAGAAAGATGGGAAAAAGTTGTCGCTAGCAATGGGCAATATTTTGAATGATTATTGTTATTAATAAAAGTTACTTATTAACTGTGGTAGTAAAATTTTAATAAAACATTTTGAGAAGTTCTGCTTTATGTATTTATTTGATTCATAAATACATACCTAAAGCATTTATCTTTATCTTTCGTCTTGTTTGCATACATTATTATATGAATCATATTTCACAAGTCCTCTGCTTGCAAGTTGTCTGTCCAAAGCCGTGAGAAATGTAAACATCAACCACGTTAGAAATAACATATAATACCCATTCTCAAGCTCCGAAAAACATTTTAAATAATCCTAGAACTTTTATTCCTAGCAACCATAGTTGGTCCATGTACGTAAGAAAATCACGCCCGCATATACGAAAGTGAAATTAGGAAAATTAATACATACAAGTAATTTTGTATGTATTTGTATATGTTTAACTGACTTTCTCAACACTGAACCACTGAACCGGTTTTGATGACTGAACCACTGAACCATAGTCGATTGTTCGGAGTCTGATCTTGATGGGTGCTTTTTTATTCGACAGCGCTATGTCAATTAAAACTTACCATTTGTTTTCAAGTTTACTTTACGTTAAGAACACTGCAACAAGGGAACATATTTAGAGCTACATATTTCCAATATATGCCCCGTAAGCATGTCAATGTGCAAGAGAGTTCGTTTTATCTCCTCTTAGGAATGTTTACCGCGTTTTGTTTGAAAAGTTTCGACTGACTTGTAGCTACGTACACGTCAGATATGGTAAAATGTTTGAATAAACTCATTCTTATCTCTTTTTGTGTTACTCGTAAAGTATCCGTACAGAAAACTCCCATTTTCCGGCTCCTTTCCGTTTTGCTAAGTCTTTGTAACAAGAAATACGTGCGAACACTACAAAGAAAGAAAGTAACATTATTGCCGCTCTAGTTATATTATAATACAATACAGTCTTTGTTTCAATTCAGTATCGGGAGGGATTTGTTATGCATTAATGGCAGTTAATACAAGGCACGGCTTCCGGGGAACATTTTGCCGTTTTTGTCGCTCTTTGTTTGGCAGATTTTCACAGCTATTAAGCTCAAGAGGGCGAATATTTTAGAGTAATTTATAGCGTGATTTTATGTAATTAGGGCGGATGTCGGACGAAAGTATTTTATTTTATCGGCTTAAAATTACTTGAACGAGAAGAGAGAGTAGAGGGGTGGCAAGTTATACTGAGTCAGAAGAATTTATAGCAAAACTTATGTTTCGATTAATAAATTTGACGTAAATATTTTGTCGATGTAAGAAGATTCGATGCATTTACTAAGGAAGTTGATATGTTTAACTCTAGCTGACTGGACAGATGTCGTTCTGTCTAAAGCTATTTGTACTGTTTCAGCTGGAGAATTTTTCTGACATTTATTTTCAACATTACAACCTTCCTCGCGGACTTTAACGAATATTTGAAAAAAAAAGTAGCCGAAGTGGTCCAGCCGTTCTCGAGTTTTGAGCTTAGTAAAAAACTTAGCAAGCATTTTTATTTATATGCCTAATATACTTGTATAGATAAGATAGATTACCGGTTGTATGTTAATGCAGAAGAGCTCAAACATAGCCATCTGCTGGTTTTTTTCTCATTAGCAACTTTCGAAAATTAGCTCTAATATATTGAAGCAACTGCCTGCTAAAGGCGGTTCATCCAAAAAAGTCATATTTTTCTGTATCCCTGACAAGACAACGTGTAATCAAAATTTCTTGATGATTGAGTCGTTAAGGCGTGAAAGTGTAACAAACAAACAAATTAACTTTTGCATTTATAATATTAGGATCAATCCATGAAACTATGGAATTTTTAATATTTCTAATGTTTAACACTAGAACTGCAAATATTCTATTTTCATGTGTGAACCACAAAGAGCTCTATAATTGTGTAACGACGATTGGATCGTTACAAATAGTAGGCAGATTGTAGGATCAATATTGAGGTGTACGCACCTAAACACAAAACGGATGCAGTTATTTCATATAGGGCGGTTAATGCCCCCCAGAATGACTAACCAGTTTATGAACACGAAACGCGCCCTGTCATAATTCTCTTACAGATTTGTCACGAACTCGATATTTGTAGTTTAAGTAGGTACTTCCAAGTATAATATTTACTCGTAATTGTAAAACAATAGTGCACCGAAGCTTTCTTACTTGCTCGTGTATATAACGGAGAGACTAATAAGACGTGGCTTTGGCCGGTGTTTCTTTTCAGCTCGCCGTTAAAGTTTCCTCTCGGTTGAGTCGGGCGGAGGTTTCATTAAAGCAAAGAGGCCGCGAGTATAAGGCTGGGCGCACAGGGCCATCGCACCGCCCGCCCTCAGGATAAATATTTCCACAAATTCCGCCTTTATTTATTTTACGCTTTTGAGATAAACCTCAATGGTGCTTTGATGTGGCTCCGACGCGAAACGCCGCGGCTCAACTTTGGCAGCAATTGATTGATTTTCCTATAAATTATATTATGTACTTATACTTACTAATCAGTTTTTGTTGGGTGCAAAACAACGAGTAAAACGAACGTTTACACTGGAATTTTAGCGTCGCCTATAACACAACCAATACCACAGGTGCTACAAGTGTGTTGCAGACCGTAGTATACACTTAAAGATATGGGGATTGAGAAGGGATAGAAAAATGTTCTCTGACATCCATTACTCATTCACCGAAACACACATGCTGTTAATTCACGATGGTCATTTACAAGGGAGCGGTTACTACCGCAACACGGGCTGCCCAAATGACTGCGAAACGCAGTGTCCTGCCATTACTTTCCAAATCCAGACCAGAACCATGTTTGAAAAGTTCATTTTCAAAGTTAACCCTGTCCGGAATAACCCGGTCCTGAGCGTTAAGGCAAGCACCCTCACCACTTATCCAACGGGCTTTTCAAATATATTGTATCTAAACATATTGTATTTCATTGTACAGTTTGGTGTGGCGGGATCGCGTGCCGAGGCCGTTGTCACAGTGCTCCTTGCTTGCTTCTCAGCAGCAAGCGGCTCGAGACCATCGCTCCGATGCTCGGCTAAGAATTGACCCCAAGGTGTTAGTGATTGTTGAGTCTGCTTACTCGCGACTTGGACGCGACATAGCCGAACTTCTAGTCGCAAACCGTATACGGTAAGCTTTTGTGATCTTCTATTTAAATTATATGCATGTAAGTAGTTCTTTATTTGTAAGCCAGTACTATACCTCTTTTCAACGGAGCAAAAAAAAAAACGAAAACACCGCAGAAATTCACTTCAGGACAAATTCGCATTCGAAAAGCTCTCTAATGAGCCAAGCGGTATCTATGTATAAGTGAAATCAATTAATTTTCTTTTAGTATCAGCAAAACAAAGTAAAATTTAGCAACATAATTAGAGTAACGGAAATAGTTTGGCGTGTATAATGTTGAAGGATTATTATTGATAGCAATAGTTAATAATAATATCGTTATACCAACATCCGAAAGATTATAAACAATTTAAAACTTCATGAACTATGTTATGATCATTCAACGGTAACAGTTGAAATTAGGTTATTCAGTAGTATTGAAACTCTGTGGTTATGATTTTAAGTTAATTAATTCGATTTTCGTTAACCTAATTAATTAGATCTCTCTTCAAAATAATTGGTCACCAATATCGAGCAAACATTTATCAACACGCCCGACCGGCCTAAAAATATACTTATTCAAATTCACTGTTATCGGTTTTCAAATAATGTGGTTAATACTCATTATGCCAAATTGCATGGTATAATTATTTCAAGTCAGAGATGCAAATATATATTTTATTTAAGTAAGTTTCGTCAGGTAGCCTGACGTTCGACTTGATAGTAAGTGACTTCCGACGTCTATTTACACAATCAACGCCATAGGTTTGCCAAAGCATTTGCGCTGCAGATCTTATAGTAGGATAAAGAATAAAGGTTCAAACTTAGGAATAGGAGAACTTAGGAAGGAAGCGGAAACTAAGCGGATCCCTTACTCACTCACTCACCGAAACATTAAAAATGCAAATGTAATAGATGCACATGAAATAAAAATGCAATGTTTAGATTCGGTTTTGTTCTGTTACTATGTTAATTGAAATAACTATATATCATATATATTTTGAAGCCTTAAAACGATACGAAGTTATGCTAAATATTGTGGGATAATACTGTAGTTTTTTGAAAAAAAAAAAATGTCTCGGTAAAAATTTTACCTTGGTGTAGGTATAACTCGATACGGATCGTACGAAATATGTTGCCAAAGAAAATAAAGTTTCACCAAATCGTTTCGACGACAGTTTATTGCGACTTTTTCTTACTTTTTCCTGTATTCTGCGATCGGTTTTGCTCGTTGACAGCTAATATGCGGTTCGGGTTGACGTACAAAACTGGGAGGGTTGGGGGTAGGTAGGGGCCTGTTATTGTGTATCCATAATATACCGACTTCCCCGTCTCCCTAGCAGACTGTCTGTGTCTATCCTGTTGTATATCTACTGTCGAATAACTTTTTACTCGAGCTGTCCGAAACATTTTTTTTCGTATTTTTTTGTACATTATTTGAGCACTTTACATGGAAAGATAATTTACAATTTATTTTTTAAGTCTTTCCTTAGAAGACTTCCTTTTTATACTCCTTTTGACGCATGTTTAATGCTCAATTAGTCAAGCATGAAAGTAATATGAAAATATAGTTTTTTTTTTAATCTCCAATAATAAATAATCGAGCTCCTTAGAATGTTAACCATTTATCTAAAAAAAATACCAGTCCGTTAAAGTTCTTCGACACTGTTCGCAATTAGTTAGTCGACTCACGAATAAGCTTTTTTACCAGACTGAGACTTTTCGTGGCAACTTTAAAATTTGTTTATGCTTACAAGCATTTAATTTTTACTGCTTGCTTTTGAACTTTCTCAAGTGCCTTTAGTTTAATCTTTGTTCTTCTAGTTTGTAAAAAGGAAAGTTATTGCTTCAAAAGTGATTATATAAAGCAAAAATTCTATAAAAGTAACATAATTAAATTAGTTGAGATTAATTGTATATAAGTGGATACTTCTGAATTAATCTAATCTCAGAAACGGCTTAACCGATTTGGATGCGGTTTTGTATTGACGATTACCTGGATTAAACTATAGGATACTTTTTATCCTGGAAAAATGTTGACTTCCTGTAGGATTTTTAAAAGTTTTAAATACGTTTTTAATACAGTAGATGAAAGTTTTAGATAGTGCGTGTGTTATTATGTCTAATATAATAGTTAACTTACACTATTAATATTTCATTAAATTATCGTAATAGTACTTTAATCCTTTAGTTAAATAATCGGAAAATCCTAATTCTATCAAAAAAAGTGGTATTGTAATATTTATACATCCTAAATTCTCCCAAAATCTACTTGGTTTATTCAAACCGACTACTGAATTTATAACATGTAATAATTGTAACAAAGTTTGCCACACTTGTTCCTGTTTTGCATTTCCATAACCCTAAATTAACAACTAGCCCGAGAATCATTAGCGCGGCCTTATTACCATTCAATTAGTAACAAAACACTGAGCTTTGTGTGTAGGTACACATTGCAATTAAAACCTTTATGTAATGTAAATATGAATCGGAATAGATTATTTCAATTCGAAACCATATTTTATCTTGTACGGTAGAAAACACCGTAAGTTCCCAGAATATAGTACCTACGCGAGTCACCTTACGGCAAGTCGTTGCGGTGACAGTTAGTTAGTTAGTAGTGCCATTAGAGGCAACACCGCAACGCCAACGCCCCGCTCCCTATCTCGCCACCCCATTCTCCATTAGCGCTCGTTTGTGTCAAAACGACTTAATTACTTTACGAGAAATTTGCAGTTTCCCTTAATAATTATCCCGGCAATCCAGCGTGCGACGTTTCGTCACATGCGTTCAAGTTGTTTCGTCGTCTGATTGCTACTCCCGTTTGACCTCCTTTGTAATGTAAATGCCCCTGTTTATTGCCAACGCCTGTCGTAAAGCCCCGGCTTTATAGTGAGCGAGTGAGCAAATCGCCTTTTTAATAGAGAGTTAATGGATATTCAGTATCGTGATGCGAACGAGGCTTATCGTCTCTAGTCTTTCAAAGCAGAAATAATGTTATAAAGGTAAAGCAGTCGATATGATTAGCTTTTACGTAGATTTACTGTAAAATAAACATTATGCCAACTAATTACAATGTATTTTAAAATTGGCACCAGCTAATTGTGAAGTACATAAATGTCATCGATTCGCCAAAAATGTATCCGAATAAGCTTCAAACAGTGAACGGAAGCCTCAAAGCTGTGCAAAGTTGTTCCTAATTCAAAACGTTCTTACTCAACTGCCAGTTAGTACACAGTCGTTAGTTAGAATGTCGCAGTCGCAGCCTCCATTAAGGCCTCACTCGCGGTCGCTCTGCGACCTTATCATGCACTTTAAACTTCTTGCATGCACTACTACTGCATAAAATGAAACATACACTTAGTTAAGAGGTAACATTAGCACTGCTCTCTTAATAAACTTCATTGGAACCAATATTAAGCAATCTCAACTACGCCTGAATATTTGTTGTATAAGCACATTAACAATACAGTTTTTGCCAACTACTGTCTACACTAAATTATATTCTTTAACTAATAAATCTTACAACATTGTTTAGAATTACACTTTGCATTTATAAAAAAAGGCCACCATCTAATTTATCAGTTTATGTTGTTTATACATATATATACAAATATTATAAAGATTTGTATGTTTATAATAACGAGCCTAGCTTATATTACATTACATAACTAATAAATCGATTCGACCTTAGACCCTCGTAAGCTACTAAATGTTCACACAATAGCCAACGCAAATTTATTGATTTAAATTGAACCAAAAGTTTTACCAAATGTTTCCATTAACAACATCGCCGCCGACATTAGTCAGCTTCTTTACGATAACTGCTGTTATCTGTGGGGCGTTAGGTCGTCCGGGGAATTTGCCTTGACATTGCCCCCTTTAATTGAACCTACTAGCTCCCTTATCACGAATTAACCTCTGCCAAAGTAGGCCGTTTTGCGAGCTCTAATTTAAATCGAAAACATTCACGTTTTAATGGCAGTACACTAATTAGTCTAATTAGCAACATATTAGCAATACCTAAATAAGCGGAGGGTATTATTCGCTGTGAGCTATTTATGGCTAGTGATATCGATTTTCACTCTGTTTATGCCATATATACGAAAGTTGTTAACGAGTGTACCGCGCACATTAGATTTCGAGCGAACAGCCACTATAGCACAGGTAAATGCCATTTGCAAGCTGCAGTCGCTGTACCCAAACCTCGATCTGTAGTGCACTCCCGTTGCCAAATTGAAACGGGCCTTAACTTGAGCAAAATGGACGCGGTCGGTATATACTTTCACGGCAGTTACCTCCTCTACATACTATCAGTGGGTGCATTTTTCAACTTCCGTGTATCGAGCGACCTGTATTCCGATAGAATGGCCTGCTTGGTTACACATTTCACAAATATCGGAAAAATGGCCGCTTTTGATTGAAAATTTGAAAGTAGGTATCTTGAGAGTGAATGTTTGAACAATTCAATCTTCAATATTGCCAATTTACTTCGACCGCTTTTCAATGTTTGAGGACAAAAGGGCGCTTCTCCCGCTATTAAAACTGTACGTTATTGTGATGAGGGTCGCCTCTGTCGTTGTTACAGTCGTATCTTTACAGGATAATGATTTGATTTTTTCCCGCCTTCAATATCACCTGTTGTTTAATCCTTTCTAATATATTTTTATATGTTAACTATGTATATCCAAGGTTCGTCCTCAAACAAATTGAAAATAGTGGTGTAACAACAATTATGTCATTATTTTACCGATGGAGCTGCTTGGTATTGATGGTTTATTGTATATTTGGTGTTTGTATTACAAAATTCATAATAATCTATACCAATATATAAAGCTGAAGAGTTTGTTTGTTTGGTTGTACGCGCTAATCTCAGGAACAAACTGGTTCGAATTGAAAAATTCTTTTTGTGTTGGATAATCCATTTATCGAGGCAGGCTATAGGCTATAGAGAACGCGGACGGCACCAGCTAATAATTGAATAAACATTTGTGAGACCGCTAAGTATACGATAAACAATATTTGCATTTTATTCTAAGTTTTAAAAAGTTTGGACTTAATCTAATGGAACGAAGGATGTCCTGGGAATATAGGGCATACTTCGCGCGGATGAGGTATTTAAAAGCTATTTAATCTGTGATAAAGTGTTAGTACTAGTAGTTCTTTCAATAAACTATTGAAAGAATTTATTTCATAATTGAACTTTTTCTTTTAAAACATTGTTAGTTATATTTGTAGAGAATACAATATCATGATAGTTAGCATCGGAAATTAATTAAAACCAAGATCGGTGCTATGCGGATTCGCCCTTGTTTAAGCGCAGACCGGCTCTTTGCAGTGCGGTATTGATCCTATATTGAAGGCTCACTGCTCACCTGCATTCCGTATACACAATTTGCTTATACAACAATAACATATCGACACATAAAAGTGTATAAAAACAACTTTGCAGGCGTAAAGACAATATTCTTTTTGTGCGATGTGTATTATTTCTATTAAATTTCTTAAAAGATCATAGGTATTAAATTACCAATTACTAACCCGCCTATTTAAATAAGACGAACAGGGAACCGAAAAACAAATCAGTTCATTTTTATACTTACATAATGTACTGTTTTGCTCAGGTACAAAGTAGAGGTTGCTGGAAAGAGTCTGCCGGTGCTCACGACGCTGGACAAGGGTCGCTACGGTGTGATTGTGTTCGAGTCGCTATCTAAATACGCAAACATGGACAAGTGGAACCGAGAACTTCTCGACAAATACTGTCGCGAGTATTCCGTAGGGGTTGTCGGCTTCGCGACGCCCGGCGAGGAGACTCTAGTCGGAGCGCAATTGAAAGGATTCCCACTCTTCATGCATACCAATCTGAGGCTTAAGGTAAGAGCAAGTTAAATTCTGTTGCCAAAGTATTAAAGGCTTTCTCCTATAACAACAAGTCGAATTTCGCCCTTTTCGTCCCTTATTTACTTGGGCTGTGAAAATGTTTATATACCGAATATTATATACCCGCGTCAATGGTTGATGCATCGCGTTACAAAGAATTTTTTTGAGTACTTATTCAAAATATTTTGTGTCCATAATACAGTTGCTGATCGAAAATAATGCCAATAAACTTTACAAATCTTTTAAGACAAAGCAAATATAAATCCTTCGATCGATCCAACACTCGAGGCATAAAGACAAACTATATTATATGTCCTAGTTTATACAAGGTACTGAAGTTACTTAATAGATGTTGCGAGCGAAACCGCGAGTAAAGCTAGTAGAGTATTAATTTGTTTTATTAATTTTCATGCAGTTATATAAGCTCTATAGCATAATTCTATTTTTGGGTCGAGAGAGGCTGTTTGAAAACTGCACATTAAAGCGGAGGCGACAAAGTAAGGTTCTCGAAAACACGTCTCTTGCAGTAAAACGTATTGAAGCCTCCTCAACTGGGTTGACCGATGACCTGAAAAGTGTGTCATAATTCTGAAGATAAAAAATTGGCATAAAATTGTCACTTTTTTCTTTTCTTTTGTATATAATGTTGTCTGTTGGGATTGCATTGGATTTGGCACGGTCGAGTATTTTGTTGCGTCAGATATACCAATGTAATTACTAAAAAATTTAGGAAACTTCCTATTGTCTTGCCAATTTTTTAACAGGATTGTGACATTATACAGTTAAGTGTTCTCAACTATTTGAAAAATACTCAGCAATGGGTCAGTCATCTTTTGTAAACTACTTCCACAACTGAAATGGCATTCACCTATTTTCTTATTTATTTCTATTTAATGAGAATTTCATAAAGCGCGATAGGATTATCTATATTTTTATGTTAAGGTCGACAGATAGGCTGACGTGAACCTCGCTGCTGCAAGTGCGCTGCCGACCATAGTAGGATTAAGGATAAGGACATGATAGGAAGGCATAGGGAAATGCACTCTGGCATGCCTTACTCACTAACAGAAACAAAAAAGCACACATGCTGGTGCTATTTCACTGTGTTCTTATGTAAATCCATTTTTGTAAGTCAAGCCCTAGTCTTTGATTGCCCACCTTAACACACGTCGACGTACTCTACGTAAGAATGTATTTAGATTAATAGTATTATTTATTTACTAGGATGCAACATTAAACCCCGCTTCACCGGTGCTAAGATTAGCGCGCGCCGGAGAAACTTCATGGGGCGCACTGCCCGGCGACCATTGGACAGTGTTCCGTGCAAACAGTTCCACGTATGAGCCGGTTGCTTGGGCGTTAAAAAGAAACGACTATGGAACTAATGGTGAGGATAGTGTCCATTTTTGGTTAGAATTCTAATTAAAATGTTTGATAAAAATGTTAAAAGGTTAACCAAGAATGTTTCGTTTGTTTAATGAATAATTAAGATTAAGATATAATATACAAGGGAGGTAAGTAATTTAATACACACGAGAAATTGTGACGATACAGCGACCCCAGCCATCGAGGTTGCTTATTGATCAATTACCTCTTGTAAGCTATACCTAATTGAAACACTACTTATTGTCACTTATACATATGAGGTAACTACACATTTATATCAGCATCAGCAACGATGCAGACATATATTTTGGTATATTATCAAGGTTAACAGGCAGGTTGATGATCAATTTTATAAACAAACATAGAAACTTTACCTCTTTATAAAATAGTATATAGATAACGTGTATATAATGTATAAATATTAAACTGGTATAAAATTAGGTTTCCGCTATTGGAATGGTAAAAATCTGAAATGACTGCACGCAAAAGACTTCTTATTTGAGGAGATTTATATATAGGTATGTGCCAATTATATATGTACCTTACAATATAATAATTATAATTATTAACTGATGAAAACGAGCTTAATATGAACAGGTGTGGGTGAACGTATAGCGCATTTGCCGGCGGCTGAACGCGCTATTCCAATAATGTTAATTAAAACCAATCATGCCCTGTCATAACATTAATTAATGAGAGAAATCCAACAGAATTAATAACAACACAGACCAATCGTTGTACAAAAAATTAAAATGCATAAATTCTCATTTATTCACTCTTGAATATAATACGATTATATTTTCTATACTAATGTTACACACGTGGGTAAACGACTCATGGGAGTCCGACCAAGAAATTAGATCCCGGATTGAACTAGCCCGAGCCTCTTTCAATAAAATGAGGAAAATTTTGTGTTGTCGCCAATTAAACATAAAAGTTCGTGTAAGGTTGCTGCTCTGTTACATCTGGCCTATAATAATGTACGGCTACGAAACATGGACTCTCAAGGAGGACACCACAAGACGCCTGCGGGAATTTGAAATGTGGTTCTACCGCTGTATGCTTCGTATTAGCTGGATACATAAGGTCACAAATGAAACCGTTCTTCAGCGCGTCAAAATGCCCCGAAAGATGATGAAAACCATCAAAAAACTTAAAGCAAGATTGAATATCTTGGCCACGTGCTTAGGTACGATAGATGTCTGCTCCAATTGATGGTAGGTGGCAATTGATGGTAGGGAAGAGATGCGCTAGGCAAAGGAGAAAGTCGTGGCTCAGAAATATCCGAGAGTGGACTGGGATTGCCTCGGTCGTGCAGCTCTTCCAGTTGGCTCTTGACAGGGACCGGTTCAGAAGGTTGACGGCTAACCTTCAGGACTGAAGAGGCACAATCAGAAGAAGAAGAATACTAATATTATAAAGAGGTTAAGTTTGTATGTTTTTATGTAGGAGGTGATCTCCGAAACTACTCATAAAAAATCAGCAATAGTTGAAATAGAATTTCAGGCTGGACCCAAGTTAGATATTCCACGCGGACGAAGCCGTGGACACCAGCTATCTAAAAATAAAGATCAAACGTTTGGCAAAATTATAATGTCAGGTGTCAATGCATGTCAGGCGTTATACATTTTATTTTTCAACGTACACAAAGTTTGAAAGTGCTTTAAAACACCTTATATAATGCGCACTGCCAAGGTTTGGAACTCCTTGCCGGCTCTGTATTTCCGAGCTCATATAACCCAAATCTTTTCAAAGTTCGAGTGAATAGACATCTTCTGGGTGAGCTCGCTCTGTTATATTCGTTACACGGCTAGATGGCCAAGAGCAATATTTAGATTATTTGGATCCAAATATTGGATAAAGATTGAAGATTTGGATCCAATATATTATAAATAGCAATCAATATCACTACTAATAATAAATCTGTAAGGGTTGGTCATGGAGTAAGTTACTTTGTTTTCAGAGATATCGTGTTTATAGACTCTATACATGATACTGAAACTAAATTGACCATTTTTAGAATTTTTTTCTGTATGTATGTAAGTATGTATGTTCCTCCATAACTCTTAAACGAATTAACTGATTTTCATGAAACTTGGTAGATAAACATTTAGACGTACGGGACACAGGATAGGCTACTTTTTTCTTTTTCAACGCGGACGAAGTCGCGGGCGCCAACTAGTATCAAGTAAATGTATAATATTTGGATCTAGATTTTTGTGTGTTTAATGTAGTGAGTATATTTACTACAATAGACCTTTATGTAGATACTTTTATCCTTTCCACTTCTTTTCACATTAGAATAAGTCTGTATAAAATCCCTGAAAATGTTATGACTTGAGAAATTGTAATGAAATTGGGTTTGAAAACGACTCCAGATTCTACAAAACTTTATTTGCCTAATAAATCTTATCTATTGTGAATCACTGAAGATATTCGAACATAGAAAGCTTCTTACCAAATTATTCACAAGAAAAGACGATGTGATCTGTCTGCATCGCAAATTGTACGAATTGAGCCATTCGTCTAAAAACATACCTTTTGTTATTTCTTTGAAAGTTTCAATTCGTAAAAATTGGTAACATACCTATTCACTGAAGAATATATTATTTCCACTGATATGATTAATGTGAAAGTTTGTGATTATATGTAGTTTGTATTTTGAATACGCTTAAAATGGATTTTAATACGTTAGTTAAAAAGTTTGTTAATACGTTCCCGTTAATTTAATATTTAAATTATTATAACCATTGATTTAAATTGCAATTCTTTGTTCTGTCTCGAAAAGTTTTTAACGGATGGATTTGTTTTTCGCCTGTTTTTATATAATATACTAGATGTTGCACGTGACTTCGTTCGCGTAACTTTATAAAATAAAGCCTATGTTACTCGTTTATAATATAGCTTTTATAGGTAAAAGAATAATAAAATCGTTCCTGTAGTTTTTGAGTTCATTCATTACAAACAAAAATACAAATATTTTCTCTTACCTACAGACAAAGTCCAAAAAGCTGGTAGTACGTAAATTAAAAAAAATGTGAGGCGTTTTTGTAAGCAAATTGATGGATTTTTCTTACTATTTTTTTTCGTAGAAGAGAGGATGCCTCTAGCAACAGTGGTACAGGACCACGGGCGATTGGACCGTGTCCAAAGGGTCCTGTTCGGCTCTGGCCTTCAATTCTGGCTGCACAGAATACTGTTCCTGGACGCGTTGAGCTACCTCAGTCACGGACAGCTGAGCCTCAGCTTGGAGAGGTGGATTCTAGTGGACATTGATGACATTTTTGTCGGCGAGAGAGGTGAGTTACGACTTTAAATGCATTTTAAATCCTCGCATAAACAAACCGTAACGTGACTGAAAATTTATTGCATAAAAGCAAACTCATTTATTCTGCAGTAGCTTTCTGCGTCACGGTTACCTTTCTTTAATTTTTTTTAAACTTTCATATAGAAATTTATAACATTCAGTTAGATACGAGTGTTATCGTCTTAATAGAATTATTGATCACCATGTGTTTTCTCGCGTTCGTCTTCCAGTCCGTATTACATCCCTCGTGAATATTTTTCAATACCTCATCTGTCAATGATAGAGATTTCATGGTATTTTCGAATATTTTATCTTGTATTTTAGAGCCCACAGAAAAAGTTGTATAGTATGCATAGTAGTGCGTACAAGCTGTTATATAAATTGTATATAAATTGTGTATAAACTTGTACAACTGTAAATTTATTGATTATGAATTAAGGACATTTACACTGTACTATAGGTATAAACCGTCATATTTCTGTATAAGAGCAATTAAACGATAATCCTCTGCAAATCCATCTAATCTATTTACGCTGCTACCGCCATTGCTGTTGCTTAGCGAAAATATCCGACCTTTTTTTATTCATTCTGTTATATTATACTCGTACATATAAATTTTTTTATACAATGAAATATTTAATGACGCATTAAAAATGATATTTAGGCATCGATGTATTTAGGAGAATGAATCCAAAATAAATAGTGTGCCCCAAAATTGAAATAAATAGGTACCCATAAACACACTTAAATACAAATTAACCATAGACTAGCTAGACAAATGTTTATTGGCGTGGAAGCGTTTAAATTAATGTTTACACGTGTATTTGAAACCATTGCGTTATCTGCATAGATAATACAAACGTTGTGGCCATTAATATGTTGTGGTTTAAATTAACATCGGTATTATGCTCGTGTTTATCTAACTTGTTCATGAAGATTGATTGTAAATGTATATACATGTGGTCGGTAATTTCAAGCTATTATTAATTGTCTCGATACAAAGATTGTGTGGGATTAGTTCACATCTTTCCAATTGCATAGCGTTGTATAACATGCACTCTCTAGTAGCAAAACCAAAAACCATTGTAAATTTTAAAAACTAAAATTATTATAAATGTTAAGGTATGAGTACATACCTACGAGTATCATCTTGTTGCATGTAGTCATTTGCAGATTGTATGAAAAGTAGACTATTTTATGTCTTATAGGCAGTATGCCTTTCTAGATGAATTTAGAATTTTGGACAATATTTTCATTACGAGAAAATACTCTTGCATTTACATTCGATATTTTATTTTAATATAAGTTTTTACTAATGAGAGGTATAAATCCTTGAATTAGGCACTCGTCTCCACGAAGAGGACGTGGCCGCACTGCTAGCCTCTCAAGCGGCCCTACAGAGACTAGTGCCAGGGTTTCGTTTCAATCTTGGCTTCAGCGCCAAATATTTCCATCACGGCACCGCTCTCGAGAACAGGGGTGACGACGCGCTCTTACGAAACACCGAACACTTCAACTGGTAAATTATTCATTCATTTATATTCATTATAATTTTCACGCCAATTATTTTGCTTAAAAATATTTTATTTATTTATAAACAATCTTGTGAATACCAGGAGGAATTGAGACCACTTAACAAAGTATCTTTCGGTTTATATAAACTATCTAAGACGGTGCATTTGCGCCTCTTTGCGCCCCGCTATTATAGCCATTACGTAAAACGTGCTTTCGCGACGAACCTGTGACTGTGTTCAGAGCGGCTATAAAGTCATAAGACCTGTAGAGCCTGTGTAACGCCCACAAGGACCGTGACTTTTATGTCACTCAACTTTTATGTAGTGTAAATACAGCACCCTAGGGTCACCCCAGTGTGCATTTAGGGTGCATTTACAATATAGAACTGTCGGTCACGAAGTACCTAACGCCCCTCACTTGCAAATTTATGATTTGCAAGTGTTGGTGTAACGCACGTGAAAACACGCTAAAAGTGCATACGTGGCGGGGTGTATGACTCTAAAATATATAAAATATAGTAGGGTCCACCTAAAATATAATGACAAATCATATTTATTTATTTACATTTCATTATTGTGTTATCTTTTGATTATTTACTAGCTGCTACCCGCGACTTCGCCCGCGTAACTGTAAATTACATACTAAAACGGGAGGTTTCGAGAACCACTCGGTGCACTTACATTATTTTATTCATTTTAATTTAATTTACATCTACTTTTTTTTTACATTATAAATGAGAAAGATTTATGTCAACATCGGCATTGGTCTATATATATGTATACGGCATTCATTATATTTTTATTGAGCGATTTAACTAAAGCATACTTTGGCATATGTGTAGGTTTTGCCACATGTGGAACCACCAACAGCCGCACTTGTACAACAACGTGTCTCAACTGGAAAGCGAGATGATGGTGAACAAGCAATTCGCCCTCGAACACGGCATACCTGTGAACTCGAGTTACTCCGTGTCGCCCCATCACTCGGGCGTCTATCCGGTGCACGAACCTCTCTACGAAGCGTGGAGGAAGGTCTGGAACGTGAGGGTCACAAGTACCGAAGAGTATCCTCACTTGAGACCAGCCAGGTGAGAATTTAAATCGCTTAAAATCAGTAGTGAAGCTAGTGTCATCAGTTATATTATTTAGTATCAGGACTGTGTGAAAAACAAGCTTAATTTTTATTCCATGGTTTTTAATTACTATAGTTTGCCTATAATTTAAGCATACGATGGAATAATGCGTTGCTAACCTTTTTTAAGATAAAAAGTTAAGGGAATGTGTTAGAAAATGGCCTCTGGCATCATTTTGTTATATAAGTATTATAAACATACAAATATTAGCACGCAGATTTATCATGTCCTAGTTCTACTTTCAAAACTTTTGAACTAATAAATTAGCTGACGCGAGTGGAGCTCTGTCTTACATAACGGTTTAACTTGTCTGATAAAATACAGTCGAGTTGAGATGTGATCTTTTAATATTTTTTTATTGTTAAACATGAAATTTTAAAAACCTAATGTAGTTGATTTACTGATCCATGAAGTTTAGATTTCAAATTGGTTATTATTACACAGACTATACACTCGTATTATAATTTCATAGTGTCGTAACAGCTCTATTGGCGGTTTTAGTAAATTCTCTTTGACCGCATACTTTGCGCTGCGGCCGGAATATCGAATGGCTTGCTCTAATAAGATATTCTAGTGTGATATTTAGTATTGATGTATGTATTTATGTTGCTGTGTTCGCGTAGAAATCGATATGTGACATGAGGACATTAGATATAAGAAATGTTTACTGTTAATGCTCGAAGTAACTTTCAGGACATCAGAGTCTACATCTTTATAAGTCAAACGGCATAAAATACGTCACACTGTTGAATGAAGTTCATCTAAATCGGTTCACTGATTTTAAAAACGCAAACAGACAGAATTATCGTCGATCCTATTAAAGTATTAAATGGAAGACGACGACACGGAGAGAAGACCGTTTATTGCTTTGTACTGGTGTTTCGAAAAATCGACATTTGAATATTGGATGCGTTCGACGAATCGAACTAAATAAATACAAGAGTGACAATTCGTAGTAAACAAGTTTAACCCGTTCAAACCATCGGTTCAAACACGTATTCGTTGAGTTCGTACATTTTCGGGAAGTAGAGTACACAAAGAGTTGTTTTTTTTTTTCTGAGTGTGGTATATTGTGCTTTTTGCTCCTCTCGCCTACAATCGTCTGGCTGCAGTAAATTTTACAATTTTTATGCTACACATACTTGTGATGTAGCGTACAATGTTCTGTTAACTACCTCTTTCAAAGTATTTCATTATTCACTAGATACTTTATAAATTTCATAATTAAACAAATATTATTCTCGGTTAAATTTACACAATATCTGTTTGTTATTATCCACTTTATCCAGAATGATATTTATGAGTGTATTATCTATACACTCATAAAAGTCGTTCGTCCTGACTAACTATCAAAGCACAGCCAAAACAACTAAGCCTAGAAAAATGAAATTTGGAACCCTAATCTTATAAAAACATCAGCATCAGATATTAAGAATTTTTGAAAATTTGCAAAGCCGGGGGCGGACCGTAATTATATTATGGTATGCATAGTAAAAAAGCAGATAGAACAATTATTATACATACATAAACAACTTTTTTCATGTGCCATATAAAAAATATATTAAAAAGATTCTGTTAAAGGTTTAAAATGTAACTTACAAACACTACAGTAAAAAGTTTGTAAACTTGATTTGTGTTGTTTATTATTATATTTCGTTATTCGTGAAAAAAAAAATAGTGTTCTCATAAAAAGTTCTCGCCTAGCGTTTGTCGAATGACTAAATTCAGACATCAACGTCGTCGCTTCGAGTCAGTGCATCAATGTCGTGTTTGTCGAGAGAAACACACTCCACGATATATACGTGTTAATATTCTCTGCGACATTGTACAGATGCAATAAATGTGCACCGTTGCACACGATTCGTGCTTTGTCACACAGAATAATTTCCGTCACACACCCGTTTCTACGTAATCATAGTAGTTACTTACAGCACTTTCGTAACCTGTTACTACTCATAGTTCAATAACTTTTCTAATAAACGCATTTTATTTATATGCACTAACACGCAAACAACACGTATTTGGAGAATTTGTTTTATATTATTTACAGATTGGGAATACACGTGCTTGCTTGTAGGACTCGAGTATTTTTAGCAGATTTCTAAAATTTTTAGTGTTGGTTATGCCAACACAATCTAGAAATTGCCAATCACTAGATACAGGTTTCATATGAAATTTTTTTTCATATTGTGAAAATAACAACAAATGAAGCTATTTTAAATTTAAATCAATTAAAAAAAACTAAAAAAAAATAAATTAAATTACAAATACTTACTTGTAATGCATTTTACGAGACTATACAATCGATGACATTCTACTAATGCAATTGTGTCCTTATTGGATACTGGGCTCCACAGAAGTGGATTTAATTCCAAATTCTTCATCGAACTCTGTCTATGTCAGGTTGCGTCGCGGGTTTCGCCACCGTGGCGTAATGGTGCTGCCTCGACAGACATGCGGTCTTTTCACGCACACATTGCTTCTCGAGCGATATCCGGGCGGACGGCAGCGACTCGACCGCTCAATTCAAGGCGGGGAGCTCTTCCAGACAGTCATCAATAACCCGGTCAGTCTTCAAAGTTAATCTAACTCATAGAGAATGGACTGAGAATTTACCCGCATGAAATTGACCACTCTCTAGAAAGAGAGAAAGCTATCGTGCGGCCAATACCGTTTCTTCACGATCGCTTCGTCTCTCTCACACTTTTGCCCTTAATTTACTTTACAGATGGATAGAAAACGCTCAGTCTATTCTCTATGTCTATGATCTAGAGTGACTATTTTTATGTGACATACAAGATCCTAACGGGATAAAGGGTAAGAGACAGGATAAGCTGATACCAGTCTAGTATACCAGTCACATACTGCACTACGAATACAACATCGCTATATATAACTCGAAATAGCTTTTACTACACCTACTTCCAAGCCGCATTCTTTTTATTCCAATAATGGAGCTCGAAACGGCAGCTCATTAGGGGAATGCAATAAAAATTCTGTGGGGAAAAATAGTATGAAAGTCCATTAACGTAATGCTTTATTGAAGACAAAAATAACGTGTTGCAGCATCTATCAATACTTAAATTAAAGTACACAACCTTCAACAAAACCGAACATTCTTCTGTTTTCTGTATTCGACATAGGCCATTGAAGTATTTTATTATTACAAGTATGCTCCTTGGTTGTGTGCACAGAACACTCCAATAGAATTACATATTGTGTTATCATATTGATATGAAAACCCGTACAACGTGCGTACAACCAACTTGCAAAATGGCTTACTACGAGTATAATATAATATGATTGTATGAATTTGTCAATGTTAATATTGACTTAAGATTTTTTGCAAGTGCCGCTGTCGTTTTCACACTATTTACACTACCAGCCATTACTTTGGTATACGATTTACTAACATATTTGAAAATATGTATCTGTAGGAATTCCAAACAAAGACCCAAAGAGTAGTTAGTTGCCCTTACGTGTGATAAGAGGGTACTACCAACTTGCTACTTCTGTAGTATTACTAAATATATTGCTCTATAGTTATCAGTTAACTATTAAGGATTGGTGAATACAGTCATGTCTATATTCCGAAGTTTCCACTTTATGGTAGGGAGACAGACAAACAAACGACATTAGCGGAATAAAAGTGTACTGTTGACAGTGGTAGAACAAATGCCACGGACTAGACAATGATAAGGAAACTGCGTTCATATTTATTTGTTATATGATATCAATCATAATATGTGAGGATATAAAATCATAACGTGCGATGAAATTCACGAGACTTTGTCTATTCAGATTAACATATTCATGACGCACATGTCGAATTACGGCAACGATCGCCTCGCGCTCTACACCTTCGAGTCTGTGGTGAAGTTCCTGCGCTGTTGGACCAACGTGCGGCTCTCTTCGGCTCCGCCACTAGCCCTAGCCGAAAAGTATTTCCAGCTGCGACCGGACGAGCTCAATCCGTTGTGGGGGGTCAGTACAAGCTTTCATGATTACATTGTCCTCCCCTTAAAATCTTCTGGTCTCTAAAAGGTTGTAAAATCTTAACATAACTCAATATTTAAGGTTGTGTCTCTAACTAATACTATTCATAGATTTTTTTAAATAAACTGTAAACTAAACTCTCCCAGTTATTCAATTTCTTGTTTGTTAGGTTCGTGAGCTATTTTGGATATGTTAAATTTCGAAATTAAATTTAAAACCTTTTGTCTAGCATATCTAAATGTCTTCATAGAATTCACAACGCTTTTATTATTATTGCAGATTTGGAAATCGAAGTGCAATTTTTTCTTTTTGCTTGAAAAATTATTCTTATTATTAAACTTTAAATATTAAATACATTATTATTCTTATTTTTCATATTTTTAACATTAAAATTATCTGCCTTTTAAATTAACTTCGATATTTAATTTTTTCATTATAAGCTCGTTTTACAAAAAAAAGCTAGCTTTTCCAACAGCTTTTCCAACATAAAATAACGTCAGCTCATCAGCATCGCTGCTCGTTATTGCAGCAAATCAACAAATGGCCACATTTCGATTCTCCATTCGCGATATATTTCATATAATTCAACCCGAAACATAATTTACGGCGCGAATTTTCACATTTTATTGGTTCCTCTGATAAATAAAATATCATGGCAATATGAAAAGGAACTAGCGAATTTATTGGTTAAATTTTAAACGTGGTAAATTTATTTTGGTCAAACCAATAGTTTATTTTGAATAGAAAGTTGAACGAATGCATCCATATATTTTGTAATCCAAAACAATAATGTGGGTATCGAGTTTTGAAGACAACTACAAAATATATTTTATATACTAATTGTGATGCACTTAACAACTTTCATCATTTTTTTAAGTGAAACTGCGCGCTATGAGAGTAAAATTTCAAGGTTGAATTTTGTGTGACGTTTATGTGTAACGATCACGTGACGCTTATTGTAACGTCCTTAAGACAAGTGGTTTTTTTTATACAAGAATATACAAGAAATTCCAAGGTGCAGGCCCGCATCAAACATTTTTCACTACTTTTTTGCAGTAATTGGGGCAGTGAAACAGTTTCAAACTATGTAAACGAATTTACAATTTACAAGGTTTTTCCCATTTCAATGATGTATACTGTGTGAATAGCAAGAAATGTCTAGCTACACTTGGATTGTGTTGTGCAACTCCCTATACGATCATGAATACGTCAAGACTTTTCCGACTTTGACCTGTTTTTACTTAGACAAACAGATACTCACTCGGGTGAACAAAAAATTTAAGCCCCAGCTTCCAATAAAACGTTTTCATGGATTGGTGTTATGACTTGTACCATGTTGGCGGATACTGTTTTCTCAACAAGGCAATGTCGTAAAAGTAAATGAAGCAAAAATACATAAAGCAATTTTCTGGCAAATTTCGAAAATTCACCCATTATGTCACCCATTGAAGAGGAAAGTTACATATTACTAGAGTATTTGACATATTAGTAGAGCTTTTTGGCACATAAGAACTAGAAGTTTCATCTCACTCATCATTTATGGTTCAAATAAATAAATAAGGATTAAAACATTCAGATTTCAAATTTTCAAAAACAATCTGTAAATTAAACACAAATTTAAAAAAAATTGTGGCATGTTGAAACATTGCTTTCCTGTCTAGAATTTTTTTTTAAACTCAATGTCTTTTTAAATTAAAAATCCACTTTGTGTCTGCTTGGAAATAGAATTATAAAATAAAAAAATGAAAAAAATTACACATTTCAAGGAAATAGTTATTTCGTAGTATATTATGTGAATAGGTATTTTCCTCACTAACATCACCGTTACTCTAAGTAAAAGTATATTTTTTTGTATGACAGATGATTTCCAGATAAATCGTACGTTCGACACAAAGAAACGTCTATTGTGTTTCACGATAAAGAAATTCACTATAAAATATTTCTATAACACACAATCGTTCGTCGAATATCTATTTGGATATCTTAATATATAAAAATTTCGTGTAACCGTTGTTTGTCCGCGATGAACTCCTAAACTACTAAACCGATTTTAAAAATTCTTTTACCTATAGAAAACTATATTATCAGCTAGCAACATTGGCTATATTTTATAAAGTTACGCGGACGAAGTCGCGTGCAAGAGCTAGTAAATATATAAAATCTATATTAACATGAACAAATGTGAAGGACAAATATGACTACAAAGAAAGTCGATCAATGATGAGTATTAAAAATTTGTACGCATTTAATGGAAAATTTTATTCAATATATTATATTTCTGTTAATTCGGCCTGTGAATAATCTATTTACATTTTTTTCGCTTTGTACTCTATATTCAAAAGCCCCAGGCAAGTTATTGCCACAAAGACATAAATATTTGCTGATACGAATATTTTAACCGCAGCAATGCATTGTGGCGATTTTGAAAATTCTTAGCAACGTCAAGTAGGCCAAACTGTCATTTAAAGTCACCGGTAACCGGGGATAATGGAGCTGATATACCTTTGTTTGTACGGTAAACGTCCCAAACATTAAATAGAAAATAATAATAAAAATTCGGCTATGCAAATAATAATAAAATAAATGATGCAGTAAACCGAGTGCATAATTCAATAAAACAGAAAATTATTTTTAAAAGTAACTAATCAACACATTACTTGTAGTTTGTGAAAGAGGTTTATCTCATATAAATTTAGTCACACTCAACTTGATCTGAGTGATTTTATCCATAGTTATTGTAATTTCATTCAATTAATTCTTGACGTTTAAGTTTATCGAATTCGTATCTAAATACGTTTGTTTTTCTTGTTTCGTTTCTTCTATCTAGTTGTGTCCTATAATACCTGTAATATATTAAAAGCTATCAAATTAATTTAGTTTTAAATACATTATTATTTTTATTATAACGCATCACAGTAAATATTACGTCACAAATCTAATGATAACTATTTTTTTTATTGAATTTCAATTTCACTGCCAATGATCACAATTTCGCCCATTGGTGTCTTTGCCTTACCTTATGGCAAAATTCAAGTAACTTTAAGCGAGTAATCTAAAAAGTATTTCTTTATTAAGAATACGAAAGCCTGGCGAAAAAAAAATCTTATTTTATACTTACGAATATTTTTTTATTACCTAAGATACAAAATCCTCGTAAATTTGAACAGATTTTTTTAACACCGACGCCCGACACCATAACGGGGTTTTATGGGTTGACGTGTGTGTCTGTCTGTATAATCGTAGCTCCCAAACGGATGACTTGGTACCTCCCATATAATATAACAATTCAATGACAATTTAAAAAAGAAACATTTATTTTTATTTCCATATATATACACCGTTGTTGTATAAAAATAAAATGTTTCGTGAAAATAGAATCCATGCGACGACATACGCCACCGTCGCATTTGGGCCAAGAACAAGTGGTGCGGTACTCTGCCCAAGATGTTGGTGATCGGACCGCAAAAGACCGGCAGCACAGCACTATACACTTTCCTGTCGATGCATCCCGCACTAGTGCCGAACCAGCCGAGCCCCACCACATACGAAGAGTTGCAGTTCTTCAACAACAATAACTATTTGAAAGGGTTGGATTGGTGAGTAGATAATTATCGCTGTGAACAATTTCTTTCTTTAGCCGACTACCTCTTGGGATTTACAAGGCCTGTTTAAAAGTTATTGCTTGTTTATAATGTACACTTTTCCGCTCTGTTATTATAATTTACAAAACAAATTACGGCTAAATAGGGAGATTTGTAGATGAACCAAAGAGGTAGACTAAGATTCAGTCAGCTCAAGTCGGAATGTGTGGGACATATCTTCAATACTAATAATAAATCTGTTAGGGTCAGTCATGGAGTAATTTACTTTGTTTTCAGATATATCGTGTTTATAGGCTCTATACATCATACTGAAACTAAATTGACGATTTTTAGAATTTTTTTCTGTATGTATGTATGTATGTATGTATGTATGTTTGTATGTTTGTATGTATGTATGTATGTTCCTCCATAACTCTTACACGAATTAACTGATTTTCATGAAACTTGGTAGATAAACATTTAGACGTACGGGACACAAGATAGGCTACTTTTTCTTTTTCAACGCGGACGAAGTCGCGGGCGCCAGCTAGTTTTTTATAAAATGTTACTTGATGGTGGAAGACTGCCGTTATCTACAATATAAATGCTAATAAGTTGCGATTTGTGAACTTACCATTATATACTATCATGAAAATCGAAAAGTGTTCTGAAGTGAATTTGAAAAGTGAAATTTGTTCCGAAGGTACTTGGATTTCTTTCCACCTGGTCTAAGCAACAGTACGCAGATAACATTCGAGAAATCCGCAACTTACTTCGACGGAGAGCTTGTGCCGCGTCGGGCTCACGCGCTTCTGCCCAACGCTAAAATCATTGCCATTCTTCTATCTCCTTCAAAAAGGTAAGATTATATTATTTATTGTAATTAGATTTGAGTGTACTGTGCTTATCACCCAGTCGTTTATGCAAGTATGGTCTTTTATGCTTTTTTAACGGTAGGTCTTCAAATTAAATATACTGGATATTTGATTTTAAGGCCTACTGTTAAAAAATATTCCCTAAAAACCTTCGTATGTCCAATAATAATAATAATAATAGTTTTTTGTATATATAAATTTATATTGTAAAAAATTTAAAATTAAGAAAAAGAAAGTAAATAAGTGCATAATAATAATTACACATCAAAATAAAAATCCAACGCTTGGCAAAAGTATAACAGCAATAAAAATGTCTGGCGTTTTTTTATTTATTTCAAGGCAGACGTAGTCGCGAACACCAGCTAGTTTTGTATAAATTATTATAATGTTAAATTTGAGAGTATGGCTAAAGTTTTGCAACGTTTATCTAACGGTAAGATCTCGCAGCATAGAAATTTACGTCGAAATAATTTCCAACTGTCTGACCTTAACAATGACATAGACATCTATATAAATGTTTAAACGTGATTTCAAGAGCTTATTGAGTTGAACAGTTAAAGTTTTGTAGACTGAGTAATTAAAAGCTAAATGAAAATTCAAAACTTCTATTTCACGCAGTGTTTTAATTCAATTTGCATTGTTTAATTTAATTTTTAACATTTCAAGCACGTTTTGCTAAAAGAATTAAGTATTACATTTTAAAAACGACATTAGTCCCTAATTATACGCAATTCAAGCTGTAATTAAAATTGTAAATCAACTCCCGATTTTCTATTGAGCCCAACCAAACACGATATATCTGCTGTAAGTTTGCTAAGAAGTTGAGTATCCCGCACAATACTTGATGCTGTAGATCATTTCGAAGTTACCATGGCATTGAATCAATCGAACTTATGAAAGTTAATGAAATCCATCTACTATGGTAGGGCCCAAGAGGAGATTTTTGGATTTACTCGAGCGCGTCAGATATTGCTAATGTATATACCCCACGTGTCTCCGATAACGGATATGTATTAATCTGACGGTTTGGTTGGTGGGGTTGGCGGGGGTGGGGGTAAAATTTGAAATACAACTCGAGCGCGTCATACACTTAAGCTCCCATTTAAAATTCAGACGATTCGGATGTAACGCAAGCTCGTGGCAGCTTTTTGAAAATGCAAAAATATTTTTGACGATTCTCATTTTGACTGACTCGAGCGCGTCAGACTTTCATACAGACGGTTCAGCCTAAATTCCTGATCGTGCTGATTCTTAATCTGACGATTATATGGAGGATTTTTTAAAATACAGCGCCTATAAATTTTGAACGCCTGTATACGCTCACCCCACCGCTGAAATGAAAAACTTCATATAACCTTTTTTTCTTCTTACCATCCAATCTTCAAAGTCCAATAGGTCCCCACGACGCTCGAGTGACTACACATTTAGCATCGTTTTCTCCCTAACCACTAGGAAATGGGCTGATGATCTTCAAACGTCTGAACATAACTTCATAACCTATAGTTAATAAAGATCTCGATCACGTCAGATTTCAAACATAAAAAAAACGGATCAAAATTGAGGGAGCCACGTTTTCCATAGAAATACACACTTATACATCCATAGACGCAAACTTATAACACCCCGTTTTTGCGTCGGACTTCGGGAGTTAAAAATACAACTTCAATTAGTCAATATAGTTTATACAGGTTGTATTAATTGCACAACTAGCTAATATAAATTTTTGTACAACTATAACTGGAACGTATATATAACTAGCGTCTACATTACCCATAGTATTTTTCAATTGCCAACTTTCAGTGCGAAATGAGACCGCAAGAGGTTTTAATTTACGTTTGGCTTACATACAATTCTCTGTGTGCACATTTTTCTAGTTGCGATTCCTTTGTACTTTGTGTTGTTTTCTTATTATTGTGTAATTTAGATAAATTTAAAATTCTTCATCTCAAACAAACAAAAGATTTTATTGTTTCGTGTTTTTGAAAAAAAATCCGAGCCCGTTGGACGAGTGGCAAGGGTGCTTGCCTAACGTCTCAGGGGCCCCGGGTTCGATTCCCGGCGGGGTCAACTTTGGAAATTTTAATATAATTTTCAAAATTGACTCTGGTCTGGATTTGAAAAGTAGTGGCAGGGCACACTGCGTTTCGCAGTCATTTGGGCAGCCCGTCTGGCGGCAGTAACCACCACCTTACAGAATACCACCGTGAAATAACAGCATATGTGCTGTTGTGTTTCGGCGAGTGAGTAAGGGATGCCAGAGCCCATTACCCCACCCCTCCCTTATCCCTTATCCTTAATCCTTCTATGGTCGGCAGCGCACTTGTAGCACTTATGGCGTTGCTTGTGTTATAGGCGACGGTAGCCTACCATCAAGTGGACCGTCAATCTGTCTGTCGACCTTAACATTAAAAAAAAGACATTAATTGTTCAGTACGTCTTAACCGTGAAATAACAACATGTTGTGTTTCGGTGCGTTAATAAAGGAAGGATGCCATTGCCTTATTCTCTCTCAACTTGTCCAATACACTCCACCCTAACAAGAGAGATAGCACTTAGCATTTCCCTTAGTGTTTACTGCAGTGTACAACCTGCCTGGCATCGCTATCATAAAAAATTTAAGGCAACTTCAGAACTATCACAATTTTTACGCACGCATTAACAAAATGGGCTGAAAACTAACCACCCGTGTATTTAAGTGAGATAACGCACATATCATTTATTTTATATTTTCTAGGAGACAAACTAACACAATTAATATTGTGTAAAATATGGGAAATAAATCCCTCAGAAAATAGATGTTTTTGTATAAACCTGTGCCCATTTCAACCTTTTTTAAATATGGTCTGTTATGCACTGAATTTTTGTCTAATTTATAATTTTACTTTAACAAGTCAAACTAGGTGACGAAAAAGTAAAGAAACGAAGACGAAGACTAAATCTTGGTCTTAAAAATGTAATACTCGTAGTTATAACCATCTTCCAGATTTTTTTTAACAAATTATTAGCATTCACCACTTTTCTTTTGTTGTGTATACTTTCTTCGTTAAAACGAAGTTACTCAACTAAATAGTAATCAAAGCTTTTCGTTCTATCAAATATCCTTTTAACGCGATTGCACTCTAGAAAAACGGAAGGGAGCGCTAACTTTAAAACTTCCCCATCTAAGAAACGCAACGAGTAAAAAAACTGTCATACTTGTGTTATTTATCGTCTATTAAATGCGGTCTATAGCTTCAATAATACATAACTATTAATCTCTAAATAGCTTTTAATCATACGGTGACCTAAATGCTTTGGCCGTCAAACAATCGGAATTAAAAATATTATGCTGTTATACGTAAACACCTACGTTAACTTCCTTTGTCACGTTTAAACGGAACGAATCGATTAAGCCTTGATCGCAATTTAATTGGGTTTCTTTAACCCGAACTGTGAACGTTGACATGAAGCATAATAATAACTTTCATACATTATGTATCGCTCGTGATACTCGTAATTTATCATTGTCTCACTTTTCACTCGATAAAATACATATTTACTTTATCGTTTATTATCACTCAGATATAAAAATAAACCCACTAATAAAATGTTCTTTTAATTATTAACTATTCTATGCGGAAAAATATATATATACTTTACCACAATTATTCAGTATTTATTGATCTTCATTCCACTTCAAATTAATTTCAATAGATTTTTTCATTCATAGATAAAGACGCAAATATTTTCAGATATGCATACTAAATGAAAGATAGGACCGCAACCCTCATATAATAAATACATACAGTTATCCCAATTATAGATGTACAAACGAAACCTGTATTGGGAAACTCATTAAGGCTCATTTTAACAACAATTATATGAATTTCTTTAATTATTTGTAATTTATTTTAATTTAATTTGGGAAAATTACTACTTTGTCTCACGCTACAGTTGTATTACAGGGCATACTCTTGGTATCAGCACATTCGTTCACACGGCGACCCCGTAGCAAACAATTACACGTTTCAAGCAGTCATCACCGCCAACGATTCGGCACCCAAAACTCTCAGAGACCTCAGGTAACTATAGTAACTTTTGAAATCTCCGAATGCAAAAGTCTTGGAAAACTAAAATGATATTCCACTCAATAGTTGGAGAGGTAGTTAAGTTCATCCAAAAAAGATCGCGGTCGTTTCTCCCTTTAGCCCAAGCCAGTGTGCCCCTCCCCGAGTACGCGTGTTTTTTTCTTTGATCCATAGACCAGCGCAAGAGTTCTCTTTAAGTTTGCCAGTTTAATCTTTTCGCGGAGATGTGAAACCTAACAATAAATTGGTACTCGTTAATTCGTGAACTATGGTATACCTATAACTGTTTATAAACTTTCACCGGAACACATACATAACCCTATTTCTGTACACCAACGAAGTCGATACTGAGAATGCTAACAACGTTTTGCCCGTCAATCTTGACGTTAATTCTTACTTGTTAGTCATAGTTTACTGATGTAATGTATTGAGTTAAGAAGTGTTTATAATTTAGATTCCAAATTCCTATATTTAAAACGTTGATAAAAATTTTATTCCTCATTTATCAAGCTGCAAGTAGTTTCATAATGTTGAAAATATTTTATTGTCTATCGCTACGTAAGTAGTTCCTTACAAAGAGAGGTTAAGTGGGGTGTTCTTACAAAAATTGATCCATTTACAGAATATTGCTCCGGGCGACCAGATGAGACAATCAATTTCAAACAAAATCAAATAAGCCAAAAAAAAACAAGGCCTATATAGTACACAGTGCTTTCGTAAATTGAAAATTTAAAGTGAATGCACATGTTGCCATACCTGCACAGTTATGAGAAGGCAGTGAATGGCAACTGTTGCAACTCTATACATACTTCAGTTAGAATCAATCAAGCAGAAACTGAAGAAATTGAATGCCACGGAATTTCGCTTCTCAAATTCGTATTTAAAGAATAATTAAAGCACTATTTTTATACGTAGGTACTTGGTCGAGTCTACTTTCGTCGAAAGACTCGTTGATCTCCACTCTGCGCGGTCACCGCTAATCATGAGTAATACCACGGTGTATTTTGGTTGTATTATCGTGATTATGCAAGTTTAAAAGCAATGTTTTGAATAGGAATCGTTGCCTGAACCCCGGCAAGTACAGCCACTACCTTGAAAAGTGGTTGTCGGAGTTCAGCTCGCACCAGTTGCACCTCATAGACGGCGCACAACTCCGCTCCGAACCAGCGGTCGTCATGAACGCGCTGCAGAAGTTCCTCAAGATAACGCCACTCGTCGACTATTCTAAACTTCTCAGGTCAGTCTCTTACTTACAATTACAAACTTTACTCAGATTTTTTACGAGTTTCCCATTTCTAATAAAATTATTTTTAACCTTTACTCCAGTGAACGTTAATAAAACTTATCTACGTTGTGTACCTACGAATAATTTTTAATGTCAGACTAATATAAACAAATTTATGTAAATAAGAAGAATATCGTTACAAACTTTAAAATAAAAATAGATTTTCTCTCATACTCCCACATACAATTTACATGCTAGTATTTACAAAAAACGTATTAAGTCTCGTTCAAAATATAAACATTGAGTAATGTACTATTTTAACAACTTCAAAGTAATCTAATGAGTTTACATCTTAACGTTTGAAACCGAAACAAACAAATACCTTTGATTGATTCATACACATAAAATCAATATCAAGTTTCAAGCAATTCTAAACTTAGTTCTGTTCTATTGATATTTAACTTCCCCGTTTCCAACTGTGTGTAATACGATGTACTTATTAAATTGTATTTATTTTCATCGCTATATGAATTCGAATTTTACTCTGTAATTAGAATTTTCTTACTGGAATAATAATTGTGTTCTGAGATTTGCTCAAAATTAAAGCATTACAAGTGTACACTAAAAGACTTTTTCTTAAACTCATTTTGTTCTTTACACAATATGTCTTTTTCAAGAACTCTCAATACTTTGTAAGAATTATCGAGATTTTTTTAGTACTTTTCAAGTTATTTAATTATTTTGATTGTACTTTCATCGGTAGGTTAAGTACTCGTATGTTCAGAACTTTTCAGGGCGTTATCAAGTTACTCACGAAGGCAAAGCCTTTCTTTGTATCAATTATGTTGAGTGTTAAGCCTTGGTACGGCGGATACTAACATGTGTGAAAAAAAAACAATATTAATCGTACCGTGGGACTTTAAAGTTAAGCAAAATCTTTTTGTATCTGTAAAGTGATCAATGCTTGAAATACTTACTCAAATTTCAGGCAATTCTACTAGTAGCGGTAGTCACAAAACTGTGATAATTTTCGACATACAGACAGTTTACGCCATACATAATTACTTGTTACAGGTTCGATGTGAAAAAAGGTTTCTTCTGTCAAATGACGAGCAACGAGAAGACCAAGTGTCTTGGAAAGTCGAAGGGTCGCGTGTACCCGCCGATGGATGTTCAGTCGGCTAAGTTTTTGAAACGTTATTACACTCCCCATAACACGGCCTTGTCGAAACTGTTGATACGTCTCGGAAGGCCGGTGCCTCAGTGGCTAAAGGACGAACTCTCCTCAAATGGATAGCACAGCCGACAACCTGCGAGGTTGGAACAAAAACGCGGACTCATCAGAGTCTGCCTCGTCGCCCTACCCTGATATTCCGGTCCGGAATTTTCAAATTTCGAATGAAAGTTCGAAAGCGCCACTGTCGAATTCAATTTTATTCTCCTATCAATGACGATTTGCATTTAAATACATGCGCATTCTAGAACACAACATTGATGAAATATATTTAAAGGTGAAAGTTAAAAACATACTTAGTTCATACGAAGTCACAAATTTCAAATTTTTTAAACTGGATTGTTGGATTTGTAAAGGAATATTTTGTAAGAATTCAATCCTATATACATACTATCTAAAATATATTTCGCCCATGTTGCGATTAGTACTTTCAAATAACCTTGGTATGGAAATCGATACGATCTTGCGATGAATCAATCTGAATTCGATTAAAAAAATTCAAATACGGAATCGAGTCAAAAAGTAAGCATAACCGAATGAATCAGATAAATTGGTTTGAAAGGTGTTTTGATGTGATCTTTGTGATGATTATCCCTTGTTGATCTTTGTGTATTATCGTTTCTAGTAAGAAAACAAAGAACTTTCTGGTTAATTTTCTCGAAGATTGAAATTGAGGTTTACGAAATCTTAAAATAACCTGATTCCAGTCTTTTTACAGCGTGTGTATCATAAAGAGTGATACAATTACTGTTTTCAGTACAATCTTTATTTTTATTATTATTAATTGTTGTATCAGTTTTGTTACAACTACACGTGAAAGATGTTTTTTATATATCTTTGCTTGCAGTAATTGTTGTTATTTTTCTTGACCGAAATAACTGAAAATAGTCAGTCAGTATAAATAGGTGCTATTGTATTTTTGCTGATTAATATCTCGTGTTCTCACAAAAAGTGTCACAAGTCAAAATATTATTATGTTTCATCTACTCTACGTTTGCTATAGCTACGCTTTAATTAAATGTAAGAGTTTATATTCGCAGTGTGATTAAATTTGATTCAAAGTTGAGCAGTTTAAAAGTTCTTTAATATGAAAAAATATCTAATTCAAAATTCTGACAATTTTTTTTTTTATAATAAGTGACTTTTAATTAAGCAGTTTATTATTTGATTTGTGACATTTTAGTCTAAGATAAGTACTTATTTGTAAAACTTTTATAATAATGGCAGTCGGCTACATTATAATTATATAATTACATAAACACATAATAATAAATATGTTATTTATCAAAAACTCTATACAATTTGGTATCTAATATTTAGTGATCGAAATGTGTAGCTAATTTGGATGTTGTCTTTTAATGACGCTGGCTATAAATTTTGTTTGAATAACTAGTAGTAAACTCTATCATTGTTACCGAGATATATTTTTTTTGTTTTTTACTTCGGTTTCACTTAATCGTATGTGCAATCATATTGTAAGTCTAATAAGGACGTTAAATGAATACTAAATATAGGTTTGATAAATTAATTAGTTATATATATTGCTTGGATTAGAATAAGATCAATGATTCTCATGAAATTAATTAAAATATCTTGGTAGGTTGAACCTACCAAGATTTAATCTATTTGTCTACATACATAGATAGAACTATGTGCGTATAATCATACAACATTCCGATCACTACTATAATTAGAACTGCATTAGAATTATTCTATAACTCGGCTCTATTTTTAATTCCCTTTTATTGGGTTACACGATAACCCAATAAAAGGGGTTATTATTGTTTATTGGGTTTTTTTTTGTGTTACACCGTTTTTGTTCACAATTCTTAAGTAACCGATTGCCATTTTTAAAATTGTGTCGCAATACATTGATTTAAGATATTAATTCAGATATTCTTTTAATTTAGTTACGACTGCGAATGTAATTTGCTTACGACATTATTTACACTAATATTGAAGTAAACGAGCTTTTCAACTAGGTATGACTTATGAAAGACATTTATTTCTGATTTCATTAAAAAAAAAAAAACAATTAATTTAATTATGTTTCATTCCATTTTCACAGTACGTATACGACACAAATTAGAAGCTTCCAAGTTTAAAGTCTAATTTATATAAACGGTTGCTTTTACTAATTAAATATATCAAATCCAATTAAAAATCATAATAAAGCATCGGAATACAATTATCTATTCAATAAAATACAACAATATTGGTCCTAGAATTAGCGAAATTTGTAAAAATAAAGCGATCGAATGTTTTCTTTAAAAAAACTTCAAAATAATATTATTTTATTCCATTAACCATTGAATCAGTTTATTTTTAGTCACATTAAAAGGGCAAAATGAAAATTTAATAAAAAAATATCATATTTGATAGGACGGATGATATAAGACATTATTATTTGACTTTTTTTTTTAATGCAACTATGAATCATTGACATCCAAATTGTGTCGTAACGTATTGCCATTTTCAATTGTACAATTTGTTTATTTATTTAAACATTCAGTTTTTATTAATAATTCAACATTTATACGTAGGTACCTGATACAATTTGTACAGTTTTTTTTTTTTTTTTCATATTATTGTAGTTAATTTTATACATTTCACGCCCCCAAGTGTGTTTTATACACTTAACAATTCTACGTCTTGAGTGCCATAAATACGAGATGCTTGTAACAAAAACGGCACTAATTATATTCACACGTTGAATTACTTAAAATAGATATTATTTCCGAAAAAAATAGAAAAATATTTAGAACCATTGCATGTGTGATCCTATTAGCAGTACATATACCATCGGTGGCCAAATTATTAGGGACAGTGCTCATATTCATGTGATCAATGAATGATTCCCTGGTAATGACAAACTACATTTTTATGCATGACTCTGCACCGTGTCACAAAGACAGAATTGTACTGCACTCTTGGCTGAAAAAAATTTTTTTGACTTGGCCAGGGAATTCACCAGACATGACCACCAAGCACCAATTCATTGAAACTCCCATCAGATATTGGAGTCATAACTCCACACTCCAAGAAAATGCAAAAAACATTTATTGAGAGCATGCCCCGACGAATAGAAGCTCTTATTTCAGCAAAGGGAGGCATCACTAAATATTGAAATTTGTTTTGTTAATTTTTATCAGTCATAATATGAAGAACATAAATTTTTGTTATTTTTATGATCCCAATAAAATGCAGATACAAATAAAAAATACATAAGAGACCTACAACCAATCATTTGTTAGAGAAATTCAATTCAGTAGATAAGAAAATTAAAAAATCTCAGTAGCTTTGTCCCTAATAATATGGCCACTTACTGTAATTACCATTTACCTTATCTAAGGGATTCTTTATGCTGCTAAGGTCGGTTTACTTATTGCGGCGCCTTTGGCGTTGCCTGTGCTAATAGGCGACGGTAGCCAGCCACCTTTCGTAAAGTTGACTGTCAGCTTGTCTACCTATATTATTTTTTAGCATAAAATTTAAAAAAAAATGTATTTGTAAACTAAAATTTTCATGTGCTTATTTTTTTTTTAATAATCAAGTTAACTATATCCTCATAAAATAGCAATTCTAACACACATACGACGGCAGATTGAAATTTTTATCAACTTTATACAATATATATTTTTTATTTTTGACCTTTAATATAATACGAAACAGAACATAACTATGTATATATAATGTAACGTTATATTTTATTAATCAATGACGACATAGTAAATTGATATGCAAAAGGTGTTTGGTATATATATTTTGATATTCGTGAATTTACGGTGCCGAGTTGATAGGATTTGTATAAAGATATTTTTTTTCATAATAAGTATGTGTTTTAATTATTAGGCTCCTTACAGACGATAGAATGTCGTGAAATCGATACTTTTATAGGCGACATTTAGTCTAAATCTCAATAGTCAATAGTCAAGCAAATTTAAGTCATTAAAATTAGTTTTAATTCAGCCTATCTGTGGTTCAGTGGCTAAGGTGTTAGTTTTCTGACACTTTAGCGACTACAGTATACCTATAGGTTCCATTCCCAAAAGTAGAATATGGTTAAGAATTGAACCTTGGTTTTGGGTAGAATTTAACCTATATTTGTTTCGCGATTATTATATTTTGAAATCAAGTAATAAAACTGTCGGACCGATTCTTTCTATTCCATCGTCTGTAATAAGCTTTCGTTGCCAGTACTTAAAAATTGTAAAAAGTTTTCTTTTATTGAAAAAATAAATAAATAAATAGAGAAGTACAGAAAATTATATTAAATAAATCTGATATTTGAATATAGATTATAAAAAAAAAATTATGTGTTTTAAAATAGTACATATTTTCTTTATTTTTATGTTTTAATATTGAAGGCTTTACATATAAAAGTTTTATGTCTACACTTCCGATGTTCTAAATGTTGTGAAGTTGAGTGTTGAGTAGGAAAAGGCCTTACTATAAGATGCGAGTTCTTAATGGATATAATTTTCGAAATAAAGAGACTTACATTTGAGGATTTATTAGTCCGCCATTTTTTGTTTCGTAATTTGGATTTATAATTAGTTGCGAAATTTGTTGGACTTAACATAAGTTCAAATTATGGAGCAAAATTTGCCGCGTTAGCATTTCTAATTAAGAGTATTATTTTCACTGTGTACATATCGAACTATTTGGTCAAATATATCGCGATGTATAAGTTTTGTTTTTCTTTCTTTACATAAATCAAAACGAGGAATCCTCTCGTGTATTAGTGCGTCTCATATAATTATTGGTGTCGAGTGCGAATGCACTTGATAATAAATAAAATAGAATTGTTGTTGGAAATGTTCCTGAGGAACGGTTGTGTTTTTGCTTGGCAATAATATTTTCACTCGAAATCTTGCATTGTCCACAGCCAGTAATTTAATTTTAAACTAATAGTTGTTATTTTTATTATATATATGTATAGACTTTTTTAAAAGATTAGCAAATGACTGCTCTTAAAATGTGTTCTTTATAAAAAATAATACATCACTTATTTTATTAAATGATTTAAAACTCTTTTGTTTTTCATTTTAACGAACCTTTTCGAAAAATTTCTATAAGCATTGTTAGTGAGTGAAAGAAATGGAAATCATAGCTCTATCATTAGTGTCCCAGAATCGAGTACCGGCATTGAAGCTCCTTGGCATTCAGATATTGCATCTAGCCAGATAGAATCTGACTTGATATAGCAAGTTAACAATGTATACTTAGGTTGAATTCACTAAAGAAGTAAGAATACACCTTTTCACTACACAATTCGACATTTTCCCTAGTAGCTAGTATATGTATAGCTAGTATAGTATATATAGTAGTATATGTTGTTAGGGTTTAGGACGTAGTCGCTCTGCTTTATTGTCGCTGAAGTTGAAAAATAACTAGTATGCCGAAGTTTGTTCTTTTATAATGTGAAAATAATAAAATAAGAGTCTTAAAGTGTACCTACATTAAATGAATAACTTCCACCGCGCCACATACACATCGGCAAGTGGGTCGGACATCGCCGTCCACATTTATTAGTTGGGAAGCCACTTCTGGTATAGAGCGAATGCCTGCATTTAAAATACTTAAATTTATTCTTTTAAACTCATGTAGGTATGTATGAGAACGGTAAACATTGGATTATCATTACATCAAAATTTTCATTTTTATGAGGTTACTGTAAGTATGGAACTTTTTCCGATATCTTGCACTAACTATTAGAGATACTTAGATACCAATTACTAACTTATCTTGGAAAACTGCTTATACATTAAATTTTGGATATAATTTCGGTTAGGAAATATAGAATACACATCCAAAAAAATATTGCAACTAGTGACAGGGCACGCTGCTTTTCTCGACCATTTTTGCAGCCCATATGGGGGCAGTAACCACTTCTTTACAGGAGGCCACCGTGAAATAACAGCAAGTTTGCTGTTGTGGTGTGTCGCTGAGTGAGATTTTTACTTCAATACAAACTTGTTTATTTACATTGAAAAACCATGATTTTGAGACAGTGACTTTTTGGTTCTTTGTTCCCAATTGAATAGGTACCTACCAACTTCAAGTAAATTTGCTTGAACATTAAACGTCAAAGCCAATGATGAAAAGTTAATATAATAAAGAGTTGGAACGACGCGGTCGATGCCGTCGAGAACAACCTGCGAGCATTATGGAGTTTTATCTTAAAATGACGACAGTGATGGATGATGGCTGCCGATATAATTAATTTATCTACGATTAGGAGCAAGGCGGAAGGCGTTAGGCGGCGCCGCCCGCCGCTTCGTTCAACCAACTATAAAATAAATTGACACCTAGAATTATGTTCTTGTTTTCATATTTCAATACTACAATACAGCTCTATCACCTCTTCGAATATCATTAAGAGTAAATAGTACTGTTAATAAGTACTATTTTACAGTAGTTCTAAGATATCGAATATATGTAATCTTGGTTTCCAAAAATAGTGGTCATTGGACTGCCTTGTGGCCAGAACGCAGTGCGTTACAGTCACAAACTGTGCAAATCAGTTTGACGCATTAACCAAGAAAGTGGTCATGAAATAATAGCATTATACGTGCTTAGCGATGGCTTAGCGAGTTCGGTGTTACCAGAGCCCAACCTAAAACATAAAGAGGTTTAAATTTATTTTATAAACAAAGAATAGGCAAAGGTTTAAGGGTATTCCGTCTAAGACTTCGGTGAATTCAAAAATGTATTAAGCAGGCAGGAAATAATCCTATGTTAGCACACTATATTACACACAAAATACCTTCTTAGCTAACATTTTACTAGGTCACTCATTTCATTTCTCATGTAATAATAACAAGTACTGACGCGAACAAAAGTTATTCTAATAATGTTGATTTGTTACATTTGCCAGGCTATTAGAGTTGAATACGCTTGCCAAAGTCTAAGGCGAAATTCGATTCAACGCTTGGGTTAGCTTTTGGTCAGTTCACTGAATTGAACCGCAAACTATTGCTGGGAATACCTTCTAAATATTAGGGAAATAGAGAATCATAAGTACTGACGCAAAATTATGCTTACCTACTTGAACTAGGAGATATTTTAATTTTTACAAATATCATTGAAAATTTAAATATATAAAATATTATTGAATTATTAAAAACTAGTGACCTGCTTCACCCAGATGCAATTTTTCGCAAGGGGATGTTCTGGATACAATGCAAAATCCGTTGGTGGTTTAAAAGTTAGAAGTAGTTAATGCTGGAGAAACTGACACCAGAACGTGGACAGTTTCGGCGAATTGGTTTTGCTTATTTAACAACAATTAGGGTCTCTTTCACCATCTGTCAAGTAGGATAACCGTCATTTAAAGTCACCTGTCACCGGGAATAATTTAGCTGATATACCTTTGTTTGTACGGTAAAAGTGCCAAACATTAAAAAGAAAATAATAAAAAAAATCGTCTATCGAAGGATGCACTAAACCGATTGCATAATTTAATAAAACATAAAATTATTTCTAAAAGTAACTAATCAACGCTTTATTTTTAGTTGGTGAAAGAGGCCCTTAGTCTTAATAAACCTATGTTAAAAATATAAATCTAAAGAAATTTTATAACCATTGATTGCTTCAAATGGCCTTAAAAAAAGAAGTCTTCATACCCATTGATTTGCTCGTCTCAAATTTAATGTTTTAAAATTAAGTTGAGAGGCTATAAAAGTGAAGGAGACGAGGTATATTAAATCCCTAAATAATACCTACACCTAATAAAAGTGTCTCAACTTATGAATGGAGCTACTTAGTGGATGGTGAGTTTAAATTAAATTCAAAGGATATTAAATCTTTACCTGTCGTAATAAAAATGGCTGGGAAAGTACTCGAGGGAGCATTTGCATCGTCCAATTATTTAGGGTGCGATATTACCCGACGTAACACGACGGACTGAATAGGTTCGAGATAGGTAGGTACTGTAGACTGGCGCAAACGATTTCACCAGTTCATGTCGTACCAGTACGAGTATCACCTAAATCTATTACCGAGTCTCTAGGCCCCTTATCAGACAGAATACACTGTGGAACTAAATATTTCTATTCGCTCTCTTCAAACTATTAGACGTATGTATTTTATAGACCCCATTAAGGTAGATATTTATTGCCTTTTGAAAACTTTTCTTTATATCTCACCTACTAATATTATTCTAGTCTACAAGTTGAATAACGTCTTCTTGCTATTGCTAGTAAAAATACGTGCGATAGCTGATTTGATTCGTAAAAAATAAAGTCTAGAAAAATGTGTAAAAATAATATCAAACCCGCAAATAAACAACTGCAAAAGTTATTTTTTTATAAATTTTCACATTCTAAAAAAATGTCTAATCAAACTTCATCTCGACGAATTAATCTTGAATTAGCTTTAGCGCTACGTAAAGTTTAACCGACCTTTTAGTTATATTTTTTTTACCACATAAAATATTAATCTAAAAATTTAATCAAATCATTTATTTGCCTGTACATGGGTTGGGTGTATAACCAGATCTTACAAATAATATAATAGCGTCCCAGCATCTACCTACTTTCACATTTGGTGTACAAAAAAATATATAAAATATCTATTATGGTATGGTATTCCATGAACCTACATACAATACTTTTTCTCTTTATAATAATATCTATAAATCTATATCTATATAGATCTATATCTATAAATCCGGCGGATATCAATACCTTATCACTCTTTCTTGGTAAAAATATACAATTAATAGGCAAAAGGATACTTAAGCATATACTCATACAGATTACGATTACCTATGAATGACAATGTAAATACTTACAATACATATAAACAGAACTCATAAATAAGCAAGAGAAGTGTTAGATCGGTGCATGTTCGGTACGTATGTCATCGATCGCCAGTGCACCTGATAACGTGATTTTGATGAGCTCTCTCTCGCCGCTTTAACGGGGGAATTCAATCATTTCCTGATATCTACTCACCCGGAATCCTAATGCTCCTCGCCGTATAAAAATCGATGCTTACTTGCATATTACCTAATGTTTTTGCAGTTTATTTTTGATGGAATTTTAAGTTGGAGCTTTTTCCAGTATTATTGAGACACGACACCCATTTTCAGATAACTTTGTGCGCCTCAGTGATATCTGTATCTTTGGTCGTTGTTTCTAAAAATAAATGGAAACAAAATGTTCCTACAGAATATTATTTTAATTTTACATTAAGCGATTTACACTAATTTAATTTTACACTAGCGACCCGCTTCCGGCTTCGCATGGCTGCAATTTTGTTACGAAAATTACAATAGGTATATACAAGCTTTCGTAGTTTATAGCTCTTTCTGTTAGTGAAAAGCGTATCATAATCCGTTGGGTGGTTAACTTTATAATAAGTAACTAATAGATTAAGGGCCTCTTTCACCAACTACAAGTAAAGTGTTGATTAGTTACTTGTATAAATAATTTTCTGTTTTATTGAATTATGCACTCGGTTTACTGCATCATTCGATAGGCGAATTTTTTTTATTATTTTCTTTTCAATGTTTGGGGCTTTTAGCGTACAAACAAAGGTATATCAGCTCCATTATTCCCGGTTACCGGTGACTTTAAATGACAGTTAGCCTACTTGACAGATGGTGAAAGAGACGCTAAATATGTTTATTTACTAACAACAAAGCGCCAAGTATATACGGAACGCAAATTATTATCTAAACATTTCATTCCTAAAGACGTACTAAGTAGTACGGTACCTATCTGAACTAGGTTTGCAACATCTGCTCACCGAGGCTGCGGGCGTTAACAAGGGAATGAAAGCAGAGCAAATAAATTTGTAAAAGGTTACGAGCCAACAGTTTGTGCTCTTACCATTACTCGGCTGCCTAAACACACCGTAAAGCAATAAGAAAGTTTAGCTGATGGGTTGTCTCGTTCAATTTGAAATACACAAACCACAGCCAGTTAAGTAATAAGGCGCCGAGTACCTAACAACGGGTAAAATCCACCGTAGACGAATGTCCAACAAACAATATCTAAGTTTGTGTCGCTTTGTCGTAATATTTGCCAAGTCTCCGAAAGCCTCGGCTGGAGTTTGAGCGACTTCTCGGGCTTATTACTATTTGTGTTGCCAAGATTTCCACATTCCCTCTGGTAACTGACGAACTCAAAACAAATATTTCGCTTTTTGAGATAAAAATGCTTCTGCTTCCATAAAAAGGTTTCAAGACTCTTTTATTTTCTGTCTTTTGTCAGCACAAGTGAACCGTGTGTTTACGTCGTGACTTTAAGTAAGAGTAATGAACACGCATAAATCAGATACGTGGTCATGTCTTATGGAATACTCAACCAAGGGTATTCGCATTTTGTAAGCCTGTACTCAATTTATTAAGAATAAACATTTTTTCAAGCTGAAACATTCAAGATTTAAGAATTTTATGCTGAAATGTTTGCAGGAGGACAATCTTTACTTGACAACCGGTCGCAACAGTCGCTAATGAACACAACCCTATATAATAATATAGTAGATAATATCTATAATACAGGGGGACGCAAATGCTTTACAGACACGACCCTGATTGATATGATTGATATGAAAAGGCGAATTGGCTCAGGCACACCTCACGTGCTGAAACACAACAGCACACGTGCTCTTCTGTAAAGATGTACTACTGGCCCCAGATAAAAGTTGGCCGGTTTATTTGAAGGTAAGTAGTTATAATCTATGAACAGAAGCAACATAAAAAGATTATAGACAGGATAAGGTAAAATTAATTTTGGAGTGGGATTAGAGATTAGGGATCTGACATACTTAACTCACATATCAAACAATTGTTGTTTTTCACGGTTGTCTTAGTTAAGGAATGATTTTTGCTGCCAATAGGGCTGCGCACTTAAAACAGTGGTGATGGATGGATGGATTTATGGATGTTTGCTACTCTTTCACGCAAAAACAGTTCAATGGATTTGGATGAAATTTGGCACACAGTAAGTTCATTACCTGGCCTAACAAATAGGATACCTTTTGTCCTGGAAAAATGTTAGTTTCGAAAGGATCGTCTAAAATATAAATAAACCGTCCTCAACGTCGTATAAGTATTTTCTCATGTTAATTTCATTTTTAACACGAAGTCGCGGGCACGAGCTAGTTTATCATATAATTAATTCGAGTTTACACCAGATTTATCGCAAACGTTTCAACGAATAATATAATAGGAAGCACGTGTGGCCAGAACACTGGAATTTAAGCTCAAATGAGTGCGAAGCTATACGTAGAGGTACGACTGGCAAAAAGTTTTGATGAAAGTTATTATTGTCCGAGCAGTGCGGCTGTGCCGAAACTTGAGTTGCAAGCGTTTATTGAGCGGAAAGCGAGAGAGTCGAAACCAGTGAAACCACCCGCCACCGCGCTTTACAACTTTATTCAGTCTCGAAGCGGAGTTTCAACTTTTTGTAACTACCTCCAACCAATCTGATACCTGTAAACTTTAATATGATCCATATTCATTGGAAAATAGGTATACGAACTATTACCTATACCAGTATATAAAGCTGAAGAGTTTGTTTGTTTGTTTGGTTGTACGCGCTAATCTCAGGAACTACTGGTTCGAATTGAAAAATTCTTTTTGTGTTGGATAGTTAATTTATCGAGGAAGGCTATAGGCTACAGAGAACGCGGACGAAGTCGCGGGCACCAGCTAGTGTATTTCTACTGTAAATTAATTTAATACATTCCTTATGTGCCCCTTTTCAGAGTAAATGGTATATTTATGGATCGTTTTACAAGTACAAAGACTTTGTTTAGAAAAGAGACGCAATTTCGCGCGTCCTAAAGAAAGGCGAGGGTTCTTATAAACATCGGGCGGCCGTCACTGCTGGCGTAATCTCCCTAAACCATAAAAGCGTATGAAAACTTTAGTGTCCATAAATTTTCCCAATACAACCGTGGAGGGCGTAAAATATTTTACTAAACTGCATATTAGCCTCAATTTGTCGTCACATAAGCGCAGAACTATCTCGTGAAATTTTAAGTTTCTCCTCAATACAAAGTCTTGTACTCCTCAATAATTTTTAATGTGATCTTCCAAATTCTATCAACTATGTTTTTACGTTTGTTATCAATCGAAGTTAATGACAAACGTAAAAAATAATAATAAAAAAATCGATTCAAACAGGCGACGGTCCATTTGATGGTAGATGGTCACCGTTGCCTATAATACAAGCAACACCATAGGTACTACAAGCAATTCGCTGCCGACCATAGAATTGAGAATAAGGGATTGGGTAGGGTAGGGATGTTTTTGGCAATAAAAATAAACAAAAATTGGTGTACAATTTATATTATTTAATTGTGTCCATTTCCCCTATCCGCTTTTTGATTTACCAAAGCGTAACGATTCTGCCTTATTTGCCTTATTCGCCAAAACCCATGGCTATCGAAAATTCACATCGATTTTGTTTGCAATTCTATTTGAATGATTTTCGGTCAGGCGGTGCTCGTTAAAGCCGTCATTAAGCAAATATTTCCAACATTCAGCATGCGGAACCTCGGAGCGGCAGATCCAACGAATGGCTCTATTAATTATGACGAGAACTAATTATCCAGTTCAGATCAGTTTGTACGCGTCGGTAATCGAAACACGAACTCATGAATACTTTATAAACGTATCCCTAAGGACGTTAAGGAGATATAGAAAAGGGTTGATTGTGTTTCGCCTAGCTATAGCTATGGTTCCGCTGGTTATGTTAAGTTTCATTATGAAATCGCTCTGTTAGCAATAACTGCGTTCAATAACCTAAAAAATTCATATATATGAAAGATATATTATAATTTAGTTTCTTATATAACCTCCACTACCTTTCTTTGCTTCTACAACATCTTTATCTATATATTTTCAAACTACAAGAACACCTTATTGGCAATAATATTAACCTGTCACTTGTAGTGATAGCAAAAACTGCATTTATCTAATAAACTCCTCTATTTGAAAATTCTTTTTCGTCTATGATTTTATTAAATTTCATATGCAAAAAGAAGTTCACAAGGCACTGTGCTCGTTCTCAGTTTGCGGGTACAAATTGGCAAAAATAAAGCGCGCGATAATCAAAAGTTGTAAAGCGAACGACGGACCGAAGCCGCCAACACTGCCGGGCAAAGACCACAAACATTCACAACGGTACCGACTGCGTGCACTCGACGATTTGTAATTCAATTATGGCCATTGGACCTAATAGTACAGGATCCCACTGCTTGATCCTGCAGGTATATGTTTTTTTGATGAAATTAATTTTAAATAATTCTTGAGAATGTATGCAATGGATTAAGGAAAGGTTGCCTTGTAATAATTAGCCGCAATTACCTGTAATTAATTTTAATGTCATTAATTCACTAATATAACTTGCAGCTATATGTTTTTTTAGTCAATTTCATGTCATTTGAAAGAAAATGATGTAACGAATTGAAATAAAAATGGTTGCCAGCTCTCAGTCGGATTTGATTCGAAATTAATTCCACCTTGTTGGAAATCATTAAAGCAAAAAATGTTGAGAACTATTTTCATAAATTGCATGTGGCAAAATGCAACTGAGCCAAATTGTATCACCTTCAATCCAGAAGACTACGGTTGGTCAGTAATTGATGGGAATTAATGACATTAAAATTAATTACAGGTAATTGCGGCTAATTTTTACAAGGCAACCTATCTTTAATCCATTGCATACATTCTCAAGATTTACTTAAAATTAATTTCATCAAAAAAACAGATACCTGCAGGATCAAGCTGGGATCTTAGACTATAACTACATACGGCTGCGGTAGTTGGCCACCGAGATATATCATGGCGTAGCAATAAAATTAATGAGGCTTCTTGTTACATTCTAAGGATGGCATGTTACCATTAACGTTGTTGTCAAACCAAAATGGGTAGTTTTCAAACCAAGTCGGCAGGTAGGCTGACAATCAACTTGATGCCGCCAGGTGCTTAATGTAGCAATGCAGGTTCAGCAACGCACAGAAGAATAAGAGATTGGGAAATGGGCTCTAGCATCCCTTACTCAGTCACTGAAACATAACAGCAAATGTGCTGTTATTACACGGTTGTCTTTTGTAAAAACTTTTTGAGATTTCATCATTTTGTCTTTAGTGATCAACTCCTTGTCCTCAACTCCTAACAGAAATGTATAAAAGCAATAAAGATTGAATAAATTATTGCTCAAATATTTTTGTCAGACATTTATATTTTTTATTTTACAACGCTTAGGAAAAAATATTGGACAAAGGGTTGTAGACAAATAAATTCACGATTATATTTTTGAGTAATTTAGTGTTAAACAAATCTTGTAGAAAGGATAATTACTTAATTTATTTTAAGAGACGAAATTTTCCAAGCCTTTATTGCATTTTGTTGTTTCTCCGTCCAAGAGAAAGTTAATTTATTGCCTTGTGACGTAGGTACCAACTTTAATTACAGAGAATATACTTTCGAGATTTATTGCTTTTCCTCCTTGGTACCTCAAGATTTAGATCAACATTTAAAAATTTATTAATATATAAATTGCTTCCTAATATAATTCTCGTATTATAAATTTTATTAGTAAACTAGCTGCTGCATGCGACTCCGTCCGCGTTAAAAAAGAAAAAAGTAGCCTATCCTGTGTCCTGTACGTCTAAATGTTTATCTACCAAATTTCATGAAAATCAGTTAATTTATTATTAGTATTGATGATTGATGATATATTGATAGCCTATGTTACTCCCTGACAATGTAGCTTGTGAAAGAATTTTTCAAATCGGTCCAGTAGTTATGGAGCCTATTCAATGCAAACAAACAAACAAACAAATCAATCAAGTGGAAAGCCACTTTATAATATTAGTATAGATACAGAAAGGGCTTGATTGCGTTACAGCAAGCACCCTAACCACTCATCCAACGGACTCGTTAAATTTAATATAATAACTTAAATGTAACCTCATAAAACAAAACATCTAAAATCTGATAGTAAAATTTATGACTAGATCTTATTTCATAAATAACGACTTTCCTATTATCCGAGTTATGCCAAAGAGTCCTGTTTCTTTGATAAAATTCCCCATTTAGTAAATTGTATCAAATTTCGGGCATACCTGGAAAATACCCGCGCTTGGGTTACTAAATTCCGTACGTTAAATTCTATTTTCCGCTATTAATAATATAAAGGAAGTTCAACTTGTCCTGTCCTAATTTTATTTCATCTATTAAGAGTCACCTTCAAATTCTCGGCACGCTTTAATAAATTAAGTATGTTAAATTATTATATTAAAAAAAGAAATTAATTTCTTCAATATTTATATTTTCCCCTTGATCACCTTCGGATATAATGTACACTTCTGCTCGGTTCGTACATATTTTTATCGTTTTACCCCCAACCAAATTCTCCATACAAACAACTGGGCAAGCACACATAAAGAAGTGTTCATCTTAAAATTGCACTCCGGACGAAGCCGGGAGCCAGTCACTAGTCTATCAAAAAACAAATAAGCATCCAAAATGTCCAAAAATTAACGTAAGTATTAAATATAAACATATCTATTGTGTATCATAACAGAGTGTATCTATATAAAATCAAATATATTTCAGGTATTTTGTTGACATGCGTTGAACTTTTTTTATATTGTTACAAATTTCATATGTAGAGCATATATTAATGTTATTCCTTCTGTGAACAGTGATGTAACTTTAACTAAAGTAACGACACGAGAGCGTATTTATTGAGTGTAATGGCCGAAACTTTAGCAGTTAGCGGCAACAAAAATGAGACGTTATGGAAAATCTTTTCGTAATATTTTTAACACAAACTTTTTAATAACGTTAATGTATTTGACTTTCGTTGAGTAATTTATATCCCTCTCAATTTGGTAACTACTTTAACAAATTTGATGTAAAACAGCATTATAGGGATATTTTGTTTAATATTATGTACCTATATAATATTATTAATTATTTAATATCTATTGGTATACTATGTATTATACTATACGTTACGTATACTATTGCATAGGAAGTGTAAGAATGGATGTAAGAACATAAATAAAATAAATAAATTTATTTTCTTTAAAATAAAATCATTATCATCACCATCGTCATCAGCCTGTATCTCTCCACTGCAGGATGTAGGCCTCTTCTAAGGCTCGCCACCACGCCACCACTCTTCTGTTTTTCGTATCCAGCCGCTTCCTGCAAAGCTTTTCAGGTCGTGTGTCTACGGTCGCAAGGCATCCTACGCTCCGAGGTTCTGACAGGGAGCATAGGCCTCTCCGCGCTGGTTAGCCGTGGCGGGGCACCGAAGGCACCGAAGTCGTGTCACATAACGTCCCCGCAACCCCACCTATCAACAGCCGCGCTAGAAAGTTGTTTAGCCGGTACGAATCCGCCATAAACCCGCAGTGTCCCCTACACTGCCTGGTGTCCAAGAGGATTTCCTAACGTTAAAAGAAAGGGTATCCCACGCTGCGCTTTCCAATTCGAGGACTCCATTCGAGAACTTTTCTATCCAAGAGAACTTTTCTTCAACTAGCTAATTCTCCTGACTATGTCAACAAACTTGGTTCTTCGGCGAATTTCAGAATTTCTGATCCTAACATAAATAAAATAATCCACTTTTTTATTAATACTTATAATGGTTTAATGCTTTACTTTAATGCCATAATAGAACAGAGCCGCTATCATATTCTTAATGGAGCTTTATTTTTTTTATAGCTTCCAGCTTCTAATTTATGAATTCCTTTACATTTTAAAGTTTAGAAGAATGAAATCATATCATATTAAACTACATTTTAAAAATATCTCAACCAACACAAATATGTAAGTAGTACCACAAAAACACTGCGTTTCGCAATCATCCTGGCTGCAGTAACCACCTCGTTACAGACGAACACTGTAAATTACAGCATATGTGCTGTTGTGTTCGTGCCAGAGCCCATTACATCCCTTATTTATCCCATTATCCTTAATCCTCCTATGGTCGGCAGCACATAAGGCTTTGCTTGTGTTATAGGTGACGGTTGTCACCTACCATCAAGTGGACGGTCAGCCTGTCTGTCGACATTAACATAAAAAAAATGTAATGGCCACATTAATTGTCATTCTACTTCCGGTAAAACAAAAGTACAAACGGCTAAGCGGATTAATACAGTTGAAACATTGGCCCCGTTTTATAATCTCGCAATTGTATTCGATATTCAAGTATTATCCCTCGACGGCCATTAGTGAAACAAATTACAGGTGCTTTACAATATTAAAGCTCGTATATTATGCAGACTAGATTAACCTTAACCCTTACAGACTGACCTTTATTTATCACTAATAAGTCGTGTTTATTATTATGAATTTATTATTATTTTAATTTTTGGCCCTTGCTCCGCTACCTGAGTAATTCTGGTTTTAATATTTTTACGATATTTATTGTTTTTTAGATGCCTTCCAATATTAAATTTAGTATCGCAACTCTTACTAAATTTATTTAATTCTTACTAATTTTTATTTATTTATAATTTCTTACTAATTTTTATTTATTTATTTATTGTTTTTTATATACTTATTGTAGAAAAATTAGAATTAAGAATGAAAATAAATGAATGTTGATAATAATAATTTGTACAAAACACATGTCCACATGTTCTTACCTTGTGGCAACTTTTTGCGAAAGTCATTATATACTTCTCCATATATATTTCATAAGTCTAAGCCTTTTCCTGCCTTAAGTGTCCGAACTTCATAAGTGTGGTGCTACCACAGTAGGTACAACAATATAATAATAAAAATAAGTAGGAGTATATCAGATTATTTAACCAGCTATTAACAATGTATTTTCTTTCCAAACTGCGAAGTGAGAGCTAAAAAAAATTGTGTTTGCAGTTACATTTTCTTTTTAAAATTGTGTTCTTCATGGAACCGGATGAAATAGTTCCAGTTTCTCCATGAAAAGCCATTTCGAAGTGCACTAATAAAAATGCTTTTACAAAATTACTTCTTGTTGCAAAGGAACAGGAGATATGAAGCACAGTCAGTCACAAGAGTAAAGAAATATGTGGACAATCGTTTTCCTTACAATTCTGCAAATTTTTTTTTTCATATGTTTATTAAAATATTTATATGAAAACAATGGTTTTTATAATCGATTATTATATTAATAACATCAGCGATTATCGCTGAAAAGGTATCTCCTATAACAAGCTCCTTTCTGTTAATGCCACCTGCTGCCTAGGTACTCTACTAAAGAAGGGTTTCCTCTGGTAAACGACTGACAAAAATATAAGACCAAAAAGATTTAATAAATTATTCCTCATAAATTTACTTATGTCAGGCGTTGTTTTTTTTTTTCAATGCTTAAGAAAAGCAGAAAAAATATGCAAAGTAGCAGGCAAAAGCTAATTGATGTCTTACCCTTTAGTGGATAATCTCAGTGATCTTGTGGCAAATTACCTTCAAATAATATTCCTACATTTCACTCGCTATATCAAAATCAAGTTAAAGATATATAACATTTAACCTACGAGCAATAAGATTCCTTTTACATTTGTTACGTATCTTTATCGGTGTGAACTACTCCTAATTTTCCAGGGTCGCTTCACAAATTACAGCCGGTCGCTACGGACCTCCGACAATTCCGACATAAATTCAACCTTTTCAACTTAATAAAAATGATTTAGACACGCATTAAAAGATTTTTTGTGCGCAAGAAAATGAAATTTATAATGGTCGTTATTTTGACGATTGTCCTGTAATTTTGAGTGGAGTCACTTAAATTTATGTCGTGAAGAGGCGTGGTTTATGGCGATATTCTGCTAAGTATCTTGAATGCTCTATGGTTTAAAAGTGCATATATAGTCATTTTAACAAGTCGTGTGTACCTACCTATTTTGGATAAACAGAAACTAAATACTTATTATAAATGCAAAAGTTTGTGAGGGTGGACTCAACGGTTTGAATGTTTGGCAAACAGAGAATTTTTTTAATCTGAATTAACATACTTTTTATCCTGAAAAAATGTTAGGTTCCCGAGGGATTGACTAAAAGCAACTTAAAAAAATTGGGCGCTACTTTAGATTTTATTATATACAAAATATATATAAAATTCCGTGGAAAAATTATCCAACTGATAGTGAATACCGTATCAAAAACGGCCATACAGATAGACGCGGAAAGAGACTTCAATTTACAATTATTTATTATTTACTGGCTGCTGCCCGCGACTTCGCCCGCGTAACTTTGTAAATTATATACTAAAACCTTCCTCGAGAACCACTATCCATTGGTGAAAACAGCATGAAAATCGGTGCAGTAGTTTTTAAGTTTATCGCGAACAGACAGACAGACACGGTGGTGAACTTTGTTTTATAATATGAGGATTATAATTTTACATTGCTTCATTTACAATCAAGTATACTTTACAGTATACGTAATTCGACTTGCCCCTATACTTATAACAACAATATCATTTAAAACAATATTAGATACGAGTACATTATTAAATAAAAAAAATACATACGTGAAACAAGTAATTAAAGTCAATCGCCAGCAGTCTTTTATAAGAAGGGATTTTTTCAGTTTTATCATCGCGCTGATATCTCCATATCGTAAAATATCGAAGTGATCAACACTTCCTAAAGTGTCGTTGAAACTTGCCAGAGCCCGCTTTACAGGCGATGTTCCGTACACTTAGTACTAAAGCCGGCGCTATTAAACGACTAATAGCGTAGTGCAAATTTGTATGACTTCCAATACTGAAGTATTATTTATCTTTGCTTCACTATTTTCTTCGACTATCTTACTATATTGTCTTACTTATTATCTTTCTATATTATATATTATTTGACGGCCGCTGGGGCCGGAAGGTTCTCGAGTAGAGTGGCCGGCAAGCGCAGCGCATAGGACGTCTACTGAGATGATGATGATGTTATGAAACTATACTAATATTATAAAAAGGAAAGATTTGATTGTTTGTTTGTTGTTTGTATTGAATAGGCTCCGAAACCACTGGACCGATTTGAAAAATTTATTTACCATTAGAAGCCGACATTATCCCTGATGAACATAGGCTACTTTTTACCGAGGGAAAATGCTTCATTCCTACGGGAAAACGGGTAATAGGACAACGGGTAGAAAGAATTATCCTTCCGTACTTATCTTTTTCACATAACTTCTAAACGGCTGAACCGATTGGGTTGAAATTTTATATGGGTATTTCGATGGTTTCCTGGATGATTTAAAAATATAATTGGACCCGATAGGTGGCGCTGCTGTCGGTATGTCAACTACTAAACGGCTTGACCGATTTGGTTGAAATTTTGTATGTGTATTTCAATGGTTTCACAGACACGAATGTATTATATTTTATAAAGTTACGCGGACGAAGTTGCGTGTAACAGCTACTAACATATAATCAGATAAATATGTTTTTTAACATTTTTTCTGAATCAAAAAGTTTTATGAAGTAATTTTTTAAATTAATACCTATCTGAGAGATGAAAATCCACATTGAGCGGTAACAATAGCAGCGGGCCATGACCGTAAAACGTACTGGGAACATTTAGTGAATTGCAATCGGTACCAGCACCGGCTCGCCCAACCGCTCGCTGTATGTCGAACAAAAAGGATACATTTCTCTATTTACTTATCTGTACCATATCTTAATAAAGCGCAAAAATTCTTTACAAAATTATACAATGTTTTCCCATATTAAGAATCTCATATATTGTCTGTGGTTCAAGATGAATTTTGTATTCATAAATTCACGTTTTAAAGAGGAGTTTTATATTAATATAAATAAAATCATGATGGAATAAAGGATTTAGGATAAGCTAAGAATAGGGAAACATACACTGTAAAAATGTGTGTGTAATTTATTAAGATATAAGTTAATATCCAAATTATGTAGCTAACTTTTACTAAAATATTCCTTGGAACAGTCCTTTGCTTAAAACTAAATATATATTACGCGATTGAGTCATGAGTTAATGCGCATTTTTTAGTTAATTTCAGCGTTTTATGGTGTTACCTCTACAATCTAACAAAAAATAACGTAGTGCCACCTTCCACAATTTTAACTAAGAACACAGCTGAAAATTTTACCTAAAATATTGTGAAATGAAAATTTTGCCGTGAGTTTGCAAAACTACGACACAGACGTTAAATTGGAACACGCGACGTTTAATTGAAAAATATTGGTACGAACAAAACATTTTATGCAGCTATAAAATGTAGGTACTTTATATAAAGTTTTATACCATATGGTAGTTTCATTTCGTCCTACAAATTTTCTTAACTGTTTAAAATATTCTACGTACTCTAAACGGAACAATATGTATCGTATAAGATCCTATAAGACTAAAGTCAATGTACAAATTGTCTCGTTCCTCTATTTTCATTTACTTATGACGCGCCACGACATCGCCTGAGTGCAATAATTTTCTATCTAAGGTAAAGCATCTTTCAAATGGCGAAAGAGTGCAGTGGTTCGAGAGATACACACACACCTTCTTTTTATAATAGACAAGCTTTTTCTCTTATATACAGATCTTTATATTTAAGTATATATATGCTGTTATGTATAGCTTTATATTTTTGTCATGGGTCGAATTTTTATTTTATTTTTATATAATTTCTAGGGAAACCTTACCCTTTTCTCTATCCTATAACCATGAAATATACAAAATTTCAAGGTTATCGATAAAATACATTCAGAGATTAGCGGTTTTCAAAAAACGATCATAAAAAATATATATTAATATTAGTTAGGTAAGAAAAAATTACAAAAATTAATTAGTTCTCCGAAACAAGGCGAAAAACCTTTTCCGAAATTATTATTTTTTACCTACTTTAGTTTATTCGTTTTAAATTTTTATTTAAAATAAACGCCGACCGTGTTAAATTATTATTTTTTCCTTTAAAAACATACGAAGGTACGAAATAACTATATTCTAGGCTATATTTTATTATTTATTCCATAAAAATAAAACAGTTGTCATCTGAGCGCTTTCAATACCGCAAAACGTTTCACTTCAATATGACCCTTACTAAAATGACAGACCGGCTGTCACTGGCCGTTACAACCGTGTCCATTACAGCGAAATAAATTGAGCAAACGTGCGTAAAAACCGCATGACGCATCTAGAACACATTCAATTGGAAACAATTTCTTGCAGTTGCATATAATATATCTCTCGTAAAGCAGACCGACTGAGACTGAATAGAACAGAACGGAAACATCCACAACAAAAGGAATGAATTGCAAACAACAAACTGAATCTCATTAAAGGAAGCAAACAAGAAAACTCGGCGACGACATCGACAGCAACCGCTATTACCAGTTTCTTTTAAAATAAAATCTCTCAATTTTCTCGACCACTGAGTCGAATAAATTTAATTTTTGGAGTTTATTCCTTAAGAATCAATTTTCATATATAAGCCCGGGGTATGAAAACTTATGGGAGTAAAATCAAAATTTCACACGGTATACGTTACGCATAGTTTTAATTTTAGAATATCTCTGAAGTTTCAGAGATATTGCGTCATATACACAATATCTGAAACTAGAATATGTTAGGTTATAATACATCCTTGCAAAAACTAGATGGCGCCGGTAATCATTCGAACAGAGATGGCGCTGATATTAATTCGTTATGATAAATGTTTTTATAATTTTTATCATGTATTTAATAATCGTTCGCAAGGAGTAAACCCCACAGTCGCAGTCGTACGTCGGAGCTAACACCTGACACACACACTTTTTTTATTACATTATAGAAACGTATAAATAGTATTCAAAAATAATTATAATTATAATCATAACTTTAATTGTCGTGATTATTAATTAATAAAACAATTAGGCCTCTTTCACCAACTACAAGTAAAATGTTGATTAGTTACTTTTAAAAATCATTTTCTGTTTTATTGAATTATGCACTCGGTTTACTGCATCATTCGATAGGCGATTTTTTTTATTATTTTTTAACGTACAAATAAAGGTATATCAGCTTCATTATCCCCGGTTACCGGTGACTACATGACAGTTAGCCTACTTGACAGTTGGTGAAAGAGGCGCTTAATAATAAAGCGTGTATGTAAAACACCATTAAAGGTAGAAATCTGGTAATTTTTTTATCAAATTGATTGAAAAGTAACGGCAGGGCACACTGCGTTTCTCAGTTATTTGGGCAGCAGTAACCACTTTCTTCTAAAAGTCCACAGTGAAATAACAACAAATGTACTGTTTTGTTTTGGTGATTGGGTAAGGGATGCTAGAGCTCATTTCCCTATTCCTTCAGCGCAGTGGCAGCGGCAGCAGTCGGAAGCGCACTTGCAGCACCTGTGAGGTTGCTTGTGTTACAGGCAACGGTAGCCAGCTACGAAGTGGACCGTCAGCCTGTCTGCCAACCTTAACATATGAAAAAACTATACAAGTTACACTTATCAAGTGAAAACTTAAGAGGTTAATCACTGTTGTTCAATTCTTTCTTTTAATTATTCAATTTGATCAAGTATTAAATATAATAGACAGCATATTATTTTGACAGATTCGGCGTGGATTATCTTGATAATACGCGAATAGTATGGTTACCTTTAAAATTTCGTGTCTATGTCAAAATTAGTCTTCTAGGATGCTGATACTCGTACAATGAAGAACTAAAATGTAAACACCCCAAATAATTCTAGACACGATTTGGCAACTAATCTAGCCATTTGGAAAACTGGCAATTACTGGAATTAATTTGAGGGGTGTGTTTTAAAATAAGCCCAAACAGTATTCAATAGGAGAATAAATAATGAAAAATAACCCAACTAGTTACGATATTGTTAGACACACCTTTTTCATGTTGCCTTGTTTATTAATTAAACTTGATTTCACCCCCTTCTTGGCCAACTTATTTAAATCGTTAGCTTCTTGGCTTTGTCGTGCCGACTATATTTTATGGGAGGTGTTGTGGTTGTTAAGTAATATTTTTTTTTTAATTTTAATGATGCGTTTAAAATGAGATCGTTGTATGTTAATTTTTATATGTTTTTTAGTCTTTTAGTCTTTTCATATACTTAAAACATTTTTTTTTACAAAACTCGACAGGCACGCCAACGGTCCACATAATTGTAAATGTTAATAGTAAGAAACCCTATGAATGCTGTAGGACGACTTCCATAGAATAGAAGAAAGCCTTCCTTATGGAAGGGATAGGAAAAGGTTCAGTTCGTGATTTAATAAAGGTATCTTATACTGGGAACCCCTTTACAGAAGACCACCGTGAAATATCATCGTGCTATTGTGTTTTGGAGAGTGAGCAAGAGATGGCAGAGCCCATTGCCCTATCCCTTATCCTTAATCCTACTATGGTCCAAAGAAAAAAGTCGTCAGACAGATGCGCTGCAAGTGCTCTAACGACCTTAGTAGGATTAAGAATATGGGCTTAGGAGGGTTCTGGCATCCTTCACTTTCACTGAGATTTTCTGTAGGGGGTGGTAACTACCACCAGTCAGACGTACGGCCCAATTCACGACTGCAAAACGCAGTGTACTCTGCCACTACTAAAACATATGAAAAATATACACAAATTGAAATCCATAGCCTCCGATTAAATTGAAAAAAAGTTAATGTTTACCAACTAGACTATCGACTATATCGCTTTTGAGCAATTTGAACGAATTTTCATTTAAATTAATTTAAAGTTCAATTTAAAACCCAATGCGACGGATCCCTCATCAGCTGTCCCGTGGAAGGCTACTTTACATCGGTGTTGCGTATTTAATTACATAAAACGTTTTACAGCTTCATGTTTCAGTAAATTTAAAGGATAACTTTGTAAATTTTCAGGAAGACTATTTAGGTAATTTACGAAACTACATCCAGTTTTGAAATTATTTAAACTAACAGCCACGTCCGACGTAGCTATGTTCGTTAATAACAATATCCATTTACGAGGTAAAGTTGCATTGATTTTTCTTATAAAGGAATCCAGTAGGCAGTAATTTGCAGGTAAAGCAATAATCACCTGTCATTTAAAGTAACCACCCCCTTACAGAAGACCACTGTGAATTAACAGCATATGTGCTTTTATGTTTCGGTGAGTGAATAAATTATGTCAAATCCCATTGCCCTATCCCTACCTAACCTCTTATCCTTAATCCTACTATGGTCGGCAGTGCATTTGCAGCACCTGGAGGCTGGAGCGTAAAACATTAAAAACTAGCTGGCGCCCGCGACTTCGTCCGCGTTGAAAAAGAAAAAAGTAGCCTATCCTGTGTCCCGTACGTCTAAATGTTTATCTATCAAGTTTCATGAAAATCAGTTGATTCGTTTAAGAGTTATGGAGGAACATACATACGTACATACATACGTACATACATACGTACATACATACGTACATACATACTTACATACATACAAAAAATAAAAAAATCTAAAAATGGTTAATTTAGTTTTAGTATCATGTATAGAGCCTATAAACACGATATCTCTGAAAATAAAGTAACTTACTCCATGCCCAACCCTTACAGATTTATTATTAGTATTGATGATAGTATTGATGATATATACATGCAGCGTAAATGCCCTGCTGGCTTTAAAATTATTAACATTTTAATACGATTTTAATCCTTACATACAAACTAATGAAACTGGTATAACATTTCTAATTCCTTCGATAAAATATCTAACAATCATCTCAGTAGCCGACTCAAATGGCATAGTACATATTATCCGAAATAATGAGGAGCGCATTGTATACTGATTCTCAATAAGTCGCTCTTATGAAAATACAAGATTAAATTCTCTCGTGTATGGTAACATAATTAATATAATTGAAGACGTGAGTGGATGAAGGTGATATGTCGCATTTTTGGATTTTTTAGTTTTTTGCGTTAATGAAGGTAATATGTCCATATAAATGATTACAGACCTTAAGGTCGTCGTTTTAAGACATTTTTGGGAAATAAAAAGTTGAAAAACGTGTTATGTTACAGTTAATTTTAAAAAGCAAAAAGTACAGAAAAGTTTACTTTTGTTACTGGAAGAGGGAGAGAGCTATGTTCACTTTTTTTAAATTAAATAATAGAAGTGTTTACTTGCTACCATACCATTAATATTTTAGATTGTTTACACAACTTTGCATCATAATTTAGTACAAAAATCAGTTCCGTGGTGACTTATCTCAAAAATTAAAAGTAAAACTTTAACCTAGATTTATTCAAAATTGGAATTATGCGACATATCACCTTCATCCACTCATGTCTTCAATTATATATTAACTAGTGTTTTTGTCCGCGACTTCGTCCGCGTCCGATCGCTACCAAACTTCACAGGAACACCCGCTGCACTAATCTGAAGATTGTCTGAAAGTTTCACCAAAATCCGTTCGGCGGTTTTGGAGTCTATAGGAGACATACAGAGACATATAATACCCATCCTGTAATGTTAATTTTTAGTGATACTAATTTCACTTTTAACTAATATAAATGACCAAATTTTACCTAATTCTATATAATAATAAATCAAAATTCGTAGATATAATTACGTAATCAAATCACGAAAAGTAATTCGGTTATGAACTCGAGAGCAATATTTCTTTTTTATTACCTAATACAAGCAAGCCATTAGGCAAAATGAATCCAAATTCTGTTTTTTTATTCGTCTCAGCATCTTTGTCTGCGATTCAATCTGCAGTAACTTTTCATATTGCGAGGTTTCGCGGCATAATGTGGACCATTACTTGCAAAAAAAAAAATTATGTGTATAAAAAGTTACCGTTTTGAAAATGTTTGTTTGCCCCGAGATAGAAAAAAAAAATTTCGACAAATAACCCGAACTATCGTTAAAAAGAAAACATAATTTGATAACAATATCTAAAAGAAGTAGACATAAACTGGGTTTTTATAATGTTAAAAATGATTGGTTAAAAAAATATTTAGAATTTTATTATATACATTATTAGAAAGTTCAAATTAATATGTTCGTGGTAAATGGTCTTTTGGACTAGTAACTAACGGAGTCTTTGGCAATGACCAGAGTTTCTCTGTGCACACTCTCTATAAAGAAGTGCCGTCTATAGAAAATTATAATATACTAGCTGGTGCCCGCGACTTCGTCCGCGTTGAAAAATAAAAAAAATAAGCAATATAACGTTTGACTACTTGTTGGTATAACACTTTGGCCAGGCGTTAGTTTTATTTTTATTTTAGATGATCCCTCGAGAATAGTCCTTTTTTCTGGATGAAAGGTTCCCTATATGTCCTTTTTGATGTCCCGGACAACTTGTATACAAAATGTCATTGTGATCGGTTCAGTAGTTTTTGCGTGAAAGCGTACCAAACAAACTCACATTCACATTTATAATATTAGTAAGGATAATGATAAGGATTTTCTATGGCATAGTCTATGTTAAGCTTTACTTAAATTTAAACAAAACCTAAAAGGTTTAAACAGGGAAGCAGAATTCCATAAATCTCTCATTTAAAAATGTTGACCCGATTTTATTTACTTTATAAATATAAAAAAAAGCTCATACAAAAATGACACAGTGAAATTTCATTACTGTAGAAGCTTCAGTGTACACCAGCTTTTCGCAATGATCCGACAGTCCGCCTTGGTACGGTGTACTTGTTGACTTTGACAACGATCATTCAGGGCCGGCGCCCACTGCCGGCGTGGCACGGCATGGCACGGCAAGTCATGCTGCGGTATCCCGCGGCGTTCCGTGGCATGCCGTGGCATCCCGTGGCCGTGTGAGAAACAAAAAAATGCGCGCGCGCCAGTGCGTTTTCTCCCTCCCTTGGCCCGCGCACAGACGACTGCTGCACAAGTTTCAACCTTATTTCATAAACCTTAGCAATCATAATTCCTCGATACAAAGTGGTCATACGTCTCGCGGGATGAAATGGCGCGACGCGGCACGTCGCGTCATTTCGCGGCATCGTGCTATCGAAATAAAGTAACATAAATTCTAAACTAATTGAATTAAGATTCAAAATAACTTGATTAGTAAAAAAATCCTTTGCTATGACACGCCGTGTCGTGCCGGCAGTGGGCGCCGACCCTTACTCAACGAGTTTTCACTTTTGTAAATTGCCACGCTTTGTAGTAAACGCTTAAATTAAATATTTTCCTTTTTAATGACTGTAAAATATTTTTTCCAACTTTAATACTAAAATAATACTAGCGGCCCACTCCCGGCCATGGGTGCAATATTTTTCCGAAAATTACATAATTATCGTTTCCACTTATAAGACCGAAATAATATAATATACATATCTGAATAATTTTACATCCTGAATACATTTTACGTCCTAAATTTGTGTTTGTGGTCATATCAGCTAATTGCTAAAGTATGCAAATATAAAATATATGTAAATGTATTTATACATATTTCTTCTACATATAATTCTAATGTGACTAAATTCAAAACTAAACGGCTGGACCAAATTTGATGTAATTTTTGTTTGTGCTTGAGTGGGCCCGTGAATAAAGTGAAGAACAGCATCTGCTGGGACTGTTAGTTAATAAATAAAATCAATGTTAGCAATTAAAAAAATAAATTTTATTAATACTAATACGAGTATTATAAAGAGAGAAGATTTTTATGTTTGTAATGAATAAACTCAAAAACTACTGGACCGATTTTAAAAGTTCTTTCACTTATTGAAAGTTGTTATCAGCGAGTAACATAGGCTATCAATACTAATAATAAATCTGTAAGGATTGGTCATGGAGTAAGTTACTTTGTTTTCAGAGATATCGTGTTTATAGGCTCTATACATAATACTGAAACATATAAAAAAATTCTGTATGTATGTATGTATGTATAAATCGAGTGCAACAGCTAGTTATATATTTGAAAGTAGTTGTAGTAATATCGCGACTGATGGAATAAATGCCAAGATTTCATCTTTTCACTCATTCTGTGTAATTGAAAATCCCCGAACAGTAGAAGAAAACGTGTTGCGTTTCTCTGTTGACTGGGAATTTCACAGAAGAACCATTAAAGCTAATATAGTCTGCTACAAAGCTTTGAAGGCATCAATAAGAGAGTGTCACGTACAAGTTATGAAGTACTAGGTGCTTTAATAAAATGCTCTTTTAATATAATATTACGTACGCGAGCATGTCTAGTCGAGGCGTCAAAAGCAATCAAGAAGTGTAAGGAGCCTCGCTAATTGCTTTACGTAGCTCTGATTAAGAGCAACAACACACTATGTGCCTTTTTTATTTTTTTTATGATGGAAACATTTAATCTATACTAATATTATAAAGAGAAAAGATTTTTATGATTGTAATGACTAATAAACTCAAAAACTACTGGACCGATTTTTAAAATTCTGTCACTCATTGAAAGCTGTTATCAGTGAGTAACATAGACTATACATATATTTTATAAAGTTATAAGTGCAACAGCTAGTCATTTATAAATATTCATTTAAAATTAAAAATTACAAATCTTATGGTAATATTATAAAAACCAGCTTTTGACTGTGGTTCCTGATCACACATAAATTGCTAAGGGAAGTTTATGACTTATTATTATTACTTATAGAGTTCAAATAATGTGCAATATGAATATCATAATCGTATTCATATAGTCTTATCATTACGAATATTATCATTCTTGGCGATACGAATTATAATAGTCGTTGATAGTAGTTACCAGTAACTATTTACTCTATGGTATTGATGATTGATAGCCTATGTTACTCCCTGATAACGTAGCTTTCTATAGGTGACAGAATTTTTCAAATCGGTCCAGTAGTTTAGGGGCCTATTCAATTCAAACAAACAAAAAATCAAATCTTTCCTCTTTATAATATTAGTATAGAAAAAGTAAAATGAAACAGCAATGTGACTAAAGTTAAACTAATGTATTAACATCTTAACAAGCGCCCAAGGCCCCCTTGGTTATTACATTAGCAGCTAATTTACCTCTCCTATCGCTTTCATCTAGCTATAACCAAATTACCTACCCTTGTATCACACACCTATAACATCTAACTGGGTATGGTAAAAGTGAATCTTATAGACCCTCTTCATTCATCTTTATGGTCCAATTATTTTGAAAGCATCATAAATTCAAGAATTTTATTACACAAAACGCTTATCTTCATAAGCTATTCTAGAATCATTTACAGATCTATTTGTAACATCTGCAATGGAATTATAATTTTTTACAACTTAATTCTTACCGGCTTTTAACTACTGTCAAGCTAAATGATCTTTTAATGCTAAATAATATAAATGCGAAAGTGCGAGTTGTATGAATTGAATCGAAGCCTTCTGCATACAATAAAAACGTTACCTCTTTTTAATATAAACAGGCTGCTGCCCGCGACTTCGCCCGCGTAACTTTATAAATTATATACTAAAATCTTCCTCAAGAACCACTCTATCCATTGGTGAAAACAGCAGGAAAATCGGTGCAGTAGTTTTTGAGTTTATCGCGAACAGACGGACAGATAGACTTTGTTGTATAATATATGTAAGGATAAGGATATGATGAACAAACTCAAAAACTGGTTAATTGATTTTAACAATTCTGTCACCTACAAAAAGTATAATCAGCGAGTGACAGGCTAAATTTTATTAAAAGAAAATTATAAACATACCAAAGGGATTATAAATTTCCTATAAAAAATTATTTGACGCGCCCTGCGAAAACTATTGATGATAAATATAATACCTACCAAAGATTATTTTAATAATTCAAATAAAATGTAGTAAGTACATATATAAAACATATATAAAATCCTTAGTAGTAATATTATAAATGTATTTGTATAATATACTTACGTGTATATGTTTATCTTTTAGAATTTGTTCTGGTAAATTCGAGACGATATCAAAGCAATACGATACGAATTTCACTAACCAGCTCAAAGGTAATTCAATGAACTTTTCTACTTTCCTCGACGGATTTCAACTGTAATGCTTTACTGTGCAAGCAGACATCGACAGAGCCAACTCTCCGTCTAAAGGAAAACTATTCTAGTGACTTCAACACGAGAACTAACTAACTGTAGGTAAGTCGGACATTTTTACATTTTCTTAATGCCTTGTCGGTAACAAATGTATCTATAGAATTTTCTTTTGAGTAATATTCAATAAGATTTTAAATAAGCCTATATTTTTGTGATACTCGTATTGAATATTTTTCTATGAAAAGTTAAACTAGACGACAACAATGTGTGTTTGATCATTTATGTAGTAAAGTTTACAGGGACAACACTTTTAAATTCACTTTATAACATTTTGTTTAGGCTGTAGATATTGCAATGTTTTTATGTGTCGCTAGTAAGTTGATTTTTTTTATAAATGAACAAGTGAAAGACAAGCTGGTAACCTATTTAGAACCTATCCTATCATCATCAGCTTGCTAAATGAGGGAGAATGGATAGGTACAAGAATCTCTTATTTTCTACAATGCACACGTTGTTATTTTACTGTTGTTTTTCTAAGGAAGTGGTTACAGTCTCCAAAGAGGCTGCGCAGTAGGACTGCGGACGGCAGTGTGCCATTGACAATGCCGAATTTTTACGAGATTACTTCTAAAGGCGTCTCCATAGCTTACATAACTTTCAAAATCAAAATCAAAATATTTATTTATCAATTTCTACTAGAAACTCTTATGTTTCGGTTTGCGGAAAAAAGCCAAGATGATGATCCTGAGAAGAAACCCCCTTGTTGTATAACAAATTCACATAATTTATCATCATTGTATAACTTTGCAACATGAAACAAAACTCTACGCGTTAATATAACAATGTTATCTATCAATGTTATATAAAAATGAATATACACGCGATGACGTGGGTCGCACACATTGTGCTATGTAATCTTGTTTTATAACACATATTGTCCACACATAACATAACAAAACAACATATAACATGATAGTCTGAACTCACCTTTACAAACGGTTACGGTTACGTCGTTACGGTTATCGGATATTAAATAACCAGTTTTAGAGCCTTACAAATGCCACAAAATAAAGGCATGTGTATGTGAAAAACACAAAATAAACAAGCATCAGAAGCGCGGCACATCGAAACGTCAGTTTGTTCTCGTTCAAATGGCCTCTATATCCGACTGGAGGCCTATTTGAAAGCCAAACAAGACACAAAGGGAACAAGAGATAAACTGTAAATCCTCGGGCACACAAATGCTGGCAACTCAGAAACGCGTGCCGTCCGCTGATCTCTTTTACTGAGAGCCCGGTCCACTAAACAGCCTTTCATCTATCATCTGATCCCACTGAACCTGCTTTGTCATTCGGTTGTACTTTTGCAAATTGGATGCCCGTCAACTAAAAGTTTTATCATAAAGACCCGAGCTACATAAGTAGGAAGCTTTTACACTTAACCCAAATGCTTGGCTAGATTTCAGGTTAAGATTTTAATTGTTATTTTTTTTTCTCTGATGAATGAATAGTCTTTGTTAAAAATAGTTTCTAAATAGGGTTTCACTAAAAGTATACTCAAAGGGTACATAGAGAACTAAAATCACCGACATACGAGTAAGTACTTACTTTTACTTTGCATATTATGTTGAGATATAGAGAATCTCCGTGATATTTGTTTCCATTTATATGTAGACCATCTCCCGATAGAAGACCTTTTGTTTTGGTGAGTGAGTAAGGGATGCCGGAGCCCCTTTCCCTATCCCTCCTCAACTCCCTTATACATAATCCTACTGTAGTCGGCAGCGCACTTGCAGCACCTATGGCGTTGCTTGTGTTAAAGGCGACGGTAGCCACTTACCATCAAGTTGAACGTCAGACTAACTTCGATGTTAACATTTAAAAAAATAACGACCAACGACAGAGAATTCACAGAGGCGTATAAGGTTCTTAGAAAACGAGTGTCTTGTCACAGTGACGAAACCTTCAACTTAAAATTCCGCCAGAAAATAGATAAACAAGGAAGGTTTGTATTGCAAATTCTATTTATAATTTACTGTTATTGTTAGAATTTCATTATGATTACTAATTATTATTACTGTAATATAACATAATTATGATGCAATTTAATTATGATGTAACTAGCTACCCCAATTATATATTCAAAAAAACTTTCTGGTTTAACGCTTTTTCCATTAGTGAAAACTGAATTAAAAATCCGTTGCGTAGTTTAAAAGATCTAAGCGTACACACAGACAGACAGACAGCTTAAACATTTTAGTACGAGTATTAAAACTGCAATACTAGCGCGAATAAAGACTTTTAACTAATTCAAAGAACAGTTAAATTTTAAAAAGTTATGGGAGGAACATGCTTTTCATTATACCAGCCACATGAAAACAACACATTTTACGATAAACATTTATATTGGACTCTTACGAAATATCCAAACAGGCTTAATTAAATTCACCGAACAATGACAGTGACACCAATAACAATTTGACGGCTGACAGCTCTAGCTGCGTTCAAGATACTGATCGCCGCCACACCACCCCCCCACGGAGAATTGAAGATCAAAGATCGAAAGGACGGGCAAATTTTACCCTACGACCGGATCGCGTTGTATACTTTGGTGAAGGTGGAGAAGGTGTAGTATGATGTGAAGTCTGTGAGTGTGATGTATGTGTGTCTGGACATGAATGAGGAGTCTTAGATGACGAAATGTCTGAAGGTTGAGGAGCGATTGATGAATCAGGAGTGTTGGTAAAGGTAAAATTGTCAGTGTAGGCGGGTTTTACTCGGTCTACACTCACAACAACTTCTCTGTTCCCGACGATGATGGTAAATGTCTTGTCAGTTCTGCTAACCACTGGAAAGGGTCCTGAATAAGGAGATTCTAGTGGTGGCTTCACGTGATCAGCTCGCAAGAATACATGCGAAGCTGAATTGAGCTCTTTAGACATAAAGCAGTTTCTTTGACCATGACGGGAAGCAGGAACAGGGCGTAACTCTGACATTACCCTTCTAAGCTGAGCGACAAACTCAGGAGAATTAGCGGTCTGCCAGTTAGGTTGAGGAACCATCATCTCACCAGGAAGACGAAGAGGTTCTCCATAGAGTAATTCAGCTGGTGAAGCCTTTAAATCTTCCTTCACGGCTGAACGCAATCCTAGAAGCACGATAGGTAGAGCTTTAATCCACGGTTCTGCACGACACATCAGAGAGGCTTTGAGCTGCCTATGGAGGCGTGCTACCATCCCATTAGCGCATGGATGGTAGCTCGTGGTGCGAAGTTTTTGGTACCGAGAAATTCCATGAGTCTACGGAATAGGTCTGACTCGAATTGTCGCCCTTGATCTGTCGTGATGCAAATAGGAACACCAAACCTCGCGATCCATCCATGTAAAAGTGTATCCGCGGTTTCTTCAGCGGTGATACCACGCATAGGCCAAGCTTCAGCCCATCGTGTGAATCTGTCTACAGCAGTGAGAAGATAGCGATAGTCTTCGCACACCGGTAATGGACCAACAATGTCGACGTGTATATGACTGAAGCGGCCAGACGGTGTATCGAAGTTGCCTACGAAATATCCAAACAGGCTTAATTAAATTCACCGAACAATGACAGTGACACCAATAACAATTTGACGGCTGACAGCTCTAGCTGCGTTCAAGATACTGATCGCCGCCACAAAGTAATCAAACATTTATTGATCTTAATTTATTTGAGTCGTTTAAAATTAAAAGTCGTTTAAAACAAAAGAAGGAATTAAGACCTCTTTTCCGATCGTTGGCCGAGAAGATTAAGAAATTTCGTTCAACTACGAAATAACAAAGGGAGGATTTCGTTCATTACCTACCCGCAATCGTAAATTGGCTGGATTCTTTTTTTAAATATTCATTATAGTACTCTCTTGTTTTCTTTTCTGTGACCCACCCCCGGATTCACACAAATGCTTTTTTTTCTACACACATATATATACACAAACCTTTGTAATGAATACTATTTTAAAATACGTTAACATGCACAAACGCAAAGACAATTTTTTTACCACGGTAACATGAACAATAGTAGGTACAAATATATATAGATATACCTATAATATGGTTTACCCATAGATTAATTCAGCAAAATCACGATAAGTACTATACTATAAGCAAAATCACGATAAGTAAGTACTAATGCGGTTAGATTGTTGTGATTTTGGCAGTACATTGGTACTTATTTAATAAATATTAGTAATAAGGTGTATTACCACTGTCCATCAAACTACAATATGGAACCCGCGAATTTTATGGAACATTTAAAAGTGACATATGCGTAGAGCATGAACTGTCATTTAAAACAAAACAAACATAATAATAAGTACGTAATTTAAAGAAAATGTGACTTTACGTCAACCCATTAGAGTTTAAAATGAAATAGTAGAAGTTGATCGTTACTACCTTTTATCATTGACGCGTGAAGGCAAGAGTCCGCCATGATTCTGTCAAAGGCGTTCTTTTTATGTGCCGCTTTGGCATTTGTGATGCAAATTCCATTGTAGTATTTCGATGCCACTGTCATAAAGTTGTGTATTATAAAACAATTTATGTATACTCATGAAGTTATAAATGCCTGGGCACATGCGTAAGTAAATTTGATTTTCATCGCAAATTAAACATGTTTTCAGTCATTAATATTTTAATAGGCGCGCTTTTGTCTACACAAATATGACACAAATATGCGTCGATTCATATTAACAATAATGACATGTCAAGTTGGATGAACATTTTAAATGGCGTCAACAAAGTTCGTTGGCGTCAACGAATACAATTCAGCATTGTTTCATTCATTTTAACTATTTTTAATGTTGTGTGAAAATAAATGATATTATTTAAAAATAATTTATAAAAATATAAGGTAACTTAAAATTGAAACTATTATTGTGTACTGAAAAATTTTAAAAAATATATTTTCTTTAGAAAAATCAAATAATTTAAGTTCCTAGATCGTACCCCAATCGAGTATGTTGGCCATTAATTGTACGAGCATCTGTTTAAAATATTTTAAGTACCTTCTTTTAAATAATTTCAAAAATATATTTGCTTCTCTAGTTTTTTTGTTTATTAACAATGATGCCACTATTTGATTATTTGTATAGCACCCTCATTCCGAGAACTGTTTTAAGTAGGGTGATGTACATTTGCTATAATATGTAATTGGCTATTGCAGGACAGAACACAAATAAATAGATTAGCGAATATTCAAAATCCGTGAATAAATTCCTGCGGGCATCGATCAGGTAGGTACGTTTGGCAATGGCACATTGTTGCCCACGGGTTCCGGGCGTTAGCCTGGCACAATTCCAGTAAACGGTTTATAATACTTACCATTCAGGTATCTTGTTAGATATTATTTCATTTCAACTATAGGTATACATCACAAGCAACAGAACTTCACCGTGTCTATAATATAATTCGTAAAAGGCTTCGTATAAAATGAAACTTATTGACATCCGATGACAATTCAAAAATTGTTAATATAAAAAGAATAAGAATAAGAAAGAATAAGAAATTTTTATTTCAGAAAAACAACTTAACAGTTATACATTTCTGTCCCCCACACTAGGCTGTGCCTGTCCTATGGGGGAAGTTAACAATAAATATTAATTAATAATTAAATAAGATTATAAGTAAATTATATACTATATACATTAATTACAAATAAAAATTAAAACAATTATTATATGTACAAAATAAACAAACAAACAAACAAATGGTAGCACCATTTGGAAATAATTAAATATGATATAAATTAAAATTTGTGAGAATTTTTTTTATGTATGTATGAAATTTATGTATATGAATGAGTTTGTGGTGTGTGTATTTGTTTGTATGTGAATGAGCGACATCTAAAATTTGAAAATATTAAAATTAACCTCATTTAATAATTTTTATAAATTTTTCTACTTCATCAAATGACCATCTCATCAATGTCATTGAGACTTTTTCTTTTACTTTTCGAACCGTGCTATTTTTAAATTTACAAACGTTAACTAGTTTATTATAGATGAAAGGGAAAAGGAAATTACCGAACTTATTTGCAAAAGCAGTGTTAACAGATACGTTAGGCACTTTAAAAATGCTTTTATGTAACATGTCCTCATAATTATCTAACTTTACTACCTTTTTGTGAACAAAGGTCGTAACTCTTGCTAAATAAAGCCTCCGTACACTTAAGACTTGTGCCTCCTTATAGAGAATATCTGTTGAATATCGTCTTGGTTTACCCAAGGAAACTTTTAGTATTCCTCTTTGTGCTCTTTCTAGGGGAAGAAGAGTCCTAGATGTAGATCCGCCCCAGGCTAAAATACAATAATTAATGACAGATTGACAAAGTGTCAAATACACCATTTTTAATATTTTTCCATCAATTGTATCACGCAGATTTTTCATAACATGAATTAATTTTCTAACTCTTACAGTCATTTCAGCTACGTGAACCTTGAATGTGAGTTTCTCGTCTAATGTTATGCCAAGATATTTTATGAATTCTGCTCTTTTAATTACAGGGCAGTTACAGTCACTGTTTGAGTGAATTTTGTGAGAGCAAAGAGGAGAGTGTATTGTTATATTTTTTATTGAGTTATATAAGAGGGCATATTACTATTAGACAGATATAAAGATTATAGTGAAGCGCAGTACCTGTGGAACGCGTGTCAACCTTGCGCAGGGGTCATGCTAATTTTCTCTGTATCTTACCAATTTTAGTATATGTCATGCCTAATCAAGTACAGTAAAGCAGCACCTACTATACAGTAACAGTGTTACTAGTTTGAGCTAGTCAGATTAGATAAAGTTTGAATTTGTACGTTCTACCACCAGATTCTATTGCCACAGATGCTGCAAGTGCGTTGTCGATCTTACTGGGATTAAAGCACAGATTTAAGGATAAGGGATCACATATTAAATCCGTGGAACAATTGTTTCTAGTCACGAAAGACAAGAAGAGACTTGAGAAAATTAACTGCCGACCTTCAGTAATGGAAATGTCAAAACACTTTTTCTTCTAAATTCCAAATTTAAACAAGTTTAAAATAGTTCTGAACCCGGTTTTTGCCGGATTAAAGCGGATTCCGTGTATATAACGTCAGCTGGAGCGCGCTGACAAATATCTGGAAAGTTCTACGGAGCAAGCTCCGAGTATTAGAAGTTCGGTGTACGTGATCTGAGTGTGCAACACGACACGAACGAAGGACCCGACGAAGCCACCGGCGCAACTATACGACGACCGCGTGCCGATTCATCAGAAATCACTTCATTTTCATATTGAGTGATTTCTCTTCGGAAAATTATGCTGCACGGAAATGTGTTCGATGCACCAGCGAGTCACCACCACGTTAAAGTGTTTGTCCGTATTTAAAAAAAATATATAAAATGCATAAGTAGAGGAATCTATAGAGCATTATCTTTTTCTTGTGCCTCTCCATTACTGAAGGTCGGAAGTCGATTTCTTAAAGGTCTCCTTGTCAATAAAATTGTTCTACATTGTCAGATGTTACGTAGCTATCCCTAATTTGTAAGTAGTAGTAGTAAGTATAGTTAATTATACTTAAAGTTTGTTTTTTAATCTCGAGACAAAAGTGACATTACATGTGACATGCATTACATACATTACATGGTATCATTATATGCAAACTTGATATTTGCATTTGTCATTTTTGTCTCTGAGATTAAAAAACAGACTTTACAATATAATGCATTATGATACGTCAACAACAGCTAAAAAATTCAGCTAACAAAACTGACAGTACTGACTCTGACTGTCTCACTGGATTACATCACCAAAATGGCGGCTTATATAGAAAATATCGCCTATCAACAGGTAATACAGCCTAAACCATGAATAAGAGAGTGAGGGTTGGGTTGCTGCTAGAGGCATCAATTAAAAATCCATCCCTACAAGAGGGGTTGCCAACCTTTTCAAGTTCGTACTAAATATGTCTGTAAAAAGTCTCGGTTCCTTTTTACAGTTTGCAAACAGAGCATCAAAAAGGTAACCTGTCACAAGTCAGACGTATCCTTTGTGAATGCATTGTTAGGTAGCGAACGACACAACTCGCCGGTTAACTTTAGCAGGAGGCGGCGATTCTCCCCTGAAAGTTCGCTACGTGCCTTGCATCAACCTCACGTCCAACCTGACCTGTTAAGAAAGGTCGCTATGGATTATTGAAATTCCTTTGTCAAAGCGGCAATATAAATAGGTGAGGATTATGTAAATGCGATCGCAACTTCTATAGAAACCACTGCTATGCGAGTGGAGAAACGTTTGCATTATATCGAGGCTTGGCATCACGCTTGTTAAACCTCTTTGTGTTCGCGTGAACATTTCAAACGTAATATAACACATTTTTCGTGTTAAATTTTATGTTTAGCCACATCACGCTTCTATATCTATATTTATAAGTCGCGTCCTGTAAGAAATAGAGGTGCAACAGCGAAGCGTAAGCACGGTTCTCTTTGGGCGGTTTTCCATTAGCCACGGCACGGCGCGGCACGGCCCGGCCCGGCACGGCACGCCGAGGTTTCGTTTTTCCACTGAGCCGCACGCTTATTACCTAACTACCTCTGCTGAGAGACAGGCGAAAAATTTGTGCAAAATCACACTAAATCGTGAATTTTTACGCAAACCACACTAGTGTTATGAGCTACGTGATACCAAATAGTGTGATATTGCACAAATTTTTCGCCTGTCGCTCAGCAGAGGCATTTAGATAATAAGCCTGCCGGTGTTGATCGGCCGGTTTACGTCCTACGTAAACCGCGCTGCGCACTCACACACGCACACGGGTACAATTCATATACAACACACATGCAGTTACGACGACGCCGGCGGGAGTCAAATGCCAAGCCGTGCCGGGCCGTGCCGGTCCGTGCCGTGCCGTCGCTAATGGAAAAACGCCCTTTTGCTGCGCTTCGTCAGTCTTTACCTACCTCAGGTAAAGTGAAGAAGGGCCCCATTCGCCCTTGTGCGGACCGCGGCGTCATCGCGTACAGACATGCTTGGGAACTGACCGTTATCCGCTAAGCTGTTGTTGTGCCATATAGTTACTTCGTAGGTAAGGTTCAATTGTATATAACAGTGTTTAATAATTTGTGCACAGGCACCCACTATATTGCCCACGATGCCAAGAAACATTAAAACGCGTTCTCATTCTGATGTTATAAAATAAAAATATTACATTTGTGCTGTTGTGTTTCGTTTAGTGAGTAATTCCAGCGCCCAATTTCCTATTCCTTTCTAATCTCTTAATTTTTAATCTACTAAGTTATAATTGTGGCGCAGCTTGTATCTGTAGCCACTTGTCATCAAGTGGATCGTCAGTCTGCCTGCCGACCTTCACATAAAATAAAATGGTTTCTTAATAAATCACGATTGTCAAACGACTGAAACACAGACAGCTGTATCTTCAAACTTATGTAATAACCGCAACTAGCAACCTCAAAACTTCGTGCTTAAGCTGAAATACTTGTAACTCGACCACAACCAACATGCGTATGCTAAATCGCAGAACTAAAAACTCACAGGCTTGTATGAGCTAAAACAATATTTTAAGCAGGTTTTTCTTTAAATAAAAATGTTAGATTATTCATGCTTATTTAAGCATGAATAAGTGCATATCTACTGGAATAGACAATATTCTTAATATAATTATTGCGAATAAAAAATCATTTTACAACTTCTCTTGTTAAAAAAACTTTAAATAACATTTTAAGATGTGGTTTTATTAATAGGATATACTCGTATATAGTCGAAATTAGCAACGCCATAGGTGCTGCAAGTGCGCTGCCGACCATAGAAGGATTATAACTTTAAGGGATAAGGAAGGGATGGGGTAATGACGTCCCTTACTCACTCACCGAAACACAACAGCACATATGCTGTTATTATTTCACTGTGGTCTTCCGTAAGGTGGTTACTGCTGCCCAAATGACTGCGAAACGCAGTGTGCCCTGGTGCCCTTGCGAAACGCAGTGTGCCCTGGTGCCCTGCCACTACTTAATGCAGTATTACAACATGGAGTAAGAGTTAGGGCCTCTTTCACCAACTACAAGTAAAGTGTTGACTAGTTACTTTTAGAAATAATTTTATGTTTTATTAAATTATGCACTCGGTTTAGTGTTTTTTTTTATTATTTTCTTTTTTAATGTTTGGGACTTTTACAAAGGTCCATTATCCGCTATCAGCTCCATTATCCCCGGTCACCGGTGACTTTAAATGACGGGTAGCCAACTTGACAGATGGTGAAAGAGGCCCTTAGTCTCGTTTTCACATAGAAATCTGTTAACAAAAATAATCTGTATTATCCTTAGATACGATAATGCTACATTTCTTTTTAGAATGTACATTTTCAAGCGTTCATATGAAACTGTGATAATATTATCAGTTCACTGTAGAGCCTTTTATCCCTTTTTGATTATATCGAGCTTTATACAACAAACAAAGAAAGACTATGAACTTAGACAATGAAGCTTGATTCTGAGTTTGATATCGAGATAATGTAGTGAGTTTTGAAACAGAAATTCTTAGAAAATAATAGGTTGACATATTTTTTGTAGTGTGAACTATTCATAATTATGATTTTTACGCATTAGTACCTCAGTAGATATTAGTTCATGCATCTCTAACTCTGACTTTATAATTAAAAGATCAGGGCTCTGATTCTGTATGTCATTCATGTATTCGAGGTTTTGTCTCGTATATCTTAAAAGAAATCGTCAATACTGTAAATTTTTTTATTAGTAGATATTGATTTTAATTTTTATAAAGATTTTGTTATATTTATTTCTGATTCAGACAGCTTATTATAAATTTCTAATAACATTGAAAATATTCTTTGTCCTATATTGGAAGTCTAGTTCTAGGAGCCACCAGTCTGAATGTTTATATATGTGTTTATTTAAACAAGACATAATATAACAACCATTAAGGAAATGTGGCGTGCTTCACATAGTTTTAAAGCGCTGTGGAATTTTTCAATGTTTCCCGTGAAGGCAGTAGAGGAAATGGAGCTAGTGGTATGAAATAACAGTTTGTTCATTTAACAATACGACTCGGGCGTAGAAACAACATGGCTTCTTTATTATATTTACTGTTTGCCCGTGTGCACTCTAAAAATATAGAGAAGTATGCAGGAAAAAATATTGAAGTGCTATTGCGGGGAAGAGAGTTTGCTTTCAATCTGTTGAGAGCTGTGTTTGGCCTCATTTTGTATGTTCAACAAACTATCAGCGACGTCATATTGATATGTGAACTCAAATTGTAGGGTTTCGTATCAAAGCCTATCCTTATTATCGAAATATAAATATGACCCACAACCTCGTCTCAATTTGAAACGTTTTGTACACTTCGAATTGAGATGAGTTAGAATTCGACGCAATCACTAGTAAACACAATTTACCTTCTTCTCGAGAACCAGAATATTGAAGTTCTAAGTATAATAAAAGTAATGTGTCACAGAACAAGATAAAAAAAAAATTCAGATGAGAAAATAGGCAACACATTAAATATATGCTTTTTTACCTGTTCTTAATCTACATATATCATAATCATCAATACTAATAATAAAGGGTTGGTCATGGAGTATGTTACTTTGTTTTCAGAGATATCGTGTTTATAGGCTCTATACATGATACTGAAACTAAATTTACGGTTTTCTGTATGTATGTATGTATGTATGTATGTATGTATGTATGTATGTATGTATGTATGTATGTATGTATGTATGTATGTATGTATGTATGTATGTATGTATGTATGTATGTATGTATGTATGTATGTATGTATGTATGTATGTATGTATGTATGTATGTATGTATGTATGTATGTATGTATGTATGTATGTATGTATGTATGTATGTATGTATGTATGTATGTATGTATGTATGTATGTATGTATGTATGTATGTATGTATGTATGTATGTATGTATGTATGTATGTATGTATGTATGTATGTATGTATGTATGTATGTATGTATGTATGTATGTATGTATGTATGTATGTATGTATGTATGTATGTATGTATGTATGTATGTATGTATGTATGTATGTATGTATGTATGTATGTATGTATGTATGTATGTATGTATGTATGTATGTATGTATGTATGTATGTATGTATGTATGTATGTATGTATGTATGTATGTATGTATGTATGTATGTATGTATGTATGTATGTATGTATGTATGTATGTATGTATGTATGTATGTATGTATGTATGTATGTATGTATGTATGTATGTATGTATGTATGTATGTATGTATGTATGTATGTATGTATGTATGTATGTATGTATGTATGTATGTATGTATGTATGTATGTATGTATGTATGTATGTATGTATGTATGTATGTATGTATGTATGTATGTATGTATGTATGTATGTATGTATGTATGTATGTATGTATGTATGTATGTATGTATGTATGTATGTATGTATGTATGTATGTATGTATGTATGTATGTATGTATGTATGTATGTATGTATGTATGTATGTATGTATGTATGTATGTATGTATGTATGTATGTATGTATGTATGTATGTATGTATGTATGTATGTATGTATGTATGTATGTATGTATGTATGTATGTATGTATGTATGTATGTATGTATGTATGTATGTATGTATGTATGTATGTATGTATGTATGTATGTATGTATGTATGTATGTATGTATGTATGTATGTATGTATGTATGTATGTATGTATGTATGTATGTATGTATGTATGTATGTATGTATGTATGTATGTATGTATGTATGTATGTATGTATGTATGTATGTATGTATGTATGTATGTATGTATGTATGTATGTATGTATGTATGTATGTATGTATGTATGTATGTATGTATGTATGTATGTATGTATGTATGTATGTATGTATGTATGTATGTATGTATGTATGTATGTATGTATGTATGTATGTATGTATGTATGTATGTATGTATGTATGTATGTATGTATGTATGTATGTATGTATGTATGTATGTATGTATGTATGTATGTATGTATGTATGTATGTATGTATGTATGTATGTATGTATGTATGTATGTATGTATGTATGTATGTATGTATGTATGTATGTATGTATGTATGTATGTATGTATGTATGTATGTATGTATGTATGTATGTATGTATGTATGTATGTATGTATGTATGTATGTATGTATGTATGTATGTATGTATGTATGTATGTATGTATGTATGTATGTATGTATGTATGTATGTATGTATGTATGTATGTATGTATGTATGTATGTATGTATGTATGTATGTATGTATGTATGTATGTATGTATGTATGTATGTATGTATGTATGTATGTATGTATGTATGTATGTATGTATGTATGTATGTATGTATGTATGTATGTATGTATGTATGTATGTATGTATGTATGTATGTATGTATGTATGTATGTATGTATGTATGTATGTATGTATGTATGTATGTATGTATGTATGTATGTATGTATGTATGTATGTATGTATGTATGTATGTATGTATGTATGTATGTATGTATGTATGTATGTATGTATGTATGTATGTATGTATGTATGTATGTATGTATGTATGTATGTATGTATGTATGTATGTATGTATGTATGTATGTATGTATGTATGTATGTATGTATGTATGTATGTATGTATGTATGTATGTATGTATGTATGTATGTATGTATGTATGTATGTATGTATGTATGTATGTATGTATGTATGTATGTATGTATGTATGTATGTATGTATGTATGTATGTATGTATGTATGTATGTTCCTCCGTAACTCTTAAACGAATTAACTGATTTTCATGAATCTTGGTAGATAAACATTTAGACGTACTGGACACAGGATAGGTTACTTTTTTCTTTTTCAATGCGGACGAAGTCGCCGGCGCCAGCTAGTTAGAACATAAAATGTTTCATGCAAAATGAAAGTAAAACCTTTCAGTAACGATATTTGCTTTAAAATTCAAAGCCAATCCATACATACGTGCATGAACAAAAAAGCGTCTAAATTTGTATTGGAAAGGATTAAATTAGCAGTCATAAATCAATGTGAGATAAACGCACAAATTCATGGATCGCAGCCCATCAAAAGGCCCCTGATAAATGACATGTAGCTGAGTTATATACATATATACATTTTACATAAAGCGTTGCTACACCTCGCTCGGCTCTCATACAAATGGCTGCACCACTTTAATCATAAATCACATTGGCTGGGCCAACACGCGAGCAAATCGAAAAATATGCTCAATAAAGATATCGCCGCATTAGAATACCTACCGGGAATTACTCCAGCGCTTTCTGTAATTCAGACGTGAACCTTATTCAATTTTTAGCCCTTCCTCACAAAGGAAGGGTGTTTATATTGATTTATTCTCAGATGCTAACAGAATTTACAGACTTAAGGAAATGGTAAGTAATATAAAAGGAGATGAAAATTCTAAAAATATTGTCAGATGCATGTTACTTACGAATCTTATGATATTAATCAATATTTTTTTAAACTTAAAAGTTAAATATTGTAGTAGCGAAAGAAATATTTTATAGAAAAATGTTTAATTTTTAACATAAAGGAAAACTATATAAAAGAACTTTATAGACTTACTAGCTGGCGCCCGCGACTTCATCCGCGTTGAAAAGGAAAAAAAGTAGCCTATCCTGTGTCCCGTACGTCTAAATGTTTATCTACCAAATTTCATGAAAATCAGTTGATTCGTTTAAGTTATGGAGGAACATACATACTTACATACATACATACAGAAAAAAATTCTATAAATGGTCAATTTAGTTTCAGTATCATGTATAGAGCCTATAAACACGATATCTCTGAAAACAAAGTAACTTACTCCATGACCAACCCTTACAGATTTATTATTAGTATTGATATATTTTTCAGCCACTTAATTAGAAATCATATGTGTTGATTACCAATTGTAAATCTGCAAAAGAGCACTGAAATTGTAAAAATATCAAAAAAAAACTCTATATCTCGCCTTTGTACTGGAAAATATTCAATTTTATTAATTCAATAAAAAATTTACGTAATACGGCAGAGATTTTATGAATTAACACATTTTAATTCTTTCTTTATATTTCGTAGTCAGAATTCGAAATTAACTAACCAAATTCAAAAATACACATAAAGAACAAAGGTCCGCAAACAATGGAGAGGGTCGCTCGAACAAACGTCAGCGCCTCTGAAATTCTGTCGGGAGTAGCGTTCGAATGAAAAAAAATCAAAAACGTTCAAGCCTCATCTGTATACGGCGTCGTGTTGTCGTGACAGAAAAAGCCCTCCATCAATCTACCGCAAACCTATTTCCTAACATATTCCCGTCGTCGTCCTTTCATATCAGACGGGGTGGCTCAGCGTTCCACATATTGACGAACATATTACGTCTCTATATTCAACAGTCATTTTTTCCTAACGTGATACTATAAGGAGCTCTGCTGTTGATAAATAAAGAGCCATTTTAGCGAGAGAGTTTTGACAGTGCTCGCTGAAGCTCGGATGAACGGCGTCAATCACTTCACTCTGCTAAAAATATTATATGAAAATATATTTCAATTTATAGGCACCTCAAAGTTTAGTAGGTATACCTAGTAACTCATTAAAAATACTGTGTTTTTCATACCAATTTGCATTCGATTACAGGTTTAAAAAAAATTAGAACAAAACTTACATTTGTTCGATCGATCTTCAGGGTTCCATTTGATATAAGGAGCTGTAGGTTTCGCTGTGACCCACAGTTATAAGCTACCCGACTGGCAGCAGTAACCACTACTGTAAATAACATGAAATATTGAGATGCGTTTCAGTCTCTGTTTCTAACATCTTCCTACTGTTTTATAGAGAGATCACGTCCTTACAATTAGACCATCAGCCTGTCCGTCATTTATTACGGTCATATATGTCCGGTTTGAAATGGAGTTTAAACTTATTCAAAAAGATATTTACAATCATTTGTTACTTCATGAAGTTATGTCAACAGATTTTATTATATGAATGTCAGATTATTAAGAATATTGCTACGAAGCCAACCTAGTGGCTGGTATGTGCCTGTGCGTCATATTGTACTCAGCAAAATGAAACGCAAGGGATAAAAAATGCATGCCAACCGAAATTCATATTCCAAAAATATTTTCCTTTTGAAAAAGCCAGGCGTATTGAAAAAGAGACGTTTTTATACAAATTGCTTTCTGCATGTTTAAAATGTTCGGAACAGAATCTCAACATAAAATGTAAAATGGCCAAATTAATTGATAATGTTTTTCATATTTGTATTTATCAGTATTTGTTCAATCAGTGAATGTTCATTGGCTTTCATATTTGAATATTCATAATAATGAAATATTCATATCGGCAAAACTACTGTTAATAGTTCATTAGGTCATTCCTATAATATAATAATCAATATCTCTATTATAATTCCTATAATATGATATAATAAATTTATAATATAAGTGACTACTGGCCTACAATAGGTAATATGGTAATTCTTTACACACTGCTTTAGAAAGCTTATAAGGCCTTGGAAAGCTTATAAGGCCTTGGAAGGCCTACATTAGAAGGCTAACGTGAGATAACAGAACAGCAGGATTTTAGTCGTGTTTCGGTGAGCGAGCAAGGGATGCCAGAGCGCCATGTAATTCCTTTCGTATATATTAAAAAAACATCTACATAAAACTTCCAATTATGACGATCGCAATTTCTAGGTGATGATATCGTTCGATGAAAAAATGTCAGCGGGAACGTGTCAAAAGTACTTTTTTCTCGTTCACGGTGGGACGTAGCGACGACGCATAACTCTTGACGCCGCTGAAAAAGCTGCCAACACTTCAAACCGTTCCATAGTCGGCAACAATAGACTAAAAACTAGGCGTCAAACAATCAAACTAAAGTGGGACCTCGGCGACGGGCGACGTCACCACTTTGTCGGCTACATACCGTAGTTTATTGTTAGGTAGCTATGTATAATATACTTTGATTTTTATAGGCTTCTCAGCATGTCGATACTACATACAAATAAAAATTATTTTTCCGTGGAAACACAGCCCTAAAACAAGAAACTTGTCCACTTGAGCAATGGGCTCGTCAAAAATTAAATGAACCTCAGTAGATATTTTAGTAGTAAAAAAGAACTTCTGCGGTTCATCCAAGTGCGGTCTCGGAAGGTGGACTGTAGGTAAGAAGGGATATTGTGGCTATTGAAAATAACCAATCTTAAGAAGTTCTAACTTCTATATAAAATTTTAAATAAACCTAGTGTATTGAATTTACCCAGAGTACAAAAGATCCGAACTGATCAATTTCTTCAGCCGTTCTGTTCATTGTTGTAGGTATTGTTCGCTTTATATTAAAGGCGCTTTGCTAATCAAATCTGTATGAGGCACAACAAACAGCCACGGTTTCCGCCTTCGTGTCATGTCGATATACAACTTAGGTATATGATAAAAAGTTTATTAAACCATTCCTGAAATCATTTATCGTCTTAACGCAATACATATGTAGACTTTTTACTAAAATGTGTCAGTGAATTTCACAATATCAATTTAAAAAAAAATATTAATTTTATTGCTATTATTTTCGGTTATATTTTAAAGATGACAAAAAGAATAGAATCCTGAGTTTCTTTCGTTGTTTCTTCTCAGGATCGTCATCTTGGCTTTTTTCCGAAACCCTGGTAAATTTAAATTTATAATGACGATCATAAGAGTTTCTTGTAGAAACCTAATTGATAAATAAATATTTTGATTTTGATTTTGGTGCCACATATGGGAAGTAACTCTTTTTCTAATATAGTCCTCTCTGATTTAAAAATATAAAATAAATAGTTCAGTAGATAAGCGGTCCACTTTACCATAACCTATAAATAAGCAACACGAAAGGTTACAAGTCATCTGCAGTTATTGGGTTAGGTTAAATAAAGGATAAGGATAGTATGTGTATGCTTCAAAAACAGGAGAATCGGTAGACCGATTTTAATATGGTTTTCATATATTGAAAGAGGGATAATCGGGGAAAGTTTGTATTTGTAAAAATTGCTAGTAGGGTTGCTAGTATAATATGAATTAAACATGTTTTAGCAAGCAGGATTAATTTACAATTCTCTCTAAGTGAAATATATAGCTCAGTGTTACTGCGGTGTGTAACCAATTAGAACTATGAATATTACTCCCTAACCCTTAATATGAGTGGCTAGTTAATCAGTGCACACGAGAACTATCACAAGCGAATAAATGGGTTGTCTCGCCCGCACCCTTAAATCACCCACATTTGATTAATTTATCTAGATTTATTTTGATACTATCATTTTATACTTGGATTTGTTATTGAATTTATATTATTAAAGAAGTTAATTCTAGTATATTTGTGTCAAGAAAGCAGTGTAGTCTCTGTGAGATAAGAAATCAAATATTGACATGATCGTAGATGATGATATCGGTAGGACTTACGCCTCTGAATCTTTCGATATTTTAAATCATCAATCAATACTAATAATAAGTCTGTAAGTGTAGGTAATTGTATGTATGTATGTTCCTACATAACTCTTAAACGAATTAACTGATTTTCATGAAAGTTGGTAGAGAAACATTTAGACATACAGGACACAGGACAGGCTACTTTTTTCTATTTCAACGCGGCGAAGTCGCGGGCACCAGCTAGTAAATAAATAAATCTTTATTTGCACAAATACAGGTCTATTGTGAATAACAGATGCCAGAGCCCATTACCCCATCCCTTCCCTTATCCTTAATCTTTCTATAGTTAGTAGCGCACTTGCAGAACCTATGGCGTTGCTTGTGTTATACTCGTAGGCGACGGTAGCCACCTACAATGAAGTGGACCGAGGCCAATAAATGAGGCCCTGTCTGTCAGCCTTAACATAAAAATCATTAAAATTCCACAATACTTTCAAACAAAAAGCTTACAAAGACTATCAAATGTTCGTTTTTTTTACATTGTATATTCATAGGTATACATAATATGTGAGCGTAAACAAACGACCCGCGTTTCCTACTGCGTCACTAAATCTACATGATTCTATTGCACTGATGAAAAAATTCACTTTGACGCACTCGAAACAAATGTACTCCACATTTTTGAATATTTTTGCGGGATTGAAAGCTAAAACCCTTGTAAAGAATTTTGTAATTTGTGTACCATTCTGAACATTGTGTGTTAAATAATGTGAAACTATTTTCATCATAATCTTATTGTAAAATTTGGTTTATCATATTGTCTAAGTCAGGGGGTATTTTTAATACCTGCAACTTTTGCGATGTGATGCCCCAGTATCGATATTATAAAGAGTTAAATGTAGATACTTCATATATTCCTAATCTTTTAAATGTATTTTATTGAGCAACTAGCTGTTGCCCGCGACTTCGTCTGCGTTCAAAATGTTATATAGCTAAAGCCTTCCTCGATAAATGGACAAAAATAAAAAACAACACAAAAATATTTTTTCAAGCAAGTTCCTGAGATTAACGCGTTCAACCAAACAAACAAACTCTTCAGGTTTATAACATTAGTATAAGTATAGATTAAATTTATTTATTTTTTCAAAAATTTACAACGTGCGATAAACATGTCATGCGTAAATATACAATTTGTATTACAAAACATTCTATTCTAATTAAAAAGTCATTCTACATGAGATTTACGCTCAGCTACGCAGCACGTAGCCACACGTAGCATCGTAGCTCGTAGTCGTCGTAGCGTCGTTATACGCATGGCTAACGAACGCAGGAAGAGTATCAAAAAGTTCCCCTTTGTCGCGGTGTCGCGAGAGGGCTAATTACAAGCGACGTGTTTGCTCGCCGGAGATTACCTGAGGCTTGTGTTGTCACAAAAACAATAACCGGCGCGCAATGTTGAATTGTCTTTGTGTAAAGCTTTAATGAAACGTTTCGGCCTACTTACTTTCACAACAGCCTGTGGGGTGGGCGTATGACTCTTAAAAGTGCAGCGCAAATGAGAAAAACATTTATATTCCGCATAAAGTACTAACTATAACTTTTAATATCAAGAGCATAGCGACAAAATACGGTCGTGTTTAAAGAAATAATATTCAGGTATAAAAATAAATAAAGCGTTTTAATATAATCGTAACGAAAACTTAATGTCAAGATAAAAATGGTCAAATGTGAAAATATCGCCCAATTAGCTATTTGACAAGATTTAAAATATACTACAAATTGTGGTTATCCTATCAGAAAATAGCGTAAAAAAACAATTTCACTTTATTTTAAGCTAAATTATGTATATTTTTTGCAAATTATATAAAAAAATCATAATTATTGAAATTTTATTTGTGACGAAACGCCCTGTGATTGGTTGCAAATCTGATGACGTCATACGCTAGTAAACATTTCTCCCGCGACAGATTGTAGTTCTTTACTAGTTGTAGTTGTTTACTAGCGTGTGACGTCACACGTATCAAAGACCAGCGCCAATACAGAAACAGCGTTTTTGGCGCGGTTTTGGAAGTTTAAACTTTAACATTAATTTTTATTAATAATACAGTAGATCTCCGGAAATATCAGTGTAGTGTGCTTATTATGTAATAAAGAATAATTTAAAACAATTTTCTAAAATTAGTCAGATAGCGAATTATGACTTAAAACGCCCCTCTATATCTTTGTTACAAATTGCGAAGATATATAGGTATATAACATCATCAGAACGCTATTGACTTTAACTTGTGTCAGAAAACGACCCGTTTAAGCCTGGTGGTGAGAGGCTATAGAATCGGCAGTGCAGACTAAAGGTGATCGCACACTTGTTATAGCGCCGAAAGCATCAACCGCGCTGAAAGCATTACCTAAATTACGTCATTTTTGTAGGATTGCTGCAAAAATGCCTGCAATTCGCAATCATTTGGGCAGCCTGTCTGGGCAACAGTAATCACACTCTTACAGAAAACCATCGTGAAAGAACAGCATGTGTGCTGTTGTGTTTCGGCGAGTGAGTTAGGGATGACAGAGCCCATTTCCGTATTCCTTCCTAATCCCTATACATAATCCTACTATGGTCGGCCTATGGCGTTGTTTTTGTTATAGGCGACGGCAGCTGGACCGCCTGTCTGTTGAGTTCGTCATAAAAAATATTATAACATTCAACAGTGCATTGTAACGCTGTGAGCAATGGGATATCCAGTAGTAAACTTCAAAACTTTTGGCTCTATATTTAGGTTTAGGTGCCTTTGAATAGAATAGAAAACATTTATTTGCATACACATGACACACACGAATACATCTAGAGAAATAAAATATAATAGGTACATACTTTTTTTTTTCATATTCAATACATACTTAAATAAAATCCCATTGTTCTTTGAAATTCTTTCTGCGATTCGTCCGATTCGGCGCAGTTCAGTGTGCAATAACCTTAAAGCAAACGTTTTGTGTACTCTATGGTAATGCTAAAAAATTTAACATACGGACCTTAAAATGTATTTTTTCACAGAAAACCTTAATTCTTTTTTCTTCGTTCTTTGTCAAGTACATCGTATCCATTCACACACAGAGATCACAATGTGCGTTGGTGAGGAGAATTTTTTTTTCTTTCGGAACAGTTTTCCACAATAATGAGTCACTTGACGCATTGTCCCTCGGGCACCATCTCATCCAAATTACGAATCCATTGTTGCCGAGATATTGTTCGTTGCCTCGTGAATATGTGCGAAAGGAAATGAAACTGTTCCCCTGTGCCCGTAGCCGTTTGTTGGCTTCCACAAACCGACACTCCCGCCTATATTTACATTTGACGCGTATATATCTTACAAAGGAATACCTAAAGGTTGATTTCGCAATGAATCTTTCACCGAGATTTTCTATAATTCCATGTGAAAACGTATTGAGCCTCCACTAAACAGCCGCGACTTTTCGCTTAACATTCGCGACCTATTTTCTTAGTACAGTCTAATACAGAGAAAATAGGTTATGATTACCAAAAATTCTTAATTTAAAAATTGTTTCATTCTAGTGTTATAACTAGCGACCCGTTCCCGACTTCGCTCAGGATAAAACTGAAGTTGGGAGGTTACACTATATTATACAAATTCCGTAAAAAATATATCTAATGGTGAAAACCGCATCAAAATCCGTCGCGTGGTTTAGTAAAAGTTAGTGGACAGACGCCGAAAGCGATATCACATTATACTGTGTTAAGATGAGGTTGTGTAATATGTTATGGCGCCCACCAAAAATAATATCTGGTTTGCGACAAGACAAAATTACTTGTTGAGGGTTGAAAAATATATTCCGGTTGTTCAAAACTAACATAAACTTAATTATTGTTATACATTAGATGTTTCCCCGCAACCTTCTGCTTTATCTACACTGGACCGCAAAGAAATAGGGTCGGTTAGAAAATCCAGCTTTTATGAAATAAAAACTAAATTAAAGCTAAACTGAATAAATTTTATTTTTATTTAAGCACATTAAAATGTTCTGTAATTTAGTCTTTATTTCATTAAGCTAGGTCAGGTACTTTTGAAGATATTGAAGATTTTCTAACCGACCCTTTTTCTTTGCGGTCCAGTGTATTTAGAAAAATTCTGCTCGAGTGTCTAATTAGAAACTAATGGCCAGCATTATTTATACATATAAATTAAATACATATTGGTTTGTTTGCGGTTTACAAGAACAATACAATATAAATAACCTAAGTTAATTGAATTACCTACTTCAAAAATAATTACTTAGTAAACCCTGGAGTAAAATTTCGTGAATCGGCATAAAATATTACAAAATTCTGTAAATTATCTCTGCAACGAAACCCCAAAATAGAACCGAAAGCCGTTGGTAATTTATTAATCACTCGTCTGAAGTAAAATTAAATAAATATATTTTTATTATTTCATTAATGTTTACTTCTGTTTTTTATAACTAGCGACCCTCCCCCGGCTTCGCATGGATTTTTTGTTATAAGAAAGATTTATATAACAAATCTTTCTTCTTTATCGCTTTTTCCATTTGTGAAAACCGTATCAAAATCCGTTGGATTTTTTTAATGAAAAACACATTAATATGTATGGCCGCCAAAGTAAGCTTTGTATTATGAGATGACCATACAAGGTTTGCCTGCCGGGTATCGAACTCGAAATCTTTTAGTCAGAGCGTTAAGGCAAGCACCTTAACCACTCGACAAGGTCTTTCTGAAGGTCGTAACATTTTCGTAACGTCTTCACATAGCGCCATCTGGTTGAATTGTGCCTTAATTAACTTAAATAAACTTGATGGCAATATAGTCATTGTAAAATCTAGCCCTTTTAATTGGGATTAGCAAAGTTCGCATTAATAATGGTGAGTTAAAAAGAGTTAGCAAGCTCACAGTTATTTTGTAAATCTATTACATGTATCGATTTTTAAAAGAACTTTTAAGTTAAAAAAATCGATGAAAGGTCCAGTAGTTTTTAAGTTAATTCAAAAAATCTATGAAAGGATTTTGAGTTTATTCATTAAAATCTTTATAATATTAATATAGATTCTATAAAAAATACCAACATTTTGCTCTTTTAAGTACAGACAACATTCCCCTCGTAGTTCATTCAGTGAAGGGCTTAGCATTCAGTGGACTACGAGTATATTCAGCGACTAGTCGTTAATAGTTGGCCTTTAATTCATCTTGTTAACTTTTAAAACTTTTCCTGCGACTTTCTTCGTTTAAAGTTTCGAGATACGGGTCTCTGATATGTACTAAGTGCGCTTGAAATATATTACCTACATTTACTCTACCTTGCATTCTAACTCCAACTAAAGCTTACTTCCTTGTACAAGTTTTAACGATATACCCAAGTAATAGGTATGACTTATTTAATTAAATTAACCCCATTAATTTATTATTTATTGTTAAACGTTATTAAATATTTACTTTAACAATATACTGTATTAACCTCAAAATGCAGGGAACCTTTGCTCGATAAAACAAAGTATGCATCATCTGCAAATGTCACAATGCATTTTAGGCCTGCAGATCCCGAATCTGTAGAAAAAATAATAAAATCTCTTAGCATCAATAAAGCACCTGGAGTGGACAGAATTAGGGCTATTGATATAAAAATATTATGTAATACAATAAAATTAGTTATTTCTAACTTCATAAACGCAAGCGTATTTGTAGGCGCTTACCCTTCTTTATTGAAAACAGGTATCGTAAGACCTATCTATAAAAAGGGGAATAAGGAGGATTATGATAATTATAGACCTATAACTATTTTGCCAATTATTGATAAAATAGTTGAGAAATATATAAATACGCAAATACAACAATTTTATAGCAAAAATAGCATACTAACGGGCAACCAGTTTGGCTTTCAACCTAATAAGAACACCACTCAACTATTATCTTTGTTTACTGACAGTGTATACCAACATTTAAATAATAAAGAGCATATTATAGTAGTTTTCATTGATTATAGTAAAGCATTTGATACACTCAGACATGACAAACTTTTACAAAGTCTAGAGGACTGTGGTATTAGAGGTAAAGTACTAACTTGGTGTGCTGACTACTTAAAAGATCGAGAATATTGTGTTAGGGTCGGTAATGTAAACAGTTTCTCCGTAAATGCAACGGAAGGTACTGCACAAGGCTCGGTATTGGGACCGTTACACTATATTACATATGTAAATAGTCTTTCTAATAGTATAAAACGCTGTGAAATATACCAATTTGCGGATGACACATGTCTTCTAGCCGCAGCAAGTAATATAGAAGTGGCTATCAAAGAACTTCAAGATGATTACGATATACTCGCTAAATGGTCGCATGACATGGGATTGGTACTAAATGCTAATAAAACGAAAGTTATGTATATTAGCACTAGCCAAAATAGATCTATGTTTGAACCTAAACTTATAGCTCACAACCACCAATGTATACATTTAAACAGCAAAAAAAATCTAACATCATGTGAATGCAAGACTATTGAGGTTGTAAATAAACATACGTATCTTGGACTAGTCATAGATAATAGACTTAACTGGTTAGAACACATTAATCACGTATGTGATAAACTGAGAGCAATACTAAGTAAATTCTCTGTAATAAAAAACAAAACACCTTACAAACTACTGTTATTGCTTTACAAAACTTTAGCAGAACCAATAATATGTTATGGGCTATCTAGTTACGGAAGAACTTTTAAAAGCCACTTGGACAAAATTTTCTCACTTCAATTGCGTATTTTAAAAGAAATATTTCCTAAAAACTTAAAAGAAAACTGTGAAAAAGATTATCGCAAATTATTCGTACTGTGTAAAATTCTACCTATAGAAGAAAAAATAAAACTTATATTATTAAAAGAACAATATTTTAATGAAAATTTAAAAACTCAAAAAATAACCTTTTCAAAAAGATTATTTGATGAATCAAAATTTAATTTACCCGACTATAACAACCTTCACGGAAAAAGACGTCTGGCTTATGTAATCCCGAATCTAATTAACCAACTACCTAAAACATTAAAAAGCGAAATAACACCCAAAAACATGACATATAAGCTAAAACAATACTTTTTACAATTAACTGCAGATAAATATAATTTTTAACAACAATAAATGTACATTATTCATAAATAAAAAAAAAGGTAATAATCAATTGGAATTCTAAAATGCTAAAGTGGGTAATTCTAAAGAATAGAAAGTGTTCGTGAGCGTCAACAAAAGGTTTAATCATGGGTAATCGGAATGAATTATAATAAATGTCTGTATAAATGTATATATTATTTTAATATTATCTATATGTATGTATATATTGATATAAATTATTTGATATTAATGATTATGTAAACTGAACATGGTGTGCGGTGAAACTCTAAAGAGTTTATGTTTACACCAATGTTAATTTAAAATGTAAACATTACTGTATTAATAAATAGATAAATAAAAAAAAAAAAAAAAAAAAAAATTAATTTAATAAAGTAAACTGTTAAAAACTACATTTGTGTTGTGTGCCAAAACAATATATTTTTTAAATATTTTTCCAAGCGTACCGCTCTCAATACGCCTGAAAAGCGTATCGTTTCATTTTACAGAAAGAGCACTCGAGTGTTCTTATTGAACTGGAATTGAATATGGAAAATTGCATATTTTTATTGAAAGCCATTTATGTGGAAACGCTTCAAAATTGCATTTATATATTTGTTTTAAATTAGTTCAATTTTATTTCATAGCCTCTATTAGTCGTTGACTCGTTTATGTATGTACTGTATTGTAGTACCTACGTGGTCTCTAACTATGGGCCTCGTAAGAAAGCTCAACGACGCTCAACGAGCTATGGAGAGGGGCTATGCTTGGGGTTACACTGCGAGAACGAATCAGAAATAAGGAGATCCGTAGACGTACGAAAGTTGCAAGAGGCAGTGGGCAATACACATACTACGGAGAGCCGACAGCAGCTGGGACTTCATGCGAACACCACAGCGAAGCGAGATAAAGGTCGTCTAGTTATATAATATGCATAGACTTTTGAAAAATTATTTTCTGGTGGTGGTGTACTTGGTGGGAATCAAACCCAGGACCCCTGAGTAAGAACGCTAAGCAACCTTAACCACTCGACCGTTGAGCTAGTCCTATCAATGTCACGGAAATTCACTTGGTTGGAGTGAATACTACGAGTATATTCATCGTTTTTGTGGTCTGTGAGGGATGTCTTTGCTGTACGCAGCAACCGTATGAGTTAGGTTATCATTTCTACGAGTATCGGCTGTTAATGATAGTGATAACTATATAGGTAATTATAATGATATTGGTAATCTCAATTGCATCTTTATAAAAAAAAGTTATTCTATAAATTACTAAGAAGTGTTTAACAGAAGTGTAAGTAAAAGTTACAAACAGAATTATAGCTAGGAACGGCACATTGTTCGAAACACAATAGTTTCTTTGTAAAGATACGACTGCTGGGCCGACATACGATTTCTACATATCAATAACACTCGTGAAACACGAGAACCTTACTTAGTTGGTAACCTTTGTATTTTATTTGAGTATTCGTGGAATACCTTTCAGGAGGGACTGAAAATGTATCCATTTTTTTCGCGAGCTTACGAGTAAGAGTTACAGAGAACAAAAATATTTATTTTACTTTTGTACTTTATATTCCATATAATATAGAAAAACTTTTACTGCTTTTACTTATACCTCGTCAGAATCGAGTAATTATTTTGTTAACAAAACGGGTAGAAGGAGTTATTTTTGCACATAAATTAGTGTGGATGTATTCATATTAAAATAAAATTTCTATGCAGTACATCCAAAATTAATTACACCACTCTATAGATAGAAGATCAAAGAATATTTTTATATCAATGGTATATTCGAAATCTTTATATATAATTCCTCTCAAAGAAAATATGAACGTACACACGTACTCACATCATCCTTGCTACACAGTTGGTTGTTGGCCAAGAGCAAACCCATCTCCAATAATAAAAAAAGCACACGGGCGTGTCTACGACAGAGGCAGAACCATTTTGTTTTTGTAATGTATGTAATATGCAGTTATCCTTAAATGCTTTTGACAAAAGAGAAAGAGTCTCATTTATTAAGTAGCCTTCAGCACGAGTGCAACTTTAGTCGGGAATTTTAACTGAATTTCACGCTTCCGAAAACAGAATGCACTTTCATTTCCCCACTGGAGCTATTCCTATTACACAACTCTGAATCTATTCAATTACAGAATTGTAAACTACCGTTTTAAATTTTAAAAAATAATTTTAAAACTTTAACATAGTTCTACCGTTTTATGATATTGGATAACTTAAAAAAGGGGTTATAAACATGTTAAACTGTTCTATGTCCAGCAATGAACGTCCTGCTGCTGATATGATGAGTGAACCGAACTTTATGAAATTTTTCATACGGAAAAGAATATACAAGTACCTTCCATCCAGAAAAAGTACAACCCTGATGAACGCGGACGAATAGATAAATCGCTGGCAATAGGTAGTAAAAGAAATTAATTAAATAATAATAACATATTATAATAATAATAATAGCCATTTATTTTCGAACTGTTACATTTTTTTTTATTACTAATACTTTACAAAATGTCCTCAATTCGGTGTGCCTTTCGGCATAGGCCTCCTCCAACTGCCTCCATTGTTCTCTATCTAGAGCCACTCTCGGCCAATATGGTCCCAAGGTCATACGAATATCGTCTTCCCATCTTCTTATTGGACGCCCCTGTCTTCTAACTCCGTCTCTTGGATACCATTCCGTGACTTGCTTGCTCTATTTATTTACACTATGCCTTAACATATGCCCTGCCCAGCCCCATTTCTGATGGTCAATAACATATTAATTATTATTAATTAATTATGTTTTCATTAGCTAACACAAATAATTATACACGTATTATGCCGTCCATATTTCCTCTTGCATTATTTTAGGTGGAATCCTTTTACACTTCCACGCCGTGACGCTAATTGGTTTCCTTCAATGCGAATAGTAGAAATGAACGACATAAACGAATTAACTAATGAATTGGTGAGGTTCGAATGTCGAGCGCTATTCCCCTGTAGATACGAAAGCCCTCCTCTCGAATTAATACCTAATTAACTCACCTCCGCTTCGTGATCTAGTTGTGAAGCACTTTCGAATGAGTACTTGCCTACTAGCTGATAGCACAGTTTACAGGACTCGTATTACTTTCAAACTTAAAGACTAATAACTGTAATTTACTACAACACTGGGCGTCAGAGCTCAGCATCGCTTCAGAAATCTTGTGGAAAGCCCTACATTGTATTGTACATATTTAAATTTTATTTAGCGCCTCTTTCTCAAACGTCAAGTAGGCCAAACTGTCATTTAAAATCACCGGTAACCGGGGATAATGAAGCTGATATACCTTTGTTTGTACGGTAAACGTCCCAAACATTAAATAGAAAATAATAAAAAAAAATCGGCTATCGAATGATGCAGTAAATCGAGTGCATAATTCAATATAACAGAAATGATTTCTAAAAGTAACTAATCAACACTTTACATGTAGTTTATGAAAGAGGCCCTTAACGTAATAAATAAACAATTAATATATCAATAAAAAAATTTATTGTTATATTTAAATAATTTAGATGATAAGAATAGGTTAAATGTGTTTATATCCAATCTAACCCTTTGCGTATTTACCTTGAGGCGTTCGCCTTTTAATTTATGAGTAAAGTTCTCACATAAAAGGGGTAGATTGCGCCCGCATATCGCACGCAAATTGCGGGTTGGCACAAACTTTGCCTACTGTGTTCAATCTCTAATATTTTACTTGAATTTCTAAATTAGGTTTATAGGTAACTTGATTGTAGCGAGTAACATTGAAATCGGTGACTTCGTTGCGTGACTTAAATACACAAGCATTTACATTTCTCGATTTAGAAATACATAGAGCGTTGGCTGTGCGAGATGAATTTGTAGTCGCTATAAATATTTTATTTTCTATTTAACCTGAAGAACTAATTTAGGTCATGTTTTCATAAAGAAAAAATGAGCATTTGCATAATCAGTACTTACTTTTAGGACGCCAATATAAATAACTCATAATGTTTTATTTTAGTAACTAGCGACCAGCTCCCGGCTTCACCAGCCGGCTAGTTGTCTAATAGATATCCCTCTCTTTGACTATCTATGTCCAGCAGTAGGCGTCAAATAACTGATCAAAATACCTTATTACTTATAATTCTTTTCTGTGATTAGAAGAGAACTCTCATTTGAAATTATTTTGCATAATTGGCTTCTGTTGGCATCTTTCACTCATGTTTGTTTGCTACATGTTTCATATTCCAACGAACAAAGTGCATTGAGCAGAAAACTTTCCAACATTCTCTCACATAAATTTGATACAGCGCCCCTGCGGTCCTAATGAAACGTCGGGGATGGGAACAAACAAATTACATACAAGTAGCAAAGAGCAAACTTGTTCAAAGCTCGTCGAAGTTGCCGCAGAATGTGTCGGTTATAGGAAACTCAGAACCGAACCAATCTTACACTGACCTGGATCAATTGTACGTTGTACTAGACATATACATTGTGTACAGTAAGACAAACATATAACAAGACAAAATGGACAGATGCACAATATGATCTTATGATAAGATGATACGAGTATCCGTTGCATATCATATCAACATATAGGGTAGTAAAATTATTCCTTCTTCTTCTCTTTCTTGCGGTGCCTCTGCAACTATCGTAGCTTTCTAGACTTAGTAGTTTTAGCTGGGCGTTGATAGTCAATCAGGAAAGTTTTATATAGGAAAAAAAATAACGAACCCGAAATTTCAACTGTTGAAGTTTCCAAAATCTATTATACTTTATATGGTAGATATAATTTTATATACATATGGTAGATATCTGTCTGTTTAGCTACTAATTCCATCTAAATTACGCAACGGATTTTGATGCGATTTTCACCATCAGTTAGATTAATTTTTCACGAATTTTTCATATTTTATATTATAAAACCTTATTAAGTTTTTTCCCCGAACTAGCCTCTGGCTTCGCACGATGTTGTAATTCCTAAAAGTTCTTTCTTAGCGCATATTTAGATTATAAAATAAAATTATGTTACAAATTTTAACTTACTAAACTTACCTAATGCTGTGCATTGATGGTCAGTCAAGACGACTTATTAAATGATTTAATAATTACAGTAGATTTCTATTTTTTTTAGCCACGTATTATGCAAATCAATGTACCTTTTCTCAGGTTAATTTCGACAAAATAGTCAGACTATCCTTGCCGAGTCCGGCAGTTGAAGAATGTTTCAACCACACAATGTAACAAATTTCAAATGTAACAAGAGATGCTTCATTAATAATTTCATCATAAACCCAAAGTGTGGTATGCAGAAGCAAGGTTGTGCGGCAGACTGTACGAAGTGACATACTCGTAAAGCGGGCGGTCATGCACGATTACAGTTCACTAATAGTGTCCGATCGGTACTGGCATGTTGATGGGATTGCTTCTGTTTAAAGCACACAGTAACTTGTGAACACTGCCGTCAAGTACGTTTAATTCTAATACAGGAACTATGTATTTTTTTTTTACGATAAAGGTGAGTTGACGGACCGCTTGATGACAGCTGGCTGCCGTCGACAATATGCCTACACCAGCAATGCCCGGGAAGTAAGAAGTAACATGACAAAGGACAACGTTTATTTCTGTGAAAAACGTAGTTGTTTTTCATAAAAAATATTATACTATGTAAAGGTTGAATAATAAAAGCAAGGATTGAGACGATGATAGCTTAAAAATCTCTATAAATAAAAATGAATCGCTAAATGTGTTATTAAGCACAGAGCTCAAGACAATTGGACTTTTTTTGAAAAATTTTAAAAATTAATTAAAAAATTAATCTGTGTGAAGCCGAAGGCGAATCGCTAGTTCAGAGCATTTTTCAATTAAAATCAAAACTGTAATGACATTCTTATTATAAAATTTAAAATAAAATTGTACTTTTAATCCCCTTCATTCTTCGAATCCACTCTGGAAACATCCTCATAATATTCTATTGATATGAATAGGTATATACTTACATATATGTATATATTGATATCTACAAATATGAAGATGTTTTCTGATAATAGTTGTACATTAGAAGCATATCGAATAAAGTTAAAGAGAAATTGTTATCAAAAATCCATCAGCAAGCCAAATAACAGAGGCGTAAATCAAGAAGCTCGCCAATATAGACGGGTGGCGCTCCTCTCCGCTCGTAAATTCTCACATCATTTGCTTGGAGCCGCTATTATTTTGCGAGAAAAGTGTTCGCTTCGTGATCACAAGTATTCTCACAATACTCGCACAGAATAAGCACTTCATAAACATTCTAATTTATAAAAACTTTTAGCTTCTACAAATTACTGTTAACTAATTATTTTGTTTCAATATAAACAATTGACAATTATTCAATGTAACTTATTATTATTATTTTACAGCACCTGGAAGCAAACTGCTCTAAATACTGGACTTATCTTAAGTGCACTTTACTTTAAGGAAATATTTCTTTATTTTTTAAAAGAAGCAAAACTGCATGCATAGATTTTTGGGAAAAATGCTTGGCTACACTTGAGAATTGAATCGGCTAAAATCCGAAAAAATAACTACCTGTACTTTTATGACATCAATCGATAGAGTCCGCATATTAACTAAACTGTGTATATCACATAATTTCTTTTTTCGTGTACTCGAAGGTTTTTTGTATTTTTGGTATAATTTATGATGCTTCCATTCCAAACATTTCAGATAATCAAATCCGTGCGAAGTCGGAAGCAGGTCGCTAAGTTAAGTAGCGTTAGATAAGCCAATTATTATTATAGCTATAAGTATATATAAGTATATGTAACTATTCAGAACATGATTCCTTAATCATAACTTGGATACCTAGGTCTTAGCTACAAATGTACCTGACACAAATACAAACGCTGTGCGGTACGACTCCAGACGTCTTGAATCCGGCGGCGTCTTAAACCCGATATTCTGTAAGTACGATGTACAGCCCAGACTCTTGTGTTATTTAATTTGAATGCCTCCACTCTAGGTGCGGAGAGAACGAGCTTCATTTATTAAGTGGCTTACACGAACCGCTGCAGAACTTCGCTGCAACATTTAACATTCATTTACCACAAACTTCCAATTGAATTACAAATTTTTAATTGAAAACAAAACAACTTGTAAATCTAAGTCTAGACTGCTGACTAAGCCTTCTAGTGCAAATATATGAATTTAAAGACTGATAGTATCAACTGCTGCTGTAACATACCTACGGTTTCTTGAGCATCTACGTTCAACATTTAAAAGTAGATAGTCATTTTCTGTGCACAACAAGAATAATCGTTTAAGCAATTGTTAAGAAAAGTTGTTTACTGAAAATCATAATGGCGTTGAATCCCTTTATTATATCAAAAAAAAAATTTTTGATCATAAGAATAATTGAGCTAGAATCTAGAAACTTTTCAAACCCTTTAAAAGCGTTGTGATTGTTATTCTCACAATCTTACATGTTACATAAAAAAACATTAAGTACCCTCGGAAACAGTACTTTTTTTCTAGATGAAAGATTCGCTATGTACTTTTTTGTAGCCCTGACATCGTGTACTCGTATGAGATAAAATATCACGATGATTGGTTGAGCAGTTAACCAACAAAGAGAACTCACTGTCACATTTTACATTTATAATATTAGTTAAAATTTTACATGTACGAACAAAATACTTGTGAAAATCTCTTCGCCTTCAGTTCAGGCCTGAAAAATGCGAGGACGAACTGAGATACTATTTCAAAATGATCTCACTGGAGTATACAAATATTTGTAAATAAATAAAGCTTCCCAGTTCGCACATAACAGGTTCCGTCGCTAACGCTATACAATATTCTTCAGAGGCAATGCGATGCGACAGCGTCAAGAGCCCCTGATTTATATGGAACCATTACTTTCGCTAAGCGGCGTTAAATATTTATCTATGCTTTTACGAGTAGAATTTAATATAACAAGACTTTAGTAATAAGTTAACTAGCAGTTACAAATGTGTTAATAGGACCAATTATTACGTAAATAAACAGTTTTATTGATGTTAATATTATGACTGAGTATATGTGGATAGACAGATAGATATACACAGATAAACCTTGTGAGCATAGAGACGACATCATAAAGAAATACTTGAATGTCGTAAAGGATTCGTTCAGTGAAAATGTAAAGTTTGATAATTTAACTCGGTCGAGTGGAGTTTCGGACATTCAGTTGATCGTAAAATCGAATACCTTTATAAGTTGGTACAAACATCGTCCATTTATCTAATGGAAAGGATTAAATTCAATCCGAGTGAAGCCTACTTATTTAAATATCCCTTTAAATTTGACAAATGAATTGTATGTGAGGAGGCGCGAATTTGTTTTTGTTTTACATACCCATATGTTATCCTAACTAATCTATACGAATATTATAAAAAAAGAGAAAATTTGTGTTTTTCTTTGTTTGTAATGAATAAACTCAAAAGTACTAGGCCAATTTTAAAAATTCTTTCACATATAGAAAGCTATATTATTAGCAAGTAACATTTATTTCATTTTATACTAGCTGCTTCCCGCGACTTCGCTCGCATAACTTTATAAATTATATACTTAAACCTACCTCAAGAACCACTCTATCCATTGGTGAAAACAGCATGAAAATCAGTGGAGTAGTTTTTGTGTTTATCGCGAACAGACAGACGCCGCGGAGGACTTTGTTTTATAATATATAACGATGATATAAAAAAGTCGCATGCAGCAGCTAGTAATATTATAAATGCGAAGTGAGTTTGCTACGCTTTCATGCTTTCACGCCTCTCAGATCATAGTGAAATTTTGCATACCTAAGTATACGTTGTCATGGATGCAGCATTTTATGACTACGACACTACTTGCCAGATCAAGACTAGGGCCAAAGTATGAAAAGTTCATTTCAAAAGTTGGCCCTGCCGGGATACGAACCCGGGATTCTTAAGACAGAACGTTAAAGCAAGCACTATCCACTCGACCGAGGGGATCGTCAATGTGAGCAGCTTATACTCGTAATGAGTTCATTTCCAGGGTATGTAATGAGTTCCAGCGAACGAACATATTATATATATTCGAAAGTAACTTATATATACTTTTATCTCCTCTAGTATTCAGTTTATTATAAATTTAATGCTTCTTAAAAATACGCTTGTAACTATGCATATATTTGATAAGAATCTATCTAATAAGAAAAAAATAGACAAAAAATAATATTTTTTTTCTCTTGTAGCTCTCCTGCAAAAAGGGGAATTTTGATTTGTGCCCCTTTAGTTTTTAAGCAGCGACATGGTATTATTTCAAGGATGGTAACTGCCTCTAGACGGGCTGCCCAAATGACTGTGTCCTGCCACTACAAAATCAATGCATAGGTATTTAACAAATACGGCTCGTTAAAAAATTGTAGGTAAATCCACACTGTGCCCAAGTATCTTAAAATAACAAAGTAAAAACAGAACAATTAAACAAAACAAATGAAGAACAATATAGTCTCCGCAAATTCATAACATATTCGGTGAAAACATAACTGAGGTACCGTGTTTTGTTCTATGAAAATCGCTGATCCCAGTTGCCCACAGCGTACCTCCCATCTATTGTCATCGTCCTCGCTTTGTCTACGAAAAAAGTTTTGTTCGTCAAAACAAAGAAGACATTTTTTATGAGTGTTCTTCGGGCCATATCGTGATTAATATACCTACGAGTAAGTGCGTTCCAGTCTTTTTATAAAATTAAACATGTTTTGAAACCCCCTACGCCCGACGCAATAATGAGGTTTTATAAGTTTGACGTCTGTCTATATGTCCATCTGGGTTGTCTGTGGCATCTTAGCTCCCAATCGGATGGATCGATATTGATCCAGTTTTTTTTTAAAACGTAACGGATTGTTCTTAGCTATAATTCTCGCTCAGAGAGTACTATATTTCTTGGCTATCACTTATGAAGATATCATCTATCAGGCGTTTGATGACCATCAGCCCATTTCCTAGTTAACGAAGGGTAAATACGAAGGGATATAAATAATATAATATTTGGTGTAGGTACTGTTACTTCGGTGGTATTTTCATGACATGGTATCAAATTTCATGATATAGTTGAAGCCGCAAGAACAGCTTTAAACACATAATTATGTTCTATTATCGGCTGCATATGCCTAAAGCAGAATTCCTATATGGATAGTCTGTAGGTACCTACCGTCTACAGTCTACACATCTTCTAAGAACGACATAGCAGTGATGTATCTAAACTTTATTAAGGCGATATTAATCAACAATCTGTTATCCTCTAGGGACGGCCCAGACGGACGTCCCCAGAGAGAAATGGGGTTAACATCGTTGAGCGTAATTTCCGAAGAGGGTCATCAGGAAGATATAATGCCATTTCTGTACCCTTGATGTCTTTTTAAGTGCGGACCCACTTAACCCTAAAGCGAGGCGTAGTCTCGCGCTCTCCACTGTCGCCTCTGTGAAACTAATGGTAAAAAAACTCTAAATGCGCTCAAGTAAAGTGATATTCAAAACGAAATTAACTCTATATTACTTGAATTATTTTTTTTAATGTATATTCACAATTTGCGTTGGAGGTGGCAGAAAACGTACCCTTGCAGATATGTACACTATAGGTACTAGCGGCATACCCTGAATTTTGCAAGGCATTGTTTAAATCACTAAATATTAAAAAGAGGAATGAATTGATTTATTGCATGTTTGTTTTGATTAACTAAAAAGTATTTACTTAGCCAATACTTTCAAAACCGTTTATTTACTTTTTACCGATTTTAAAAAATCTTTCACTAACAGAAAATATCTGATAACTATGTTATCAGCAAGTAACAGGCTATATTTTATTTAAAAAAAATTAGAGATTATTACAAAAATTACGACATTGCCAAGGTATCAAAAATTTGCTTATAAAAGACCTTATTTGCTTTACGCCCTTCGTAGAGCAAACGTCAATCCTGAAAAAATGTTCGATATATATAAAAAATACATTTAAATAGAATTAAATTAGGTTGAAATAGAATAAATAGAATAGAATATTTCAACCTGATTTAATTCATTTTTTTTTTCAGGATATAATGTATCCTATAATGTTAAACCAAGTAAAACTATCTGTGTGTTTTATTTTTTTATTCTAAGGTCTGACGGTCTGCTAACGGTCCACTAATGGTAGGTGGTTGTTTCGCAAGCAACGCCTCTTGTGCCGAAATTACGCTGCCGACTATATTAGGATTAAGGATAAGGGATTGGGAAGCGTTAGGGAAATGGGCTCTGGCATTACTCACCCACTTCTGTGGGCGGTTATTGCCGCTGGACGGGCTGCAAAACGCAGTGTGCCCTGCCACTTCTTTCCAGATCCAGAGCTAAGCCAACTTTGAAAAGTTTATTTCTAAAGTTGACCATGCAGGGAATGAAACCTAGGACCCCTAAGAGAGAGCTCTAAGGCAAGAACCCAAACCACTCATCCAACGGTCTCGTAATTATATACTTAATAGGGCCAACTCTATTATATGAACAAGCGTCGCGTCGGTCGGCTATCATTAAATAGGCGGCATTGTATAGCTTTTCATTTGCGGTGGTTTCATGAATAACGCAAAAAAACCTCGTCACACAAGTGCCATTCTGGCCAATTTATCAACCACTATTTCATAAATGTAGCTTGCCAGTCATAATAACAATTATAAGTTTATCCTCCTTGCCTATTTTTTCCATGCTTCCCGCCTTTATATTCTTTGTGTGCGCCTTAATATACATAGATCAATCAAATTTCACTTCACTCCAATAGTTGCTCCGTTTATGGTCGACACCATCTCATTCTCAACACGCAGTCTTCCATAGACACTAATATACTAACATAAATACTAAACTAAATAAATAAATATACTATTACTACTTACGGTGTATAAGTCTCACAGCTTGCTCATTGTTCAATGCTAAAATAAGAACGAAGGCAAATCATAGGCAAATATATTATACCGTGCCTATCTACCTCTGTGGACGGCGTAAAACCGTGAAACTACGCGTCGCCTTATTTAAAATATTTACTAGTAAAAATGCCGAATTGCGTTGTGAATGGGTGTAGGTAAAAAAAACCAGTGCAAAAATAAAAAGCAGGGATAGTCCAGGGTTCTATGTTCTACCTATATTATATTCCAGTCTTACTGAAAATACGAAAATTTTCAAGCGCTTTGGTAATTGTGTGAAATATTAATAATTACAAATTCTCAAAATATAATTAACGTAATATTATTTTAAATTAGGCTTTTTTCATACTATATAATAATAATAATTATTATTATAATCGAAATGAAGTCAGAATGTTGCCAGTATAAATAATGGTGCGCGTCGGTTTAAGATTTGACAGTTTTGCCGGCCGCGTCGTAACAGCTGTTTTACCCACTTCCATTCCATTTTGATTGAACTAAAAAATTGTCAAATTTGAAATTTAGCTGGTCGACGCATCACGTTTAGCACGTGTGTACTTCGTTTAGTTTTCTTCAAATTAAAGAAGACCGTTAATAATAAAGTGCAATTGAGAAATTATTTCATGATCAAACAATGGAAGAAAATTCGCCTCCAAAACGTAAGTACGCATTTGCGTAAATAACAAATTTTACAAAACCATGCTCATACATTACATCGGCCACACAAAAAGCTATAATACTTGGGTTTTTTCTTTAAATAATAAAAAAAATGACCTGTGAACGTCTTATTAAAATCCTATTTATTATTAGAGATTGTACAATAGAAACCACGCTGAATTATAGTACCTAGATATAGCAAAGCAAGCTAGCGCTTCATTGCACAACGTGAGATGCTTCGAATTTTATAATTTTGTACAAAATTTTCCACAATTCGCTGCTTAAAAACTAAAGGGCCACAAATCAAAATTACACTTTTTACTGGAGAGACTTTTCTTATTAGATATATATCAAATATATGCATATTAAACATCGTTAGAAGCTTATTTTTAAGTAGCATTAAATGTTTTAAGTACTTTTATAATAAACTGAATACTAGGGGAGATATAAGCATATAAGTTACTTTTGAATATAAAAAATATATCAAAATATACTAAATTTTGAATAAAACAACCATAAGTCTTTTTGCAACATACAATATGAAGGATTGTGATTGTATTTTTGCAATAAAAACATTTTTGGATTTTGGTTTATGGCCCTTTAGTTTTTAAGCAGCGAATTATTGACCAGTTATTAAGCATATACTACATTAGTTAATAATAATCACGATTGCAATTATCTAATAAATTTGGTAGGTACATTTGATCTAAACACTTAACTATCGAGAAAATAAAGCCAGTGGTGTCATAATTATAGGAATAAGGATAATTATTTATGGAATAGTTCCAAATATTTTTATATGATGTGTGATGGAGAGGCAGATGACATAGATAAAATTTTACCTTTAGACCTGTGCACTAATTTTTTCACTAATAAAAGAAATTTAAAACAAATTATTGCTGCATTATGCTAAAGAAATTTAATGGCGTATTTATAAATTAAAAATCTAATAGGATTGTATGTGCATATAGATTTTTTTCACCAATAACAACAATTCTAATCCTTACATTTTATAAAACAAAGTCCTCCACCGCGTCTGTCTGTCTGTCTGTTCGCGATAAACTCAAAAAATACTGCACCGATTTTCATGCTGTTTTCACCAATGGATAGAGTGGTTCTCGATGAAGGTTTTAGTATATAATTTACAAAGTTATGCGGGCGAAGTCGCGGGAGCAGCTAGTACAAGTATAATTAATTAAATAATCATTGTTACATGAAATTATGTTCTTATCAGAGATGGACTTCTTGAAACTTTTGAACGTTCTAGATTAGAATTTTTTTTTAAATCAGTGATTTTAAAAATCATATTAGTCTTTTAATATAAATCTTACTCAAAGTGATTAATCATTAAACTTTGCTTATAAAATGCTTCATAAATAGATAATACTTTTAATGTAGGCCATATTAAAAGTATTATCTATTTATTTGACTTTATTTGCTACTATTATGAATAATAATTCTACACAAATAGTTCCCGTAGTTTCTTTGAGCCGTTATCCAGTTGACAAGCTAACAGCAACAACTCCGGTCAAAACTCCAGTCAAGAAGAGGGCTGGCAGATTAGTGGCAGAACCACAACTTGACCTTATTGAGGAGAATGGTATGTATCTATATTTCTTATAAACAAAAATATTTAAACTTTTTAAAATATGTTTATTTGTATGGTAAGAAGATAATTAATACCAATGAATTATAAGTTATAGTAGTGGCACACACCATGTTTTGCACTCATTCGGGCAGTCCATTTAGCGCAGTAATCTCCATACAGAAGGCCACCATTAAATAGCAGCACTGCATGTGTGCTGTTGTGTTTTGGTGAATGAGTAAGAGATTCAAGAGCCCATTTTCCTGTCCCTTATCCTTAATTCTACTATGGTTGGCAGCACATGAGGCTTTACTAGTGTCATGGGTGACAGAAGCCACCCAAAATATGTTTAAATTGTGTGTCTGTGCATATGTCAGTATGTGTGTGTGTCTGTGGAATTGCTCCCTAATGGATGGACCAATTTTGATCCGATTTTTTTTTGTTTGAATGCTGTAATTTAAGAAGATCAGTTCAGTTCAACCCATTTCCTAGTTTACGAAGGGGTTTCACTAACTTTCATGTATTCGATTGATGTAAAATTTGGTGTACTGTTACTTTGTTAGTATTTGCATTACATGGTAATATTGACTTGATGCTGCAGCATCAAGTAGTCTGCGGGACTCTTAGCGTGTTTGGACTCAATACAAAGTCGGGCATTAGTTTATAATTTTTTATTATAGCTTGTGACAAATAATATAATAAGCGAAATAATGTTATATTACTTTTATATCTTTGAAAAATTTTTTTATAATATATATAGGTATTTTTTTATAATTTATAATAATTACACTGAGCCACAGTGAAACATGGCGGGTTTAGCAGGTTCAACTAGTAATTATAAAAATCTTTATACTACTATTTTTAACAGATTTATATTATAGATTTATAATTACATAAAATGCAGGTTGGCTCAATAAGTAACTGTGATTGTTCTGAGATGTCGTGAGCGTGTTCAGTTACTGTCATTCTACACGATCTTGTTGATTTATTTAAAAAAAAAACTACTTAAATAAGTAAATTTATAGTAATAGTATTTATAATAAAAACTCATTAACATTTTGACGAATGATTCTTTTCAGCGACTGTAAACAGTCCTAGATCAAAACGGAGATCGGTTGATGAAAAACCAGTCACACCAGCCAGACGGAGTACAAGGATAAGATCTAACACTAGTTTGGTGATAGAAACACCGCAGACATTTGAATCGCCTAGAGCAAAACGAGCAGCAAGGAGGAGTTCGATAGCTGGTCAGTCTATTTATAGTTTTTCTAGTCTCTTTATTTCAAGTATATATTTTATATTTTAAAACTTTAGTAAGTGGCAGGCACACTACGTTTTGCAGTCATTTGGGCAGCCCTCCTGGGGGCAATAACTATTTTCTTACAGAAAACTATTGTGAAATAAGGGGGTGTCCATTTCATTATATGAGCAGTTTTTGGCTATTTCTCCGAATCAACCTCCCATGTCCCCTAATCTCGCGTGGATTATTAGGATTTCATAGCATTGGATTTATTTATAAAAAAAAAAACAACATTCTTCATTATTTTTATTTGAGGCTAGTATTTAAGACTGCTTAGAACATAGTCTAGAATCACCGTGATATTATTGAATAATAAAATACTTAAATGGGAACTACTAAGACTTATAAAAGAATATTCAGAATATCAAATTCCATAAAAGTATATTCATACAACATTCTCCTTAAACCTTACTTAGATTTGGCACTTGCGAAAGCACGCTTAAATAATCGAAGGGCTATTTTGCGGCTTATTCGAAGGCCAATAAATAAAATATTATATAAGATTCAGACATATTTTATTGTAGAAACAGGAACAGGTTTACTTAATTTAACCCAATTTTCTTGCAATTTTACACTGCGGGAAAAAATTCGTGATATTCGCAGAGCCCACTAACCATATCATATCCCCCTTCCCTTATCTATATTTCTATTATGTTCAGCAGCACACTTGCGACACCTGTGGCGTTGCTCGTGTTACCGGTGACGGTAGCCACCTACCATCAAGTGGACCGTCAGCCTGTCTTTTGACCTAAACATAAAAAATATAGTTGTAGCTTTTATAATATAATATGTAATAGCTGCTTAATTAACAAGCATTTGTATAAGAAATAATTATTATATTTCAGGTAGTGACACAGAATCTAATGTATCAATTACATCAACAAGGCGTAGCAGGAAGAATTCTAAAACTGAGGAAACCCAAGGTTAGTCCAATTTCTACAGCTATATTCAATTTCCATGATCCCTTATAAATCTTTAATCCTACTAAGATTGGTAGCATACTTGTGGCACCTGTGGCGTTGCTTGTGTTAATAGGTGACGGTAGTCTACCATCAAGTGGACCTGTCAACTTGTCTGAGGATTTTTTTTCTTGATAGAATATTTCTTAATATCAAAAATTTCAAGTTTAATTTTATCTTTTTGTAAATTTCAGTAGAAATCCCTGGAAAACCGACAAAGGATTTCGAATTTTGCGATGTAATTTTAGAGGAAAGTGACCAACAAAAATCACCAAAAGCTTCTCAAGAGAGCCCCACAGCTACTAGTCGCAAAAGTCCTAGACTAGCAAATAAAGGAAAATCTGATAATTCTTTGGTGGACCTTGAAAAACCAAATGTGGACCACAATTCGGTTTCAAAACTTAAAAAGCAACCTTCTAAACATGAGAATAACAGTCGAGAGGATTCTAAAAAAAATGAAGAAACAGAAATACAAGTAAAAGACAAAGATAGCTTGACTATGGATCAAATTATGAGTTTAGTAAAAGAAGACTTAAACAAAATGGAAAATACAGTCAAGACCTGTCTTAATAAAAGTCTTCCTGCAACAAAAAGTCTACATCATAACAATAACAAAAATAGAAGTCGTACCAAATCATGGACTGGAATGATGTGCGACATTGAAAACGTGAATTTTTTAAGTGATAATGAAAATGTGAAGAAAAATGTAAAAAAGGGTAAGGAAATTAAATTAAACAAATCATTAAAAGAAATTGATTCTAACAACACTATTTTCAATGAAAAGTCCAATAGTTCGGAGTTTTTGGGAAATTCAAAATTATCAAAACTCAATACTCCTACAAAAAAGACTATATTGAATAATAAAAGAAATGACACCGACAATTTCGATACCTCAATAAAAGTAAATGTTAACGTGGAGGATCCTCTTACAAATATTCAATCTTCCATTTCATCTAAACAAGACGGTAACAAAGATAATCTTAAGTATGACGAAACATCCAAATTAGTTCCCGACAACCGAGTTTACAATGTAAATGTTGCAGTAGTTATTGAAAAACCAGACTCAAATATTGATAGCAATTGTGAAGAGAAAACAAATTATCAAATGAACAATGAGGACCAATGTGTGCCTGTTGTCCATAAAGACTCTTCTCTTAGCCCTACTAGAAATGATGACTCCTGTGAACCAATGGACATTGATGAAAGCATGCCTAAAAATACATCTCTTCTTGAAAACGTAACAAATAAATCGTTCGAAAATAAAAGCACTCTTAAAGATAATATTTACGGAATAAATGAAAGTTCCCTAGCATATTCCCCAAGAAAAAATGCAGAACAAGGCTATAACAACTCAGTAACAAACACAAGTAAATCTCAAAAGCAACAAGAACACATAGAAAAAAATAAAAGCCAAGTCAATCTCTCTAAAATGGATAAAAACGATAATACTGAATTTTCACAAAAATCTATTGATGTTCCAGATTCTACAGAAGATAAGGAAAACATGAAATCACTTACTGGTACACCCCTAATAAATAAAATGTCTCAAAAATATGGCTTACAAACCAGTACACCAGTTGTATCTGATATTAATGTTAATGTAAATAAACAAGAATCTAAGAAGAAAAACGTTAAAAGTAAAAAAAATATCGAGGCCCTTGAGCAAGATGATTCCGATACAGATGAAGAATCTAAAGAATACCAGAATAGCCTGATTGATGATGAAGCTAACGAAGTCAGTGAAAATTATGAATCTGGCGACAGCCTTGACGACGAAGATAGAATGTATATGGAAGAAAATGAAATTATAGAGAAGGGAGAAACATTGACATCAGATGAAGAATTTTCAAATGACAGTGAATATGAAAAAGACTCCTTTGTTGTGACATCAGATGAAGAACATAATGAGTTACTGAGTGGATCAGGTGACGATTTATCTATGAGTGACGGAGAACTTACTATGAGTGCTAAATCTAAGAAAAAATTCAATGAACGTAAACTTAAAGAACAAAAGAGGGCATCGAGAGAAATGTATGAATCTCGTCATAAACTCAACGATTCTAATGACTCAAATAAACAGAGGAAATATAAGAGGCAACGTTTAGAAACTGAAAACGATGAAAACATCAAACCTATTAAGGGAAATCGTTTGAGATTAGAGTCGTCTAGCGACGCTATTGCTAAGACTTCTTCAGATGACGTTACAATGAAAAAGAAAACTAGAAAATTATCTGAATCATTTGAAAAGAGTGCTGCCACTGAAAAGGAAATTACTCATGTCTTCAGTGAGAGTACAGTCAATACTGTCGATCCTCTGTGTTTAGATAATAATGAAACTTGTACTGAGAAAATGGATATTGAAGAAGTTGAAATTGAAATGATTAAATCCATAGTTGTCAACAATGAATCGGTTGACCCCTTACGGGCTACAGATGCTATGGGTTCCAGTGATGATTCAATGAGTAGCGAAAATGAAGAAATCAAACAGAATTACGACGCCATGCTAAGCAATCTTAATTCGCATAACCAAAAGAAACTTTCACACAATATTTCCTTAAACTTAAATAAAAAAGATAAAAACAAAAGTATCGATCCGATAATTAATCAACTAAACTTAACGGGCACAAGAAAAATTAATAAATCAGTAGATAAAGAAGAAAGAATTCCTAAAGAAGAAACTTCACAGAAGGATGTCACTAACAGCAAACGAGATTCGTCAGATTCTATTGATTTACAACTTTTATTTTCTGACAGTAGCAATGACTGTGACGCTAAGAACATAAAAACGCAGAAAAGTGATTCAATCGATTTCATTCCTCTAAGGAGTTCGGTGTCTAAAACTGATGTTCAAAAAGAAAGTGGTAAGTTATTTTTAGCCAGTTATTCTTCGCATGAAACGTTAAAACACAGCCTTCCTCAAATTTTTGGAATCTTTCATTGAAATTTAGAATTTATCCATTTCATCCTTCTACTAGTATCAAAAATGACTTTTTATTTTACTCAATAATGTACAATCTGAACGGATTGTACATTATTGAACTTGATAGATTTAAATGAAACTTGAATGAAATACAGACTAAGTGTGCATATTAAGGATAAATGTACTGTTCCCAAGGTATAAAAGTAAAATTAAAAAATTCAACTGACAAAAATATAATTATGAGTACCTGAGGAAAGGGGGTGCGGTCAAAGTCGCAGTCAGTAGTCTATAAGAAGATATTAATTAATCTGACAAGTGTGATATTATATTTTTTAGGAAACACTATTGACACGAAGGAATTGTCATTGAATAAAAGCGGCAGGAAGAGTGAAATAAAACAGAATAGATCTGCAACAAAGGAAACATTTACTTGTAAGTATCCATGCATAATTAACGAAAAATAAAATTTAGATAAAATAATTTAAAAAAAAACTTTATTACATTAATTATAATGGCTAGCTGGTCCTGGGTTCGATTCCTGGCAAGGTTAAAAGTGCCTCTCCCTTACAGAAGACCACCGTTAAGTAATAGCGCATGTGTGCTGTTGTGTTTCGGCATTAACTATATTATAATACTAGTTGGCGCCCGCGACTTCGTCCGCGTTGAAAAAGAAAAAAGTAGCCTATCCTGTGTCCTGTACGTCTAAATGTTTATCTACCAAGTTTCATGAAAATCAGTTAATTCGTTTAAGAGTTTTATGGAGGAATATATACATACATACATACATACAGAAAAATATTCTAAAAATGGTCAATTTAGTTTCAGTATCATGTATACAGCCTATAAACACGATATCTCTGAAAACAAAGTAACTTACTCCATGACCAACCCTTACAGATTTATTATTAGTATTGATGTATAATATAATGTAACAGATAATATCAAAAACAAATTGGCTAAAAAGACCTTTGCCAATTTATTATCTGCTAGAAAAGTTAATTAATTACTTATAGTCTAGTAATACCGATTATAGTCTAGTAATAATAGAATAATAATAAATATTTACAGGTGCATCAGATGAAGATTCTGATAGCTCCCCGGTAGAAGTTTTATACAAAAGTGATAAGAAGAGACAGTCCATAGTCGATGATTCAGAAACAGGTAAGAAACCAAAAGTAGTATGTACTCGCAAAACTAGAACGTAGCGTTTAATATAACATTATAAGTTAAATTTAAATAAACAAAACATTAAACTTGAAGTTATACGGAGTTTGTGCCAACATGATTTGTCTTACCTTAAAACTTCAAAACAGAAAAACTGATTACAAAGATAACACTAAATCCAGGTGTTCTTTTTTTTATTTATTTAATAAGTTAAGAAATACCTACTATTTATAAGAATAAGAATTTTTCAAATAAATTCACTTATTTCAGGAATTCTTCCAATATGTAAGAGGTGTTTAACATTATTCCAAAAAGAAAATGTCGGTCAATTTAGTAATAGTCTAATACGAATTGTAAACTTTTTTTTATTTCAGCTACATCTTCAATTGAAGAATTTTCAATAAACATGTCTAAGAAGCTCAACAAGAAAACGTCTTCTGAATCACCAGTATCATTGAGTGAGTATTTTCAAAATACTACATCTTTAAAAAGCATGAACTGTGAAGGTTTATTTATATCTATTTCTCTATTGACTGAATGAAGTATAATATTCTGTGTGTGTATGTGTCTATATCCAACTAACAAGACTTGTTTTCAAAGAAGCATCGTTTGACTTGAACTGTTTTCGAACTGAAACTTCTTTGCCTGAGATGAGAGTAAAATTTTTGAATGTCAAATATTGTGTGACGCATGAGTGTAACGATCACGTGACTCTTCTTGTAACGTTTCTTCTGCGCGAATGACATCTACCGCTCACTATATACCTCTCACACACCCACGGCTGATTCTAATGTGTTTGAATAGAGAAGCGAATAATTACATAAATCTATCGATCAGCTCCCGGCTTCGCCCGAGATACAATTTTTTTTTTACACACACAAGACCTTCCACGTTTATCCCTCTCTCCAAGAGTGAAAACCGTATCAAAATCGGTCGGGTTGTTTAGAACTTAGCGGAGAAACAGACAGACGCGGACAGTTTCTGCGACTTGTTGCAAAATATTGTATTTTTTTTTTTTTTTCTAATATACACTTACATAAAAATTTTATTAGGTTTTATTATAATATACTAGCTGGTGCGCGCGACTTCGTCCGCGTTGAAAAAGCAATATATCGCCTGACATCGTTATTAGTATTACACTTAGCCAGGCGTTAGTTTCCTTAATTTTAGATGATCTCTCGGGAGCAGTACATTTTTTCTTGATGAAAGGTACCCTATGTCCTTTCTTGTATCCCTGACAACGTGTTTGCCAAATTTCATGACGATCGGTTCAGTAGTTTTCGCGTGAAAGAGTAATAAACATCCTTACATCCATGCAAACATTCGCATTTATAATATTAGTACGGATTTTTAAACGTTGTTGTGAAAAATTATCCAACTTAACTAAAACTCAATCAAAATTCGTTGCGGGGCTTGGGAGGAGTTAGCGGATATACAGACAGACAGAGGCGGATAGCGACTTCAATTTAAATACTATCTAAACATTAGGAATTATAATTAGATATAATATAATGATGCAACAGGTAGTGATAATAGTTATCATAAACAAAATATTGTTCTATCACACCTTTACCTATGAGAAAACTTTACCAGTTGAACTCTTTTAAAAGCATCATTTTTATAATTACCAGATTTCTTGGGTTTTCCGTCTACTGAAATTGATAATGTTTCGCTGGGCAATTCTTCGGTAAAGGATAATATGAAAAATACATCTATCTTACTTGAAGGTATGACATACCAACTTTATTACATTACATTTATGTATTTATTATTATGATTAAATAAAATAAAATGATGTCTTCAGCATCAACATCTTCAGCAGTGGAGAAGCTGAGATTTTTTTTTTTTCATTGACTTAGCTTATAATTCGCTTGCGCAACTGTCATCACATATTTTACAATAATTCATAAGTATATGTGCTATATATTTTGAAAACTAAATTGTATAAAATGGTGATAATGTTATATTATGTACTACTATATATAACAGTAGCGACCCGCTCCCGGCTTCGCCCGCCTCCGTTTGATGTGTGTGTGTCTGTTTATCGGTATGGGTGTATCTGTGTAAATGGATGGAATAATTTGCAACTGTTTTATTTTTTGTTTGAAAGCTCACGAATCTTGTTTTTAGCTTTAGTTTATGAAGGTCTGTTCAGGTTCCGCCTTTGGTGCTTAAAAGTAGTCTATGTCCTACTCAAGGGTTTAAGCTGCTACAATATAATAACTAAATGGGATAAATGTAATAGTTGTTTGTCTGTCCGCTATTTTTCTTTAAGGTGACACAAGTCAGCTTTTCCTCCATACAAACGTAGAAAGATTATTACTCCACTGTTTTATGTTTAATTTACAAAAGTAAGCATGATACCGATTTTTCTTGTCGTTAACTAGGTTCGTTTTTCATACAAACTTAAGAAAAAAGTATTATTTTAAAAGATATGTTCCTTGAAAAATCTATATTTTAACACAAGTTTTAATGCACCTTTGAGGGTGAATAGGTCACTCTAGTGATACAAAAACTCCAAAATACTTTGCATACAAACATTGATTAGTTATTCAAGAGTTCAAATAGCTTTACACGAAATAGATATATGCAATAGTTTTGTCAAAAAGAGAATATGCCCAAGGGTCTGTTTATGATTTTTTTTTGGTATGAATCATTGTGCATCTCACTCGACTACTCTTCCCGCGCATTATGCTGTGTGAGACAGAATGAATTTTAGCTACACGCACCGATGAGTTCGCGCCGCCGACTAGTATTGCCTTAACAATGGCTTGACACTACTTCTACCATAGGATAACACGTCCTAACTGTTTGTTCTTTCCTTTTCCGATTCCGTAATGCATACATACTGCACTCATCTTATCATTCAATCAATAGAGCTCGCTTGGTCTCTAAACAACGACATAGGCTACTTATTATCCGAATATTTTGTGTGGACCAAAAACCATCTGACGTGATGAAACTTTTTTTCTTTGTCCAGAAACTGTCGTGGAAACAAAATCAAACACTCCATTGGGTAGTTCGAAGAAAGAACACAAAATGTCAGGATCCTACCTTGACAAAGGTATAATATTTTATTATTAAGAGTGAATTGCACCGTGTAACTATTAAACGCTAACCAAAAGCAATCCAGACGTCAAATATCCTGGTTAAAGAAATTACGGGTTGCACAATTTTAACAATATGTAGGTTAAATGACGTCAAAACTATCGTTATACTTTAAAATAGTAAAGACGCGAGTGGATGAAGGTGATAAATCACTTAATTCCAATATTGAGTAAATCGAGGTTAAAGTTTTAATTTTTGAGATAAGTTGCCAAGGAACTGATTTTTGTACTATATTATAATGCAAAGTTGTGTAAACGACCTAAAATATTAATGGTATAATAGCAATTAAACACTCGTGTCATTTTTTTAAACAAAAAGTGAACAAAAGTTCACTTCCATTAATAAATGTCAACTTTTCTGCACTTTTTGCTTTTTAAAATTAACTGTACATAATACCTTTTTCAACTTTCTATTTTCCAAAATGTGTCTTAAATCGACGATCTCAAGGTCTGTAATCATTTGTATGGACATATTACCTTCATCCACTCACGTCTTCATGTCTTTCCCCTTCTGACGATGACAGTGATAACGATAATGTTTTCGATTTGCGAGTGCGAGTTTTGATTATAAATATGAATGAACGTACAATGTTTTATTAAAATTTTAAAGAAAGGAACTAAGTATGTTCATGTGATTGCTAAATTTATTTCTTACTATATTTTTTTCTTATTTAGATATAATGATGGAATCCACACACGACACTTCGCTGGGTGCTTCAAAGAAAAAGAAGAATAATTCAATATCTGTTCTTGATAAAGGTATGCACAACAATTTATTGTAAATAAAAAAATATATGAAAATTACAATACATTACATCTTATATAGGTACTATCGCGGTCAATGGAGCAGACCCACTTTTCATACAAATTTGTCTAACGTTGAATTGAGGTTGTCATACTAACGTAAATGTTATAATACGAGTAGGTATTTGAAGTAGGAACAAAGATAAATACAAAATGTGCACACGAAATTGTTCCTTACGGTGGGACTGCTCCCTTGACCGCGATAGTACAAGGCGACCCAGTAATTGCTCGCATTCCTCTCGGGAGCTGATACTGTAACTAAAATGGAGTAATTTACTTTGTCATATATGGGTCAAAATCCAATTTGAAAATATTTCAGAACTTTTATTTTTCTTTCTAGAAACTGTCACGGAGTCCTGCTCCGACATTTCCCAGAACAATTCGATGAGGAAAAAGAAAAAGTCTGAAACATTTGTAGATGACGGTAATAAAACAGTCCATTTGTAAATACTAAACAAATCCCGCCAACAAATTTGATGTCATTACTTTACACCTTTATTTTTTTTCCAGCAGCAGTCACAGAGTCCCACTTCGATATTTCCCAGAACAATTCTATGAGGAAAAAGAAAAAGTCTGAATCATTGGTAGATGACGACGGTAATAAAAAAGTCCATTTTTAAATACTAAACAAATCCTGGCAACAAAACTGTGTCATTACTTTAAAACCTTTTTTTTCTAGCAACAGTCACACAGTCCCAATTCGACATTTCCCAGAACAATTCGATGAGGAAAAAGAAAAAGTCTGAATCATTTGTAGATGACGGTAAGTCTTTTCATAAATTTTAAAATATAAAAGTCCATTTTTAATTATAATACAAAACCTGCCAACAAACTCATGTCATTACTTTAAACCTTTAATTTTTTTCTAGCAATAGTCACAGAGTCCAACTTAGACATTTCCCAGAACAATTCGATGAAGAAGAAAAAGAAAAATTCTGAATCATTTGTAGATGACGGTAAATCTTTTTATAAATTTAAAAATTTAAAAGTCCAATTTAAATTATAAATCAAAACCTGCCAACAAACTGATGTCATTACTTTAAACCTTTTTTTTTTTTTTTTTTTTTTTCTAGCAACAGTCACAGAGTCCAACTTAGACATTTCCCAGAACAATTCTATGAGAAAAAAGAAAAAGTCTGAATCATTGGTAGATGACGACGGTAATAAAAAAGTCCATTTTTAAATACTAAACCAATCCTGCCAACAAAACTGTGTCATTACTTTAAAACCTTTTTTTTTTCTAGCAACAGTCACACAGTCCCAATTCGACATTTCCCAGAACAATTCGATGAGGAAAAAGAAAAAGGCTGAATCATTTGTAGACGACGGTAATATTTACTGTCTATTCATATATATTTTAAAATTTAAAAGTTAATTTTTAAATATTAACAACAAAACTGATGTAATTACTTTACACCTTTATTTTTTTTCCAGCAGCAGTCACAGAGTCCCACTTCGATATTTCCCAGAACAATTCTATGAGGAAAAAGAAAAAGTCTGAATCATTGGTAGATGACGACGGTAATAAAAAAGTCCATTTTTAAATACTAAACAAATCCTGCCAACAAAACTGTGTCATTACTTTAAAACCTTTTTTTTTCTAGCAACAGTCACACAGTCCCAATTCGACATTTCCCAGAACAATTCGATGAGGAAAAAGAAAAAGTCTGAATCATTTGTAGATGACGGTAAGTCTTTTCATAAATTTTAAAATATAAAAGTCCATTTTTAATTATAATACAAAACCTGCCAACAAACTCATGTCATTACTTTAAACCTTTAATTTTTTTCTAGCAATAGTCACAGAGTCCAACTTAGACATTTCCCAGAACAATTCGATGAAGAAGAAAAAGAAAAATTCTGAATCATTTGTAGATGACGGTAAATCTTTTTATAAATTTAAAAATTTAAAAGTCCAATTTAAATTATAAATCAAAACCTGCCAACAAACTGATGTCATTACTTTAAACCTTTTTTTTTTTTTTTTTTCTAGCAACAGTCACAGAGTCCAACTTAGACATTTCCCAGAACAATTCTATGAGGAAAAAGAAAAAGTCTGAATCATTGGTAGATGACGACGGTAATAAAAAAGTCCATTTTTAAATACTAAACCAATCCTGCCAACAAAACTGTGTCATTACTTTAAAACCTTTTTTTTTTTTTAGCAACAGTCACACAGTCCCAATTCGACATTTCCCAAAACAATTCGATGAGGAAAAAGAAAAAGTCTGAATCATTTGTAGATGACGGTAAGTCTTTTCGTAAATTTTAAAATATAAAAGTCCATTTTTAATTATAATACAAAACCTGCCAACAAACTCATGTCATTACTTTAAACCTTTAATTTTTTTCTAGCAATAGTCACAGAGTCCAACTTAGACATTTCCCAGAACAATTCGATGAAGAAGAAAAAGAAAAATTCTGAATCATTTGTAGATGACGGTAAATCTTTTTATAAATTTAAAAATTTAAAAGTCCAATTTAAATTATAAATCAAAACCTGCCAACAAACTGATGTCATTACTTTAAACCTTTTTTTTTTTTTTTTTCTAGCAACAGTCACAGAGTCCAACTTAGACATTTTCCAGAACAATTCTATGAGGAAAAAGAAAAAGTCTGAATCATTGGTAGATGACGACGGTAATAAAAAAGTCCATTTTTAAATACTAAACCAATCCTGCCAACAAAACTGTGTCATTACTTTAAAACCTTTTTTTTTTTCTAGCAACAGTCACACAGTCTCAATTCGACATTTCCCAAAACAATTCGATGAGGAAAAAGAAAAAGTCTGAATCATTTGTAGATGACGGTAAGTCTTTTCATAAATTTTAAAATATAAAAGTCCATTTTTAATTATAATACAAAACCTGCCAACAAACTCATGTCATTACTTTAAACCTTTAATTTTTTTCTAGCAACAGTCACAGAGTCCAACTTTGACATTTCCCAGAACAATTCGATGAAGAAGAAAAAGAAAAATTCTGAATCATTTGTAGATGACGGTAAATCTTTTTATAAATTTAAAAATTTAAAAGTCCAATTTAAATTATAAATCAAAACCTGCCAACAAACTGATGTCATTACTTTAAACCTTTTTTTTTTTTTTTTTCTAGCAACAGTCACACAGTCCCAATTCGACATTTCCCAGAACAATTCGATGAGGAAAAAGAAAAAGTCTGAATCATTTGTAGATGACGGTAAGTCTTTTCATAAATTTTAAAATATAAAAGTCCATTTTTAATTATAATACAAAACCTGCCAACAAACTCATGTCATTACTTTAAACCTTTAATTTTTTTCTAGCAATAGTCACAGAGTCCAACTTAGACATTTCCCAGAACAATTCGATGAGGAAAAAGAAAAAGTCTGAATCATTTGTAGATGACGGTAAATCTTTTCATAAATTTTAAAATATAAAAGTCCAATTTAAATTATAAAAAAAAAAAACCTGCCAACAAACTGATGTCATTACTTTAAACCTTTATTTTTTTTTTTCTAGCAACAGTCACAGAGTCCAACTTAGACATTTCCCAGAATAATTCGAAGAAGAAGAAAAAGAAAAATTCTGAATCATCTGTACCTGACGGTAATATTCATCGTCTTTCTATTTATAATAGTCGATCGACGATTACAAACTAAAAAAAAAAAACATTATTTTTTCTTCATAGCAACTGTCGCAGAGTCCTTAGACATTTCCCAGAGTAATTCAAAGAATAAAAAGTCTGAATCATCTGTAGATGACGGTAATATTCGTTGTCTATTCTTATATTATGAATTTAAAAAAAAAAATTACCCATTAAATAAAATCCTTTAACAGATTTGTGTTGGGATTGCTAAAAAGCTTTATTTTTCTTTTTAGCAACTGTCACAGATTCCTACTTCGAGATTTCCCAGGGTAATTTAAAGAAGAAAAAGAATAAGCCTGACTTATCCGTAGATGACGGTAATATTTTTTTTTTTAATCTATACTTACATTAATAAAATGTATCTATACATTAAACCTATTTAAAAAAAAAAAAAATTTCACGTTGGAAGTACCGATATAGAAAAAAAAATTATATTTTTTAAAAATTTTGTGTTTTTGTCTATACGTTTTGTGCACGCTAATCTCAGAAACGCCTTAACTTGTTTTCAGTTTTGAATGCAGTTTTCATTTATGTATCATTTTCTTTATAGGTTTTCCATATTTATTAACTTTTTTTTTTACTTTCAGGACTATTAGATTTGGTCAAACCCAATGCTGAAATGGGACTGACTAAGAAGCAGAAAAAGAAACAACATACGTCAGAGTCATCTGTGGATGATAAAGGTTAATAATCTTAATAATATTGTAAATGCGAAAGTTTGTATATTTGTTACTCAATCAGGCAAAAACGGCTGAACTGATTTGAATAAAGTTTGGCCCACATATAGTTTATTATCTGGACTTATCCTGAATGGGGGGGATACTTTTTATCCTGGAAAAATGTTAGGTTCTTGTTGGATTTTCAAAAAACTACAGTTCGTATGAAGTCGCAGACACAAGTAGTAGTAAAAATATTCATTGTACTAACAAATATTATATTATAATACTAGCTGGTGCTTGCGACTTCGTTTGCGTTGAAAAAGAAAAAAGTAGCCTATCCTGTGTCCTGTGTACGTCTAAATGTTTATCTACCAAGTTTCATGAAAATCGGTTAATTCGTTTAAGAGTTATGGAAGAACATACATACATGCATACAGAAAAAAATTCTAAAAATCATCAATTTCATTTCAGTATCATGTATAGAGCATATAAATACGATATCTATGAAAAGAAAGTAACTTACTCCATGACCAACCCTTAGAGATTTATTATTAGTATTGATTTTAATTTAATCTACGCCAACCACTAAAATTCTCTTTAAAATTAAATCAGATCATAATCTTCTTCTATCTATATAAATAAAAATGAATCCCTAAATGTGTTGCTAAGCGCAAAACTCGAGAACGGCTGGACCGATTTTAATTCTGTCTTCACTCACGGATAGAGGGATAATCAGGGAAGGTTCTTATGTAAAAAAAAATTCACCCCGGACGAAGCCGCAAGCGGGTCGCTAGTTTAGAATAAAATGCCTTAAATATCTTAAATTTAATGTTGTTTCCAGGGTTAAAAGCAAACGAATGCTTGGATCAACACAAAAAGAAGAAATCGAAGATCAGTTCAGAGCGGCCTACGCAAGATAGCGAGAATATAGGTAATTATTTAATTATTATTTGGACAGTGAAATTAGGGCAAAGATATTTCAAAATTAAATAAATATTCCGTGTTTTTTTTTTTTTTCAGAATCAATCACAGAAGATATTAATTCTGATGTTTCTAATAAAAAACATAAAAATAAGTTGAAAATACAACCATTGGATGATCGAATTAAAAAGTTGCTTATAGAGGGTGAGCGGATTTAGTTAATACTATAATAAATAATATTATAAAAAGAGAAGATTTCGAGGGTATTCTGGCAGAACCGAATAAGTGAAAAATTTAACGAAAATTAGATATATATATAGGAACAGTATAACTGAATTAGCTTTTATTATTTATTATGGCTATTATGCTTCACCGTTTTACTACGAGCCCTCAAACTTTGAAATGCTCTTTTCTCATTTTGAAATTTTGTGTACTTATCCGTTTCTGCCAGAATACCCTCGATTTGTATTTTGTATATTTGTAATGAATAAACTCAAAAACTACTGGGCTGATTTAAAAAAAATCTTTCACCTATAGAAAGCTAACATTATCACCGAGTAACATAGGCTATATTTTATAATAATGTTACGCGACCGAAGTCGCTTACAACAGCTAGTTGCACGCGCTCCTACATTCGAACAAACAAATATACAAACTTTACCTCTGATAATATTAGTAAGGTAAAGGCTTAACAAACTTACTTTTATTTAAAAGTAAAAAGTAAAATTAAAAAAAAAATAGTGTAATGTAATTTTGTTTTATTTTATTTATTTAATATTAGTAAGATAAACTCCGTTTATCTATCCGTTATCCGTTTATCCGTAAGATAAGTTTTTTTTCGGTAACAAATATAATTAATGAAGAAACTTTTGCTTACCTACAGATACACCACAAGATGCGGGACCATCTAACATAAATGAATTTTCGGCAACCAAAGACAGGAAAAAACATAAGAATACCAGATTTGAAGGTATAAGTTCTTTTAAATTATGCCTGATTTTCTTCTTTAATTTTATTGTTTTATCGAGTCTGTACTTGTGAAAGATATTATATCCATAAATTTCTCTACAAAGTTCCATATAAATTCACAAATTGTTCAGCGCCATCTGTTGGTCGTCTGTTAACTGGTTTGTCGACTGGCGTCCCAAATTGAAAAGATAATCTTCTATAAGTACTATTATTATAGAATTATTATATTCATACTCATACGCTAGCTATTGCACGCGACTTCGTCCGCGTAACTTTATAAAATATAGCCTATGTTAATGTAGCTTTCTATAGGTGAAAGAATTTTTTAAATCGATCCAGTAGTTACTGTTGTTGAGTTTACTCATTTCAAACAAAAATACTATACTGTAACCAAATTACATTCGCTTACAATTATTATTATAATTACAATATATTTTTAAAGTTAAAAGGAATTATTAACTTTACTGAATGGGACAGATATTCAAGCGATTTCTGGGATTATTCTATAAAGGGAACCCATATTGTTTGAGATTTAGTTAAAATGTTTTTATGAGAACATCTCTGCTGTTTGCCCGTGATTTCTGTTGCTATAGTGTAAAAATATACTTCTTTTCAGACTCTGTCGGCATTGAGGAATCAAAACAAACATATGACAAAACGCAAAATGAGAACGATGTACAAATGGAAGATTCGTCAGGTATGAAAAAATAAGTTACAAATGTGTATGTGTGGTACAGGTGTATTTAAATTAATGTTTATGTTTTTGTTTTTACAGAAACCAAAATAAAGAAAAGTAAGAAAAGAAAGCAGCGAGATGAAGACTTTGATAATACAAAATCTATGGCAATCAAGGTAATTTTTGTATTTTACTGTTATCCGTACATATTAAAATAAACACTATAAAGGGTAATTTGATGTGTTTTATCAATGTTTTATTTTATAACTCTTTTTAACAAATAATAAACCGACTTCAAACCGTCTCATGGTCTTTTCTCATGGACGCCATTGTCAGAACTGGATCAAATTGAAATGGCACCACACGAGAAGCACCAGCCTTCAAATAAAAAAAGAATCATCAAAATCGGTTCACCCATTCGAAAGTTATGAGGTAACAAACAAAAAAAAAATACAGTCGAATTGAGAACCTCCTCCTTTTTTGGAAGCCGGTTGATAAAACAAAGTCCTCCGCCGCGTCTGTCTGTCTGTCTGTCTGTCTGCTCACGATAAACTCTAAAACTACTGCACCGCTTTTCATGCGGTTTTCACCAATGGATAGAGGTGGTTCTCGAGGTAGGTTTAAAAGTATATAAATTACAAAGTAACGCGGGCGAATTCGCGGGCAGCAGCTAGTACTATACAAAGCACAAAACACTAGAAATTCGTATGAAAAAATTTGTCATAATGTTTTAATTTATTTCTAGATTTCTAAAACAGCAGCACTACCACAGCTCTCTTCGGCAACACTAGATAAACTGAAGACTAGGGCCGAAATGAAGGTGTCAACGTCCAAAGTGGTGTCCACAACTAACTTTGTCGTCGAAGAATCGAGGAAGAGAAAGAGGGTCAATCCTTCCTGTTACTTGGAGGAGAGTGTTTGTTTGAACGTTTCACCTGTTAAGAAGAAAATGAAAAGTCAAATCATGAAGCCCAAAGTGATGCCTTCCCTTCCGACAGTGTTTTCCTCGGGCAGTGGATTCACAACACGTTTCAGTGTGAATGTTATACCTAAGAAAACTGAATTTGTCACGCAGCCAAGTGATACGATAAATTTCAAAAGAGACACACTGATGAAAAGGAAGAGAGTGACAAAAAAATCGTTATATCATCTCAACATGTCGAAATTTTAATAAAATTTATACTCAAGTTGTTTAAAAATAAGCTAAACGATTCCTTGCATTCCGCCTCACATTTGTTTTAAGGTTTATAATTTATGCAAAAAAAATGTAATGTTGACATTTAAAAAACTAAGATGAATTATATTTTCTTTGTCACAATTTCTTAGAAAGTTTTGTTCGATAATAATAATTTTACTGTTGAATGTTGTTTGGTTATTGTTTAATACAGCTTATTTTAAAATAAATGTACGAGTATGTAACTGTTAAAATCATAATAAATTGTTTTTGTAATGGAATCATTTTAAACTTAAGTATACATACTCAAAATGAGATTTGATTAAAATTCGGAGTGTGAATAGTTACTTTTGTTGTTACCGTTATTTCATTTATTGTTAGTAATTGCATGTGATTTTTTATGATTTTTAATTTAGTATACTGTTTCATGTTGTTTCATTTCGTAATTCCCGCCATATGGCAGACTTCATTTTGAAAAGGTTATCTAGGTGGCGCCACTTTTCTGAAAATTGGTATCGCCCATGTGCTCATAATGTGTTTACTATATAATTGAAGTGTATCTTAATTATCAATTATTTGGAATAAATATGATCCTTTGAGTTTATAGATGATTTTCTTTTGAACTTTTCGTGTTAAAAACTTAAATCCTTTACTCGAACACTTCCCGCCTTACTACGCCGGTGTAAACAAACCGCCATGTTGTTATGTATTTATTGCCGCCTATGGACTTGAAGTTTATGAAGAATTGCAGATATTGGTAAGTATTTTTCATAATGTCTAGAATATAAAAATAGTTTTTTCGGATGGATTATTTTTTTAAAAACATCAAATTAAAATGTAGTTTAAAGAAATAAGTATTGTTATTGAGTCCAGACGTATATCCGTAACTTATTTTGCGCCAATGACAGAATGTCAAATTGGTCACGTGGCTTTAAACGTCCAATGGGAGAGAGCCTGTCCTTTGTGTACGTTTTCTTTCACATAATAGTAAAACGGATTGTGGTTTTTATGGAGTGAGTGGTGTTTTACCTGTCAATTTTATTACTTTTAAAAACTTAAATGTGTGAAATTGAGGATTATTCTATCGAGCATAAGGATATTTATCTTAGTAAATATTCGGTGAGTGTTCGCAATACCATCTTTATAGTGTATATTTTGTGAATTTAATGAAAACAAGAAATACTCAATGGGAGAGTCCAATTAGATTACATGTCCCGCTCTTTTTAATGTCATTCATATTTTTGTCGTTTGTAATGTTTTTCGATCTTTAGCAGTCTTTATTTTAGAATACATGTCGTATTTTTTGTAGTTTTTCTTTTAGTAGTACGCTTATTTACATGTATATTTCATTCTAAATACGGAACTTCCAACCGGTAATGAATAGGCGGGAAAATATTTACATTCATTATCTTCATACAATTCACTTGAAAAATGTTTATTTACGCATTGTAGCACTTATTTTACATAATTGTTCATTATGTATAATATAAATGGACTGAAATTTTCAACACTTTGCCTCTTATAAGAATGTTTTTTTTCTCTTATTCTCTGAGAACCTACTCAGCTCCCACCCTTTAGTACGACATAACCTATGGGAAGGGAAAAGGACTGTTTCATAATTATAGATAGGTTTTGAGCCTATTTTAACTGTACATTACATTACATTAAAAAGTAAACAAATTTGTACACGGAAATATAAATCATTGACCAAATTCAGCAGATTATCTTCAATGAAATCATCTTTGATTACCTTATCTGTACTTCATAATATAGGCATGGCATAAATGTATCTAGGGATTCTAGGGACATTGGCATGAAATAAACAGCTAAATTTATAGCAGTGTCTAACCTTTTTTGTGATTTTACTTAGGTAAAGAGAAAATATATATGCACATATTTCTATTTATGTAATGGGAAAAAAACCTTTTAAGAAAGTTTATATCAATTAAAAGAACTTGGTACAAGTATATTAATGAGAATTATGCACCTATCAGCTAACGTTTATTTGTTAAGGTACTATAATAACCCTAAATTACCCATACTTGTGTGTAATATTTTTAAAATTATGTAATCCATATTTATCACAATATACTAGCTGACTCTAGCTGACTTAACAGTTGTTGCCCTGTCAATAAAAATATCATCCAAATTTAAGATCTTTCCTGTGTATTTACTAAAAAAATTCCTTAATACAAACCTTTTCCTGAAAATGAATTACGAAAACTTCAACAAAACCAGTCATACTATACTCGTTATGTTTCATCATAAATGTGTTACTTATATTATTTTAATTGACATGATACCTACATAATTATAAACACATGATTCCCACGACTTCATGCCATTCAGCAGGGCAGTTTTAAGAATTTCAAAAGTTGAACAATGCATGAGGCCTGCATCAGCGTATTGTATAAGTAGGTAGGTATATGTTTACACGAACGGTTGCATCTTGTGTATGTATGTGTGAGTGTTGTGCACTCAATGTGAACAGGCCAAGGGAGCGGTTGCAATGTGCACACAGCTATCAATGAGTGTGTGGGTTGCAGTGTGCACACTGCTATCAATGTGTGCGCGCGCGTTTCACTGGCTTCAACAAACCTCATCGTAAAATTGCGTTGTTTTCATGGTGTAAATGGTCACGTTCATCTTTGCTACTTTAAAATTTAAACATTAAAATAACTTTCCATTTGAATTTAGCATTTTTCTCTCATAAAATACGTTAATTTCGTCAGCTAATTTAATAAACTTAAACTTTTTCGTTATATACGTACTTCACCTACTTAGGTAGATGTAAAGTGCAAACTGCATACATTGCATTTTGGTGTGAGAATGAGCATCTGAAATGATACTCTTTCATTATGAGAAAATTTATATAATCTTTTAATTTCAATTTGTAATAGGAAGCTACATTTTTTCTGTAAAATTTACGTAATACCGAATTAGTTTTTATACTGTACAAAAAAACCTTTTATGTATACACATTATATTGGTTAACGACAACCAAATTATGTTAATGTCAACAGACAGTCTGACGGTCTACTTTGATGGTAGCTAGCTACAGTCGTCTAGATATAACGCAAGCAACGCTACAGGTGCAACATGTCTCGACTATAGTAGTATTAATAAGGAGTAGGGAAATGGGCTCTGGAATCCCTTACTCACTCACTCACCAAAACACAAACAGCACACATGCTGTGGTCGTCTGTAACTGCTACTTAAAAGTAGGTAATATAAAAAATAGATATGACTTCAGACTTAATATAAAATTAAATAAGTAACTGATTAACTACCCAGCAACAAATATTAATTTTACATATTATTTTCCGTGAAAATTGTACGTTTTCACATACATAGTAAGGCATCTATTCATAGATCGTTTGGTGACTAATTTATGGAGGTCATTCACCCGTACATATCTATCTACATCATTTATCTTAACACACGTCATTTTTTAGTTTTACTATTTACTTAGTTACATAATATGAATGATATATACCCAATAGATATCTACTATATTTAGACATGTTAGGCATAAGTAATTTATAAAATATACATCGAAAACACTAGGTTATACCTGATTTCAGTGATATTTAAAAAAATATAAATAAGAATGATAGATCCAGGATGCTTCAGAGCGGTCCTATTGGAAAAATGTAGGAGAGGCCTATGTCCAGCAGTGGATGGTGGATGGCCTGTGATTTAAATATTCAAATTTAAAAGTTTCAAGTCCAAATTATGAACATTTAAAATTGTTCTTCCTAATGTTCCTAATTTGTGTCTACTTAAAGCTTCATATTTAGGTATCTAATCAGTATGTATTATATATACGCATACGTGTACGTTACGTTACGTACTAACAGATATATTAAAAAAATAGGTACAACAACCCTGAATTAATTTGAATCGTTTATTATTATACATAAAATAAAGAGAATATTACGTAAAATAAAATACTATCTGTTGCAATATCCTCTCATTCTAACCAAGGAAAAAGCAGACAGCCGGCAAAGGGGAAGGCGCTCAGTGTCGGTAATCAATACGGTAGGTAACCCCTCCGCCCCTTCAGTTTTCGCGCCAAAGTTGCGCACGCAGAGGGAGACTACAACGAAAATCCCCTCGACGAATATTTCTCATTGAAGTTACTGTTTCTGTAAACTTAACTTTTCTCATTGACGAAGAAATTTTATTTTAAAAAATTATGAAATATTTGGAAAAAGATTCTTATAAAATTAAAAAAAGCCTGATAAAATTATATAAGCAATATTATAACGCCTGATATCTTTATTGCTGGTATATGTACTTTTGCCAGGTTTTTTTTATTTTTAGATAACAACCCCCCTCAAATAAAATCTTTATGAAAGCTATCCTATATCATTTCCTGAGTGACAATGTTTATGTAAATCTTTATGATGATCGGTTGAGTAATTAAGCCGCTGTGAAAAGGTAACAGACAGACGGAGTTACTTTCACACTCAGATTAGTAAAAATTTATAATAACCGAGAAAATCGGCTAGTTTAAATTTTAAAATATATCATTCAATATCAATAATAAATGAATCGTACAAAAGTTTTCCGTCATATTTTTTCGAAGCGCTTTTTTGATGCGGTTTATATACCTACAATGAACATCTCGGCGGCGCAAGAGCCGACCACGATCGAACGGCGGGTACTACGGGCGAGTTCAAGGCGAACGCGCGCGGTCAGGTTCGAGGACACGACGGCTGACGACGAACAGACAGGCACCTCACGGCGCCTCTAGATATTCTTCCCCATCTAAAACTAAGTGGCTAATTTACACTGAAGTTATCTGAAATTACGTTAATAATTGAAATAATATCACATCCTTTTATTATCTGAAAAAATATGAATAAATAATTTTAACATTTAAATACCAAATTAATACCTGTATTAATTTAATTTTAACTTCACTTGTTACAAATTTAAAATAAATATTAAATAGGTAACTAGAGATTCTAAGAAGAATTTGAATTTTAAAAACGTAATGCGCTCAAATTGTATAAATGACCGTAATAGACGAACTCTACAGGTAGGTAATAAAGACAGTTCATGGCCCTCTGTAACACGAATGGGCAATGACTTAGGTATACATTTTTTTTTGTTCGAAAAAATAAATTTTACACCTACTATGTTTTTTATTACTTTTGAGAATTAAATCCTGTTTTTTTATACTTCGCAGACATTACCTAAATTTTATTAACAAGACATAGTGCCAATTATATGGCTAATAATGACTACGGAAACAATCTACACATGGCGAGACGGCTGCAATGTCATTAGGGGTCGATTCACCCTCTTTGAATATCTCTATCTCTTTTTCTCACCCTCGTCGGCATCTCGTCGGTAAACTTGTCCCTTACACACACTAGCACGCAAACACAATGAACCTGACTCCCTTCCCTGCAACCCCCACCGACCGATCCGTCCGTAAATTTTGGCGGGAACGAGCCCCTATTTTTATTTAGCTAAAAGCAAATTGTATTTAAATATCAAAAACAAATAACAAATGTTTGGGTTCGCTATCAGACATACGAATTTATCAGTCAATGCACTCAAGATTTCGGTAAAGAATATAAAAATAATACCTATCACCAGTGATATTAGTAAATAAATATACGTAATAAATACCTACAGAGTAATCGTCGTGTTTTTTTATACGCACTTATTACCATATGCCCTGTCATTAAAAGATGAAAGTGAAGTTATTTTTATAGCATGCCATACCAGAATATATTTAAGTTTATTTATAGTGGTGTAGCCATGCCGTCGAGTAAAAGTTCGACAAAAAATGCTACCATCCTAAATCTTGAAGGCCTTCGCACTACGCGCGGGTTCCGTTCCTTTTTTTATATATTTACATCTAGTAGGTAGACACTCGACCCGATCCGGTCCCGTCGGTGAAATGATAACAAATTATATCTTGGGTAAGGTCGACAGTTAACTATAAGAAGCGATGAAATTTCGTGCGACGTTTCTCTGTATTTTTTGTTGTTTAATTTCTTTATAAGATGCACAAACAAAGTTGTTCTGTTCAAGTAAAACTACAACCTCTCATTGAGTGTAAACAAAGCAGCATTCATGCAGTTTACTCCTTCCCTGTCGGGGTTGCGCATACCCAGTGCCGTAAATAGGGCAGTGCCACCGGTGCCCAGGCACAGGGCGTAGACTCTGGGGGGCGCAAGAATGGACAGACCAGGCAGGACTATTATTTTATCGGTTTGCTCCTGATAAGTTCCCGCTGCGCTTCTATAGTGCTCAATTCCAACACATACGTACCTACATGCCAGTATCATCAAAAACGTCTATTAAATTAGACAAAACATCGAGCTCATTTTTTTGGCAGACACAGTGGATGGTATAATAGACGAAGTGTCCACTTAACATCAGATGGCTCGTCTGCTTGTTTGCCCACACCTACATCAGTTCTTTAAAAAAATAGATTTTTCTTCCAAAACATTAGATAATTGGTCCACCAACACCAAGTTCCTTTGTGCTTCATTTTATCACCCTGAATAAAATAAAGTAGGCCTATACATTGCTCTAGTTTACTTATAATATCTAAAAAAAAAAAAAAAAAACAAGGGCGCAGTTATAGAAGCTCGCACAGGGCGCAAAAAAGGCTATTTACGGCACTGCGCATACCACATTTCGAAAACAGGTTTACGATTACACTACGGCACGGCGGTAGAGCAGTTCCAATCCACTGTTCTGCCTTTCCGTCCCCCATGTTGTGATGAATTCACTCGGTCATTGTTAAATTTAAAAATGCCGCGAAAACCAATAAGTATCTATAACGTATTGTAATATTTTCGCGCCATTTTTTTAGCAGTAGACTTATTCACCTAAAGAAGGTGAATAAAGTACACTACTATATTTAGTAGTCTTAGACACCTCAGGTAGTAAGTCTATTAAAAATGATAATTATAAAAACTTGGCACACCAAAGTAAACAAAAACATTTTGGAAGTAATTGCAGTTTTTAAAAAAGGCTAATACAAAACGTCAAGCAAATCTACAGATCAAAATAATGACAAAATTATCCAAAACCCTCAACACAACTTGTTACTTAGTGTAAGGTCATTTCATAGATAAATTTAAAAAAAAACCGCAATAATGTTATTCCCAATTGGTATTTAGAATGTATTCATTACTATACGTACTTATTTTCCCTGAAATCACTAAGGGGTACAAACAAATCTACTAGGTGACAATCTACAAAGTAATTAGTAAACTTAATTCACCCAAGAGAATTAAGTCTACCTTACTGCTCCATTTTGTTTTACGCCAGACGCCAGAATCTGATAAAATATGCTGTCATAAGACAAATTTCTGGGTAGTTAAGTTTAGTATACATGCATAAAATGTACCTAGTTTTTTTTTTAATAAATATGATTACTTAGTTTATAAATGATTTCTTTTACAGGAAAGCTCAAACATGGATTTTTATGTAACTGACTCACTCCAGGAAATGTTAGACATGGAGATAAAAAATGAAATGGCAACAGACCTCAGCAGTATAACAGATTTTTCTGTAAGTTATTGTTTTGTGTAATATTAGTATTCATAGACATTGAATTCGTACCAAAACACTCGCTTACCTTTTAGTTGGGCTGTAGCCACGTGGTTCGACCGCATAGTGCGATCGATCAGACTATATGATTTTTTCCCTGTTGTTTCGACCGTGGTTCGACCAGAAAAGTTTGAACCAAGTACTGAAAAAACTTGCCGAAACATTGCCAAATTTATTAAAGACCTGGCGACTTCGCCCACATAAATAGCTTTCTATGGGTGAAAGAATTTTCAAAACCGGTCCAGTAGTTTTTGAGTTTATTCATAATAAACATACAAATCTTCCCTCTTTATAATATTAGTATAGATAATGTTAGTGTACACACTGGACTAAAAATAATTCAACTCATTTGGTCTTTGGTGTTGAAATAAAATATCCTCTATTTACTAGGGAAATTATTACCATTAAAACCCCGATCGTAGTTTAACTTTATCAATAACGCTTTACTGGCTTAGCAGACAAACAGAATTACTTTGTAATTTTTGTATGGATTATGAACAAAATTTTCATTTCAGGATTCGCTGGGTTTGAATTTTTCCGAAATGCCACCGCTATTAGATATGGATAACGATAATGCATCCATGTGGGTGAACACCTCTTCTAGTTTTGTACATAATTTAGACTTGTATGGATCTGAAGCTAATGCCGTCATGGTGAATCCTAATTCCGTGATGCCGGCCCCCTGCACACCAGTCAAAAGTATTGTCAAAGAGGAGGCTTCAAATTTGTTACTAACATCTGCAGCCGGCAACGATGTAGACAATTTAACATTATCAAGTCCTAAAGAAGAAAAAAGCCATTTAACATTTTCACCGAGCTCGATAAAAGTGAAAATAGAACGACTCGAAGAACCCATAATAGTGCCGGAAGCAAAGGGAGAAAAACCGACCAAGCCCTTAGAAGAAGCGACTCAGATGGTCATCTATGTGCGAAAGCACGATAAGGCCGTCGTTAAGGATCTATTGAAAGATTTAGACAAAGTGAAGGCCACCACTACGCCTGTTCCTCAAACTGTCAGGATAAAAACATCTCAACCGGAAATAATAAAACTCAATAACAAGAACTGTTCAATTTTAAATACTACCCCCAAAGTGAGTCAACAACTAAGCGGCAAAACAATAATATCCGGCAATATACACATATTGGACGCGCAACAATCTAGAACAATTTTAGCGAATGGTAACAAAAATCAAGCTACCATACTAATCGACAATTCGTCGTTAAATAACACTAGACAAATCATAAAGACTTCGATGAGGCCCGGCTTCACGGTCGACTCTGTTCCTCAGAATAAATATGTGAATACAATAAGCAAAATATGTACAGGGGAATTCCCTAAACCTGCGTATTCATATTCTTGCCTAATAGCGATGGCGTTGAAAAATTCTAGGACTGGCAGTTTGCCTGTTTCGGAAATATATAATTTCATGTGGTGAGTTTTATATATTTTTTTTGATAAACACATTATTACAAAAAAATTTAATGGTCTTGGTTATTTGTCATAATAAGATAATACATTACACATCTCTTTCCACTATGGACACAAAAATATTTCATGTCAATAGTTAAATCTAAATTTATTACCTTAATTATTACTTTAGCATTAATTATTTAGAAATGTCTTCCGAGTTTCCATATATACAAATATTTAATATTAATTCTAAGTAGATGTTTTTAAAAACATAGTGAAACATTTGGAACTTGTTTCGGTTTTATTCATTTGAAAGTGTTGGCAATTGTAAGAAAGAAATTAAATGATTCAAGAAATATTAAAGTATTTTTTAAATGTCACACTGTTGCAGTATTTTAAAATTTAATATGATTTAGTAAAAAATGGGTTTTAAACTAGATTTACCTGTATTATTGTCAATCTCGCATTCTATATTTGTAAAAAGTACTTAATATAAAACCTAATTATACTTGCTGTTTGATTAATCTGTAAATCTTGTACTCTGTATTATTATAAAGATATATGTATAAAAAAACACTCCTTTTTAAACTTATCAGTAAGAAAGCAACCTGTTTTTCTTTCAGTCAACATTTCCCATATTTCAAAACTGCGCCAAACGGTTGGAAGAACTCCGTGAGGCACAACCTTAGTTTGAATAAATGTTTTGAAAAAATTGAAAAACCATCTACTAATGGAAGCCAAAGGAAAGGTATGTGAAACAGTCATATTTTTTGAATAGCCATTAAATTTTTTTAAATGTCTAACTATAAATTTTATTAATTTTCAGGATGTTTATGGGCTATGAACCCGTCCAAAATAGGAAAAATGGATGAGGAAGTACAAAAATGGTCACGGAAGGATCCTCAAGCAATAAAGAAAGCGATGGTTTATCCTGGTAATATATTTGACGAAGAAATATACATATTTTACTTTATATTACAAAACCTGATTTTTTTGGTTTATTCTCTTACCTTTATATTTCCACATTTGCGCAATCTTCAATAAGTTTGGAATTAAAACTATCCTAACAAATAGAAGTATCCCGGACGTAATCAACCTTCTTTCAAACCTTAATTATATTATAATGTTAATGGAATAAATACAAAGATTAGTGACTCACTTACCGCACTTGGACCTTATATACTGTGTCCAATGAACTCACTACTACTATGACCTTATAGACTCGTGCCTTTTCTTAAAACTAAACGTAAAAATTAAATAACAAAAATTCTATAACTTTTTATTTCTTAAAAAAGTATGCTTCCATAAAAATGTCAATGTGACAGCCATGGAGAATAGAAGTAAGGATGTTGATCAACTTTATATTTTCTCTCTCATACTTCTCTGCCCATATTTATTTTACAGTTGGACAGAGGACGCTCAGTCCATTCTCTCTTTGTCTTTGAACCAATGCTACACTAGCGCCATTCTGGTCAATTTATGAACCACTATCTCTATTCTCCACGATTTCAACTTTGGGACCAACCACAGAGTAACTAATTGTTTACGAATATGACAGAGAGCCTAGAGGCGCTGGAACGCGGCGAAATGAAGTACAGCGGCGGCGGTGAGCACGACGCGGACGATGACGTGGACACCGACGCCGACCTCGACATCGACGCTGACGTCAAGGACGAGGTCGACGACGACCCCTTGGCCGAACAGGTAAACTAACCGTTCAAGTTTCAAGGTTTCACATAGTAAACTGGTAGGCCCTTTTAGCACTAGTATCTAACCATTTTCAACCGACCAACTCAAGATAGGCTGACGGTCCACTTGATGGTAGGTGGCTACTGGCATCTGTAACACAAGCAACGCGACAGGCGTTGCAAGTGCGTTGCCTAGTATTAAGTAGGATTATAGATAAGGGATAGGGTAATAGGCTATGACATGTCTTACTCGCTCAACGAAACACATATGCCACAGGTGTTGCAAGTGCGCTGCCGAATATAGTAGCAATAGGATTTGGAACGAATAGGGCGAGCATCAAGACGTTAAGATAAACCTAGCTTATGCTAATGATGGCATTATTCCGAATTGTGTCGTAAAAGATCTAGATCGAAACTTTTTTTCAACCGACTTCCAAAAAAGGAGGAGGTTCTTTTTTGTTAAAAAGAGTTATTAGGACGCGTTTCTTTCAGAAACCCAATGTAATGTGAACGATTCTTTGTTCCCCACTCGACGACCGCTTTGAAATTAGCATGGCGTTACGCGTTGATGGAATAAATACAAAGATTAGTGAGTCTCTGTCCGCGCATAGACCTTACATAATATATACCGTCAGTGGCAATACATAATATATTGACTAGGGTGGTCAATGGCACTGACGCGATAAATGCATATTTATTCCATCAACGGCGTGCATATTTATTCCATGTATTCAAAAACGTGGTTTTTTTGAGAATATGAGGCCCATTTTCAAATACGTAATAACATACCATATAAGGCGAATGATAGCGATAAATGCATATTTATGCCATCAACAGCGTGAAGTATGTTTTATACTGAATCTAAACTTTTCCGGTTCGGTGTAGTGGGAACCTCCAGCCTTAATTTAATGTCTTTGCGTTTACAGGAGGTGTCCGACGGAGAGCAGGAGATGTTAGAAGTGGAAGAAGTGGAGGAGATGGTCGGAGGCACTTATCGGCTGCTGGCCGGACAAGACAACATCACTTCCTACATCACAGATGATGCCCAATCGACCGATGAAATGAGTGACATCGAGGTAATTCCCTCTATATTTCACTCTTACCTTATTTTCATTCAACTCTACACTTATTCTCCTGAAACATTCATTGTCATGTTCGAACTTTTATCCGACTATGGGTCAAACCTGTCACCGACTATTACCTTAACTAAGACCTTTACATTACAATTGTTTTATTAAATTTCTGTAATGTTTAGTACTAAATAAAGAATATAATTTATTACTAGATAAAATTACGTACTAATACGTAAAATACGTTTTATTATAAAAATTTTGTTTACATCCTTTGCATATAGTCTCCATGCCCTTGCTTTAGAAGTGTAATATTTCTACAAAAACTTTGAATATGTTTCTCAAAATGACAATCATGTTTCCAGGTACTGGAACATTCGTATGAGGAGATTGACGATCCTGAACCTGTTAAATTTGAAATGTCACTCGCAGATAACTATACACGTAAGTATCGCAAACAACTTTTTTATATAATACAATTAGTTTCTTTTTTTTTCTTGACACCCTTTGTCAGACATTCTGGAGGTCCCTTCGATTGATGGTAAAGTTCTAATCGAATAATGTTTAAGGAATAAGGTGTTGATAGACACAACAAAACAACAGCGCTCACCAGTTTCGATTTGTGGATCATTCAATCTAATATTTAAGATGACACAAGTCGGCGGCTCGAACTCATCGGTGCGTGTAGCTAAAATTCATTCTGTCTCACACAGCACAATGCGCGGGAAGAGCAGTCGAGTGAGATGCACAATGATTCATACCAAAAAAAAAATCATAAACAGACCCTTGGGCGTATACTCTTTTTGACAAAACTACTGCATATATCTATTTCGTGTAAAGTTATTTAAACTCTTGAATAACTAATCAATGTTTGTAGGCAAAGTATTTTGGAGTTTTTGTACACTAGAGTGACCTATTCACCCTGAAAGTTGCATTAAAAATTGTGTTAAAATATGGATTTTTTCAAGCATCATATCTTTTAAATTAATACTTTTTTTAACTAGTTTGTATAGCAACGAACCTAGTTAACGACAAGATAAATCGGTATCATATCATGCTTACTTTTGTAAATCAAACATAAAACAGCGGAGTAATAATAATTCTACGTTTGTATGGAGAAAAGCTGACTTGTATCACCTTAATTCTTGCTTTTGTTAATAATTATAGTTTGTTTAAAAATTGTATGTGACTTTTTCACATGACATTTATGATGTCTTACTTTTGGTGAAAAAGTATTAAGGGCCTCTTTCACAAACTACATGTAAAGTGGAATTATGCACTCGGTTTACTGCATTATTCGATAGCCGATTTTTTTTAAATTATTTTCTATTTAATGTTTGGGACGTTTAACGTACAAACAAAGGTATATCAGCTCCATTATCCCCGGTTACCGGTGACTTTAAATGACAGTTTGGCCTACTTGACGTTTGTGAAAGAGTCGCTCAGTCTAATTAACTTTGACTCGTACGTCAATGAGCAATTGTGGCTGTTGAAAATACACAATATTTAAGGCTCACGAAAATATTTTTGATGTTCAGTTCAGCCAGCGAAGAGAGCGAAAACAAACTTGATATACCAACCGGTGGTGCGACAGTCGCACGCCAACAGAAGGAAGACGCCGCTCGTCAACAGAGTCGCCCTCATCTAATGCCACCGTCTCGGTAGCGCTAGCGATACCAGATTCATCATCATTTCTTTTTACAAGTAAAGTAACATTGTTTTGTTGTGATTTGTGCTGTGTTTCGAATATTAAATTTATGAAAAGTCTGTACCAGATAAGTGTATTTACAATTCTATTGCGATCCGATCTACATAATATACACTCGTTACGTGTTTCTCACCGTACTAATAAAATTAATTTCGGGGCGTGTTTCTTTCATTTTTCTACTAAATATCGTCGCTGTCAAACCAAAATCTGCATGAATGTTCATTTTAAAAAGAAATCGTTTATTTTCTTTTAAACGTGAACATTTAATAGTTTATTCATTATTTTGATAATTTTAAATTTTGCTCATAACAGATTCTAGCGGCTGCACATAGCTCAAGAGGATTGTGAAGCAGTAAATTTTCATACAAAAAGCGATAACGTTTCCCCCCCAGTAAACAGTCCAATTTTTATAATTTTTGGAAAAAACTTAGGTCCATACGTTTTTATTTTTAAGAAATATTGCTTACTATATAAGTTATTTGCATCTAAAAATCTATATTTTTTACTCAAAAACTTCCTCTAGTGTTTTTTTTTTTTTAATTAAATTAACTGAATTACTAAAAAAGAAAAACGTACAGACTTAGATTAAGGTGTACTGAATCCAATGATATCAAAATTGTCTTAATTCGTAAAAGTTTAGGGGGGTATTTAAAACGTTATCGCCCGAAAGCATATTTACAAAAAGGAAATGTAGGTAATTTGCCTTCAGTACTTGCAACTCTCTCTATCGCACACCAGGAGGGGGAGGGGGGGGGGGGGAGCGGTGTGAAACAGCTAGCATTTTTGAAAATACCTACTCGCGCCTCACAATCCTCTTAAGTTATTAAACAAATAGTGATCATAAGCACTTGGCGTTATTTTTTTTCATACTAAAGATAAGGCAGTTATTTAATAACTGTAAATATACGATAACCTGTTCCGTTCACTGTGAGGTCAAAACGTTGGAGTTTTAAAAAAGTGCACATATCAGATTTCGGTTTAGCAACGACGTTATATTGAAATTAGATTCGTGTATTTAGATTAGTAATTAGCGATTATTTTAGTATCGCTTAATTGTAAAATATAATTGAAATAACTAGTGTTTATTTTATAGTGTATAAGATTGGAAAATAAGTGCAGTTTTAATGTTATTATTAAGTGGTTGGTTTTCAGCCATATTCTCAGTACAAATAAAATCAAAGCTGCTGTTGTATCTACACTTCTTCAGTCGTGTAATAGTTTTATGTTAAGAACTTTCTTGTTGTATAGTATTTGTACGGATATACTTAGTCGTATTTAATCAAGCCAAATAGACCGAAAATATTATCTATATTATATATTTCATATATGGTAATATGTATAAAAAAATAGGAAAAGAAGATATTTAAAAAAAAAAGAAAAGATTGCTCATGGTTCCACTAATTTGGAGTGCCTGCTTATAATAATACTAACTGGTGCCCGCGACTTCGTCCGCGTTCTCCAGTAGTTCCTGAGATTAACGCGTACAAACCAAACAAAGAAACTCTTCAACTTTATATATTGGTATAGATACATATATATAGCTTCTTTTAAAAAATAAAAGTAGATTAAGTTACTCCTTATAACATTAGTTTTCGCTAGTGAAATTTCACTCAAAATTGGTCCAGCCGTTTTGGAAATAAAAATAAAAATTTGTTTTTTTACTGTACGTAAATACTTTGATATATATACATATACATTTAGTAAATAAACATTTATTTTCACATTAAAAACAGACAGTTCAATTTTATTTTATATCATTATTAGTTTAGATTAAAAGTGTTGGTGCAACGGCAAATAATATAATATCGGGTATATTGAAAAGTTCCCACCGCCCTATTTGTATCTATGTTATGTCGCCTAGTATATTTTAATGTTGCAATAATATGTATAGCAGCACACATTGTGACATTTTTCTGTGTAAAATTGAAATTTTCAAATATTTGAATATTTTCTGTCTTCTAATTAAATAATAATGTATGATGTATGTACAGGAAAAGCAGACCTGGTTTAATTTTAAAACATGCCCCAGCATTGTATCTGAACTAATTGGTTTTTTTTTTTATGAACAATTTGTTCACAGACAATGTTGATTTTTAATCTTTCATAAAATGTAATATTCCCTGTTCACATTTGCATTAGCATTAATATACATATTTATTCTGTGACATTAGGGTCAAAATAACCAACGAAAACTCTTGAATATAATCATTTATTATTATTTTTTGACGTCCATTGTGCACAGGGAACTTTGTATATGTTAACTGTAAAAGAGAGTAATTATTGGTAAATTTTAGGTTTTATACGAACTTTAATTTACTCCGATATATTACGGACATAGTAAATGTCGATTAAATAAAATGTATTGTCCAATGTTTTAAGCGCATGTCACACTGAGAGCTAAGCGAAGCGATACTAAGTTTGTATCGCATGTCGCTATCACTTCTTTTTATACTCACATAATTATGTCTAGACGCGTCGTCTAGCTATGTAAAATTTTCAACATTTACAGTGTGAAACAAAACCTAATTTTTACTAAGGCAGTAGGTAAAGTTTGAAACTACTACAGTTTGGACTGGTTAATCTTAGGATTGATCCTAGTTCTGACTTTTACAGTAACATGTGCAACTAGAGACGTGTAAGGTGAATTCAAATTAAGGACAATAAGTCACTTTTCTTTAAGCGTTTGAAGTAATTTGGTTTTAACCATTCCATTGATGTCGAATTAAGGGTGCACTACTGCTAATTAAAAAAATCATGTTCTTTGCAGATCTCAACAAGTAGATGTGCTTTTTAGGCATTGTATTTACTATTTAATATTGTTTCAACGTATCCGCATCCGCAATAATCAATGCGAATCTTTTGCGGATGCGGATATGTAGCTAGTCATAAATCTGACAGATTTGCCCATCAGCATGTATTGTGAAGTTGATAAAAAAAAATTATTTAAATTATTTCTGAAATCTTGATTACTTAATAAAAATATATTAGTGATTAATTTTAATCATTTATTTAAAATTGTAAAAATCCGCATCCGCTACAATCCTGTTTCTAAAACACTTCACTAAAATGTTCAATTTTGATAGCTAAATAAAATTTAAATGGACATTGTTCTCATATTATATGTTAATTATAAACAGTTTCTTTTCTCATTGTAGAAATGTATTATATTTAAAATATAATACATTTTTTTGTAATCTCTCAGTGCAATAAAACCAGTGTTCTTACTTTAAAAAAAAAATATTTAACTAAAATTTGTTAAGAGTTTTAAGTACCTAACATATTATTTTTTTATTATAATATTTTCAATTATATTAAACTAGCAACACAACCAGTGCTCTGCTTGCCACTTATAAAATTCTTATAGAGTCTTCAATGGCGTTTACTGAATTGTGTGTTTGATGAAAAATTATCGAAATGTAAAGAACGTTTATACAGGGCGTCCCAAGACTATGCGACATGAAGGGAAAGTACTTTAAATATCGCTTAGATAGGATATTTTGCTGAAAGAAGACTTTATGTTATTTTTAAAAGTTAGTAATACTGCATTCATAGATTTTCTAAAAATTACTTGCTTCGTCTGGGAATCGAACCGACTTCTTCTTCTTAAGTAACATAGTACCATAGATTCAAATTTCAAGAATATTATTTATTGCCGACAAGAAGTAATTTTTAGAAAATCTTTGAATGCAGTATCACTAACTTTTAAAAATAACATAAAGTCTTCTTTCAGCAAAATATCCTATCTACGATATTTAAGGTACTTTCACTTCATGTCGCATAGTTTTGGGACATCCTGTATTTTTCTTGATTAAATTAGTGGTAGCGTTCCACTTAATTTGTATAAATGTTAAAATATTATGTTCTATTAATTTATGCATTATTTTATGAACTATTGGAACACCTATACTATATTATTTTTTTGGTTGTGATAGTAGTAGCAATTAGAATTGCAATGTTTTCTTTAAAATTTCTCTTTTCACAGTTTTATAAATGTAAACAGAAAATGTCTGCAATCTCTTTTTTTTTATTCCACCGTTCATTAGAGTAATATAGGCGGGTATCGTTTCAAATAGATGAAATTTAAAATAGGCGCCTATTAACTATAGATTATTAAATGTGTAATCTATCTCATTAAACCAATCAGATTAGATCTGTGATATATGTACCTGCTGTATTACTCGTCATGACTACTTTATATATTTAAATACTAGCGGGTTTTGTCCCTTGTTCCCTGTACACAACCAACTTACATAACCACCATTGGGAGAGAACAAATAATTCCTAGTCCAAAACCGAGTTTTGGAGTAGGATTTTTTCTTTCCTTGTACAAAACCAGCGTAATGGGGCGGTAATGTATGAGGAATGATAATTCCTATTACAATACCGGGTTTTGAAGTAGGAATTATTAATGCCTTGTACAGAACCAACGTCGGCATCCGTTAAAATCTGGTTATGTAGCAGAATTTCATTATTCTCATTACAAAAAAAAAAGGTAACGAGCCTCATCTCCTAAACCTAACGTTGGTTCTGTACAAGGAATTAATAATTCCTACTTCAAAACCGGGTATTGTAATAGGAATTATCTTTCCTCGTACATTACCGCCCCATTACGCTGTTTTTGTACAAGGAAAGAAAAAATCCTACTCCCAAAACCCGGTTTTGGAGTAGGAATTATTTGTCCTCTCACAATGCTGGTTACGTAAGTTGGTTATGTACGGGGAACAAAGGGGTTTTGTACCATTTTTGTACTTTCATATATTATACGATATCCATTGTATAATGAAGAGCATTAAAAAAAAACTTAATTTTTAGCCACTTTTTTATACTTAAATAAATCGTTTTGTGTTTAAGGATAAAAGTAAATTTAATAATGTGCTTAGTTTAGAAAAATGAATAGACTACCTATTAGTAATAGTTTATTGTATTAAGAAATTCTAAGTTAGGTGCTTGTCGTATACTGATGTATGATGTGTGCAATTTCATTGTAAATATACGATAAGTGGTCGCTTGTATGAAATGTGAAATTTTATTTACTGTACAGTTGTGACGTGAGAGGAATACTATTATTTTGTTTCTTCGAAACACCGTTTTGAGTTTAAAACAACATTTTTTTGAGTACCAACAAATAAATGTGAAAATAAAGTTTTAAATTCATCACGCCAATAAATAAAATTTTCTTTTGATGTTTATATAACATTATTTAGTACATAATCAAGTTATTCATTTTATGTAGCTGTAAAAAGTTTTTTTTTCTTTTTACTAAAAAAACAGCTAGATTTAGTCTAGGTCCACTATGATGAATTTTTATTCCTAATATAAGTGAAATTAGGGAATTATTTCAATTTTATTTTTTTAAAGTTTTTGTTGAGTTTTAAACAGTAGAAAAAGAAAATGAATTCAGATTTTTGATTAATGGTTTAGTTAAACTGAAACCAATGCATGCAATTTTATAATCCCCAGTCAGTGTTTTAAATATTAAAATGTACAATAAATATCTGGTGCAGATATGTACTGTATTTTTTTCACTGCCAGTATTTCGACGTCTATATATTAAGTTAGTGGTAATTAAGTAAGAGTAGAAATTAATTTCTTTAGTAGTTATTTCATAAGTTTAAATCGAATATGGTTTTAATAAATTTTCGTAACAAAAGTGAATTGAGAATAATCTTGTTTTATTTATACCTTTTTACCTTTTGCAGTTTTATACGCCCGACGCAAAAACGAAATGTTGTGCTGTATCGGTAGGGAAAAAACTAATTAAATATTAGATTTTCATTATTGTGACCTAGTCTTAATAAAAACTCAAATATGTACCTAATAAACCGTAGAGGATTTATGTCAGGAACTATCACACATGACCGTAAATAGGTTATCTCCGAAAAGAATCTGTTTCTAGCCATTTTCTAGAAAAACAGATTCTATGCTTTATAATAAAATATACGTATGTTGCCTACGTACCAAATATTTTTAAATTTACCGCTCATTTTCAGTCACCACTTGTTTGTGAGTATATAGTGTTCTGCGGAGGTCTCACTTCTATAACTTTTTCCGACAGAATATAAACATACGATGTGACTTTTATATTATCAATATGCCCGCACTCGCTAGCAATAGCGTAAAATTTTTATTTGAAAATTTCTCATACAAATGTTTTACGCTCTCCCTAGCAAGTATAAGCATTATTTATTTATTTACAATAAAAACTCATACTAGAGCCACTTGTGACATAGCCTAGTGAATATAATACATATAGTGTTCTGTAGTAGAGCTGGAGTGTAGTAACTCTGTATTGTTTATGTTTATTTATTCAAGATTATCACCTTCACTCACTCACGTGTTTGTTATTCGGTGTTATTATATCAATGTTTGTTTGTTAATCGTTAACTAAAGGACAAAACAATCGGAATGTCTACACGTGAAATACTGACTCTACAATTTGGTCACTATTCTAATTATGTGGGGGCTCATTTCTGGAACACACAAGAGTTAAGTTTCGATTATACCGGTACAGTTGTATCAGAGTGTAATCACGACATTTTATACCGCGAGGGTCAGACAGTAAGAGGAGAAACGACTTATACACCGAGACTGCTGATATCTGATCTCAAAGGATCTTTGAAGACTTTGTCCACAAGTGGCGGTTTGCCTGAAGAACATGGTCAGGATGATAATTACAATTGGGACAATATTGAAAAAATTGAAGAGCCACGGGCGGAAAAGAATGAATATTTAGAAGATATAGATGCGGAAGGTGCATCAGATGTAGAGCAAAAGGATTATGACTTTGAACAGATCACTGAAACTTGGACAGATTTCTTTTATCCAAGGCTTCATCCTAGATCAGTTAATGTTGTTAAACAGTATCAACATGGAGTTAATAATGTAAGTATTTTTAACTAGCGACCCGCTCCCGGCTTCGCCCGGGGTGCATTTTTTTTTACGTAAAAACCTATCCTGATTATCCCTCTAATCATTGAATGAAGACATAATTAAAATCGGTCCAGCCGTTCTTGAGTTTTGCGCTTAGCAACATATTTAGGGATTCATTTTTATTTATAAAGATTAATTGATTGTTTTAAGTTATTTTTAGATATCTTTCTTGATTTGACCCCCTTACAGAAGACCACAGTGAAATAACAGCATGTGTGCTGTTGTGTTTCTGTGAGTGAGTTAAGTAAGCCAGTCCATTGCCCTATGCTTCTACGTTTAAAACTAGCTGTTGCACGAGACTTCGCCTGCGTAATTTTATAAAATATAGCCTATGTTTCAAAATTGGTCCAGTAGTTTTTGAGTTTATTACAAAAATACAAATCTCTCTTTATAATAGTATAAATTGTTCTTTTTATTTTGTTTTATGTTTCAGGAATTCGATATATCTCTAACAGGAAAAACTTTATGGAAGAGTGACTATGGAGAAGTATTTTGTGACAATATTAGAAAATATGTCGAAGAGTGTGATAGCTTACAAGGATTTCAGGTTAACTTTGACTGCACCGATGGTTTTGCGGGACTTGCGATGAGCTGCATACAAGACTTGACAGATGATTACAATAAAACTATTTTGTCGTATCCAATAATAGCATCAAACTTTTCTGATAACAATCCAGCAACGCCAGAAGAAAGAGACACGTCAAATTTAAAGGATTCAGTCAGATTAGTGAACATAGCACTTTCTTTAGAAACATTATCAGAATATTGTACAATGTTTATACCCATTTGTACTGGAGAGAGAGGGTGGAGAAAGCCAGGAAATGCGAGGACCTTTGAACATATAAATTATAATCCAGAAATTTACTACCATTCATCTGCATTATTGTCATCAGCTATAGACACATTAGGACAAAAGTATAGAAGCAAAAACAATTTGTATACAATATCAGATGTGTGCGCTGACATGACTGGGTATGGAAGAAAAATGGTCGCAGCTTCTCTCGGAATGCCGTTAACAATGAATGAATCGCAATATTTAATAGATTATTTAAACGAAACCACAAAACCCATATACACATCTATTACACCCAGTTGTAAAATTGCTACTGATAAAATTTTCCAAACAATAACAATTAGAGGGATTCCTGAAAGCTATTTGAAAGCGCCTCCGAAGGAAGCAAAAGAACAGAAAAACCTTCCAGCTTATAAGTGCAATAGTGTAAAAGAAATGTTTGAACTTTACTTTCAAGCGACAAATTTTTTGTCAGCCACAAGTCTAACAATCTGTGAGAAGCCTTTTCAAGTGAAGTCACCATATCCGAAGATATTTTCAGATAAACTAAACAGTTATGGGTTTGTGACTGATACGGTGAGAAATGAGAACATGAAAAGTTGTCCAGTAATAGCTGGTTACCATAATGGGACATTCCTGTCCGATACGATTGAGAGACTACACAGAGAAGTCAGCAGAATAAAATTCGCAAAACTTCACAAGTTCAAAGAGGAAGGTTTAGAAGTAGCAGAATATAAGGAATGTTTAGATAGGTTATCTGAATTCAAAGACAATTATGAGGATGATTTTGAATTATAAGTGCTTAATACTTTAACAAACATAATTATTTAATTTTAAATCTGTAAATAAATTATTAATAAACTATATTTTTTGTTTTTCGAAATGTCCAACTAAGTAAGACTATTTAGTCCTAATAATACCTATGGTTTCTTCATATATAACAAAAAATAACAGCATACTTAAAGGATCAATAGGTCAAACTAAAGCCATTTTTATTTATCACATTTAGAAAACTTACCAAACCTGTGATAGGCAGGTACTTTCTGTGAACTTTTACCAGCATAATCCCCTTATGTGAAAAATCCACTTACAATAGTAATAAATTCTTTTCTGTTTTTCAACTCCAACGATTTGGATTTGCTGTCTGCACAGTGGTGGAGGGCTAAATAAAATATTGGCAAAAATTATAACTAAGAAATAAATAATTGCACATTAATATTAAAATTATTTTATTAATGTTGATTTTGACAAAATTCATTCATAACCCGACCGCAATCATTATATACATTTACAAGTGAGTGGCGATCACGAAGACCGCTCCAATGCTCTTTCCTTCATTCGCGTTACAAATGCTGCACCTTTGTTCTTTCTAAAGTTTTCATAAGGATCGTTCAGATTCACACCGACACCTACAAAAAAATAAAAACATTTCAAGACTCAAGACCTACAATGCAAGTCAATGATAATTTTAAACAACAATTTTCTATGTTAAGACTAACAAGAGTTAGGAAAATAAATAATCCTAATTCAATTATTATTAGATTCTAAATAAAATTCATCATCATGAGTACAAGTGTTCACTATTGAACATAAGCCTTTTTATTTGACAGCCAACACACTTGGTCCGTATCTTCAAAAAAAAGCAAATTGATAAAAAAAATATTACATTTTGACAAACAATTTGTGAAACTATCAGAACAAAGAAAGTTTGCAATGATACCTTTATACTGGTCTTGTCTGTCTCTGACTGTGCCTCCGCTGATTGGCTCCGCTATCCCTTGTCCCGAAGCGCCGAGGCCTCCTGCGCTCCATCCCATCTTTTGAAGCAGCTGATGCCCCTTGTTACTTGAATCCAGACCGGCGGATGTACTCCCAAACGGTGCATTGCTGTCAAAAAAAAATCACTGTAGAACCACTGTCTCAGAGCACTCTCTGAGCCTCACTGGCTACTACCAAGTCTGGACTTTGTTCAATCCACAGATCTTCGGAAATGCGCGCTAAAGAATAGAGCGTGCGCCTCGGAATTGTCTAGCTCGACAATTCAATCACGTGTTTCGTCACGAACAAGCGAGCGAACAAATGCTATTGGTCCGGTATTTGTGTGCGCGACTGTGGGTACGCCGATTGTTTGTTCTAATATGAAATATATCTGATATCTCTAGCGGGGCGCCCGGCTGCACGCATTGCCGAAGATCTGTGGTTCAATCAATGATTGCTATCAATTGTATACCAGGCAGTTGTTAAGCTGCGAATTGCGAGAGTTAATAATACATCTTCAGCACGAAGTAATTAGTAGCAGATAAATAAAGGAAAGATACGCACAGAAAACTGGGTGGGGTCGGAGATCTGGATCGTTCCACTCGTCGATTCCTCGGCGAGTCTCGGTGTCGCTCCCTTTCCCGAGAGCGACTGCGCGACCGGGACCGGGATCGCGACCGGCGGCGACCTGGATTACATTTAAACAATAAAGTATATTACACATTAAAAGTAATGTACATTACACAATAAAAGTAGTGTAGATTAAACTATAAAAGGAATATACATTAGACAATAAAAGTAGTCTAGATTACACAATAAAAGTAACGTACATTACACTATAAAAGTAATTTCCATTACACAATAAAAGTAATGTACATTACACAATAAAAGTAATGTACATTACACAATGAAAGTAATGTACATTACACAATAAACGTAACGTACATTACACTATAAAAGTAATATATATTACACAATAAAAGTAATGTACATTACACTACAAAAGTAATGTACATCACACTAAAAAAAGTAATGTATATTACACTATAAAAGTAATATACACTACATAATAAAAGTAGTGTAAATTACACTAAAAGTGATATATATATACATTACACCATACACTATAAAAGTTTGACATTAGTAATGACATTGTAGAAATGTCTACAAGAATTGTAGAAATGTAATATTGAAAAAAAAAAGTAAATAATTTACTGTCTTTATCTCTATCTCTCCTCCAAGGTTTTCGTTTTGGTGAAGGTGATTTTGATCGAACTTTTGGCGGGGGCGTTGAAGATTTTTCTGGAGTTCTACTTTTTGATCTGCAATTGTCACATTAAATTTAATCAGTTAAATGAATGAATACACCATACAAAACAGATGAAAAATATGTAACGGCAAAATTAATTTAACTTTTTCCACTTGAAAGACGTCATATTTATTACACAAACATCACCAAATAGAATAGCTATGCGTGTGAATAATTTAATATTTGTGAAGATCATTCACATTCCTCTCGAAGGTATGATTCGAATATTTAATATTAATTAAATAATTAAGTTTTGTTTGAGTAATTTGACGTCTCGGCATGGTAAAAATAGGTAGGTAAAATTAGTTACATATACAGCCATTATATTATATTATATATGGACTTTGTCCGCGTTTAAAAATATAATAACATAAGCAATATAACTAAACCCCTGCCATTTTTATTGCTATTAACGGCTGGCTAAAGAGCCAATCGTTAGTTTTCTCAATTTTAAATGATCCCTCGGGAACAGTTTATTTTTCTGAAAGGTATAACGTATTGCAAAATTTCATGATGATCGGTTGCGTAGTTAAGACGTGAAAACGTAACAGATAAAAAAATATTGAATAAATCTAATTCAAACCTATATCTTCTGCCCGGAGGTGTGGGTTGCTTCTGAAGGTCTTTGGGTATGGGACTCGGAGATTTTGACCTCTCTCTTCTGCCCTGGGCTATGTCTTCTTCTTTTAATTTTCTGGCTGCATTCTTCGCTTTATAATACTCGTACAGACCTAGCTTCTCCCATCCCTCGCTGAAATAAAAGTTAATGTAATGTAAATGATTCGGTGTCGTATTACACGAAACAATGGTTTAATGTGGGCCTGTAACATCACAACGACAATATAGCCAAAAAAAACCTTGTCAGATCAAATAATGGGAAGTTTTTTTTTTTCAACGGACTTCAAAAAAAGAAGGAGGTTCTCAATTCGTCTGTATAGACCAGTCACCTAAGCATAATCCGAAGGCCCACAGGGTGGAAAAAAATCGAGAAGCTTCGTATCATCATCATGCACAAGCGATTTGGAAAAAAAAAAGTTTTGTTGAAAATAGATACTCTTTTTCGGCGATTTTAGATTTTTGCTCATAAACAAATAAAAATTGTGATCAAAGTTGCAAAGATATTTGAAAAATTCTTGGACCATCTAACGCGTTTTTGGAAAGCGAACAATTAAAAAAAAAACGAAAAAACGATAAGAAACGATTTTGATGACTCTTTTTTTTATTTGAAAGATGGCGCTTAACGTGTGGTTTCGTTACAATTTGGTCCAGTTCTGACAATGGCATCCACGAGAAAACGGTTTGAAGTCGGTTTTTATTTTGTTAAAATTTTTTGTTTATAAATAATAAAATTAGTTACTTGTCGCGGGGATGCTCGTGGTTGGGGGCGGCGTAGAAGGCGTCGACGGCCGCCAGCAGCCGCTCGTTGGGCGGCGCAGGAGGCGGCAGACGGATCCGCGTCGGGTCCAGTGGCCTGTATCTGTCTTCCTCCAGCTAATTCACGACCAATCTTTTATTGACTTTATGGCTACCACATTTACATTACAAATGAATAAAATTAAAATCTTTCTATTGTAAAAATTGCATGCTTTTTGGTCTAGTTGATGATAGGTGACCATTTGACCAATCTCATCTACTTATACTGTCAGTTGTACGACTGCCATCACTACACGTCAGAAGTGATAAAAAAAACACACACACACATTTTTTTCCATCTCAATATTGCATAAACTTCCTAAAAAAAGATTTAACTTCAACATTAAACGTCACTGGGCATGACGTGACGGTCACGCCAATTCAGTGGCTTTTCCCTAAACCAAAAGTGCCTAAAGAATTTTTACTTAAAAAAGCAAAAGCACTAACCATTATAAGAGGCACCATTAATCCGGCTGGAAGTTCAAAGTATGGTACAGACGGCATCAAGTCATCACTGCTCATTTCAGGGAACGGAGGGAAACCAGGCGGAGGCTTACTCAGATCTGGAAGACCATTCTGGAATGCGATCGGGTTCAAGGTTTCGGTCGGCTCGAAACCTGGTGGCGGTTGGGAGAAATTCACGTTTGGAAGCTCCGGCACATCCTCTATGGGCTGAACGTTATCATCCTTATTGCGAGTTATTTGATCGAAAGCCTGACTGTCGTAGCTGTTCTCATTTCCGCTCACGCTATTATTCGAAGCGTAATCTCCGCTCTCGCTTCCATAATTTTTATTGTTCGAATTGAAATTCTGATCATAGCCTACTTTTAGGAAGCTCTGATCGCCAAAATTGTTCTGAAAAGAGTTCTGCGAATTGTCGTTGTTCTCCTGATTCTGCACTTCTATTGCACGCTTTTGTATCTCCAATTGTTGTATTTGCTGCAACGTGTGTGACACGAACGCTTGATGTTGCGTTTGATAGCTGAAATTTTAAGAGTAAAACTTTAAATTTTTCAAATTCCCCAAAGACGTGATGTTAAACTTTTTACTGTACTCACTTTTCAAACATTGTTTTTGTTTGTTGCGTCAAATGCGATATCGCATTGGAATGCTGCGCGACCAAGTTGTTCTGATATTCCTGATACGATGTGGTCGGACTTTTCATTTTCTCAATGACCGACGAGTCGAAATAGTTCGACTTGGACTCCCACAGTCGCAGTAGCTTGTTAAGCTTAGCCTCCTGCTCTTCGGTGACGGCTGAAACAGCGAGAGAATGAAACTGGAGTTTCGGGCTACGGAGGCGACAAGCGAATTACCTGACACAAACCGCAGGCGGTGGGTCATCTATGAATATGTTACTAATAATAATAATGTTAACGAATAGATGTGATTTGCGCAAAAAGTACCTATGACTTGAGGGCATTATTATAAATATGTTACCTATACTGGCATTGCAAAACATGGGAACCACCACGTTTTCCAAATTTTTCTTGAGATCTTCTGCGTTTTTGCGTGCACTGTAATTAGGAATAACAGTATCAAAGACACCTATAGGTCACTATAAAAAACACGATGCTTAATATTATTATTGTCACGGTCAAACAAAAATCAATAAACTATTATCATATAGCAGCAAAATATTTAAAATAAAAAAATACATACTATTTTTTTTATATAATACACGCTTCCAGCTTCAAAATGAAAACTATCCTATATTTTAAGTTGAACCAAATTACACATAGTTACGAAGTTTTATCAAAATCGGTTCAATAGTTTAGGAGTTCTTTGGCGTCAAGCAACGTGACACGAAATTTTTATTATATATTATAATAGAAATGTATTTACATACCCTAACTGTTTTGTAATGTTCGAAAATCGTGTAAATTATTAATTTCATAGTAATGAAATAATTTAACTCTATTGAGATCAGAATAACATGTCATGTTATAAGTTTTTTTTACTATAATTAATGATGTTGTTTAGTTGCCATATAAATTAGAATACAATTATCTGAGTGGACAATAAAATTCATAACTTCATAATAATATGCTGTGTAAACCCCGCAAATTCCTAATACACTGGTCGCCATTTTGGACTTTGTTGACGTAATCTTGTGATACACTCAGTACACTTTAGCAACACTGGCTGGCGAGTTTTTAGTTACGGATGACGTCACATTGAAGCAAATGCGACAAGGTTCCAGTAAATTACCAATTTGCAGGAAATTATACACTAAGTTATTTTCAATCTGTTCCTTGTTTAACTTATATAAATGAATTGAAAAAACACATGTAGGATTAATTTGTAAATAAAAAAATATTGATATATTGAAAAATTATTTGAGGACATGTCATCAATTATTCAAACTTTTTAAATTATTGCAATAATAACAGTGTATTCAACAGATAAACAAAGACTAATGAAAAAAAAAAAATTCTCTGATGGCAAAGATTTAAATCGAGAGATGCGGCATTACTAGCGAAAGTGTGTTACAAAATACAACATACATTATACTAAAAGACAAAAGTATAAAATACATATACCTTTGTCTAAACACACTTTTAAACACAGACAACACATTCCTTACTTCAAACGTGACTGTGACGATAGCGACGCTCTCAACAAGCGACCGTCACTCACTGTAGCTGGCGTGCAACTGTAGTTGGGTTGAGCGCCTGCGCCCAACCCACTGTTAAGAATTTTCGGTGTGTGTTTAGTATGGCGCGAGGAGATTACGCCGCATCTTTCGATTTAAATCTTTGTCTGATGGCATGCCCTAAAATACTTAACCCCCCCTGTTTGGCAAACATTAATGATACCACATAATTCATTGAAATATTTAATCAAATAACAGAAATATCCCAAATGATTCAATATCCATTGGGATTGTACTAACCAATGATGTAATACATCATTAACGAGATATATGATGTGTAACTTCTGTGTGAACACCGCTCCAGTCTGTGTCACCTTTCGAAGTAAGTGCTGAGATATCACTTTGCCGGATTCGTATGATGTTGAATGCTGCAATATCCAACCCTTGCCTGCAAAGAACAATAATATTATTATTGTCTATTCCATTTCCATAGTCTTTGGTGTTTCGAGTTTTAGAAAATATTATTATAATCTATGGCCAATTGCTATTGCTCAAAGATAAACATATTCAGAAATTAATATTTTTATCTATAAATTAATAATTTAGGAAAGGTTATATGCTACGATTCTTAGGAGCCAAGCAAAACCTAAGAATATTTGATTAAAAGTTTGAAATTGATAAAATAACTCCCAAATCCCAAACCTTATTCTCCCAATAATTATTTTCCTAGCACACTTTGAAGCAATTAACTTAAATATCAGAGAATTTACCTGCGGATATGCTATCCTTAGTGCACGTATCAATAATGGGCTGCAAAACATTGTCCAATTCAGTCAGATTGATATTGTTCTCTTCGGCCATTGCTCGTATTGTCTCCACTTGCGCTTTGCTCACCAACTCATTGATCTTAGTCTGCTGTTGTTGTATCAGTACCTAAAATAACATGTTGTTATTTTATTTTCAGCTTTTAGTTAAGTTTCCATCAATAACTTTTGTGTGACTCAATAGTAATCATAACAAATTTATTGCTTTAGGCTCCTGTGACTACTAGATTAAGTTCATTACTTTACTTTATAAAAGTCACTTAGAACTTTGATAGAGTGAATCTTTGTAATAAGTTTTTCAGTTTTTAGTTTTTAGAATACCTTGAAATTATATTAAAAAAATAACATATCACTTTAATTAAACAGTTTAAATAGATGTGCAATATATTTTTAAAAAAGAATGAAAAAGAACCTATTTATATCTCTGCCAACCGCTGAAAGGGTAACAAAAATTACATATTAATATTAAAAGAGCTTCAATGAAATTAAAGATTTTATTTATTATTTAAAATAGTTGCATTGGGTTTAATAAATACTTTGTCAAAATTACAAAACAAATTTATTTCTAGGATTAAATCTTTGAATATAGATAATTCCCTAACATGCAATACATTATGTGAAACAAATATGTTACCTTTGAACTAATGAGATCAATTTACACATTTCAACAAATAAAAAATTCACGTTTAGTACTTATAACATAGCATAAAGTATATATTTAGTAGAAAAATGTTTAAAAACCAAATTACACTACACTAGCTTCGACAGAGGTTTCCGTGACAATAGTACTAATTTTTAACTTCACCAAAAATAATACTCACAGAATAAACCCACAAAAGACACTATTTGTTGTGACTATTGTGAAATAACAGCACGTGTGCTATTGTGTTTCAGTGAGTGGATAAGGATAAGGGATAACCTAATCACTTATTAGACCAAATGCATACCATAAATATAATTAAAAATATTTTATGTATATTATAAAAGTATTGCTAAGGAAAAAATAACAAATAAATGAAAATAAAAACATTTAAAAAAAAATTCAATTGCCAAATTAAATAATAAAATGCTTTGTCAGTTGTAAAAATTGTTGTTACTTTTTTCAATTCGGTGTAATGAATTAAGACATGATATTATTACAAATGCACTCTAATGTGTAAGAACAAATTAATCCTGATATTATAAATATGAGTTTGTGAAGATGTATGGATGTTTGTACTCAATCATGCAAAAACTACTGAACATATTTTGATGAAACTTTACAGTAATACACATAACAATAACAATGTGGAATAACACAATAGGCTATAATAATTATAATATGTAAAGTTGCAGGCAAAAAATAGTTATCATACTCACTCGCATAATTAACTTAGGTACTTGTAACATTCATCATTAAAATTAATGATCTCAAAGCAATAATTTGACTACTTTGAAATATTAGAAATTAACATTTCTAACAAAAAAATCCAAGATCATATTTTTGTGGCAATTTATTTTTGAGAGTATTTAACATTTCTCCTTATTGTTTAAACATTGTCTTTAATTAAAAATTAAAATTAAGCATTTAAAAATTATTTAATATTTAAGGATTTCTACAAAAGTGCAGAAAAACAGGTTGGACAGTTAATTAATTGTATTAGTGAGTGTAAAATACAGCAGGTTAAAAATACATTTTATGTTTCCCTATTGTTCTCTATTTAATTGCAGTTTAAAAAATGGAAATTTTTACAGTACTATGTGAAATCTAGCAATAAATTTTAAAGATTTATATTTTTAACATTTCCTAGCCCCCCAGACCACTTAATAGATAATAGATATACTGAATTACTTTATAGTATTGCTACTTAAGGAATTAAAAAATAAAATATAGTACCTAATAATGAACCAAAGGAAAAATAATTTTGATTGCCTAATTTTATTATATAAAATGGCTTATTTCAGGAAAAAGGAGGATTTATTTTCATTAAATTTTGATATACTTATGCAATTTACACAAATGACCTTTGAATATTGATTTAAAGGACTTACCGTGTGTTGAGCGTTAAGATTGCTTTCCGATTGTACAATTTGCTCTTTGTACATGTTGATCTGTGCATTGACGTGTTCTAGGTCTTGTTGAGGAGGTGCTCCGGGTGGTCCGGAGTTGGCTGCCAGCCACTGCTGAAGCGCAGGCGCCACCGCCATTGAAGCCGCCAAACCTAGTTGAGCGGGTGTCCCGCCGGCCTGTTGGGGCATTACATATTGCCTGTTCTGTGCCATATAAGCCCCGGAAGCTGGAGCCACCTGGCCACCGGCCGATTGCTTTAGAACTATAAACAGCGGAGGTTCACTTGAGTCGGTTATAACAACAGGCAACCAGCGATCGGGCCCGACCGCGGACTATCATCATCCATTTGTCAGTTTTTAATTATGCTTACTTGCTTGTTCTGTTGTAACTTTGTACTGATAGTAGTTGAAGTAGTCCCCGCCATAGAGAAAACTGAACTTGGGATTGTTTTTCTGCTTGTTCTTGGTCATCTTCTCGAACTCGGGTCCATTGCGGGCGACAAACTGTGCCAGTTTGTCGATTATATTGCGCAGGTCTTGATCTAAAAGAATGGAAGGCTTTTAATTGAACACTATTTTACGTCATTAATTATAACGTATACCACGTACATCGCGTAATTATATTAATATTCACTAGTACCTTGGGGAGGCTGCGGTAACTCCATTTTCTATCAAATTAGGTTAAGACACTAAACGGAGACACCTGACATTTCTTCGGCAATAGTTGCGAAGTTTTATAAATAACACTATATTCAAAGTTTATACATAAAGTAGCTTGGGACTATATTTAATATATCCACTATTACACTTTGTAATGTAAACTATACTTTGCTTGGTTTTTGCTTTCTTCGAATGTCGAAGAAGTTTAGTTCGGCCATATTGGCATATCTAATTTACACAGATTATAGAGCATGCATAGAATAGCTATTAATCTATTATTAGGAATAATAGTGTTCTGTGATAGACATAATGAAAATAATCTTGTGAGTCCCCTAAATATGGTAGCAAGCACAAACTAAATAGTAGATACTAATGTATCAGACGGACATCTGCAGTACAAATGCGCTGGACATGGGCAAGAGTACTTTAACCTCCCAGGGGCCCTAGACAAGTTGCATTCGCTCCGTAGCGATTCGATTCGCTAAAAATAAAATGTATGGGATTGACATATGCCTTCGCTAAATCACGTGATACTTCCCATACATTTATAACTATCGAACTTCGTTATCGTTATCGTTATGGCACTTTGTCTAGGGCCCCTGATTGGTCATAGCAAGATAGAACATGACATTTGACTTCCCCCGCCACTCTCACCCCTTTGTTTTATTATGGGCTTTCTTTAAGGATCCTTGAATTTATTTTTCCCCCCTAGGTGGGCCATGACCTTGTCGTGGTGGGGTGGCTTACCCTCGACAATCCGATGGGGTCGCGGGGGGCTGGTGGTTCTCACCGGCCTTTCCTCGTCCCATGGGATTGTTGTTGGGGACCAAGAAGGTCCACACCCGTGTGCTCCGAGCGGGGTCCGTTTAGCGGAGCTCGTGGCGGAGTGCACTTTGTTGACGACTGACGTTGCTTCGAACATGAAGTTGCTCCTTAACTTGACACTGGCAGAAAATGGCCGTTCTAGTAATGAGGCGAATTGCCATTTTATACAAAGAAGATGAAGATGAATTTATTTTTAACTATGGATATCATCACACAATTAAAACACAGTACATAATGGGTACATATTTATTTTTTAGGATATAAAACATAACATGGAGTTAACATACGACTTAAATACAAACTAGAACTGAAATACACCATAAAACATATGTATTATTGATAAACATATTTATACGCATGTAGAAAAATAACACAAAAATGATTACTACAGCTCTCAAGAGTTCAACGGGATGCCACTCTTAATCTCCGATTCTTGAAACAGCGATGGATATGCTGTTACTTTTAAAGGTTTCTTTGGAGTCACAAAATGAGCCTCAAAATGTTCGTGGCAGATGGGTGAATTCACTTTTTCTATTCCGTAAAGAATCATCAAGAATAGATTTGAGCCATTTGTCGAGTCTTTTTTTGCACATTGGATATATCCTGGTACGTAATACATACTTAATATTATATATCTAAAGATTTTTATTTATAAATTACTTATTTATACGCAACAATATAAACAACAACTATCTTACAAAACAAAATGGCTTCTCTCAACTCTCTTATTAGAACACTGATCTCTAATATCCCTCTGGATGGGTTATCCCATACAAATTACAGATACTTTCGTGTACCATTTTGAAGCGCCGCCGTATCCACTTACACTCCATAGCCTACAGCGACAAAATGGAAATTTTTAAAAAGACAAAAATAAATTTGACAGCAACCCATCCAGAGGTAAATTAGAGATCAGTGTATTAGAAGATTAGAAGGAAGGGATGAGAGGTGAGGTCAAATGTCATGTTCTATTTTGCTATAACCACAGGCTATAAAATTCCTATATCTAGTGAATTTTTCCTTTGTATAGACCACAAACTAAATAGTAGATACTAACGTATGTCGTATGTATAGACTTGGTCCTCCTCACACTTCTATTCTTCATGACCTCTAACCATTCTCCATAATCCTAATATATAGCAAAATAAAATCAAAAATGAAAGTCCTCGCGACATAGAGTAGTTTCCTTTAATTTGGTAAATAAAACCAAATATATTTTGTAGAGACAATTATGCCGCTTCCATTACTGATTGCATGATAATGTGATATCAGTATTTTACTACTATGATATTCTCAACTCTTTCCTTGTATCTAAATAACATAACTTCTGAACAGACTCAAATATCATAACATTTTTTTATATTATAGCAACACTGCATCTTTCTATTGATCGTTCTCAACCACTGATTTTTTCAATTCGGTCAAATTTATTTTATTTATTTGCATTGCAGTCATTCGTCGTTGAATGCTGACTGCACTGCTGGGTGCTGTCAAATCAATATTCGACGTGAATCATTTGTGTCAAACAAAAACAGCCCATAATAAGTTTTATTTTATAAATTTGTTTAAAATTATAAAAAATGTCTTCAATTGTAAGTGTGAAATCCATTTTTATTACTGCGTTGTAATCAAATAACTCGTCCATTATATATTATATCACATTAGCGTCAATCCTATAATTTTTTAATTAAATTAATCTTTGTAACAAATTTAAAGAAACATTAATGTACTAATACTTTAATATTATTGTTATAATTTTCTATATTTGTGAATATGCTTTATATAATATAGTGTTAATAAATTTAATTTCATATTGTCATGATATGTTACTGCCTAATCTGCAATCCGCTCTCTTATCAACTACATGGTTATAATTTTCCTTATTTACAAGATATTTTTAAAAATATATTAAATGTTATCCTTTTATCTACAGCGTATGAAGGCAGTTAAATGTCCTTCGGACGAACTAGCTATTACCAATTGTGCTCTGATCAATCCAGATGACTTCCCAAGTGATGTTAAGTAAGTAACCGACTTTTGTTTAGATAATGTTTTAATTGTATCATATTAACTGAAAGTGATTTTTTATGGCTAGCCTGTATGGTGATAAAACTGACAAAGACTAGACTCCGATTATGTCTTAGGATTATGAATACAATCCCCCAAGCCCCAAATAATTCGCCATTCTTTGGTAATTATTACCTATATAGTAGTTATAATTATAAACACTTAATTATTTAAGTATTTTTATACAAATCTAATTAAATTTATGGAAATTGCTGCAATAATTTTATTATGCTGTACCAGTTATTTTTATCTCAAAAAAAAAAACTTTGTTTTATAAATTTAATAAAATTTAAATATTGAAATGGAACTGTTAAGAGAAACATTAATGGAAATTATGATAATAAACGGCCTGGGGGGGTGGCATAACCCCTGGGGAAATACAAAAAAATATCCCATATGGTGGCAGTAACCACTTCCTTAAAGACTACTGTGCCCAAATACCAGCATGTGCAGCTGTTTTGTTTTTATGAGTAAGTTCAGACAAATTGCCCTATTACTTCCCCTTATCCTACTATGTCGGCAGCTCACTTGCACCACCTACCATCAAGTGGACCGTCAGCCTGCCTGACAAAAATATGTGAATTCTATTAAATTGTTGAAACTGTTCAAAAACTAATATTTTTTTAAATTTCATTGTTACATATAAATAGCAGGTTTGCTGTGGATATTCGCATCAGCAATAATCAAATCAATGTGAATCTTTTGCTGATGTGGACATTGAGCTAGTCCTAAATCTGACATTTTTTCTCAGGATGTATTGTGATATTCTTTCATTTTTTTAATTTGAATTGATTCAGTATTTTACTTGAAGCTTGATAAAAATCAAATAAAATGATTTATTTCTACTCCTCAAAAAACTTTAAAGTCGTATTTGCAGATGTGTGGTCCTTTAGAAATTCGCATCCGTACCTGCGGATGTGGAAATATCTGCATCCGCACTAACCCTGATGGATGCATTGAATAGGTGTATTGTGTCAACTTCTTTCTTTTTTTTAACTGCTCGTACTTTACTTAATAATCTTAATTTTTTTAGGCACGTTGAAATATCAACAGGAGCTGGCCATTTCGTATTCAGCATAAGATTTTATGCAGGCGTTGATAGAGGAACAGTTGGTTTCTCCGCTCCACAAAGGAAATGGGCAACACTCTCTATTGGCCAGGTATGTGTCTTTAAAATTAAAATTATTTATAGGTTTTATACATTTATTTATTATATCTTTTCCTTAAAATAGCCAAATCAAATAAAATATGTCTCCTATAATAACTAAATTATTAAGATCCATTTCAGAAAATATTATACTTTATTTTATAAAATCTTTTTATGTGTGCTAACAATTCACATGGTTTTTTTTTAAATTACGTACTCTGAACCATTTTAAAATAATAATTAATTAATTGATGTTTTTGATTTCATACAATCGTATTTCACTTTTCAGACTATAGATGTAAAAATATTTAAGCCACAAAATGCGGAATGTTTGTGCAATGTTACCTTAGAAGCAGACTTCATGTTAAAGAAAACGTAAGTTATTTTATATGTGTGTAATATCATCATAATCATCCTTCCGTCTAAGGTGCGGTACAACAGTACTGGTCAAGCTATAAAATATTTGTTTTAAAATACTGTGTATTACTGTGTATATTTACTTACTAGCGACTTCGTTTGCACACTTGAACTTGGATTCTCTTAATATTTACAGGATAAAAATTGGTAGGTTACAATTAATATTTTATTTCTTACAATAATTAATATAACAAAGTTTGTCTCGCCTGTTATGTACAAGCGACAGTCAAATGGATCAATCAAGCAAAAAATATATATTTTGAACTGTTGTAGTGTATATGAATTTATGAATGTAAAATGTATAGAATATTAATAATATTGTATGCAATAAGATTGTTTTAATTGTGCGATGAGAAAAATTATTAATATGTGATGTTTTTAGCGTATCCCAGGAACCGTATGACACAGAACAAATGGCGAGAGACTTCCTCATCCAGTTCTCCAATCAAATCTTCACTGTTGGACAACAGTTGGCTTTCGCCTTTCAAGACAAGAAAGTGCTTTCTCTAAATGTAAAAAATTTAGAAGGTATCTTTCAATTTGAATAAACTATTTCTTAAGGTATTCCATCGGTGGTTTTGTTTAATTTTTGATTGTTTATTTTTGCGTATAGCGGTAGATGTTCAGGCGTTGGCTGCAGGCGCCAATGCGGTGCCACGTCGGGTGCGCATGGGCAGATTACTCCCGGATGCGCTCATACAGTTTGAGAAGGCGGAGAATTCATCACTTAACTTGGTCGGAAAAGCCAAAGGGTATGTTTGAGTGTGCTGGTTTTTTTTTTGAAATTTTAATCTTCAACAGACAGACAAACTCTCCTTCAGATAGGTAGTCGCTTATATACAATAGCAACATTCGAGCCAAATTTTTTTATGTAGCTAATTACCTTTCTCGTTCTTTCTTGCTAAAAGAGAAACCAATGGGATTTATAATGCTTAGAATATTGCTACTTTTGCAGACTACCCAATGTACACTAAAGTTAAATATATATATTTTTTATTAATACAGAAAACAACCCAGACAATCCATAATAAATCCTGACTTTGACTTTGGTAAGATGGGAATTGGTGGTCTGGATAATGAATTCAACGCCATCTTTCGACGAGCTTTCGCTTCACGAGTGTTCCCACCGGAAGTGGTGGAACAATTGGGTATAATATATTTTTTTAAATTTTGTTGCATAATGGACGAAATACACGATCAGTCCGTCGCATCAAATGAACTGACGTGAAGCCAAAATTTGATCGTGAATGGTAAAAACTGATGGCTTGATGTCAAACACTGGATTTCAAATCGTGCCCTTGTGTCACGTCAGTACATCGCGCCAACTGATCGTGAGTGTAGAAACCAAGGAGGATAGAATACATTTCTATCCTCCTTGGTAAAAACACTACGCCATGGCATCTTGCCGCGTTTCCGAATCAGATCAGAGCTCATGTCAACGTCACTCGACCCGGTCAAACGCATAAGTGACAGAAAATTGGACTGACCGTGTGTGATGGGCACAATGTTTGGCGTGGCTCCATTTGATTTAAGTCGTTTGGAGTCACGTCAAATGATTGATCGTGTATTTTGTCCATAAGATTTGTTTTGAATTCTGATTAAACTGCACCACTTGGTTATTTTACGAATTCGTCGTATTCCAGGTAGGCTAGTCAATACAACTAGACTTTTCTTAACAGTCAAAAAATGTTTCTTTTAGCATTTAAAAAAATTATCTGTATTTATATAAGTGATGAATAAGTGACTATTATGACTTAGTAAGTGAAAGCACGTTTGTAATACATACGACGAAATTGGAATACAATAGATTACCTAACTTGATGAGTCTGAAATAAAAAAAATTGATGAGTTGATCAATAATCGATCAAACAAGTTAATGGGGTCAGAACTCTAATGTATAAAATCTTTTCAGGCTGTAAACACGTGAAAGGTATATTGCTATTTGGGCCTCCGGGTACCGGTAAAACTTTGATGGCTCGTCAAATCGGTAAAATGTTGAATGCTCGCGAGCCGAAGATCGTAAACGGTCCACAAATATTGGACAAATATGTTGGCGAGAGTGAGGCCAATATTCGACGATTGTTCGCCGACGCCGAGGAGGAAGAGAAGAGGGTCAGTCGGTCACAAATGTTTGTTCAAATTTATTACAATGTCACACACTTTGTATTAAATTTATAATGTTTCTCTGTTGCAGTGCGGACCGAACAGTGGTCTTCACATAATTATATTCGATGAAATCGACGCTATTTGCAAAGCGAGAGGATCGGTAGGAGGAAATACTGGTGTCCATGACACTGTGGTCAATCAGCTTCTATCAAAGATTGACGGTAATTTATTCGTTAGATTTATTTTTTTAATAGACAAGTTAGTTGTTAATGCCTTTCAGGAGAAAAGGTTAATGACATATTATTCTGGGCAAAATTTTTTATCACCCAACCATGCGACGTTTTAAGCTCTATCTATCTACTCTAAATTGAATTTAAAATATTTTTTTCATTAAATGCATCTGTTATTACATTTTCTTCTACTGTTAAATATAATTGGGGCCTAAAACGATTCTAGGCCCTGATTATAATATTATATCGTTTATGGATAATAACACTGTCGTTTATAGATTTATTTTTCAAATAAGTAAATAAACTTTTGTAGTATTGGCCTGTTTAATAAATGGTTAAAATTTATATCAACGTTCAATATTTTAATTCCCCAGCACGCAAAATAGCAGATTGTTTTGAAAGATTAAAACTAAACTTAAATGGTAAAGAAAAACGTGTCAGGGAAATCTACATTTTTATTTTGATGGGGGAGATTGAGCCCCGCTATGAATCGTATTATAAATTATTATAATGTGGGGTGATACAGGTGGAATTTGTGTGTTATGTAGGCGTGGATCAGCTGAACAACATCCTGGTGATCGGAATGACGAACAGGAAAGACATGATCGACGAGGCCTTAATGCGGCCGGGACGTCTCGAGGTGCAGATGGAAATCGGCCTCCCAGACGAGAAAGGCCGCGTGCAGATCCTCAACATTCATACCAAACGGATGAAGGACTACAAGAAGATCGCTGAAGATGTCGACTGCAAGGTCCAATAATTTGAATTTATTCAAGAATTCTGGTGTAAACAATGGATTGTTATTATTTTCAGAATAAACGTGAAAATGCTCTTTTTTAAATTAATATTATTGGAGCAATTCATTAACTCTTATACCTAATTTAATAAAATAAAACTAAAAATAATTTCACTAAAAATTAATGACAAGTTGAAAAAGCTTAAATAATAATTATGTAGGTAGTATTTTAGGGAAGTAGCATGACGTCCGCCGTTCGCGTGATATTTCAAAAATATTCAGTTCTATATGTAATAATTGTATAAATACTTAAACTACAAGTTACTCTAAACCCCGCAAATTTCTAATGCATCTGGCTCCCATTTTGTGACACACTCAGTATCGTTATAAGGCACACTTTTGGGTAAAACGTGTTTATAAATAGTAAGTTAAAGGTGCACTTTTTGGTAATTCTTTCGAGAAAGTAGAATGGCCTGGTTAAAGGTAAAATTTGTCCCTTTTTCAGGAGCTAGCAGCCCTCACGAAGAACTTCTCTGGTGCGGAGTTAGAGGGCCTGGTGAGGGCGGCTCAGTCCACTGCTATGAACCGCCTGATCAAGGCCTCCAGCAAGGTGGAAGTGGATCCGGAAGCCATGGAGAAGCTCATGGTAGAAAGGACTGACTTCTTGCACGCACTCGAAAATGATATAAAGCCGGTTAGTGTTCTACTGTTATCATTTTTCTTTAATTAATAACCCACGGACTTGTGGTTTATTATTTTATAATTTTGAGAAATAACTAACTGGTGGCCGTGACTTCGTCCGCGTTGAACGCCTGACATACATTGATGCCTGATATTTGGTGGAAGAATTTTTTTAAATCGGATGAATACTTTCGAAGATTACTTACCCCCTACATACAAACTTTTTTTTCTAACTATCAAGAGACGAATATTCAATGATGTTCTCCGTGATCAACGGAAGTAAAACCGCTTAGGCACAAACACGCAAAATTGACACCCTAATGAACTTTTACTCCATTCATGGATTACAAAATGGAATCGTAAACTTGTTTTCCTGTTGGCTTTTTCACCTTATGTATGATGACTTAGGACGCGTTTTTACTAGGTGACATGTAGCAGAGACATTTCTCTCTACATTTTCGTTGTTCACACTACCCATCAGTTAAAAGTCCTCGCTATTGAAAGTTTGCCGGCGACTATCGAAGGACACGAAAGTCGCGCGAGTCGACATTCGCAGAGCATCGACTAACAACATATCGCGCGACAAATGTCTAATGAAAACGTGGCTTAAAGGTTCCCATTGTGTGCTGTAGGCCTTCGGAACGGCGGCAGAAGCGTTGGAACATTTCCTGGCCCGTGGCATTATCAACTGGGGAACACCCGTCTCCTCGTTGCTAGAGGATGGACAACTCTATATACAACAGGCACGCGCCACGGAGGCTAGCGGTACGTATATTCTATACTAGCTGTTGCACGCGACTTCTTTTGCGTATATTTATGAAATTATTAGCTGGTGCCCGCGACTTCGTCCGCGTTGAAAAATGAAAAACGTAAGCACTGAGACAATATCTGACATCTTTATCGCTGTGACGACAAGTGTGTCTCTAGTGTTAGGTTTATATTATATTGACAGGCATTTTGTTTGTTGCACTGCTGTAACAAAGTTGTTATACGAACAGGTTTAGTGTCAGTGCTGCTTGAGGGTCCCCCTAACAGCGGTAAAACCGCATTGGCGGCACAACTTGCCAAACTGTCAGACTTCCCATTCGTGAAGGTGTGCTCTCCGGAAGACATGATCGGATTTACAGAGACGGCAAAGTGTCTCCAGATCAGGAAGGTGGGTGTTTTTTTGTCACATTATTTGCTTATTGTATTGTGTCAACTATAAAAATTTAATGATAATTAACAATCTGTGTAGAAATAAAGGGTGTCCCAGAAACAAACTGAAACCGATGTTATCTCTAATCACGCTCTATCAAAAAATAGTACATATTGGTAAAAATCTCACGGATTTCAGGTTGGACAGAAAGTTTCTGGGACATCAGGTATGGAAGTAGAGTCTACTACTAGGTCTCCCAAAAAATTACTATTTCTGCCAAAAATCCTCCCTATAACAAACATTAGATAAATACTGTAACTGAGCTTACGCATTTTTTTATATTGACGTAAC